>CM056994.1:161060029-162260029 GCA_029891345.1 Dryococelus australis | reverse complement strand
AGCACACATGCCTCGGTGTCTGTTAGTTGGTGTCGTCTTCTTCGGCGCTCTAACTCCGGGTTTGACCTTCTAGTGGCGGGCTCCTCTGACCAGCTGGTTAAAGCTGGCAAAGGGGAGGGGGTAGGCGCCTTGACAAGCCCTCCCTTCCTGGAATGGCCTGGAATCCCGACCACACTGTTGACACTACCCGCGGAACAGGAATCTGGGTCGGCTATGCTGAGGACAAGGGCTCAAGTGGCTATGATATTGGTTTCAGAGGGAGAAGGCCCAGAAGTAGCCAGGAGTCACATCTTCCAACCTTGTTGTTGACGCTAGCTTGGCCCATCGTAGATGTATCCAGTCCATAAACTCACAAAAGTGTGTTCCAGCACAGCACTGATACTCGAGAAGAGTGTCCATGGTCGTGCACATCAAATGAGTGTCCCATGATCTCCACGGTTACACTTCGCACATGATGGACACTCATGATGTCCCTCTTCTGGGGCTAAAAGGGTAGGGTTAGGGAGAAGAGAGACAGGGTGGCCTGATCCTAACCCCACCCAACTAACTACAACTAAAACCCTTTAACAAACAAACAACAAGAAAACCTATAAAACTAGAATAAACTCTTATGCTTGAGTGGCTCACTCTCCCTCAGAATATAGAATTTATTTAACACCTTTTGTGTTTGAAGGTCTTCACCAACATAGTGTCTAAAAGTAAAACTTATAATTTGCAATTCGCATAACGTTGTAGCAATTTAACTTAAACAAATACATCTTAACACACAATGTTGCAGCTATGTTTATAAAAATCTTTATAAGTCAGCATCTAGGATTCCGTAAACCATTGGCGGCTATTCTGGCGGCTAACAAAATGGGTTACTAATCTTAACCTTGTCGTCTGAAACATAATTGATATCTGAACTCTGATGGGAGCCTTTATTAGGCGACTAAGGCCCTGTGGTGCAGTTTGGGAAGTTAGGTGGCTGAGGTCGGTAATGGGAAAAACATGAAGTGGAAGAATAAATATGGCAGAGGTGAAGAATGGTGTTTGTAGTCATGTCTACATAATTATGGGTGAAATAAACAGTGATTAAGAAATTAGAATGGGGAGTTAAGCTCATTACATGTCAGAAGTGGTATTCCTAAAAATAAATAAAAAATAAAAGCAAACAATGGCGGAAGCAGGGTGTACGCTTTCTACACCGGCCAACTTCGATTGCAGAAAACCAGAATAATGGTGCACGTGGATGAAAATATTTCAAAGGAATAGGTTGGTAAGCAGATTGGAGAAGAAAAGCGAAGAAATGCAGGTTAGTATACTAGTGTAGGTAATGGACCCAGAAGCGGAGGAAATACTAAACTCCTTCCACCTGTCTGAGGAGGATGCCAAGTCGTACAAGGTGATTGTGAAACGACTGGATTCGCATTTCATTCCGAGAAGAAACGTGATTTACGAACGGCATAAGTTTAACCTTCGTTCATAGCTGACTGACGAATCGGATTCTTTTGTGACGGCTTTACACATACATGCTGAACATTGCTATTAAAAATCACTATGGGACGAATTGGTGCGTGATAGATTTGTGGTAGGAGATCAAGACAAAAAAATTGTATGTATCATTCAATATAACACTAGAAAGTGCGGTTATGAAGGTGAGACAGTCGGAAACAGTTAGAAAACCACAGGCAGTGGTACAAAAATGAACGAGGGAAAGAATGGTAGAGCAAAATATTGACATAATAAGTGTTAACGCTAGTCAAGGGAGTAGAGGTCAACAGAATCACCAAATATATCAGAAAACCAAAATGAACAATAACATGCCAAACTTCCAAGGGGTTAGAGAATGTTATAGATGCAGTGGTGCCTATGATAAAGCACATAGGGAAAGGTGACCGGCGATTACTGAGAGATGCCGCTGTTGTGGGAGACCAGGACACTTCATGTGAGTATGTAAAAAGAGGGATAAACTAAAACACATTTTCGAAATTCACAGTCATAGCTCGCACGATGATTTATTCTTTGCCACTGTAAACAGTAAAGAGAGAGAGAGAGTAAGCCCGCACTGGAGAGCAAGAGTAAAGTGGGGAGACAGGAAGTCTCATTTAAAATTGACACAGGAGCAGACATTATGATAATTCCAGACACAGTCAGCCGGTTCATAGAAGATAATAGCATAGGGCAGGAGAAGGAAGCAGAAAATACAAATTTGGCAGGCCCCTGTAGTTCACCAATAAACATTCTAGGTAGTGGAAAACAACTCTAATGTGGAAAGGGATCAAGGTGACTCAAGTGGTCTACATTGTGAAAAACTTAAAAGAACCATTACTAGACCGGCCAGCAGTAGAGCCTTTGGGAATGCAATGGTGCATCGAGGAAGTAGGGTATGTACACGAAAGCAACCATAGAGAAAAATACCCCAAACTTTTCAGAGGGTTCGGGTTAATGAAAGTTCCGTATGAGATCAAACTGAGGGGTGATGCACAACCAATAAGTATCACATGTCATCGAAGAGTAGCCATCCCATTACAGCCAAAACTGAACCAGAAATTAACAAAGGAATTGAAGATGATCCAGCTAAAATAGAGGCCTTTCCGAGATAACAAGGCTGCAATCTATTAATGATGTGAGGACAATTTTAGGGATGGTAAATTATGCGAAGAAGTTTTTACCGAAATTAGCTTCTGCTATGTAACCGTCGTCCTAACTATTAAGAAAGACAATGAGTTTGTATGGGGACAACCACAAGAAACATCCATTTAAGAGAATCAAGGAACTTATCCCGCGAGTGTTGTTGATCTACAATCCAAATTCAGACGTCCGTATTGAAGCAGACACATCGTCGTATGGACTAGCAGTCCTGGAACAGCCAGATGACAACGGTAATTGGAAATCAGTGGTTTATGCCTCAAGATCACTGTCAGAGAAGGAGAAAAAGCATCCACAAATAGAAAAAGAAGCATTAGCGCTTACATGGGCATGCGAGAGATTCAATATGGTTATCCTTGGCAAAAATATATTACTCAGGACAGACTATCAACCCTTAGTGTCCATTCTAGGCAAGCAGACTGTAGATGAACTGCCACCTAGGCTTCAGATATAGGTACAGGATGAAGCTGATGAAATATTCGTATCAAATACAGCATGTGGCTGGGAACCAGTTTTACCCACCAGATACACTCCCATGGTAGCCGGTCGGAGCTGCAGATGAAAAGGATGAACTGAACATTTCAGAGATTGAAGTATTCGAATCCCAGTTCATGGCGGAATTCCCAACCTCAGACTCCCAGATCTAAGAAGTACTGTGGGCCCAAATGACAGATACAACATGCAAGGAGCTAAAAAACTTGTGCAGGAAGGATAGCCTCTGAAACCATCTGCGGCACTAGATTCATACCAGGACTTTTGGTCAGTACAAGGGGAGCTATCCATATCCATAATCAGAGGATTGCTAATGATGAAGGGAACTATTCTAGTAATACCAACTCCACAGAGGAAGGGGAGGTTGACAAGAATTCACATGGGCATCAAGAAGTGCATAGAACAAGCTCGAGCTACAGTGTGGTGGCCAGGCATTACAAATGACATAAAAACATGTATCTCCAGCTGCGAAACATGTATAAAGGAGAAAGCAAGTAAACCGGAGCCTATCATGTACTCTCCACTACCTCAAGCTCCATGGTAGGTAGTAGGTACAGATCTAGCAGAATGCAAGGGGAAGCATTACATCGTTATGGTAGACTACTATTCAAAATACCCTGAAATATTTGAGTTACCTAACATTTCAGCTTCAACAACGATATCAAGATGCAAAGCAGCCTTCTCCAGACAAGGAATTCCCAGAGTACTTAGATCGAACAACGGAACGCAATACAGTTCCCAAGAAGTCAAAGCGTTTGCCAAAGAATATGGCTTTATACACATCACAAGTAGTCTAAAACATTCCCAGAGTAATGGTCAAGTGGAAGCGGCAATGAAGAATGTCAAAAACATAATTCAATGATTTGAAGACTTGTACCTGGGGTTATTAGCATATCGCAACACCCCAGTGTCAGGTCTTAAATATAGCCTGGCTCAACATCGTATGGGTAAATCGCTGAGAGATACTTTAACTGCAGCACAAGAGAGCCTACAGACATTCACTGAGAACAGAGAAGAGTTTGCAGCGAGACATAGAGAAACAAAATGCTGCCAAAAGAACAATTTTGACAACCACCGAGTATGTACGCGTACTCCATTCCAGACCCACGAGTAAGTATGGATCACAGACTTATAATGGCATGGAAGGATAGTGGCAGAAGCAGACACTCCGAGATAGTACCTTGTGTCATCTGGTGGAAGAGTGATCCGAAGAAACAAGCACTACCTGAAAAGTGTGGGGGAGGTGGATCACAAGGAGATGGAGAGGGAAAATTAGAGTAAATTTTGTTAGTCATTCAATAGAACGATTAAAAGTTTCTCTCTTTCGCAAAAAAAATAATTATAATCATGCCTATTACCTTAACCCTTTTAGTCTCCATGCGTGTCCACGATTGTGGACATGTTGTACATAAAGAACATTTATGACTGGTACTGTACTGAGAAAGCAATCAATTCACAGAGTTTTGGGCGCTGTCTTTATGAGTAATAAAATTTGCCGAAGTTTCTGTAGCTCTTGTCTGTGGTCTGACATCAGTGAACATGCAGGCAGCATGTTGTTCACTGAGTCTGGGAAGCAAGCTCCACACAAGTACAGCGTATGCCGAAATATTTCACGAACACAACACTTGAGCTCATCAATATATTCGGGAAAGAACGGGTTAGTGTTTTTTATATTTTAATGTGATCTTATTTACTCATGGAAGAGCTTCGGTTTCGGGAATCACTCACATCATCTTGCATATAATCTCTAGCTTAAGAGACCACAAAATTGAGTTTTTAAAAATCGTTGTGAAAATAAAATATTAAGAGCCGATTAAAAAATGTATATTTAAAAGTATCAGTTATCTGAACACATGATAATTTCTAACAGAAATTCTAATTACTGATTAGTGTCCTAATGTTTCTCAACATACATTCCCCAGTAAATTAAGTACATGTTTGGTAAGTACTGGTAAGTTTTATTCTACTCAGGTTAGTAAGCTCAATGATTTTAATTTGACAACTTAAATTTTTCTCCACTAGGTAAGCGTTAGTGTCGCATGTATACCGGATTTTTTCTATTATCTACATTTAAAAAAAATATTTGCAATTATCATTAATCAATACATAAATGTGTACTAAAAATTGTCCTAGCACTTATAGGAGCTGAGCATTAACGGTATTAAAGAATCAAGTCTTGAAAAAAGTTTGACGCCAGCGCATTCTCAAGGAATACCTGTCTATCCCTTTAGAGATACTATAACAAAATCATGTAGGAAAGAATTGTGTAAAATTATATGATCTACAAAAAATTCTGTGGTAGCATATATCAATCAATAATTGATAAGCAGTAATAAGTACATTTACAAATTAAATTATACAATAAAAACAAATGTAAAATTCACTGTATTTTCTAACTATAAAGATCTTAATCGTTATCAAAATAAACTAGTTCATAATAAAAACTGTTTATTGTACATAAGTAATGTCCTTTACATCATACAATATTTGCCAATAATTTAAAAGTAATGAGAAGTTTTGAATAAAAAGAAAGTAATTTCTAAAATTGCGACTTGCGCATGGACCATTACATGGGGGGGGGGGGTGGCGTCGGGCGGTGTGGCGATTCTTAGTCATGAGAGGAACAATGGGGGAAGCTGTATGAGGTGACAGCGTGGCCTCACACGGGGCGGCAGGCAAAAAGAAAACTAAAATGAACACGGGCGAAGCTGGGCCGGATCACTAGTCAAAAATAAAATAACTACTTAACTAAGCGAAATCGTACCCTTTTATTATTTACATAGCTTAAAATTTTAATTAAAATCAAAATTAAGCTTGGTATTGGTAAGATAAATCTGGCAACCATGCAGTGATGCATATTTTGCGATTCTATGCTGTTAGGTCTTCATTTGCTTTTATATTGCGCTGGCTAAACAAAGGGTTTTGTAAAACACGAAAGAAAGCTCCAATAATAAATGGTTTCATCAGGTAATAATCTTGTTACTTCATATTTATTAATTTCCTTTGTTCTGTTTGCGGACTGCTCGGACTCCAGGGGAAATTGAGGCAAATGTGGTTCTCATTATAAAAGTCCTGTGATGGGCGTCAGTGCTATTGAGCTCAAGAATAAGGTGGGGTCGTGTAGGCCGACAGCCCATGAGGTCTTCCCTGGTAATCACCATCTGAAGCAAAGATGGTGGCGATGCAAGCGGTTACCATGCTTGCCCTCGTACACCATGATGGTCTCCGTTGTGTTGTAATCCAGTTGTGCCTCGTCTAGTGGTGCAGTTGGCATCCACCAAATGCCAATAAACACTTCCGATGGGCTGTTCTGGACTCCCAGCACCATTATTTACTTACGTAGTTTCTTAAGTGAAAAGGTAGCATTTCTGATATACAGCCAAGATGCGGCTGGAATAAATAAATATGCTGGATTTCCAGACAGGTAGATTTATTTAAACACTTTCCTCTACAGAGCACTTATATTCAAATACCGCAGTTAAAGTGAGGCGGAATGTAGGGCTGCAAAAATGGCCTTAGGCCTACGTGGTATTTACAATGAACAGTTACATCCTAGCAGTGTAAGATACGGACCGGGTTGTGATATGGTACTGACTCCAGGCGAACAAACGATAAACGGTCACAGAAAATATTACATTACATTGCAGAAATTAATGATGATTGGTATAAAAGGTTGAAATGCCCGGAGCCCCGCAGCATGGTGGCAACTTCACGTGAAGACGTGTACAGGACTTAAGTGCTTTGGGCGCCAGGCCCTCTGGTTGGCTGCGGCTGCCGTCAACAAATCACCTGACGCGATTTAACAGTTACATAAAATGAAAAATGAATTTATATATCTATCCATAAGGCTGATGAGATGAAACCATTAATATACACTACCATATAAACCTAAATTATTACTTATAAAGAGTACCAAAATACAATATTAGTTCAACCACTGTGATTGCTGTGTAAATCTAACCTCACTCTTCTGTAAGCTTTCACAAGCTATTTATATTTACTGGGGTCTCTCTCGTTCTGAACTGATTATTTTAATAGGCACCAAATTTATGGCAACACATTCTAAAATTACTCAAAACCCCGTAAAACACACATAATAAAATTTATACTATTTTCTATTTTTCCGGCCACATGGTCGAGTGCACCATGTGCACCGGTCTGTTCAAAATGAACAGACTTGCACTAGCCAGTATTGCAGTACTGTGCCTTTTTTGGTTATGGTTTGCAACTCAATATTCTGACGTGTTTGTCAGGCAATTTACGTTTTACTACTTCGCAATTAATATTGGTACTCTGCCGGCATTGTTTGTTTGCACATTTACATATGTTGGTAATCAAGTGTTCTCAATAGATAGCGTGTGAGGTGCATGGGCTTTTGTAACATGTGACAGATAATGTCACTCAATTGAAATATTACTATAATTAAACACAACATGGCATTTAAAAATACAACAAGACTGTTTGCATCTGTACTTATGTGTGAGGTAAGGGTACAAGGAAAAATAATAATACAACACATGGCATGCCATTTACACTGGTACACAACGTAACACTTTAGAATCGAAACAAACATTTCACGTTGACACTGTATCGCATGGGCGATAAACAAACATGATGCACTCACTGATTCTACAAATATTACTCTCAAACATAAATATACAAACACTGCACTTAACAGCACTGCACTGTGCACACTCGTGCACGCACCCAGGGTGGTGGCTTCGGCTACAAATGCCCACACATTGTACAAAGGAAACTTCTGTGGATGTTGATGATGACATCGCGAACGGGCTTAGTCCTAAGTGATGTGGTCCACAGCATACACCTCCCTTTTTTTTAGGCAGTTTCCTCAAGTCGGATGTCTTCTTGTCGCTACAACTTCTGCGTTGCGAGTGGAACTGGCTCTGCAGATGCAGATTGTAGGCGCAATGCGGTGGAAGTGGGACGGGGCTACTAATGTTGCTCCCATGTGGCCGGCCGTGTTGTGACAGTTGCTTTAGGCGCTCCTCCACACCTGCAGGCTTTGCACTTGATACAGTGGATAACACATGCATACTTCGAGCAGCAGGGATGGGAGAAAATTTCTCCTTCACTGGACTCATCACTGCTGCTGTTGCTGCTACAATGCGGGCTGCGCAGGGTAGGTGCTTGGGAGTTCCCAATCCTTTATGAAGGGCCTAATGATGCTACCACTGTGCTCAGACTCGGGTGGCATCTGCTCGGCATCACGATGCTCTTGGATGGATCCTGGCCATCCTTGTCGTCCTCAGGTGGCCCACCCGGCTCGTCGTCGGTAACGTGAATAGCTGCCGAAGGCAGCTGCAAGATGTCTGGAATGCAGGGGGTTTTTTCCGTGGCATGGCGTGCTGGGTCCCATGTAGACGCTTCGACTTTGAGTGCATCAGCGGTGGTCGCACATGGTGTAGTCTGCCCTCTGTTTACATCAGACAGGAAAGCAACATTGCTGCGTGGGGCGGCAGGTGCTAGTCTACAGCGGCATCAGGCACCGCGATGCCAGCCGTTGCAAGCCGTAATATGTCGCGGTGAAAAACAATCTGTCTGCAGCGACTTAACCTGATCTTGTAACATTTAGCTGCAAATTCCGCACAGAACTCCCTCTGTCCAGTTGACAGGGGATGGTTCCTCACGTAAACAAGTTGCCCTGGGAGCAGCTGAGGAGGGAGGCGGGGTGTATTCGGAGTTCGCTGAGCTGTGTAGAGGCGTTGTTTCTCCCTCGCGTCCTGCATCTACCTCCCTATTGCCTACTCCTCTGTCTCCCCTTCTCAGAGTGTAGCATTTCACTTCAGGCTGCTGGAGAACTTGTCGGGGAGGGGTTAGTCACAGCATTGAAGAAGTCGGACCAGCATTTTGCCCGTTGCATTGTTGACACGTGTTCGCAAGGTAAACAAAGCTGCCAGGTGGTTTTCTGCCCACAGCGCATGGTTGTCTCCGACACAAAGCCGTAATTGCGTTTTCAAATCATGATTACGTCGTTCTGTGGGATTTGCCCGCAGTTTCAAAATAGAAGTCGCATGGTGTTGTATGCCCCAGCATGTACAAAACTCCCTCCAGATATGCCCAGTAAATCGTGTTCCATTTTCACTCAACACAGTGCAAAAAATTTGTTTTCAAGAGTTTTGCGAATCCCACATGAATGCACACCAGAAATATGGCATGCCTCTACCCACCAGGAGAACAGGTCCGTAACCACCAAAATAAACCTTTTTCCATTCGGTGTCTGGGGATAGGGCCCCATCAAAACCAGCACTACTCTCTCGAATGGCTTGTACAGCTTTCCTGGCTGTTGTTGAAGCCCTTCGCCATGCCAGCTCTTAAAATTATTACATTTTACACATTGCCATACGAATACCCTCATGTGTAGTGCAACACAAGGCCAGTAGAAATATTTGCATACATTGCGCTTAGCCTTTGTAGCACTGCATCACATGCTGCAGACAGCACAAACACTCGCCACGTGCCACTGTTTACATGAGGTCACGACTCGACACAGCCCTCGTCAACTCGTCAATTTTATACTGCCTGCTGGGCACACTCATTTCGCCACTTACTTGCAATGGGGCATCCTTGTTGTTCTCTCTGTATCATGTCGTGCAGGGTGGTTAAGGTCAATGCAGTTGGCAGCACCATAATTTTGACATGCTGCACAGCTAGTGGGTTTGACGTGTCACACGAGGGAGGGAGGCAGGAGTCCATCCCTTTCGTCCTCGTTGTGCGCCGTTTCTTCACCTGGCGAGCGAGACAGGAAGTCAGCTAGTTGATTTTCGACTGCAGCGCTGTGCTCCATGAAGCACTGCGTTCCCAGGAGGGCATCTTCATAGATGTCATCGGTTATCAGTGCCGTTGTTGTCGTCTCAATGTCCTTTAGCATGACTGTGACATTAGGGTCACCACAAATCTGACCAGTATGTTGCAGGGTTGCCAAATGGATTACATGTTGCACATTTTTAATTTCATTATTCTGCACAAATTTAGACTTATGAAATTATGAGATGCGGCGGTGCCTATTAAAGCACGGCACCACTGATCATTAATTTCTACAGCAATCCGAATAAAACTGTGTGAAGTACTGCTAATTTGACTAATCTAATTTTGCAGCGAGGTCAGGTTCGTTGTGTTATCTACTTTAAAGGGACAAGCTGCATCCTGCAGCGTTACCCCATTCGTATGATTCCCTAACGTGTTTCATTACACAGAGCACGATTCTGTGAGCCTGCCCGTTCTGGACAGTCATTATCCCTATGTTCTCCTACACACCACCTGCAAGCATGTGCAGGCCGTTAATTCCCAGTAGCGAAGCGAGGGGCATCTGTGTTATTGTAAGTGTTGTGGGTTGCATTTACTGCCGGTTCTGGAGGGAAGCGGGTTGTGGTTCTTTCAGTACTTGGTTTAGGCATGGTTTCATGACTTGAATGTCCCCAGGTTTTTTCGTGACACGGTTGTTTGCAGCACGGCTGGGCTGGAATGCTTGTGTCCAGCAACATGATAGTTTGAATGAAATTCTGTTCTGACGAGTGGATTACTGGGGCAAGAGCAGGCTAGTATTCTGGTCATGCGGTACTCACGACCACTTCCAGAATGTCTTTCAGCTCCAGTTCAGGATTGTACGTTCGCACCAAACTGATTTTCTTTGTGGAAAAATTATTCAAGGATTCTTAACCCTGCTCTTCCAGGATAATTTGGCTCCTGGCACAAAGGGAAGCAAAGGTGTTAGAGGACCAGCATGTGAACATCTGGCTGAACTCCTTCCACGTCATTCCATAGTGGTTGACGCCATGCCACCACTCTTTCGTGTAATTCCTCAAATGCTTGCCTATGCAGGATGGCCAGTCCTCCAGGCCGACACCATAACGACTTAACCTGCTCTCACAGGCTTCCAGGAAGGCCAATGTGTCCTCGCTGGCTGCACTTTCATAGTGCAGTAATTGCTGTAAATGAGCCAGTGTGGTGAGAGCAGCTGGAATAGCTGTCTGCCGAAATCTCGTTGTTTACATTGGCATCTGGGTGTCATCTGCTGCCGGATTTGATGCTGTTTGTAAAATCGGCGTTGAGCATGCAGGTGGGCGTGATAACTCCAGGACAGGTGCTTGTGGCACCTGAAAAGCATTATTGCATAAATCAGTATCACTGTAGTGGTGGTTGGCATCTGCAGCTTATGTATCGCGACAAGTTTCGGCATTAGCTGTACATGCTGGTTCATGAGTGGCGTGACCGGTTGACGACGTAAGTAAACAATGTGCCATATGTCATGAAGTGTGGCATGTTCCCTCGGCGATATGCACTTCTCGTGAAACAGCCTTAAACACCTGTGGCAGGCAAGAGTCACAGTTCCCAGTCCGTCACAAAAATCCATATTTGTGCACTTCCTCGAAATTGAGCGAAAACGGGAAGGTGGCGATAACAAACTTGATGGTCCCGTGCATGCACACAAACTCGGTGTTCATAATGGGCTCATGAATCTATTGGCTTGCTTGGGTTTTAGGCACTGCGCACACATGCCCCGGGCTGTCTCAAAATAGTCCACGACCAAGTTACCTCGCACAGTTCCGCGTTGAGTAGATCAACCTTCTCCCGCATCCATCGAGCTACAGTCACATCACTAGACACACAAGTCCTTCCCTGGAGGTGATTCAGCGAAATCTGGTCTTGATTCGGCGCAGACCTCAAGCACTGATTACACTACTTTATTGGTTTGCTGTTAGATGTTTTCCAGTCCATGTATTCGCGATAGAAATCATGGTGCAGTTGATAAGATGCCTCCATGTTGACATTCTCTGCCAGACCACGTGATCACTCGGCCCATGGCAACACCCAGCACGCCATGATGGGGAAGGTGTGGTCCCTGCTGGCTCGGTGCGGTGCGGAAAGAGGGTGTGACAGGTGGCATTCTTCCCCTCAGCTGGTGCCAAGATAGCGGTGGTCGGCTGATGTCACAGATGGAATGTGGTCTCAAGACGGCCGACTTGTGTTGTCCCATGGGAAAATTACAATCTTTGGCATGAAGTAGCACATGATTGATTTTCATGTGGTTTTCCCATCGTTATTTCTTGATTTGACGACCCAACTTTAAAAGAGCACATTTGGTATTGCCGCGGGTAGCGGAAAGTAGTGAGCCAAGTTTCAAAGGAATGGAAACATGCGGGCACGCATGGTCTCATGCAGCGCACAAGACATGGGCAATGAAACAGGCGACAAGAAAATGCACTGAAATGGAAGATACTCATGAAAATAGGTACACTTGACAGAAGAATTTAGCAAAGCCCCACTCGTTGTGAAACCCATTTCTGTTTGGACTGCTCGGACTCCAAGGGAAATGTAGGGAAGATGTGGTTCTCGTTATAGAAGTCTGGTGGTGGGCGCCAGTGATTGCGAGCACGAGAATAAGTTGGGGTCGTGTATGTCGACGGCCCAAGGTATCTTCCCTGGTAGTCACCACCTGAAGCAAAGATGGTGGCGAGGCAAGTGGCTACCATGCTTGCCCTAGCATGCTGTGAGGGTCTCCACTGTGCTATAATCCAGTTGTGCCTTATCTAGTGGATGCTGTTGGCCTTCCCTAAATGCCAGTAAACACTTCCAATGGGCTGTTCTGGCCTCCAAACTCCATTATTTACTTACGTAGTTTCTTAAATGAAAAGTTTGCATTTCAAATAAATAGCAGAGATGCTGCTGGAGTAATAAATATGCTGGATTTCCAGACAGGTAGATTAATTTAAATGCTCTCTTCTACAGAGCACTTATATTCAAATATTACCATTAAAGCGAGGTGGGCTCTAGTGCTGCAAAAATGGCCTTAGGCCTACATGGTATTAATGGTGAACATTTACGTCCCAGCCGTGTATGATATGGACCAGGTTGTGAGGTGGCTCTGACTCCGCGCGAGCAAATGAGAAATGGTTTCAGTAAATATTAGATTTCATGGCAGAAATTAATGATGATTGGTATAAAAGGATGAAATACCCAGAGCCCAGCAGCATGGTGGCCCCCCTTACATGAAGACGAGTACAGTGCTTTGGGCCCGAGGCCCTCTGGTTGGCTGCAGCTGCCGCCAACAAATCACGTGACGTGACATAACAATTACATAAAATGAAAAATGAATATATATATATATAGCCATAAGATTGATGAGATGAAACCACCAATACACACTTCCATATAAATCTACAATATTATGTATAAAAATTACCAAAATTAAATATAAATTTAACCACTGTGATTGCCAGGGCAATATAACCTCAATTTTCTGTAAGCTTTCACTTACCTACAACTTCTTACTTACTTCCTTTTCATGGATAGGTTCTTTGCCTGTTCCGACCTCAGATTTCAGACTATCTCTTTATGGGTCGACCAATATCTCTTCTTCCAGTAGGATGGTATTCCAGGGCAAGGTACGGAAATCTGTCATTATCCATCGTTAGAACGTGGTCTTTCCAATTTACCCTTTTTTTTTTGGGAAATTATATCATTCAGATAAAATATATTTAGTTGTATAATTTCTTCATTCCTTCTTCTATTCTTCAGGGAATATCCTATCACTGATCTAAGGAACATCATTTCAGATAATTTTTTTCTGTATTGTAAGTGGTATAGAAATGCCAGTTCGAGCGCAGCCCCCAACCATCAGAAAATCAACAGCAAATTGAATGACCAAACCATCAGAAAACCATCAGAAAAATTACCATTTGTTTTCCTGATCCAAAACATCAGCTTCCGATTCGAGGGCAGCCGCAAAAAAGTGACTGCAAAAGTTGCATTAGAGTGCAACCGAAAAAAGTGACTGCAAAGTTGTGTTTGGGAGCAGCTCCCCCCCCCCCCCTCCTCAAACCATAGTTATCAGAAAACCAATGGCCAATTAAATGATCTAGCCATCAGAAAACATCAGCTGCCGATTCGAGCGCAACCAAAAAAAAGTTGTGTTAGAGTGCAACCGCAAAAAGTTGCATTAGAGTGCAACCGCAAAAAAATGACTGCAAAAAGTTGCAAAGAGCAGCTCAAGAAATTTAAATACGTAAAAAAATTAAATATTGTCCATAATATAGATGGACCAGTTGGTAAATCTATAGAAAGGAACACAACAATTTAAGAAACTTACCGAATTTACAATCGGACAGACCTATCCCATAGACCATGCTGAAATATCTGATACACGGTATGGATACAAAGTGATAATTACTTCTGGAAATTTTAAAGTAACCTTGCCAGACAGATATCTTAATATTTTCAGTGAAAAAATCTTAGATGGTGTTAATCGTGGTGGTATAAATTTTGCATATGATGGAATGGAGGATTGGGGTGCTAAACAAAGGCATTCTATTTCGTTTTATTAAAGAGTAAACGATCGCCGTATTAGACAACAGTTGATTTTTATTTCTGCTCATCTTTCTATAAAGTTTTAATGGTTATTCAATCATTAAAACACAATTATCGCACTGACTTCATGCTCGTAGCAACAAAACGTACTGTACGAACATCGTGCTATCGCGCCGTGCGAAGGCGAAAATATTCGTCTGTCTGGGGCCAGACGTTTAATTCGTCCAAACTGAACTACTGCAAAAAAAGTGCGGTTCAAGTAAATTTGAATGCGTAGAAAATAAAATATTGTACATAATAAATGAGCGCAAATTAAAATCATCCGATGTCTAATATGATGACGACCATGGCAATGAAAATGTTAACACAACTGGTAATGTTTGGAAAGAATATAAGTTTAAGAAAGGCGTCTTTGTGGAAAGAAAGAAGAAGAAATCTAAAGAGAAGTATGTCAAGTGTGACACTTGTAAACACTTTTACAAACTGTCTCTCATAAGAAGCCATCTTAAAAGCAGATTGCACAAAGGTCTTACACCAAAACGTAATAAATCACATGAACCAAGAAATGCATAGGACATTTTTAAAGTGTCACTACACTTAATATCAAAACAGAAGTTCCCACGAGAGAAACAAGTGAAATGTGAAATGTGTAGCCACTATCACAAACCATCTCTCATAAGAAGTCACTTGAGAAGTAAAATTCAAAAATACACACCCATATTCAGTGTAGAAGAAATCGAAACAGCATTTCAAAGTAGGATCAAGACTTATGCTGTAAAGAATGTGAATGCATACAAAGACCCAAAGCATTTCCTAAACGATGTAAAAGAAACTGTCACGGGGCTAATTAGTAAGCATTCAAAGTGAACACGAAATTCTTCACTGAGTACAAAAGGGGAATTGGTGAGAATATTGAAAATGTAGAAAGCTACTTTAAAATAAAGAACGAAATTATACTGAAATCGACTAATTTGGAAGAATATTATACCAACAGCATATTGAAAATCATAGCTGAGATGGGGGCATTCGAAGCAAAAGGATCTCAGTGGGCACTCAACAGAATATTAAAACTAGAAGTGCGAATTAATAAGTATGTACCATTCAAGGGCAGTTCTTATGTTGATCTCCTAGAAAAAAATCAAAACTAAGCAGGTGGTAAATAATGTTAAGAATGATGATCAAAAATGTTTTTTGTGGTCTGTTCTACCTGCATTGCATCAAGTAAAAAAAGACCCTCAAAGAGTGAATAAATACGAAGCTTACGAATGAGAGTTTGATGAAATTGTATAGCATACCAACCTCTGAGAAGAGAAGTGGAATTTCTATTAATGTATATGCATACAAAGAAGAAGATGGCAGTAAGAAATATATAATCTGTCCATTAAAAATAACAAAAATAAGACTGATAAGCACATAAACCTTCTCTATATCAAAGACGAAAGAACGACCACTACTGCTGGGCAAAAAGTCTTTCGAGACATGTCGCATCACAAGTAACGAAAAATAGTCACAAAATATTTATATGTGATATATGTTTGCAACATTTCTACTCTGTAAATAAACTAAAAGATCACAAACAAGACTGTCGAGATCACGATGGTGTTAGAGTTGAACTACCATCTAAAGGAAAAAATTACATATTAAGATTTTAAACAAAAATCATTCTTTGAGAGTTCCGTTTGTGATTTATGCTGATTTTGAATGTTTGTTGACTAAAATCGAAACTTGCCAACCAAACCCCGACGAATGTTACACGAAAACATACCAAAAACACGAGCCTATTAGCTTCTATTACTATGTAAAATACGAACATGGGTACTATAAACTGCCAGTAACTTATGAAGGGCCTGATGCATCTGCTGTGTTGGTTAAAATGCTAATGGAAGAAGCAAAGTATATTGGTGATATATACACAAATGAAAAACCAATGCTTCCACTAACTCAGAAAGAACAAATTGTTTATGATACAGCTACCCATTGCCATATATGTGAAAAGCCTTTGAATGGCGATTCTGTGAGAGATCATGATCATCTTATGGGGAAATTTAGGGGAGCTGCACACAGAGATTGTAACTTATCGTATATAAATCCATGTTTTGTCCCAGTGTTTATACACAATCTATCTGGCTATGACACACATTTATTCACAAGAGATTCCTGGCATAGATGAAAATAAAATTGATCTAATTTCCATCAACGAAGAAAAATATATTTCTTTTACGAAGAACATATGTGGAAGTGTAAACAGATTTATTGACTCATTTAAATTTATGGCTAGTAGTATCGATAAACTCTCTAGCAACCTTTCCAGAAGCCAATTCCGAGAAATGTGTAAGCAATTTTCCAATGAACTTCTTGACTTTGTTGCAAGAAAAAGTGTCTACCCATATGACTACATGGATAGCACTGAAAAATTTTGTGAGACATTGCTTCCATCCAAAGATGCATTTTAAAACAAGCTCAATAAATGCAGCATTACAGACGAAAATTACGAATTGCGAGAGAGGTGTGGGAAAAATTCAGAATGAAATCTCTAAGAGAGTACACAGAACTCTATAACAAATCTGATGTGTTGATATTGTCTGATATAATGGAAAATTTTAGAGATGTGTGTCTCAAAACATATAAGCTAGATCCAGCATGGTATATCACAGCCCCAGGGTTAGCATGGGATGCTATGCTCAAACACACTAAAATATAACTAGAATTATTAACAGATTACGACATGATTTTGGTGATAGAAAAAGGTGTTCGTGGTGGAATTTCACAATGTTGTAAGTGATATGCTAAAGCAAATAATAAATACATGAATGCTTATGACAGCACAAAGGAAATATTTTATCTTACTTATCTGGATACCAATAACTTATATGGATGGGCTATGAGTCAATATTTACCCTATGGTGGGTTTAAGTGGGTAAATACAAATATAGATGTAACAAAAATAGAAGATGATGCTAGCAAAGGGTATATATTGGAAGTTGATTTGGAATACCCACATGAACTACACAATCTCCACAAATATCTGCTATTGGCACCAGAGAATAAAATACCAGTAGGTTCCAAAAACCCCAAACTCTTGACTAGTCTGAATGGTAAAGAGAAATATGTATTATGCTATGTAAAGCTTAAGCAATATCTATCTCTCGGAATGAAGTTGAAAAAGATCCATAGAGTTCTGGAGTTTGATCAATCACATTGGCTGAAGTCATATATTGATCTAAACACAAATATGCGAACAAAGTCTACAAATGACTTTGAAAAAGATTTCTACAACCTAATGAACAATTCCGTTTTCGGAAAAACAATGGAGAATATTAAAAACAGAGTGGATATTCGGTTGTGCACAAGTTCTAAGCAAATGGATAAACTAGTGGCTAAACCAAACTTTAAAGATAGGGCTATATTTACTAGCTCTTTGGTTGCAGTTTATATTAATAAAACAAAACTGTGCATTAATAAACCCATTTATGTTGGGATGAGTATATTCGAAATATCGAAAGTCTTAATGTATGCTTTTTACTATAATATAATGAAGCCAAAGTATGGGGAAAATATTGAACTGTGCTACCAAGATACTGATTCGTACATCTATTATATAAAAACACCAGACTTCTACAGTGACATGAAATAAATGGTCGACCATTTTGATACTTCTGATTATAAAACAGATAACCCATGTGACATACCCTTAGTTAACAAAAAGATTATTGGTAAAATGAAAGATGAATGTAATGGAAAAATAATGGAAGAATTTATTGGTTTAAAATCGAAAATGTATGCAATAAATGCGGAGGGTGGTGTAAAGAAAGAGCAAAGGGTGTGAAAAACGCTGTAGTCAGAAATAAGATAAGTTTTGGTGACTTCAAAAAGTGTTTGTTTGGTAAAAAAGTGTTGTAGAAAAGTATGAATCTTATTAGAAGTAAGAAACATGAACTCTATATGATTGAGATGAGGAAAAAAGCATTAAGCCCCGAAGATGATAAAAAATTTATTCTTAAAGATGGCATTAATACACTACCATGGGGACACTACAAAATTGCAAAAGAGTGATACTATGAAATCTCAGCTGCCCAACGCGAGCTGCCTAATCGCTGATATCGTTCGCGAGTCGTGCATGAGCTTAAAGGAAAGCATATGTATAATAAAATGCAATTACTCCTCGATATCGTAAACTGCAAACTTAACTATGGTGGTAAGACAGTGTATGTGATCATCGACAAAGACGGCAATCCGTGGTTCAAAGCGAAAGATGTTGTGCTGATTTTGGAATACACAAATCCTGAAAAAGTAATCAGAGAACATGTCAGAGAAAAGTATAGGCAATCATACGCATTCAAAGGGGTGAACGAATAGTTCACCCCTTTGAATATGCAGCCACATGCCATATTTATCAATGAACTGGGCTTATACGCATTGATCATGAAATAAAAGATGACAGCTGCAGAACAATTCCAGGATTGGGTGTATGAAGAAGTGTTACCATCCATTCGCAAGCACGCCGAGTACAAGATCGAGCAAAAGTACAAGCCGCTACTGGATGCTGCAAATACAATCATTGCTGCACAAAGTAGTATCATCGGCAAGCATGCACTGCCACCTACTGACGATATCGGTAAGCATCACCAGTTTGTGCTTATCAGTATAGGTAGAAATCAATACTATGTTATCAGATGTCAAAAGAGTGTAGTACATATATGCATCAGTGTTGGGGCAAGAGTACCCCAATATGCAAGTGCTACTGTCTCTCGATAACTTTAATCCCGTAATGCTGTATAACCTTATGAAAGAGCAGTTGCCCATTAAAGCTGTAGGTAACTGCTTCATCACGGAGATGAATCAAGATGACTTGATTGACAGTATCGTACACATAAAGTCGTTTGCGAGCTTAAAGGAATGTTATCAGACGATCGACTTGGAGTAAGCATTGGAAATGAAATTTCGAAATGTATCGCAGATATGCAATCGTTCATCAACATTGTAAACGGCAAACTCAACTATGGCGGTAGAGAGGTGCATGTGATCATCGACGAAGAAGAAGGAAATCCAGTAAAGACATTGCACAAATACAAACCAGGCAATCATACTAAACGTCGATGGTGGCGATAGCGACTCCTTCTAAACTTGTGTCTACAAAGGGGTCTGTCGCACAGACCCCGTTGTATTCCCATGTGGTTTTGATCAAAGAATCTCGCTTCCAAAAAGGACGAGGCTTAGACAGTAAATCATGTGCTGCCGCCTACTGGCGATATCGGTGAGCATAGACAATCATGCGCTGCAGCCTATTGGCTATACAGTTGATCATCGACAAACACACACTGCCGCCTATTAGCGATATCGGTGGTGGCCAATATTACGCCAACAAGAAGCCATTTTCGCAGATAAGGTGGGTGACTCGAGTCACCCACCTTAAGAATGCACAATCGCAAACGGTTTTTATTTCAGAGCCCGGGTTGTACGAGTTGATATGCTCGTATAGACTACCCGTGGCTACAGAGTTTAAGCAGTGGGTCTTTGAAGAAGTGCTGCCATCCATTCGCAAGCACGGCGAGTATAAGATCGAGCAAAAGTACAAACCGATACTGGATGCTGCGAACGCAATCATCGACAAATCACGCGCTGCCACCTACTGGCGATATCAGTGGGCATCACCAGTTTGTGCTTATCAGTATCGGTGGAAACCAACACTATGCCATCAGATGTCAAAAGTGTGTAGTGCGCATAAATGTGTTGCCACATCGCCGATATCATACGCATAAAATCGTTCGCAACAGACAGTTTGCAACGACCGATCGAGTAGTGTTTCGAGATGACATCTCGTCTCGAAATATCACAAGCGAAGCATGCCACGTATCGAAATTGTTCGCGTATCATGTGTAATCCTGTGCGAGTCTAACAAAATGCAATCGCTCATCGACATTGTAAACAACAAGCTCGTCTACGACCGTAGAGAGGTGTATGTGATCATGGATGAAGAAGGCAATCCGTGGTTCAAGGCTAAAGATATTGCGGGAATACTTGGGTATGCCAATCTGAAAAAGGCGATGAGAGTGAATGTAACGGGAAAGTATAAGAATGCATTGTCGCAATTAAAAGGGGTCCCTCGAGGGACCCCTTTTAAGAATGCACAACCGCAAGAAGCAGAGACCTGGTTAGAGAAAAGTCATAGTCAATCCTATACTGATATAGGGAGGAGCGAATCGTTCACCCCTTTGAATGGGCAATAATACGCGGATATAGAGAGGAGCGATTCACTCCTCTTGTTAAATAAGCAATCCTACGCTAATATAAAGGGTCACGAATCGCGACCCTTGCAGAGCGCACATCTACACACCATATTTATTTCAGAGTCCATTAAAACATTCGTATAGTGCTATTATAGAACAGTAAATGTTTTTAATGGATAACCATCCATTAAAAACTAATAACCATACATGTTTGTATACTATTGGGCTTCGGTTATTCTTTCACTTTTAACATCATAGATTAAGTTTCTTTGGCTTACGAGTACCACATTACAAATAGTTGAAGCCGATATTGGTTTATTAAAATCAACTGTAAGTTCCAGATTAGTTCGATCTTTTACAATTGCTGTTTTTCTGTAAGAACAATCAATAACATACGATGGCCTTCTCCCAATAAATGACGCAGAGTGGAAACACAGTTCATTATTACGATAAGGGGTATCTAGTTTAGTCTTTGAATTTCTAAAATCGTTGTAAGCAATATACATCTTATCAAAAATTTTAGCATTAATGTCTAAATTCCTATGACAATTCCTATGTTTGACAAGAGTCAAACATTGAACCGTGTGTGAATTGCCCAGGATCTTCTTTTTTGCTATGCTGAAAACCAACAATGACAAGGTATGGCATATCGAATTGGATTGAATTGAACTGATCTTTTATATCAAACTGAAATGAGTTTTGCATTAGTAGGTACTGGTTTTTCAAGACATTGCCAATAATTAAATTTTATTGGAATTTTGGGTGTGTGTATAATTTTGCTTTAAATTCGTCGCCATAAATACGATCGTATTCAACAATTGGCCACAGAATTTCCAATTTGTCGATAACAATTTTACCAGCATCTGGTGTATTATCTGCATCATCATATCCATCTGCTTTCTTTGGAGGTCTTCTGTAAAGCGAAACATCGTCACTAGAATTTCGAATGAATGTGATCTTGTACCCATCTTTCCAGAATATTTCATTACAATCTCTCATAAACCCATTCTCTATTCTTGAGAACTGAAATGGGAAGATTCTCACAAAGATCAATAGTTGAAGGTTTTTCATACTCTGTATTTGTATCTATTTAATTAGCTTATACTGTTGGTATACATAAGCTTCATTCGGATGTGAAAATGCATCGCCAAACAAATATCAAACTCAATGTGCTTGTTGTATTCACTCAAATTATATATTGTTTGGTCGTTTGGCCGAAACGACTGACGCTCATAACTTTCAATTTTGTGTTGATCCATTTATTATATAGAAAAAAAAATCTTAAACAACTACACTTTTCTTATCAATCCAAGAATTATGACTACTATCAAAACTTAGCCATTTAATTGGCAGCTTATTTGCTTTTCTTCGCAAAACTTTTCCAACTAAGTAGTCTTTATTATATTTGGTCTTGAGCAGCTCTGGCTCATAAAAAATACCTTTAATAAGTTCATTTTTTAAACATTTTATTCTGTATGTCGTGGGTTATGTGTGCAATACTTCACACACCTCAAATACTTCAGTAGACCAACTTGGTGTATGTCCATTTTCAAACAAATTTTTACTTTTACTTATACGAACTTTATCTCCTATTGCAAACTTTGGTTTAACCATTTTTCGTTCTCTTCCATACATGTTGATTAGAATAGAACCCTTATTCTTTGCATTTACATTGCCGGGTTTCATTCCGATTGTACTGTGAACAGTGTTATTGTATTCACTTATTAATTTAGGTAATATGGTCACCCATTTATAGTTTCCCTGCATAGTAAATATCTTCCACATTTTCTCCTTCAATGTTCTACTAAATCTATCTACAACACTAGCTTTCTTTCCACTGTATGTTGAATAGTGTGTTATGTTGTTGTTGGCCGTTAATGTCTTAAATGATTTATTGTAAAATTCTTTACCTTCATCTGTTTGTAAATGCATGAGATTGCGATCATTCAAAATAGTTTTAAAAGCTAACGTAACATTTTCACCAGTTTTATCTTTGATTGGTATTGTTCATGCATATTTGGAAAAAACATATATCACAGTTAACATATATTTAAACCCTTTGTTAATTCTATGTATACCTTTTAAAGATCCAGAATTCATTTCAACTAAATCAGCTTGCCAAAGATCATCGATACCAAAAGATAGAACAGTTCTTCTGGGGAAGTTTTTTTGCATTGGTTTATGAATTTCATTTACAATATCGTTTTTTATACTACCACCAGTGAATAGCGAGTTATTGGTTACATGACATCTACAAACACATTTAATTCTTACTTTGTTATTATTGGTAAGTTTTATGAACTTGGTTTTTTTTTTCATAAATTTGAGACAGTATACATTTAAGTTATCATTGTTCATTTTATATAATAAATGAAGCAACAAAAAAATTGTAAACAATGTAGAGAAGAATATAGAGAGAAGACACTTAATTGAAAAGTTTAAAACTTTTAGAAAATTTCGCCAAGATAAATATGATAAAAATAAAAAAAAACATGATCAACCATTGATAGATGTGATAGAAGATTTGGGGCAAAAATTGGGCACCTAACAAATGAGAATAGGAACTTAATAAAATAACTTGTTCCAGTTGCTGTTAAGAATTTAGACTACCCACAGACACCAACAGAAACATTTATTGAAAGAAAACTGTTTGGTAAAACATTCACCGATACGCTATGGTGATGAAAGCTATGGCGATGAATGCTATAACGATGGCATTAAACACATTGACGATGACGATGAACGCTATGACGAAGCCTTGGGGCGCTTGAAAACTGATATCCGACAGTTAACTAACTACAAAACAACATTTATTGATAAGAAATTGGCCGATTTCTTAATTGACTGCAAAGGTAATTGTTTTTGGTCTTAAGGCTGATATAGGTAGATTATATATTGGTGATAGCGAAGTAACATTCATCAATGACAAATTTACTGTAAAAGGCTGAACATACACTGCAACCGATGGTTTGATGAAATTACTAACTAGTAAGAAAGTAACAGAAAGTGACTACACTGCAACCAACTATAGTCATATCCCAGCAGATACGAACACAGTTTTTCAAAACAATGATCCAAACTTGGGAACGCCAAATTCAAGTAAAGGGAATAATTTGAAAATTATTGTTAAACCTATTTACGATTCGATTAAAAAGAAACACCCCTCACCTAAAAAGGGGAAATGTATAAAGAAGTATACAGACTACCCCAAAGAATACATATGGATGGATGATGTTAGAATGCTTATTAATCGACTTCTCGTTATTTATGGCGAAGAGAATCCTGGAAATGATAACTATTACAATGAAAAAGTTGGAATAATGAATATGCTCAACAGCAAGTTTAGTGACTTTGTTGTGAATAATCCAAAATGTATACCATATCTGATACGAATGTTAAACACAGTACCACATACTTTTTGGGAGTTGGAGCATCACGGAAAAGGGTTACTCATTGACATAATAAATTTGCTACCTTTTGAGTTGCATGCACCCGGTTATCAGTACTTAGGTCCAGGTACCAGACTAAAAGAGAGAATTGAGCGTGGTGATAAACCCATTTATCCACTAGATGCGACTGCAATGTAAAATGATATAGCTTATCATCGTCATAAAGATCTAGCTGAAAGACATGTAGCTGACAGAGAACTAGAAAAGAAAGCGTTCAAAAGATTGTTAAGTTCAGACGCTGGTCTCAATGAGAGATTGTGGGCTGGTGTTACTGGATATGCGATGCATATTAAACGTAAGCTTGGCTAGGGAATTAAAATAAAATGACAAAATATTTGTTAAAATAAATGAAAGTAAAAACAATGTACTTCAAGTTCCTAACGAGGAGTTGAAGGGTTTGAATATTGATTCTTACCTAACGAAAGACCATCTGGATCGTAAAAACAAGAAACTAAAGGAGGACAAAGGGATGGCTATCACAATTTCAGTTCCACAGCTTAAGGAAATGTCCAAAGAAATGAAAACTGGAAATGGTTTGACAGTTCACGAGGGTGGATTTTTTACCCTTAATTTTCTCTAGGAGTGTTAGCTGGAAGTGCATCATCTATCGCTACATCAGTAATTAATGCCAAGAAGAAAAACCAAGAATTGGAAGAACAAAATAGGCATAATTTAGCTATGGAGTAATACAGCAAGGGATTGAAGAAAGTTAAGTGGGGTAAGAATGTTAAAAAATTAAATATTAAAAATTTTCGGGGTGTATTTATAATCGATGAGCCACTTAACACGCCACTCGATAATGAATGTGGGATTGTTAATCTAGATGTTTCGACAAACTCTGGTTCACACTGGGTATGCTACTGGAAAAAAGCAAACAACAAATATTATTTTGATTCATTTGGCGGAAATCCACCGCGACAATTAATAGCATATCTCGGAAGTAATATTTTTTATAATGATGATAGAATTCAAAATTTCAATCAAGTAACTTGTGGTCATTTGAGTGTAATTGTGCTGAATCTCTTTTCACATAATTTTAATCTTCCAAAAATTAATTCACTATTAATAAACAATGGATATATGCAGAAATGCATTAATGAGCTCTTCTATTGAAGAACACATTAAAGAACGCATGAACAATGATGAGAAGATCAGTCCTAATGATTTTGTTTCCAACACACAGTTCAACGACTTTATAACCACACTGACAAGAAATAAAAGATCATTGGATAAAGCCTATATTACTTACTTGGAAGTAGATAATAATATAGATTTTGAACAAAAAAGACTAAGACATGTGGGAAATCCCATTGCTCCGGTGGATGCAATCAATTTAGAGTACTATCAGAAAAATAGAATTAACATTATTCGTTTAGTTGGGAAATACAATTCAAAAGAAAGAATATTTTACTTTCATAACCGAATAGAATATTTTTTATGAGAGATGGAATTATAGTTGAAATAATAATAAAACCAGAAAAATATAAAAGTGTTATCAACTGTTATCATGAACGGAAAAAATTGACACGTATAAAACTTTTGAAGTACACCCGGGTGATATGATATATTTTAAAATACCAAATGCCGACAATGTACCCAAAGGTACAATTGTGTTTTTTGAAATAGCTATGGTATATGAATACATTTAAAAAGATCAGATTATGTCAGTTTTTAATGGAAACACTTCCATTAAAAACAAAACTTACAATCTAAGAATTTAAAAAGTCTTTAATTTTAATACGGTACTTGCCATTATTTAATTTACGAGTCATATCTGTTGTAACAAAACCATATTCATTATTCCAACATTTTGAACACGTCTCCCTAAATTTCTCAAGTGACATCACCACCAACAAAATCGCTATGAATATGTTTAAGGTTTGTATCATCTTGTCTGAATATGCAAAGAAAATTAGCATTGTCTCTTATAAGCTGCTTAGGTACTTTTGAGTATATCTGAACTAAATAGAAGCAATCAATAGCCTTATGTCTACCACGAGTAAAGTAATTCCTTACCGTATTTTAATTTTTAAGTATGATATCATCGAAAACAACTACAGACTCTTTATGACATTCATTTATGTCAACCATTTCTTCATTTGATGGAAAGGATATGCTATTGGTTCATTAAATAAATTTTGATGCTACATCTATATCTTTCTTTAAATTGATATATTTTGGTTGGTCTAGACTTTTTGAACATACATAGAGAGTACCAAAGTCCAACCAACCATCCCTGAGCATATATAAAATTATCTATCATAAGTTTAGTTTTCCCACAGTTACTAGGACCCACATTCAAACTCCTAATATTATTAGGTAATAAATCTCCATTATGTTTTGCTGATACAGTCTTGTCTGGTATTCTTATTTTAATATTCTAGTCTACATGTTTCTTGCTCATTGATTAATAGATTTTGTAAATAATGAGTAAAGTATTCAAATTAACAGATAACAAATCAGTGTTGAAGAAGAGACTACACTACCCTTTAGAGATAAAGGGACACTCATTGGCTTTAGTTCAGTTCTATACTACTTATTAACACATAACATTATCTCTGGGAGAAATAAGCAATATTTTGTGGGTCATAATGATACGGAATCAGCAATTTCTATTCCAGTTGGCCAGTATAGCTTAAAAGATATTGAAAAAACTATAAAAGCAATTTTTTCAGTTAGTGTAGATTCAATGGGTGGGAAAGAAAATGATATATCTTTCGAGCTGCATAAAATAAAACAGAGTGAAAGTAAAATGTATGCTTAAATTACAGGTTGGAAAACGGGGTTCAATAGGAAAACTTTTGGGTTTCGTATAAAATAAAACTCTGAAAAGAAATGTGGATCTTTATGGCGATGCAATTCCAAAAGCTGCATTTGAAACAATAAATATTCACTGTAATATAGTAAATTGTATGATATTAAAACATGATGAAAATAACCATAGAGAAACTAGCATAATTGCCACTTTTAAACCAAGAACAACATTAAGATTTGGCGACACGATATATTACGAACCAGATTATCCATTATTTTTCCCAGTGCAAACAAATCAAGTTAATGAAATAATAGTTGAAATTAAGGATGAAAAAGGCAAGTTAATTAACTTTGATTTGTCTGAAAGAACAGTGGTATTAGAGATTAAGCCGTAGATATTTGTTGGGTTGGAAGTAGTCATATTCTATATATTAAAGTTTCGTATGATAAAGATGAATAATGTTTCTATAGAAAGTGTAATGAAAGAACTCAATATTTCGGCTACTTTAATGTGTCGAATTTGGAGATGTGTGTCTAAATTTTTAATTAGACTATGTTATAGCACATTGCCGAAGTCAGAGCGATAATTGTGTTTTAGTGATTGGATAAACATTAAAACTTTATAGAAATATATAGAAATAAAAATCAACTGATGTCTAATACGGCGATCGTTTACTCTTTAATAAAACGAAATAGAATGCCTTTGTTTAGCACCCCAATCCTCCATTCCATCATATGCAAAATTTATACCACCACGATTAACACCATCTAAAACTTTTTCGCTGAAAATCTGAAGATATCTGTCTGACAAGTATACTTTAAAATTTCCAGAAGTAATTACCACAGTGTATCCATACCGTGTTTCAGATATTTCAACATGGTCTATGGGATAGGTCTTTCCGATTGTAAATTCGGTAAGTTTCTTAAATTGTTGTGTTCCTTTCTATAGATTTACCAACTGGTCCATCTTTATTATGGACAATATTTAATTTTTTTACGTATTCGAATTTCTTGAGGTGTTCTTTGCAACGTTTTGTAGTCACTTTTTTGCAGTTGCACGCTAACGCAACTTTTTGCGGTTGCACTCTAACGTAACTTTCTGCAGTCACTTTTTGCAGATGCCCCAAACGCAACTTTTGCAGTCACTTTTTGCGGTTGCATGCAAATGCAACTTTTTGCGGTTGCATTCGAATCGGCAGCTGATGTTTTCTGATGGTTAGAGCATTTAATTTGCCGTTGGTTTTCTGATAACTGGGGGGCTGCTCCCAAACACAACTTTTTGAAGCCACTTTTTGGGGTTGCACTCTAACGCAACTTTTGCAGTCACTTTTTTGCGGCTGCACTCGAATCGGCAGCTGATGTTTTGGATCAGGAAAACAACGGTAATTTTTTCTGATGGTTGTCTGATGGTTTGGGCATTCAATATGCTGTTGGTTTTCTGATGGTTGGGGGCTGCGCTCGAACCGGCATTTGTATACTACTATTGTACATTATTTACCCATTTTCACTACCATACGTCAGAGCCTGGTACAGCCATCGTTTCATAAAATTTTAGTTCGGTCTCCTCCTGGACTTCACCTTTCAGTATTCATCGAATTGTTGCACACATATATTGAAACCTTGTGAAGCATCGTCTTCACTTTGTCATATTTATTAAAGGATAAATCACAACCGAGGTAAGTAAAACTGGAGACTTGTTCTATCAGTTGATTGTAAATCACTATTTTAGCCCTGATAGGATATTTACTTTGCCATGCCATAACTTTTGTTTGCGTATGAGATATTTTCCAAGTTGTAATCTTTATTAACAACGTTTAATATATGCATTAATTTTTGAAGTCCATCTTCGTCTTCCTGTAAAATAAATTGATCATCTGCAAATAACATAGTATTAATTTAAATGTTATTACTTTTTTTTATTCCAGGACTGGCCTTTTCCTTCCATTTCTTAACTCCGTCATCTATATATATATATATATATATATATATATATATATATATATATATATATATATATATATATATATATATATATACACACACACACACACACACCCATCACACACACATGCACTTGAAAAGGATTGGAGAGAGACTACAACCTTAACGAACTTCTTGGTTAATTGATATTTCTTCTGTTAATTTATATCCGAAATGTAAAACAAATTTTGTCCTTTTATACATATATTGGATCATTTGCATCTATTGTTTCGGATATCTGTTCTTTGGCATTATATTACATGTTTGCTCCCTATTTACTTAATCGACTTCTTTTTCACAATCGACAAAAGCGATGTAAGTATTTAAGTTAAATTCTCTTCTCTTCTCCTGTATTCGTTTGAGGCAAAATATGTTATCTATACACGATCTTCCTTTTCTAAATCCACAGTGTTCTTCCAATAAAAGAACATATGTTATTACCTTAAGCTTGTTGTTTATTATTTTCGCATATATTTTATATCCAGTATACAATCAACTAATGCCTCTATACTTTTAACAAGGACTCCTATCTCCTTTCTTGAAAAATTAAATTACTTTTGCCTTTTGCCAGTCTTCTGGTATAATTCTCCTATTCCAACATATATTAGTTAAATGTAAGTCCCAGAATATTAGAAATATTCCCCCATATTTAATCAATTCTAGATTAATTTTATTCAGCCTAGGAGCTTTTCTATTTTTTAATGATTTCAATACTACATAAAGTTCTTATATATCTATAAGATCAATTTCTTTAATATCAGTATTCTCTGTACCTTCATCCATTTCTTTCTCTGTGTGATTTCCTTTATACCGTAATTCTTTATAGTGCTTTATCCAAGATTCTTCTTCAATTATATTTATGTTAGCGGCTTCCCTTTCCTCTTGGTTAAGGTGTTTCATAAGCTTATAAGCAATCACTTACCTGCCATGGACATCGTCTTCTATTGATTTATTAATCTGTCACATGATTCTTGTTTCAGCTTCTTTGTTATTGACTTAACAATATTTCTTCTTCTTATATACACATTCTCAGTTTCTAGGGTTCGCTCTTGGATAATTTTTAGATATGATTTTTGCTTTTGTTTAACTTCTTCTGAAACTTCTTCATTCCATATTTTGAGTCCTGTTTTTGTTCTGAATTTCCTTTTATTTCTGGTGGCTTCATCTGTTGCTTTCGCAAGCTGTTTATATTTTCCGGGGCTCCTTCCATTCTGAACTGAATATTTTAATAGCCACAAAATTTATGGCAACACATTCTATAATTACTTAAAACCCTGTAAAACACATAATAAAACTTATACTATTTTCTGCTTCTGAAACATCTTTATTCCATATTTTGAGTCATCTTTTTCTTCTAAATTTCTTTTTCTTTCTTATCGCTGATGAAGTCGTCTGAAAGATGCGATACATCCAGCAACATTGTGGCTCCCTGGCCCCTGCGCCTCCATGCCCGATGACCTTGTGCCCAACTCATCAACTACTAGTACGAAGGCAGGAAATGTAAACTAGAATGTTTTAAGTAGGCCAGGCACTTTTTTTTTATAATCGAGACGTATAGAGTATCTCTACGTTTTCTTCTGGAGCGAACAAATACAAAAATGGGTTTTCTCAAAGTTCTGTCAAGTGTTTTACGTTCAAGATGGTTGAAAGAATACCTTCTGCGAGCAGAAGCCAGTCTCTTTACCATAAAAATAATCATGTTTATATACAAAAGTGGCAGTTGTCGTTCTGAAACCATCAATTTGGAAGGACTCTCTCGTCATACAACGAAGATGAACTGTGAATACTAAGGTCTGCCATTTACCTCAACGAACATGGAGACGCAACCTGCATCAACGTCACCTGATTGTACAACACAACCTGCATCGGTGCTCTCCGAGTTGAAGCCTAATGTTAATGGTATTTTCCTGAAGCGATCTGAATTCTGTGATCTTTTAAAATATTATGTTTCACCGAATATGCAAATTACATCGAAACATGTTTGTTGGTTCCTGTCAAGTATGAAATATAGTATGATAAACCAACTTATCTATGAGGTGGAAAAATATGGCATTGCAAAATATAATATGTTGCTTAACTGTAGCTATAGGAAACCAGAGCCCCACGATGACGAATATTCTACTAGAGCATTCAAGAACTCTATCACGTATAGGTAGCAGAAAGCACTGTTCACAATAGTATACATAAGTTATGCCAAGAGGAAGAAGACATAGATTTCAAGGGTTCGGTTTCGACCCTGGCTTCAGTAAATCATCTAGAGCTTTGAAGAGGTGCGCTCAATCCACTTGATAAATAGGCACTTACTTATTTCCTTAAACCTGAAGAGAGTGAACACACAAAAAATCAGCAAACCTCAGCATGAATTCAAAGCACGGATTGTGTGAGAGGTTAGTTGTGAAGAATCACGTGTCATTTACCGAGCATAAGGTGTCATTCGCGGAGCATAAGAGGTCCTTTGATACATGACGGGTCATTTGTGGAGCATGATTTTAAACTTTAAGATGAGCGAAGAACTTGACTGAAAGAAACTATTGAGTATGTAACTGCATGGTAATGTGATCAAGGAACTAGACAAAATGTCTGGTTGAATAGAAGCATGATGATGCTGATATCTTGCTGACGTTGCAAGCCAATGATTGTACGAAGTCTACTCAAGATATTTCCTCTTGGGATGTACTTTATCCCACTGCTGGAGAATTACATGAATAACAGTGATACTACTGTGGAAGGATCTTCAGTAAACGCTGCCATGCTCGGCAACATGAGAGAACCGCCTGTATGAAGGATCTTTTCGCGCAATGAAGCATTACAGCAATGGGCACATGCAGTTTATGCAAGGCGATTCATTGAAGGAACACATTAAGATTTGCAAGGGTACATCTACTGGGAGCCAGCAAGTGATGTCGACAATACCCGTCGCTGCCTCGATAGGTACTGATTCCACAGATGATTATGGCGAGACAGTTAACGAGAGACCTACGAGGTATGGTAGATTTGATTTGTGTGGAATGTACACTTGCAAGATGCCCGCATGAAGTCGAAGGACTTCCAAACAAATTGTCGTCGGCTCTAAATACTAATGATGACCATGTGACTTCTACAATAAAAGTAAACTTGATATTGAGGATGAAACTGGAAGTGGATACGACCCTGAAAACCGCATTGGTGATTATGACTATGAATACAGCGATAGTGTTGAAGAAGATGATGATGATGATTTTCCCAACGTTCCCATACATTTCTCCAAGTTTCCATCGACAGTCGTTTTTAAGAAGGCACAAGGCGCCAAAAATACTAATTTCATGTTTCCCGAAGACCCTAATGAACTTGTTGATACCCTCATACATTTGGTTGACCTGCAAAACCTCGGAGACCTCTCACACATTTGTTAGATATACGCAATCAGCGATGAACTGAAGGTTAGGAGTTATAGGCCTATTACATGATGTGATGAACTGTTTCGAGAATCATAATTACCAAATAACAATAAAACATTATCATAAGATAGCTGTTTTTTTCTTTATTTTTGGATGTTGTATTATTTTTCCTTCGCAAATTTAGAGGTATTGAAAAATGAACGAATGATAAACAAAACACCATTATGGCAGGTGCATTCGACAGAATGAGCTAGGGTGAGGGGGTAGGAGAGGGAAATTTTAATACAATGTGATTGATTGGAGGACGACAGTCATCTACTGGACATGGTGCTAGGGGGGAACCTCTATAAATGTAAATTTTTAAAATAATTTTTTATAAATTTTTGTAAGTTTTGGAAATTTTTGGGATTTTTTGAGAGTTTTAGAATTTTTCTTTTCATTTTTTTGTATTCAAGGTAATGGGTCAAGATCAAGCTTACTTACATCCAATATGGTAGTTGGGTGACATTAATATGGTGGCCGGTCGGCTCTGGATCTGATTCCTGATCTTGTTATGCCCGAGAATTCAAGATTTTAATTTTAAAAAGTTATATTTACACATTTTAATTTTTTTTTTTTTTTTTGTAGTTTTCAGAATTATTTTTAAAAAATTTTGAATTTCTTGGAATTGTTGTGTTCAAGGTAAAAGTTCACTGGGGTGAAGGTAAAAGGTCAATTAAGTATCACTGACATACAACATGGCAGGTAAGATGGCTGACAGAAATAATATGGTGGATGGTCAGCTCTGACTCCGGACCCTGGGACATCGATTAGGCATGCCCTATGTCTATAAAACAAATAAAGCCGCCACTGATCTGCCCTCGAAAATGATCACTCCATATTCCTTCCAATAGATCAAAAAGTGCCTTTCGGGGGATCGTTTTTTTTTTTCCAAATTGGGGATGTGTTATTTTTTTAGGGGAAAGTTAGAAATTTTGAGGTAAAAAGGCAAATTTCAAGAGGGCGGCGGCCTGTTTCGGCTCCGGTTCCCTCTACCCTTGTTCCAAACTTCACTATATCATTCTACTTACGCTGTTAGGTATTAATGTTACTTCTAAATTAGATAAAATCCTTGCAAGTGGCCAAACTTCAGTTCGCGGACTATCACATCACTGCCTAGTATATGTATCATATTTTGTAAGCGTAAACAAACTCCTACCGAAATTTTTAACATACGGAACTAACATATCCTTAAATATAAATGTACTACTGAAAGATGCTACCGAGACCAAATGGTATGAAATTTTCACACTCCAAAATATAGATGATACACAACACTTAATTAAATAATAAGGTACTCAGCCTGCATGAGAAACACATTCCTGTGGCAACGAAACACATCAGCCAACCACCTATACCATGGTTGTAACTTGATGCTACTTCGTAAATCATCCTGGCCAATCTTTGGAAAATAAGGAAAATAAACGCTTATGTAGCCGATATTGACGGGAAACAGTACAAGCCAATAATATATGTGTGTAACCGATTAAAATAAAATGTTAAAATGAAGTATTTATGTAAGTTAGAGAACTTTAATAATGCGAATTGTAACATATGGGGAAGATTCCTTAAATCATAAGAAGTCGTGGTTAAAATTAAGCAAATAAGTTCAACCAATCCGCCAAACGACTCAAATCGCTACTTTACATAACATGTATACAATGTAAAAACCAGAGCAAACGGGAAAAAAAACTTAGAACGTATTTAGTTTTCTAACACAAACATAAACATAAACTATCTTAACCGAAATCACTCCCCGCAAGCTGTGCAGAGCTGTAGATCATATTATATCTAAATCATAAAGTAAAGACAATTTAACTAAATGCTCTTCAACATCCCATACCTAAAATTACATTATTAAAAATTGCAGCTATTTGTCGTCCAAACATTATCCTGTATGTGCGCTGTTGAATGCTCTAAAATACCTTGTCCATACTCGTGCTAAAATATATCACAGAAAATAATTTCCTTGATCCTTTTCAGTCTGGCTTCAGGCCATTTCAGAACTCCTTATGTACTGTCCTTTCTTAACGTGACAAACAATCAAAGATTGTCAATAGACGAAAGAAAACTTCCATTAGTGAGACTTAAAGATTTCAGTAAAGTGTTCGATTCGGCCAACCATGACATCACTATTTATACTTAGTTATTTTTATAATTTTTCGAATTAGTCGTAGTGGAACAATCATTGCGAACATCTTTATTTATGAATTAAGAGGTGTACCTCAAGGATAAGTTTTAGGTCCTTTACTATTCTCAATGTTCATTAATGACCAACACAAATGCCTGAAGAACTGTAAATTTCTATATACTGCCAACAGAGTAAACTTTGTGAGTGAAATATTTAACAGTAGTATTGCTGACTTGAAAGAGGTTTCAAAATGGGTTTCATAAAACGAACTGCAAGGTATAATGGTGTGTCATAGATTATATGTGATGGCAGAAACATTCAATATATTGTATAGTAGTCACTCATTAATACACTATATGTAGCTTCTATAGACAGGGTTAACTGATAAACAACTAAATATGAGAGAGTAGAGTGTGAAATTTGTGGAAATATACTTAAATTGGTCTTACCAGGCCACATGTAATGACTAAAAAAACTGGGTAATATAGGCCTCAAACATAACATTTGCTCTGCAGTAGAACTAATTAGCATACAAACCCATACTGCAATATGATTAAAACGACAACCACGTACAATCAGATCAGTAGATTACCTGTATGTCACCTCAATATCCACGTTTAGCACAGCTCCAGCACAACTACACATATGTTACCCTTCAATAACACATTAGGGGATACAAGAAATATAACTATGTGTACTTCATTCAAATCAAAATGTCCAATGGTGAAGTGGAAATTTTGATGCAGAAAATACTTTGACTCGAATTTAATTTGACTTACACCCTCATATTGTAATTCAAGAACATATGAAAATTAGCACGCAGCAGCTGGACCGAAAAAAAAATCATGTCTACACATCTTTATGTCTGATAAAATAACAATTATGCGTGTAGTGTCTGATAGCAGTAGAAAAAGTCTCTGCTGTGCCTTAACGCTTACACGTAATTGAAATGTTCTGCAGTGTTGTGTAGAATATTCAATTCAAATAGGATAGTAAATTACTCTCACACACAATAGTTGTAAATACCTACCTGTATGATTGCACTCTTTAAATATCCTCGGCTAGAAGTGTATTAAATAAGATATAGCAAATATGAAAGTTACTGTTCTCAGGCACTGTGTGACACTCTAGGAAGCGTTTAAACAAGTGCTGGACCAACTGTCACTGAGGAGGGCGGTGGAAAACACTTTACACATATGATTAATTATTTATGTTGACATGGTCAATTACGCCTTTTTAGGCGGAACCCAGACCTACCTGGTCGGTTACCTTTAAAACCCACGTAAAACAAGATGAAGATTAGAATATTCGTTCGCAACCCATTATCGGCATCAGTTACGATATTTAAATCAGCATGTGTAGTAACATAGGGCATGTCTCCGGGTGTATTCCTTAAGATTATATTAAAGTGATGTTATCAGACGTTTCTAACTTAATCAAATTAGTACATTACTCAAAACTTGACAATATAAAATAAATACGTAACATTAAACATTTGGTTAATTACACCTCAGCTGCTGTGTGTACTTAAATAAACATGTAGATTAAAATAAAACTTAATTACTGCATAATAATCTTACATGTTGCGTACGTAAAAACCGCAATAGCATTTTTTAATAATATAAACGTGTATGTTCTCCGATCTCAGAGTTGCATACTACTTTAAGGTTTAGTGTATTTAATTTATACGTGCTACATAACCAGACGTTACAGAACTGATATTAAACCCATTAACACTAAAATGCATAGTGGTAGGTTTTCCTGCACTAGTTGCGACAGCCAAAGCCACTTCCATGCTGGACATCTGGCTTGATGATACATAGATAAATCTCTCATCGAATCAAGTGTTACAGTCTTAAGAGTGGGATGGACCCCCACATCCAAGGTCAAGAAGCGAGGAAGCAATACGGGCGACACAAACACGCATGCCTAGTATCTCATCGCTCCTACTAGTAAGGCGTGCAGTATTTCTGTTGTAACTCTGTACTGTGCAAATTATATCTTTAACAGTGGGGTTTTACTACATGCGATGAAAGTCCGCAGAACAAGCTACACCCATATCATTGTACTTTTCTCTTGCAGTTTAAGGAAATTGCATAGGCAAGCTTTACAAATGTGATATTTGACCATTTTACGAATTTTCTTCTCCAAGAATACAGTTAATATGACAAAAGAAAAAAACAAGGGTATGGATACTTGTTTTTTTATCCTTTATGACAAAAATTTGTATTTGTAGAACATTTATGTAACGAAATACGTCTATTCGCACAAACAATTATATCACAAAAATGGGGGGTATCCATCCCACTCTTAAGCCTTGCTATGAATCAACGTACCCACTGGGTAGAACACGTATCCAATATATGTACAATAGTATACTACACGATTCACGTCATACGGCGCCTTGAAATGTTTCTACTGCAAAAAATCAGACATTGAAAAGGCCTTTCTTTGATTATTGCGATACTGTTTTGAAAGGGTTAAGTGACGAAAGCGTTAATTAGTGGAAGGGTTAATTAGGGAAAGTGTTTGATGCCGTCGGGTGAGATATGAAGAAGAACGAATACTCTTTTACTTACTGGTAGATGAGCGCCAGCAGTGGTTCCTACGTACCACTCTTCGAGACTTAGGGATCTCAGGGATGCTGTAGGTTCTGCATGTTCGTCTCACCTGTGCATACTTACAAAACACTTTTAATACTAAACAGGTCACTTTCAAACACTGATGAGGAGCTGGGTGCTGACACTACAAGAATACATAAGTTTACACTGGTAATATTGGGTTTATTTAGCCAAGTTACATCTCGTGCCAAAATGAGTTTTATGGTTACCTCGGACGTCACTAGCCAGTTCCGGTGGATGATTCCCCCAGCACGTTTCTCAACTTGTGCACTCCTAGATGGGTGATTTCTCTCTAGTGTCTGTGAACACAGCCTCCACAAGGAAAGGGGTCTATAGCCGCTATGGTAGACTACAAATTTTTCCTAGAGACAGGGCACGGAGTGTGAAATGAGCAACACCACATGCGTTTATCCTCGTCACTAACGCCTACTCTTCGGGACACATCCCCGAACCACGTGATGTGTGGCGACGGTCAATACACATAGCGGGCTAGGATGGAAAATAATACCGCTGTACAAAAAGACATAACTATCACTGGGTGAACGTGGGGCACGACATGGATGGGTAAAATATACACACAGATGTGTGAAACCAGTATTAAATGGCGCTGATACAGCTGGATGAGGTTATTAACGGACCACGTGTGCAGGTATAAAATGCATAATTTCTCGTGAAATTTAGTAAATTGTTACTGGCAAAATGAGAACTGCATTGGGAAAATCAATGTATTTAAGATGCGATCATACAAAAGCTCTTAGCATGCCTGAATGCGGAAAAATCCAAACATATGAAGTGACCACGTGGTCATACGAAAAAAGCATCAAACATTAAGAATACAAGAACCCTCAATGAAACAATACATATAACCCTGAAATAAATTACGGCACACATAAAATTACAAGAATAAGGCCTCTAAATGCGCGGATAGTGCACATATGGACTTGGCGGTAGCTAACCACATGGCCGTGGGCGATGTGGCCGACAAAAAAATTAACATGACAGAAACCCTGAAATAAGCACATACATTTATTACCCTCAATATTGCTCGTCGTAATTAAGCAGAAGTTACAACAAAAAGCCATGAACATGGGCGGATGGTGTCTGATTCACAAGTTGTTCGGACAACGTGGCCTCTCCAACATTATCTCTTCTCATCACGTTTAAGTTTCAAAAAGCCACAAGGATGATAAATAATTATTTAAGCGGATAGCATTAAGCTGGGGATGTCTGGCAAAACGTACATGAAGCAAAGGTTAACCGATATACTACATGAAACTATGATAATCTAACTCAGTGTCAAAATATGAAGTGCGTACGTGACATCATCTGACCTCTCCAGTTCTCCTAGGACGACTGCCCAGAGGCAAGGGTCACGTGGACCTACCATGGCTGCCTACGGGGTTCGCACAAGCGGAAGTGCTATGCACGTCGAGTAAAATTTATTGTATTTAAATAAAATGGCACAAATCAATTCCAACACAGTTTTACAAATATAATTTTAAGGCTGCAGTTTTGTTAAATTTTCAATGTCTTTGAAAAGGCGTCTTAGCCTGAATGATACTGCCCAGCTCTTCAGCACCGCGCGCACTTTGAGTTTTAAAATTACACTATTAAATAACCCTGAAAATAAACATAATACATTTTGCAAACAATTTTAGACCCTGAAAGGAAAGACTGGAAACAATAAGTATCCCGTTTTGGGAAAGTCCGTGCAGCGGTACTGCACCATGTGCTCACGGCCACGTGTTATTGAGGGCTGCCAGTGCCTTCTTGGTCTGCCTGCTGCTGGCTCTTAGCCGGCGTCATGTTAATTACTGAAAGGGTTAATTAGCTAATCGGTGAAAGGGTTAATTTGTTAATTGTGTAATTAAGAAAAGGGTTAATTAATGAAAGGGTTAATTTTATTTTTTGGTACTTGTAATTGGTATTGAAAGGGTTAAATTGCATAAGGCTGATATTGGTAGAGCATAGTTGATGTTCACCCTCGGACGTCTGGCAGCTGAATGAGGTGATAGAGGGTGTGTAGGCAGCATATATGTGTTGACATTGGTGCAAGAGTGGCATAAGTGTCATTTTGGGGGCAAAAGTGTAATAAGTCTATTTTTTTTCCTTGCGAAGACTGAGTTGGATGAGAGAGCGAGTTTGAAGTTATGTTTGCTAGGGAGGATACGTCCGCACAGTCGGACTGTTGGAGGAAGACTGAGTTGGTGGGTAGAGTGAGGGGGATGGAACACATGTGACTAATGGGAGGGAAGACGGTCAAGTGTAACGGCGGAGGTGGTAATGGAGTAGTTCAAAATCAATATATTATATATATATATATTCAGATATACATATATATATTCAGATATACATTCATATATATATATATATATATATATAATAGAAATAAAATATGTTTTTAAGCACTAGACACTTCAAAATGAAAATCACTTGAGTGCAAAGGGAATATTATTTATGTACGTCTCGCCCAAGCAAGAGACAGTTGGAGCACATTAAATTATTGGGAAGTATACCCCGTTTGCGAATTCCACGAGGAACCACTTCAACCCGCACATTGAATGATACTAAAATATTAACCGCGTCCAAAATATTTTCACTAAAAGTCCTATTCTGAATGACCCCTAATCACGACATAAGTTTAATTTCACACGCCACAAACAAGACGTTAAAAGCCACTTACACTGATGCACCAATCCCCTAACACAATTAAACAAATTCTAAACAAGCAAACACCATAGGCCCAGATCTCCAGGTGTCTTAAAAACCCCTAATATAATCTCCTCCCAACACAATTACACGTAAACTAAATCACACTGAAACACGCAAACAACACAGCCCTATCACTCCAGGTGTCTTGACCCCCCCCCCCCCCCCCATCACCGACTCGTAATTGAATCCCCACCCAACACAATTACACATACATGAAAAAACTACACCGAACACACAAAAAAACACTGCCCCATCACTCCCGGTGTCTTAAAAAGAACCCTAATTGAATCCCCTCCCAACTCGATTCCATGCACACGAAATCACACTGAAATGCGATCCATTACAGCAAATTAATAACCCGAGAAAGCAAATTTACAAAAGAAATATTAATAAAGTTACTATCACATTCCTAGGAATATACACTAAAACACGCACGTAAATTATTTTTATCGCATGAAAGTGTATACAGTTAGTTTACCGCGACTAACCATCCATATATATTTTATATATATATATATATATATATATATATATATATATATATATATGTAAAAAACATGATTTCCACTTCAAAGCACTAATATGCAGTTAAATTTATCAACGAGATAACACAATTTCGCGGTATTTGGCAGTCACATATAGATTATTAAACACGAAAAAAGCATTTTAGGAGTATATTAATAAAAACGAATTTTAATCAATTAAATAATTACCTACTCCAACGCTTTAGTAAATCATCACATATCGTTAGGACTTTCCACCTATGAACCATAAAATTATTAATAAAGTAACACTTCACAACACTGTTTCCAATAGCAGAAAGTCAAACGTATTTTATTGAAAAACAAATCACGCCTAAAACCCACACTCGTTGCCCCTCACCATCTCTAAGGTGAAATGCCCATAGGCATGCAGCGATGTCTCGCACATAGCATCTCGTTTTATAGCCTGGAAGAAGTAACGTATTTCTCATCACACGCACTGTTACAAACATAGTAAAAACGTAGGTAAATCGCGTTCCTATCGAATGTTTGGATGTCCTAATACAGTATAGTATGTGTGATACAGAACAGGAATGTCTTCTCTTCAAAATACCACACCCTAGTGCGTTAACAAACATTATCTGTAAGACTCGACTGCGCAGACACGATCTCTTCTCCAACCCAGAGATCTGCTGGGCCTCGCGCATGCACAAACTCTTCTCCCTTCCTAAAGAACCCCCAGGGAACAGCCGAACGCATGCACGAGGGAGTGAAGTTATCCCCCTCCCGCCGGTAACCAACACCAAGCGCTCTAGGGCAGTGCGTTCCCACGCTATTCCGTAAAGAATTCAAATATTAGTTTATATCATGGCCCAACTCCCTTGAAAAACGGAATCTATGTTACAATACTTTACAAATAGCACAAATTTAAAAAAAGGAATTTAAACCAAATGATAAATAGGAAGCATAGCCTACACGTTTAGTAATGATAATGTTAAGTATCGCAAGTTTTAAAAAAAATTAATAGAAACTTCAAGTATCGACACTATGAAAAGGTGGGGCAAACATCAAATATTTAAACAATTTAATATTACTTACATAAAACGAACATCCAAATAGCTTTCAAATTGTGCTACACAAGAGTCGTTTACAAGTATGTTTAAAAGTGTGCCCAGGAGCGTACGTTCTATTGTAGATATATTTACTCAAACAAACTATGATCATACATGCCCGTAAAGTTGCCCTTTGCGAGAACCATATATTCTCTCTGTTGCATAGGACGATGTCAACGGTTAGGAAAGTGAAATATTCATTTAAAACCATATTCCAAGTTTGTGTATACGTGTCAGTAAAAAAACCAATCAATTTTAAAATTCGCGAAGATAGTACAAATTTCTGTCCGTAATGAAATGCTTTATAAACATGCAGTTCGTCCAGTCTTAGTGGATATTTATGTTAAGAACATAATGTTTCTGCACAAGTGTAAAATGGTCCAAGCATGCGATAGGAGGTGTTCGAATGGTAACCTAATATAAAATAATAGCAACTTATATTCATACAAGTCCTTTCCAATCGAACACACTACGTTTCATTAACCTAATAGTAAAGAACCACCACAATCCATGTTTCTAGCCTGAAATAACCTAAACGAAATATGTAAAATGCGTAATTCGGCCTTATTAAAAGAAAAATTCGGAAAAGGGGAGAATTATAGGGAAAATCCAAGGGAAACACCCACCATTTAGGCTTTAAAATTTTTTAAAGAGGAATAAACTATTTTTTTTTTAATTCAGTGTAAAGTTAACAGCCATCAAAGTCACATCGTGTCTGGAGTGTGTCGCAAAGTGTTTTAATACCTTGCATTAGTTCCTCAACAGTGCTACAGCATCGCACCAAGACCTACATCAACTAACTGAAGCAGGTATAATGCATAACGATCACTGCTGCGAAAACTGTGACTAAGAGTGTGTTATTCTATAACGTAATCCTAGCATATGGTTGCAGTAGAACCTTGTTAAGAATGGACATTCGCTCACAATTATGTCTGCTTCCTAAAACATTTATAATTACATTCGCATCGCTTGAGATTCAACATGTTTGCCCATTTCTTCCAGAGGATTTAAGAGCGGGCGAGGATATTGTATCATACCTTCCTTGCGAAGATTGTCCGTATTACACACCGGCCTTCTTGAATGATGTTAACACATATCATCTGAGGAGGGACTGCGCTATGTGCTCAATGCAACAAATAATGCAACTTGTAATCCCTCCCGATGAACCAATGTCAGATTCAAAGGTTGATTCCGAAGCAACAACAGTGATCCTGTAAATATTAAAAAAAAAGAGTTATTTGGTAAATACCTTGAATGTTATGTGAATGTGTTTTAATAAGGAGACAGTCTAATCATGGTGTGTTACATGCAAGGATTTGAAAACCATTACGATAAGTACTGTGAAAGAACTTGCTATATCGTATGCAAATTATGATAATGACACCAATGTTTTGAACTTTAAACTGCCAAACCCCAGGTCAGTTTTAACTACCGAAATTCAAATGATGATCCGACATCAAACCTACGAAGTACATAACTTGAAGTGGAATTAGGGTATTTTTTAATATGAAGACGGATTAAGACAGATTCCAGCATGTAAATGATGCGCTCCTCAAAGATTATCCCGTATATGTACTTGGAAAAAATGCAAAAGTAACTTATGAAAAAGTTATCTAATGCACAAGTTATAAACATTTGATAATATTACTATTTTCCAAGTATAAATTCACTTGTACAACACTATAATATGCATCAATGTTCAAACAACTCACAGTGTAAAAGTGAAACATTAATGGAATATATGTATCGACATCCCTGGTACGTTTAACAAGATCTATCTCTTACATCTTATGTTGAGAAAAAGCTATAAATACAGGAAAATTTACAACTCTTGCATCAGTTTACGCACGAAACTGAAATGGAGTGGTCCAATCCATGAAAAGCTTACGAGAGCATAGTATGTGGATACAGGAAAGTGTGGTCCCGGCCTAGCCACAATACACCATACCAAATACAGCTCTGCAATGGGGAAGAACATTGGAACTTTTCTCAAAAAAGTGCGGAATATACGTACGAAGAACGGAGTTTGTGCGATGAAGACGGCTGTCCGGTATTCAACATGCGACCTGATACGGAACTGCCATGAACTTCAAACGAACTACGGTTTCATGTTCAATGTGAAGAAATAACGGAGTATCCAGGATATAAATAAATCAAGTATAAATTAATGAGGGAATTCTATGACAGTCCTACAACGTGGATTGAAACCTGCAATAATAAACAACACACAACTCAAATCCATGGAAGTAATCGACGTCTAGTCTCGCTTTGCGGTATGTGGAAGTGCAAGGTATGGCTAAGCAACATTTGTGCACGCAAATTCGATTTCACCAAGTTGTAGCTGGGAAAATACTAAACGCCAAGACGATGCTACAACTTATCGGCGACGCACTCCGGACAGAATGTCTAAACATTTTGGAAAATGAGAAACTATATAAAGTTAGAACCGTACTCCGGAACTTCAGTTACGGTGGAGATTTTCAACCCATCACTTCAATATGCAAGTATTACTCCAGGATACAGGAAAGTGTGGTTTTGAGAAGAAGATGTGCCATTACAGATGCAAATATGTAATGGGCAAGAACGTTGGTGTTTTTCCTTAATTAGTCCAACATACTTTAAAAGTTTCAGACGAATGTTATGGGCGAAGATTTTGTCCTTCGTATAATCTACGTCTGGATAGTAAGTTGTCTTTCAGTGAGAACGAACTAGCATGTGAAGTTCAAGATAAATGCATCATGAAATGCACGTCATGCAAGAAAATTGAATTCCTATTGCAAAAGGAATGCTGCTCTATTCCTACAGTATGGAGCGAATACTGTGACAACAAGGAACATGTTACCCATATAGACAACCATGAATTATCATCTCCCTGTGGTAAGTGGGAATGCAAAGTTTTTCCAAACAAGAATGTTTAAATCAGAAACAGTATCATTTTATCATCTTTATAAATGAGAGTGTTTAGTAATTAACTGTCAGTCATGATTAGTGTGTTCAAGCCTACAGTTGTTTACAAAGTCCTGCAAATAGGAAACAGAAGAGTTTTCATTAAACCTTCTGATGGAGTGTTACAAGTTCAAGTGTGTAACGATATTGAACATCAATGCTACACTTTCGATGATAGTCTCGGCACCAGATTCGGTGAAGGCTTGACATGCAACGATTGTGTTGTGAGGTATCTTTGACCCAACAGTGAACTACCATGTGCACTAGAAGACCTGATGTTAAATAGCCTTACCAAAACGTGGAAGAAGAACGAGGCAACAGAGTAATCGCCTATCAACTCACCAAACCTCACCTTGGAACAACTATCCACTGGAAGGAAACCTGTGATGGTGACATCCACAACTTTATTTTCGAACAAGGAAGTTTAGCCTTTCCATCTATGTGCAACATATATACGTGTGAAGTAGCTAATTCAGAATGACGTATAACCTAAATGGCAAGTTCTTGTTTATTGAATATGTTTTGTATTCTGCAAGGAATGGACTACCATATTCACATCTCACTTACAGGGAAATGTGTGAGTCAGATATTAATTTCAAACGTGCATACTTTTATCATTATATGTTAACACATAATAAATCATGTATTTCTGAATCTAGTGTAACAGACTGTCAGTTTAAAATGTTTTGTTAATCAATGTAGACCGTACATGCCAGGGAAAAAATATAAATTGAAAACTGAGGGTGAACATGTGACATCATATTGTGATGAAGAACAGAGTTTGAAACATCTTTTTTTTTGTATACTATACTAATCCATTTCAGTATTTTGAGTAATGTGACAAAGTTATACATATGTTCTTTCATGATCGTAAAAAGTTTGGTTATACATGGCGTACTGGGTGTGTTTCATCAAAGTGTTACGTACAACAAGCTGTAAAATTAGGGAAATTAAAGTTTGGTCCGCAGTCACTGTTCAATCTAAAAAGATAGAGGAGGTTTTACAATGTAATATGTACGTTTGTTAATTAAGGATTTCTCGCAGTCGGGCAGTGGCGTCTCGTTAGGGAAAGAAAGGCAAGCAGTGCTTGTCCAGTCAGTTTGCTGACAATGTTATATTTAAAATAAATTTTAATTTTAACTTATAGTTACTTTACGGTAACTTTTCACTCATGCGGTACACATTCTACTCGGGAAACAATACTGTATATTATAAGAAAATAACTCGTTGGCCAGCAAAACCAAGATGTTTGGAAGCACTGTAAGTAATGCTTTCAGCAGGTAGGCGGTCGTAATGGTTTCCCAGCCGATGGAGGGGCGGAAGGGTAGGAAGACCACCCGGGGAGTGGCGGGGGGCTTATGGCTGCGTCAACCTGTGTTAGAAGCTACGATTGTAGTACTTTCTTCACCGAACTGAAGCGGGCATAGCCGAAGCTGGCCTAACCGCAGGCAGTTGGCTTTGTGTAGTTTACAGTAACTAGATCGATGCGTGGGCAAGTCCGTGCGCACAACACGAATCGTAATGTTTTTATTTAATTTTGTTTTGGTGCTGAGAATGTTATACATATTCGTGCGCGATGCATGACCTACATAAAAATTATAAAATTACCGTGTGAGACTGAGAACCGAGTAGATAGAATGAGTGCAACAGAATCATGTGGATGTAAGTGTGGTGTGTGTGGATTACGAGTGAAGCATTTTTCCAGCAATGATTTCACTTTTCAGGAAAGATGTGGCATCATAAAAGAGGGTAGGCCGACACCTGAACTTACGATCACGACAACATGCAAGAAAGGTAATTTTGTACATCATTTCCAAAAAAAAATTTACTAGAAACACTTGTGGTTAGCTGGATGTAACAGCCTAAACAAACTGTTTTGCTGGCCATGTTTATTGATTTCAAAGGATGTTAACACGTGGGTTTTTATATTATAACATTACTTTACTGTATATTAATTATTACGGATGAGAATGTTTGCAGATATAATTGTAAGTGTAATTTGTGCTCAGTTATCAGAAATGTTAATGCAATGCTATAATATGTTATCTAACTCCGTACCAGTAATGAATCCTTGTAAATTCTCTATTTCCGTATATATGGTACAATATTAAAATTAATCATAATGAAAGTGATGTTTATAATATGGTTGCAGTCATGAGTTTTAAGCTGTTTTAATAAAGTCGTTTTCTTATATGATTATGGCATGTTCTATGTCTGTACAAACAATGAATGACCTCTGACACGGATCAGACCAAACCACCGTTAATTTCCAATGCGTGCCGATCTGGATGTCCTTCACATGTCACACTTCCCTCGTCGGCCCTCAGATGTTTGGCTGTCTCTAACGGATGTATAACAGCTAGAGTGAAAACATCAATGTGTGAGCGGTGCCGCCCGAACATTCTATATGTGCGAGGAGCAAAAATTAACGTACGTATTGTAATATTTCCGTTAATAAAATTAACAGTTTGAACAATTGCAAGGTAAAGTTGTGCACAGTGAATGCAGGGAAGTAATTTTAATGTGCTGAAGTCCATGACCAATGAATCAGAGGAAGGCATTCAAATACCACTTTATGAGGTAGTGAGAGGAGTCAGTGCAGCTATAGTTGTTTCACCCGCAGTTGTTTACAGAATAAAACAGGAAGTAGGGTTCAAGGATAGTACATTAAAATATTTTTCTACCCCACACAAATATCGAGCGAAACGACAAATGAAGACTAACGTTGACGATTTTGACATTTAGGTAGTGAGGTGGACAATAAATAACTCCCACATGATTGGTAAGTGTCGACCAATAGTTGAGGCGGCCGGCAGTGCATTTGTGCGATTATGATTTGTACTCCTACAACGTCGATTCGGAAGGTGAACGGTACTGGAAAAACTCGTGTACGCATTAGATTACATGCACCTTTTAAGGCTGATGTAAATATTTGCTCTATACCACATGTTCCGAAAGCACAAGGCAGCTTTTCATGACACATTTCCCTGTAACTATTTAGTGGTGTGGCTTGTGGGATGTGTGAGTTGTCTAATCGAGGTGTATTAGGTTTGTATTGGGTTGCGAGATAACCTTTGTGGCGCGAGCTATCGCTCTGGGTGACAATGTTCAGTGTCGGTGCATCGAATTACACTGATTAGCAATTCGAAGATATTAGGGTATCGTAAACACCTGTTACACCCATGGTCGGTCATCATACACACACCGCATGATATGCTCATATGTCCCTATATCTTCGCAACTGTGCCGCAGCTGGTTGAAATGTAATCATCGGTTTATTTTTGGTGAAAGACAGCTGCACGGTATGAACAGTAACTTACACGAGCTCAGGGATAATGGTAAATATGTTTTCAGCTCGGTTGTTATGACTTCGGCTACCCTCCTTCTCGCATTCCCTCCCTCATACGTAGAAACCTATCACTGGTTCAAACAATATGTGCAATAGCGAGCTTACCTGATCAAATTCTATCACGTAGAATCGGAAAATTAATTTGACCAGAGAAACCATGTTTACTTGATTGGGTTTATCCACATCTCGAGTAAAGTCTTCCATAATTTTCGGTGATTTATTTGTCAGGCAACTCGCAAAAATTTGGTTTTGTTGGTTGATTATCGCCGAATGTTCGCCCATTTTGGAAGAATTTTAAACATATTGTAAAAACAACTTTTCGTAGAATTGTTTAGATCTTGAACTATGGATAAAATTGAATCGATTTTGAGTTTCGGGTTGAGTTTCAACAGAGCTTCGTAGAAACAAGTTGATTTTGACAATTTTTATCTTACGTGAAAATGATACTGACGTTTGAAAGTTTATATTCTCGAATATCCAACAGTTTAATGTATTCGTCGCTCAATTTATCGTATTTTTTACTTGCTGTGTTTGAATCGACTGGTTTCTTCAAGAATAAAATTTATAAAAATCATTCAAGGCAATGTCTATAGTAGGAGTCGTTTGGGATTTGTGTCCAATTACTTAATCGATCTTGTGTGGGTGTGTGTGTGTGTGTGTGTATATATATATATATATATGTCGTGTAACTAAATTTGTAATATTTTTTTATAAACTCGCTGTTTAGTAAAAATGTGTGGCCGAGTGGAGAGTGGTATTTTATTTGAAGAATGTTTTTAGTTTTTAGAGAGATATTCAAACTCGAATCTCGTATGGAGACCGTCCCGTCGCCATAATCAAAATTATTATCTGAATTATTTTTCTCGCAAATGGCGGGCCATCTCGCATCTAATGACAGGGAATTGTTTGCCATGCAATTCATTTCGAGATTTTTTATTGTAGCATAATATGAATTTGTATTGACTACAGACCGACCAAATATTCCTCATTTAGCGCAATTGAACAATTTTTCAACCATCCAGTGATATTTGTTTACTGTTGTCGACGACTCGTGATTTAATAGAGTAGTTTTAAAAAATCTGTACGGTAACAATAACACGAAAATCTTTCTAAATTGTCTGTAGAGCGCTAGTAATTGATCTTTGGAAAATATATTGTATTTGGACTTGGCTGTCTCTTCTGCCAGCAAGGATAAAAGCGAATCATCGTCGAAAACATTTTTGAAATTTTGCAAACCGAATAAAGGAGCACATACAAAATATACACATTTCACATATTTGTGAAATTCCGCCTCGTCGTAAATTTCCAACATTGTTCGCACCAGTAAACCACCCAAAGAGTGACCCACTATGGAAATCTCCAAAGTAAATGAGTATTTCGATAAGTACTTTTTCATCGAAAGTTTTACCGAATATGCAGACTGCAATAAATCTTTACGCCAATCGAATGTGATTCCTTTAATTTTAATTTTCGGAACATTTCGATATAAATGAGAAATGAAACTCGAATATACAGATTATCGACACACGGAACATAGCGCTTTGCTGGGTCGTAATGAATAGTCATTTAATAGTCACTGAAAATCTTTATCCAAAATTTTTCTGAAAGGAAACTATTCGTTTGGAAAACTTGTAGTTTTAAATTTATTGTTTGCAACTAGCGAAGATCCGTATTACCCCGGCACTAGGAATATAATCTTACTAAACATTGTTTTACACACACACACAATCACGAGTAATGAGTTTAAAAAAATTTATTAATAAATACTTACATGTACCTACTGAGGAAATAATGCGGGGATACTTACATGTAGTTGCCGTATCGTGATCTGCACAGAACACATAATTCTTTTTTTTTCTGCCTTCTAGATCGATGAAAAATTTAATAAATTATTCGCACCTAATGGTGCAGAAAGTAACAATGTTGTTCTCACCACAATGAGAAGAAATAAAGTGAGCGAGTTAAATTGTCAGACCTAAGAGCGGAGGTGGGCGTGGCGATGATGTAATATCACGTATGACAACGATGGAAAGGGGGAAATTGGAGAAGGCTAATTGGGAAGAGGGGATAAGCATGCCGATTGGGTAAGGGATAAGATTTTTTTTTAAGGGAGAGAGGGAAGGAGGTCGCACTCCAAATATGGTAATGAAATAAACCAAGCATGCTGATTGGGTGAGGAATTAATTAAAAAAAAAAAACAAGAGTGGGGAAAGAGGTATGGATGTTATTCTCCAAATATGTTGATGAAATAAACCAAGTGTGTGACGTTGCTAGAAGGAGAAATAGGAGAATGAACCCAGTGATCCAGAGAGTTACAAGTCTTCCTCGGTGTTACATAAGACCACAGCAGAACCGCTTAGGTAATTGTTCCATATCGCATATTGTAATGGGAAAATCATACAAACATTGTGTACTATAAAGTATCCATCCCAATTTTTTACTTTTCAGTCTAGTGCCGTTTCACATATCCGGCAAAGTTCCGTTTAGCGTATCCCAATTCGGCAACTATTGTTCCATATCGCGTATCCTAGCAATTTTTTCTCTCGAAATTTCTATCGTGAATCGCAAGATGGTGTGCGCGGGATGCAAAATCACAATGTTGAATGCCAGACAAGTTATTCATTCCTCGCCAGATATAAACACGTTTTTCATCGAGCACGACATTCTCAAATCAACGATACGTTGCGAAAAATGTGGGGAAGGCGAAGCGAAATCGGTGGAAAACAGGGGCTTGTTTTACTGGTGCTGACGGCGAATGGAGTACGGTACTAAACGAAACTTTAAAGCGAGACAGGGCAGTTTTGTGGGAGATTTAAATTTGTCTCCGGGCAACATAGTGCAGATGTATTTACTCTGGTGCCTGATCCAATACCCTCGACAAAGACTATAGTGAACGAACTTTTGTGCTCGGGAAAGACGGTCGTCGCCTGGTCGTGTTTCTGCCGCCAAGTGTGCATAGACTGGGTGTTGATGTACAGGAAACGTATCGGGGCAAAGTGGTCGAGATCGACGAGTCGAAATCGGGCAAACGCAATAATCACAAAGGACGTAAAGTTCACGGCCCTGTGGGTTTTCGGGAGAGTGCAGCGGAACGATCCGACGAAATTCTTCCTGGTGCTGGTGGGAAAGAGGAACGTGGTGACCCTGACCAGAATCATTCGCGAGTGGATCGCTCCGGGCATGACGATAATTTCAGACTGCTGGCGCGTTTGCAGCAACTTGGACATTCACGGCTACCGTCACATGCAGATGAATCGCAGGAGGGAATTTGTGTGCAGCGAAAAGGGTGGAACACTCGAAACAAGCTAAAGATGAAGAGGGGCGAGACATTGAGGGTGCACACTCAAAACATTACCACCCCAATACAAAATTTTAAACTTACTAACAGAATTGTGTCTAAAAAAACAGAATATTAGGCCCTGTATATCCCCTTAATCATTTACTTGTATTTACATGTGTAGACTACTGCTGTTCTTTCTTTTCGCCTAACAAGAACAAAAAACAAATTTTTACAGAGCCTTATATACATAACTTAAGATGAACTCCATTTTTTTTTTGTTTCAACGTACATATTTTTCATTTTTGCAAAAACTTGCCTCAGTATTCTTTGACACATGTATTTACAACAACAAAGGTAACTAACAAGATAAACAAAAGTATATGAGTAATATTTACAGTAACACAACACACATAAAAACAATGACAGTTATACCCTCCTGAAGTCACAGAACACAACATTCTGCGACTGGTTTCATAAATACTCTTTATGGGCTGTCTTCTAACGATAACCACAATAATACTTTGTTGCCACCAGCGTCTTGTACAGTGGTCATAACCTTGCCACTTACTCGGATGTGGTCCACTATTGGTTCCATAGGGGAACCACTCTGTTCCTCAGGAGTCGGACTTCTTCTCTTTATGTTTGCTTAAACTGAAAAATCTCCACAACATGCACAGCACAAACATCACAGTAATCAACACAATTATTACTGTTGAGCCTATCTCCAGGATAGTGTCCAGATTCACTGCTTCAGATCTGGGTAGCATGCATATCCCTAATAAAATAGGGGTTTCTGAAAATTATAATTAACAGTACAACAATGACTAAACACAAAGAAATAATTTGTAAGTAGAGAATTTAAAAATTCTCATAACCAATGAAGGTTTCTAACACAACATGAGAAGAGTTACCAACACTGGTGTCTAAAGTGATATTCAAATGGGGTATGGCAGAGGGCTAATTTTCTTCCAGACAACATTAACAGAGGGAAAAACAATTTGAGTTTACATAGGATGAGCCGGAAAAATAATTACTTAAATTTGTACCATGCTGCTGGAATTACATTAATAATTCCAAACACAGTTATTGAATTATAATCACAAGGGCACGTCTCACTGATTCGAACCTCCTCAATCAAAAATAACTTATAATTACATCCTACTGCTACATCAATAGCACCTGGGTGCTCACTGTTATCCAACATCCTAGTTTCATTCTTACTAATGGCACACTTTAACTCTAGTTTGCCTCTGGCATTGGTCAAAAATGCTTCTGAGGATCTACCTGAGTAATAATGGACAGAGAACATGACTGACAATTAAAGGAACATACTTCTCTTAAATGTTCCACTGTAACTCGGTGAAAAACAGCCTTTGGGCATAATGCTCCTGTCATTGCATCTCCTGAATATCTAGGTACAAAATACAAATGGTCCTGGAAGAGTCTAGATCGTTACCTTGGTCGTCGGCTGTAAATAAGCTCTGACCACCACTCCCACGACTACTTGTTCCATGGCGTCACCAAGGGCCCATCTCTGCACTGTTGCCATCCAGTACAGAAGGCTGATGGCCTCCATCGCTCCCAAGATGTGTTAGACTGCTTGTTCCTAGGCCTGCAAGAATAGGGACGGGATAGACACAAAACGTTATGGTGATTCTCCTAGAACCAAAATTTTTCCCTGCATCAAATCACATTTCGACAAATATATTTCCCTACTTTAAAAAAAAACACTTTACGACAAATCAATACAAGAAGAGCCATCGGTCTCTGGCGCAGGGGGTTGGCTCACTGCTCTGCCACATCCTGAATGGCTGTAGAGAGGGATTGTAGCTGCTACCCCTAAATTCACAGCCACCATCCACCTGTTCCATGTTTCACCCACGGAACAGTACCGCCCTTCCCTTGGTAGGATGTGGGGTCGCTGATTTTCATACCCCTCTGGTCAAACAGTCCTGCGATCAATGGGATGCCATCTGCATTGAGAACTGAACTTTTCTGCATCTGAAATTTCACTTGAAACAATTCAAAACAACCTAACCTCAAATTTAGCCTATGAGTTATTGCCTGCTTTTGTCCAGAAACGCCAGAAAATATTCTAGAATCAGCATTTCGCCAAAACTGTCTGGGGTTTATTTAGCATCTACTAGAGAAACAGATGCTTCGCTATCAATAAAAATCAATGCCGGCTGTCCAAACAACCGGATGTGTAGACACAATACTCCTACTTCAATAGATAGAGGTAATTCAAGTTGCTAATACGAACCATTACCCCATAACCTGCTTCGTTGTCGTAAGTTTTCTGTCTCATTACTAGTTGCCTTACTTGGCAAAGGGTTTTTCTTTCAAAATCTTTGCACATGCCCTGCCTCTCCACATCCTAAAAAAACGGGACGTCCATCAGGGGCTCGTTTTGGGTCTAGCTATGCCCGTCCCTGTCGATTGGCTGCTTTTGCAGTTGTCCTGTTTGGAGGAAGTACCGTGATCTCTGGAAGGACCCTTGTGTGTCCTGTTGTTTCTGTTTTGACGCAACCCCTTCCCTTGTTTACTTAGTAATTCTGTGGCTTTCTGTAAATGGGCCACCTCGCTAATGCTTACTGCTCCCCTCGAGTTCGTGACCTGTGCCACCTTACGATTGCCCTCATGACTAGCCCCAGGTCACTCAGGTGCTAAAGCTCGCCTATTATTTGCATAGTAACCGTCTGCCTCAATATTTCTCAAATTCTGTATCAGCTGTGATACAGTCTTGTTTTCCAAAATCGTAACTTTTTCTACAAGGGTAGGCTTCAGATCTCTCGAGATTCATCTAATGGTTTTTTCTTCCAACATGTTACTGTCTAGCTTATTAAAAATACTGATTATGTCATACACGAACTCTTCTAAGGATTCATCGACATGCTGGAGTCGAATCCTATGGCGCATTTCCAAATCCTCAGCCTATCTTACTTTCGTAAAATCCGCTTTTAATTCATTACTAATGCCCCAAAATAAGTTATGTTCTCAGCCTGGTTGCCTAAGCTATTGTACCAGAATGCTGCTGCTCCATTTTAAAAGCTAGGTAGGTAGATCGAACATTATTTTCATCCCAGATGTTCACTACAGCTGCTTGCTTAAATTTTTCAAAGTATTGTGATACATCTTCCGAACTTTTTCCGAAAAAGTAATCAAGGTCTACAAAGAACCGGCCACCCTCCATTTCTACAGAATTATCACTACCACCTGAGGTTAAAATCCCTGATCCCTCAGCTGAACTGTCTCCTTGTGTACCAGGTTTACTTAATTCCAAATCTGACCTACACTCATATGATTCGTTACCTGCCTCAATTTGTATGGTATGTTGCCTGATGGTTTCACAAGATTTCTTTTTTGAAGGACTACGAAGCTTACACTCTATAAACATTTCATGGACTGCCTGCCATAATTAAGTTTTACAATTCCAACTTCAGTCCTAAATGCTGAGCAGTCCCTACAGATTAGAAAGAGAGAGAGAGCATACACAGACAAGAAAAAAAACTAGTAATGCACCTTGTTTATCCCAAAGTAGTACCCTCAAGATACGATTAACATGCAAACAACAAAAACCAACAATACACAACACTTATACTTAATGATGAATTTACTTAATATATATTCTAATTACCTAAATAACTTATTGCTTAGTGACTACACAATAAACACCACCACCACGTCGCTTCCTCAACAGCACACATAACAAAAACAAGAAACCTCTATACCCACTGACATTGGTGGTGAAGGTAAGTCAACCATGACCTACCCTCATATCATCCAATACCCAGCACCAAATACCATTTGTGGCAGTGGTGGAAGTTTAAGGGGGAGGGGGGAATAGTTTCCATAGCCATATACAAAAACCAACATTATCGGAAATAAAAAATAAGAAATAAAAAAGTAACTGAATAAAGTTTGAAAGAGAAAAATATAATTCATATGTGTAAACTAATGTTTATTCTATCCGAAAAAAAAACTCATTCAGAATCTAATAGCAAGAAGTCCTAAAACCTCCACCACTGGAATGTTCAGTGGGCCGTCCAGATACCCTTAGCATTACCGCTTCATTACTTTAACTAATTTCCATAAACACCCAAAATACTTGTAATTCCTTTTTAAAAAATGGGCTCAACATCAATGAGCAATTAAGCCAAAACTTAATTTCCAAATCCCAAAAATTCTGAATGAGAGGGAAAACAATGAAAAAAGGAAACAGAAAAAGGGGTTGGGGAGGGTTTTTTTTTTGGGCGGGGGGTACTCGCTTATCTCCACTCAAGGTACTGGGCATGTGATCATTTCATGATTTCTGGAGCTGCAAGGAAGTTAACATAACGTGCAGTTCACTACCACTTCGACTTAAATACCCAGATACTTCCAAATATAACCTAAGCCTCTTGTTCTTGTGGTGAAATGAGAGATTCATAACATTTACTTTAAAATTTTAATAGACCAGAATATGGGGGAGTCAGTTATCATAAAAGGAAAGTGAACAAAAGAACAACCAAACTTTTTCAAAAACAAAATAACCAAATTGAGATTTATTGAAAAAATTAAAAAAATATAAATAATAACAATCATCTGTAAACTCTGTAAGCTTTCAAAATCCAATATAAAAAAAAAGGAAATTTTCAAGACTGAAGGATCAACATGGACAATCATAATAAAAATCCTGGCTTTCATTAAAACTAAATTTATGAAATTTAGATATAGATAATGTATTTTGATAGGTGTGCTGCAAGCCTTGATTTAGTCTTTATAATATATATATATATATATATATATATATATATATATATATATATATATATATATATGTTTCTCAAGAAACAATAATTACATTAAAAATTTAATTAATATAACAAATTGAGACATCCGAAATCTGTTTAACATAAATTATTCGATTAAGTCTGACTTTTTAAATCAATATCGGCAAAGTGATTATTCAAAGAAACCTCAGTAGTTACTCAAAAACTAATAAAGTTCGAATCACCGTATAAAAATTAATGTGTGTACTAGAGGTTAACGGTATAAATAATTACCGTAGGAAAAACTATCTGGAAGCGCTTTTTTTTTTCTAATATTCTGCTGCATTATAGGTTAAGTCCGCACAAGCACCAATGTAAACATCAACACAATTACTAAAACACTCGTTAAAAGTATTGACTGACTTCAGCAATATTAAATCAAACTTACTTTACCTAAATATGTAAGTGAATTACCTTCCCTAATTACTGAATAGTCAAAAATGATCAGAAAAACTAAAATAATAGCCAAAAGGTAGAAAAATACTCTCACCTAAAAGTTACAAAACCCTAAATTATAAACAAAATACACGCCAATCGCTAGGGAATGGCTATCAAAACAAGTTGACGTCACATCCCAGTACTAACCTTTACGACCTGAACCCTACATAAAAGAACTCTTAGAAAGATAGCAAATGGACAAGACAAGGTTCTCTTTTGCTTCCAGGAACTTCTTAAATTATTTACTACTAAAGTAAAATTAAAACACCTGCAACAAACAGTGGCTACTGTCTCTGTGTCTTCTCACCGTAGTCTACTCCCAAAGATAATCAACTGTCTGCGACTGAACTCTCTTGAACCTTAAGCTCTCAAACTCTAAATTCTAAATAAACCTAAGATTAGCACTATTTGTAGGATTGATCGGGCCACCCTTCCCGGTGCTTCCGAAAGAATGTCCTGATCAATCAAAACAAAACCAATACTTAGTTCATCATCAATGTTTCTTGCAGTCTCCTCCTGGCTGCCTCTCGTTCTGCCTGCTTGTACGCCCACTTACCCGCCATCTTCCAGACTCGCAACCTCACATCCCTGACCCTATTTATGTCACTCGTAATACCACCCACTTCAGCCAATCAGCATCCATGATCCCTCCCCCAGGCAGCAGCTGACTGGCCAATGTCCTTGCCACTACACTCAACTAATCCCCTCAACAGCCAAGACACTTGCTGTTGTCTTGATCATGTCTACCTCTTACCCCTATGGGTACCTCTAAACTCTCAGTTGGTGTGGCAACAAACAAGCCACGACTGTGATAGCACCGGAACCTACGAAACACTTCCGAGCTAACATACTATCTAAAAGTTCATGAACCGCTGGAAAAATGTGTCGACTACAGGTCTTTGGCAGGAAATGTGAAGACCTTAAGACAACCTCATCTCGATAGTTCGAGAAGGACCAAAGGAAAAATGTGCTAATTCCTAACTCAAGCTTCTCGACGAATCGATTACCAGCTTCTGTGAAATGACATGGAAAAATCTCGAAACTAACCAGCAGAAAAAGTCCTATAATCACTACTTCCCTTGAAATAAAATAAAGAGAATTAAAAAAGGTATCCACTCCTAACAAAAAAGTAACGACTAGTTGCAACAAATAAAAAGCTTTCCAAAAGAAAATAAAAGTATCTGAACAAAAAATATATTAAGTTAAAAAAAAAAATTCTCTGCATTTTTACTGCTTCGCATCATTGCATGTCTGGTGGCGTTATCACAGACGTGGCATCAAAATTCCAGTCTAGCTGCAATATAAATTACGAAGCTTATTTGCAACTGTGTCCATCACTGTCAGAGTAGCCAGTATCCGAGCTTGCATCGTCGGAACTCCAGTAATTTTCTGTGCCCTCAAGTGCAATGGAAATGCAGCACTTTTTGAAATTCTTCACAACCAAACTTTCTGGAATTGCTGCCCAGGCGTTCAGAACCCACATACACAACCATGTCAAACTTGGCTGCCTCACTCGCCCTGATGGTGTCATCTCGAGTCTACGTTCGCCATCCACTCCATGTACTGCCACTTCAAACGCATCTTGAATGGCTTTTTTTCCACACACATCAAGAGGCTGAAGCACAGATGTCAATCCACCCTGATCTGTTTGGCCAGCTTTCAGACAGATTTTGTCTTCTCAGTGAGATGACTGCGAAGCTGCCAAGCATATTTCTCACTTCCACCAGTTAATACATGAACAATTTTAACACCCTTTCTATTGACAGTCTTGTCTGCCAGCATCTCAGAATACATGTGTGTTTGTTTCACGTTTCCAGTTTGAGAGAACAAATATCCAAGGTTTTTATACAAGTTTATTACATATCTTTGAATAAAATACAATCACTTTTTTCTTGTAGGTTGGCGGCAAATGCTGCGAGATCGTAGTTCAGTGTCTAATGGACAAACCATTTCTATTATTGAATCTTTGAAACCAGTTCCTTCTTGCTTTTTAAAGTTTTCACTCGCACCTATTTTGCACACAATGTGCAAGGCTTTAACAGAACAAGTTTCGTTACTTAGAATTACCTAAGCTGTCGCTTAAGATTTTCCTCAATTTCTGGAAACTTCACTTTTGTACGTCGGAATGCACATCTTTCCCCACTAGCCGAAAAACATTAATTTTTGTTTGGTTCTTTCTGTTAGTCCCATATACACAATTCATTAACATGAAATTTTTTTCTTAGCTGCATGGTTACCAATACCCTTTACTTCGCCTAAAATTTTTAATTTTTCTGCCACTGAATGAATGCAACCTTTTACTGCTCGTCTTGTAATCTCGCATCAACTAAACACTCAAATTGTCAATCCATGTGTTTCATCACTATCAAGTCATTCACTCATATATACCACAGTTTTAAAAAAAAAAGTGGTGTCAAGTGTAAGGACTCCGCCACAGATATGACGACTTTTTAAGCCCTACTTTTCATGAGCACTCTTTAATTAAAATATTAATACACGAGGAAGCGTAAATGCGGGTTTTGTGTATTGAAAAACATAAAGAAATTTTGTTAAAGAAACTGCATGGTAATAGACACTACCATAGCCACGCCATTACACCGGGGTGCAAAAACGACTTTAAGTCTGATGTATCCTCTACACCCTCATATTTTCTCTAATTTAAAGGAAAAAACGTACAAGTCGTATGTGTGTAAATACAGTATTTGAAGGAAATAGTTACATCAAATATGTATTTAAGGAAAGAAATAAAATAACACAAAGAAAATTCTGATTTAGCAAATTCTATTATGTTACTAATCAATAAAATTAACGTACTTATAGTATTTGATATATGCTGATGCACGATGTACCAGGAATAAATACTCACTATACTGTCTACGCAGAAGATGTCCAGGTCATTTTGGCTAGATGCTGAGCCAGGTGCTTCTGTGTGTACCGGGTTCAGATCTTTATGGGTGCTGGCACCTCCCTGTTGTACAAAACTGGGCATATGGCTATGTGGCAGGGCACGATATCAGGTTTGGGAAACACCATACTGCGTCTAGGTTCCACTACTGCCTTGGATATACCTGGGCAGCGAAGTTTGGGAGCAGTACTGGAGTTAAGGTGTGACGGATGCTAATGTAATGTGGTGATGAGCTGAGACATAAGGCTTTGGTAGAGGTGTGGGAAGCAGAACAGCTAGCAATAGATAAGCAATGACTGGTGTTGATGGTTGGTCGGGTTGACTCAGATGCTCAGTGATCCACCGAGGGTACTCCGTTGGACCGGTCTTCTCTGGTGAGTTGAAGAGATCTCTGGGTATCGGAACTTCCACTGGATCTTGTAGATGGTGTAGCACTTGTGTTTGTGCTTTAGATGTTAAGCCAGATATCTGTTTAACCAGGGAAGGCTGATACTCTTGTGTTCTATCAGATACTGAGAGTATCTGTCGCAACTTCTCTTTTATACCTTTCACCTTGGAGAAGGGCATCGGGAAATCAACTTTATTCTACTGCTATGTACCACGTCTACAGGCTCCTTGTGCAGTCTTACGTGTGTCACCTAATGCGGGCAGAGGTTGGGTAGAAACCTTTTTTCCAAGTCTGGCAGAGACTGCAGTACATGAGGCAAGTCAGGCCTCACATTGTCCAAAGACACACACAGGTGTGTGGTCCTGTCTTTGTCTTCCCAACCTAGCGGACGACAGATTCTCGCTGTGAAGCCTGTGGAGGAGAGGCCGGTGAACACCAGACTTACATGCTGTTTACAGGGCAGTGTACCTGTGTGGCTCCTACTTTCCTTCAAAGCCAAAGGGTTGACGGGAAGGGCGACCAGAGCTAGTGTGTGTGTGAAATCAGTGCTTGGCATGTTTGAGTGAAATTCCCTAGAATCACCTGCAAATCTGTTATATGAGGGTAACTACTCAAATTAAATGCTGACCCACGTTTTATTCTGGTAAAGGAAATAAACAGGTGGTGAATGCACTCTGGTTCCTGGACAACGGCGCGAATACCAGCCAGAAAGCTACAAGTACAAGTTAGGATGTTCGGTAAAGGTGACTGGCATACAACCAATGGAATGCGGTATATGATGCTGAATGTCTAAGCAACAAACTCTTGCATTGTTGTACGTACTGATGCATAGAACGACATAATGTAATCGCTGACATGTAGCAGGGAGAACTAAGCAAGGATGTGATAGGATTTAGCCTTGAGAAAGACTTTAAGGAGGTGTCCACTACAGATACGTCCATAACTGTAGGGTGGCACAGGGTTTGTGGGGTAAATAGAAAGGAGGTCTCCTAACTATCGTAACCAAACCCTATCCAAGCGAAGCTTAAGCGACGAGAACGGAGTGTTGTATCAGAGCAATGGGTGCTAGAACTAACATAGAATGGTTGATTCCTGAGCAGCGAGCACTAGTAAGAGTTGAGATCAATCTGGTCAGATTCTGAATGGTGAGCACTAGAAACGAAGACTGCTGTTGATAAAATCTGGTCACTTCCTAAGCAGCGGGTGCTGGGAATGAAGACTGCTGTGGAAACAGTTTTTTTCTAATCTACCCTATTGCTAAGTATCAAATGTATGACCGAAGGTGTGGTCAGGTTCTATTTGCATCTCAGGACGAACCACTTACACCTAAAGGAGGGGGAATTGCATGCTAAGGAGATGGGCATCATGACAGAGATGGATTGGGTAGCCATGGCCTGCAGTTTAAGTCAATGACTACCTCCCTAAGTGTACCTATAGCTGAACTATAGTTAAGAAGGGAGAGGGTAAACCCTGCATAGACACGGTAAAACCCCTCTCGACAGGAAAGAGTTCAAAACTTGAGATACCATTAAGAAATGCTACAGGAGATAGCAAGTAGGGAATCCATGCTGATTTAATAGGTGACAAAGAACTAGTAGAGAGGTGATGGGGCTTGTGGGCCAGCATTTTAGAGGCACATGCGCCCTTGAGGCGGGACTGTCATCCATATTTCTGTGCAGACCGCCTGACTGCCCACACAGCAATATCGACAGCAGTGACTGAAAGCAGGGGGCCCCTGTGTCCAGCCGAGTGCGCCAAAAATCCGAGCAGCTTAGTCATGGCACCATTATCTTCTCACGTCCACAATGATGCCAGGGACTCCATGCCATGGGTGAAGGCAAGTGAATCCTCTTCAAATTCTGCATGGAGGGGGACTTGCAGGAACTAACCAGCTTGGATGGCGAATCTGCTGGCGCATGTGCAAGCTGTGCCTAGAGAAAGTCGAGGAGAATTGCTTCTGGTAGCCATTCCTCCTTTCTTCAGAAATCTCCTGTTGGACTTGCAGGAGCTAATCAACTGGGGGACTTCAGCTGGCCCAGGCATGGCTGACATCGGGGTGCGAGAATGAGTTCCGATGCTTTTCGATTCCATTCCTCACACATCCGCAGTCGACAGTCTACAGAATCCAGCAGAAAGGAAGTTCGCCAACTTCGCATGTTTCAGCACTTCTGAATTCCCAGCCACCCCCTTTTCCACCTTGATCATTGGGCTGCCCATCGCCGATGTGCTACTGCCATCTTCAACTGAGCTGCCCAGGTTCCTGGCGCACACGACCGTCCGCGGCGGAAACCAGAGCCTGAGTGCTGTGAGAACACGGATCATTTATGCTTTTATACTAAATTCAGACCACTGTCCACTGCTGATTGGCTCATTCCACTTGGGTGAGGGGTGGTCGCAAAGCAGAGGGTGCTAATGCATGGCTTGCCTCTGTGACGACACGAGCTGGCTGAAAGAGGATGCAAAACAAAAGACAAGCGATAATTTCTACTAGAACTATCTAGCAGGAGTAAAAGAACTCATTACCTTTAAGCATTGTTATGGTGGACCAGCGAATAAAGCAAACTGCGAGGCAGACAGTACAATCTCACATATTAACGGGACTAAGTTAACTTACAACTCCGAATCAACTGATCTAGGGATCTCCTTTACTGAAAAAGGCATTAGTCGTCAATGTAAATTTCAATGCTCCTTGATATAAATAATGGATTGTTTCAGTTAAGTTTAATTTCCACACACACTACGAACACGCAATTTTCATTTGTGTTTTGGAATTTTGTTATCATTATTATGAAAATTTCGAATTATGAAACAATCCAACGGCTGTTGAGAAACTGTAAAACAAGATCTTGTTCAAGGAACAAATTGTTATATTATAGTCTATTTCATATAAAAATCCCTTCTTTGACAGATCGTGTAGAAGAAGTAATTTGTAAACAAACTTGCTATGTATCTTTCTGCTGCAATGTGGTTTTCACCTGACTGTTGAAGCATGTTTAGTCTCTAATAGTCTCTAATGATGGACATCGATGAGACGTTAAGCTACCGATGAGATTATTAGGTTATTAACGGTTATTAGGTGATAAAGATCCATAGTTTATTTACTTCAAAAAGATGTTTAAAAATTGCAGCTTTCTTACCCAGCAAAGAAAGATTGTACATTATAATACTTACATCAAATTTGCTATATTATAAGCCTTAGATTTATTTACAATGGTAGTATGTTCATCATACTGTATTTAGAGGTGGGATGATATCATGTTTTCTATACTCATACTCGATACAGTTTTCAGCTCGATACCCTTGATACTTTCGATACTCGATACTCTTGAGTAAAAAAAATTCAATATTGCAATAAAATTTTTGTAAACTACATTTTTATTCTGTTCAACCAAATTTTTGGTAAAGTTTGAAATCAAAGAAAAATCATGCATGATAATATTACAGATGATGGAAACAAATTTGAAATTGATATAACTTAGCATCTACGGTAGTCCTGTCAAGTGTTGAAAATTATAAATATTTATATAATACAAAAAAAAAACACATCAGGCATGTCAATTTTGGAACCAATGAAGCTTAAAACTTCGTATTTAGAAAATCAAGCATAATTTTTTTCTGGATTAAGTCAGACAGAGGAAATGTAGGAATGGTTTAACCCCGGATAAAAACAAAAATTATAATTTTTCCGCTACTGGAGTAAGAAAAATTTCTTATTCTCTTTGTTTTGAATTGGTCTTTTTTACAGATTGTTCACACACAAAACACATACAATAAATATGAAATACTGGTTGTAAACATAAATGGCACGTAAAAAATCGAAATATGTACTTGCATCCTGAATACCGAACATAATTTCACTAAATTTTGACAGTTGTATAAATGTAGCGTGGCCACAACATATCCTGGCACCACAGCTGCTCTGTCTATGAATACTCAAATCGAGTGTAAACAAATGCCATGATCAATGTAGGTTACCATTCCAAACACTCTTATTTTGGTTATGGTACAGTCATACTGGTGGGGCTCCATTATTTTATTGCCTTCGGATTGGATGGGATTGGGAGAGACTTTAGTTTAATGTCTTTCATGAGATGTGCGTTGTTTTACACCACTCTTGCGAGACCGTATCATTCTTTATTATATATTGTTTTAACAGATGAGTATAATATGTGCTGGTATGAAAGAAAATTTCAAATTACTAGATAACCTGCCAAGTTTCAAACTCACCGAAAGAAAACGCCATAAATATGTAGTTTGTACCAATTCAAATATTAAACACATTCGGGTCGTAAATATTTTTGACGAAGTTCGTTTTCCATACAATAAACGTGTTAGTTTTACACTGCAAAACAGAGTTGAAAAGGTTTATTTATTTATTTTTTTATTTTTTTTTAAGCTAGGTACATTTCAAGCATTCTAATAACTGTTTCAAAATACTTACTTTACAATACACACTAACTTACTTTTGCAATTCCTATTTTTAACTCCTGAATACATGTTGATCTGTTGCAATCCTTGTTTCTCTGCCATCGATACAAGATATTTATCTGAATAATTTATTAAATACGACATTTCATGGGTTTTCCGAAACTAGTAAACTGCAGAGTGCAGAACGAAAATTAACGGTGTCACTTCGTGACAATAGGGAAAATGGCGAACCAAACCATATGCACGTGTCGATTAAAAGTATCTAATAAAATGTATTGATTTGGATGTCGCGGGGTATCGAGGTATCGAAGTATCGAAAGTCTCGTCTCTAATCATATTACTACAATTTTCCTGTCAATTCCATTCATATGGTTGCAATATATTGAAATAGTACCTTGTTATCTGTCATGTACAAGTAAACTTGGCGGTCAGTTGACTTACCATAATATTTTATATTCTATTACACAATATTCGCGTATTATCCAGACATAATCCACGTTGTTTCAAGTATTTCACTTTTAAATGCGTGATTAGTTGTGTGTTACTGTATACTTACTACCTGTTTGCATTTTTCCATTTTCTGTAATGTTGCACTCCTTTGCTTTACTTTATGTATGACCGGGTAACAACTGCGTAATTGCATAAGCATGTACAGTTCAGGTGAGTACTTTGACGGAATTCTGTCATTTTTCGTAGGCGATGTTCGTAAAAAAGAGGTATCTTTGACACCAATGTTTAAGTTTTCACCAAACTGAAATATAACACCTATGCCAGAATGTGTATAAACAGTCAATGTGTAATATAACCCTATTTCATATATAGATTTAATTTGATGCAGGGATAATGTCTGAATTCTTGAATTTAATTTCGAGGATGAATGGCCTTGTATACCGCCACGTTGTGTGACTCGGAAAAAGGCGCCAGCTTAAATTAAGCAAAAATATAGTAACTGAAGTGGTTTTAGCACTTTATATCATTAAACGACGTGTCATGTAAATTAACTGTTACCTGTGTTCATATACTGTTGTGTGCAAGCTCATTCACCTCTCTCGTATTTAGTATTCATTATCCATTTGTTAGCACTATTTGTACAAATTTGGTGTGGTTTAATAGTCGTTTATTCCTGCAGCTCAGGAACACGTCTGCTCGTAGCCTGGTAGACTCCGAACTTAGACGATCTCGGCTCACATTGTAGCACTCCACGACAAACCACAGTTTGCAAATTATCTGAAAAGTTGTTCTGCCATACAAAGATGCTTAGAACGACCATACGTCTTTTCAGATTTAACTGACTGAGATAAAGAGAGGATTCAAACCAAAACTCATGCAGATACAATATAAATTCAAGCTATTTTGCTTTTATTTAAAAAAATTATTCAAGATGTGTAAAACTTAGATAGCAGTGCTGGAAAATGAACTAACTGAACTAACCTGAATGCAATAGTAATACTAAAGAAGAATATTTAGACCTGTGTTGCCGTCAGGGAGTGGCCAGGCGTAACGATCATCAGTATACATAAAAGTCTGACTAACCCATGTACACTGAAAAAATCCTCTCACTCAAATAATTATGTTTTAGTTCAAATTCCAATAAAATTTTGCCTCTGGCTTAGATGCTGCCGATAAAAATACTTATTCTTACTAGGGTTTCTTGTGGTTAATCTGTGCTGGATTTAATCTACTGACGCCTTGCCAACATGGCGTAGGGTAAAAGGTCTAGAATAAGCGCCATCTTGTCTGTACTAGAATACATAGCAAATTTAAATACCATACGTCTTATGCTGATGTAGAGTTGCTCTCGAAGGAAATACCATTTTATTGTGAGGAACAGGATAGGATCTTTTCCTATGTTTCAGACTCAAGCAATACATAGTACCTATAGGGGTTCTTTCTTACATGGCTCATGGCTCACGGACGTTGCGACATATATCTAACTAGCTATCTCCTAAACAGCTGCTGAAAACATATACGGAGGAGTTTTTAAGCACTCTACTCGACGTTAACATACAAAACTAACTTAAACCAAGTTGTGAGAACTGAACAACCTAATAACTAACGTAAAAATCACATGCCTCGTCCAACTTCTGGACGGGCATTCTGTTCTACGTCTTGATGCGTGGAAATATGGTGGCAGAGAGAGCGAGATACGAAACAAAATGGACCGGCCTACCCTATGCTATACTCTCCAGCCAATAGGAGTGCAGGGTTTAAACTTGCTAGCCAATCGGAAGGCTAATCAAGTAAAACTAAACCAACTCGCTCCAAAATGGTCTAAATCCCTAAGACATAGAATTAAAGGTCTCGTAGATATGTAATAAAAATACAAAAATATTCCCTGAAGCATAAACAATCAGTTGGGACCATGAAAATGAATTTAATATAAAATATTAATTTAAAATACAAACAAAAATAAAACTAACTAACAAAATGCATTTAAACATAAATATTACAATTCGTACATCTAATTATATTCAAAATCCTAACCATGTGAACATAAACAAAAAATAATAATTTATACATGTGACAACATACGGAAAATTACAAGTTTTAAATATAAGCAAAGTAAACATGTGCAACATACAAGAACTATGTTAACGAGGTGCAGAAATAGTGAAAAATGTGGATGTTACAAAACATGGAGCAGAAAAATATGTAATTGGTGATATAGCCATGCAAACATGTATAAAATTGCTATAATAAAACTTTTTTTCTATTGTCGACAAAGTTGTTACTAAGTTTATGTATTGTAAATTAGTACTTGCCTTATTGTCACGGAAACATTGTACTGTCCTTGGTATGAAATTAGATAATTGGTAATTATTACATTTGCTGTGAAGTGACTATGGGTTTACGTGTACCAATATAAATGAGAGTAAACTTTAAAATATTAAGTAAACACTTATTTTGACATCAACAAAAATAATTTCTTAAGTAGAATAATTTCAGGTAATTAATAAAAAAGATTTTATTTTTGTGAGGGAATTCTGAAGTGATTTAAAAATTTGATATTGAATGAATTTTTTAAGTTATGTAATAAACACCTTTAAGTTAGGTTAGTAATCGACATTATTTTCGTAGTGTGAGTAGATTATAATTTTATATTTACTGATATATCATTTACATTTTTAATGTCCTTTTAATATAAATTTATGTAAAGGGATTAGGAAAATAAATTTATCCACAGAAAAACATAGGTACACCAACTTTTTCCTAGAAACAACGTTACCTCTGAATTTACATTGACACGCAGAAATATTACTGCTGTATAAAATTCATATTTGCGAAATACCTAGAGTACTATGAAGTGAGTTGTGTGTGTGTTGCGTGTGTGGTTGTGTATGTGCATGTGCACGTACACAAGGTTTCCAGACATATATTATGTTATAGTTGATTCACGGTATCTCGGACATTTTCTAAAGCCCTACTGAGTTTCTACTTGCAGTATATTCCTCCGCCTTGTGTAAACTAAGCTTAACTATGTGTGGAAAATTACACCAGAGGACAACACACCACTTTCCTGCGCACTCAGTTGTAATATTATTTTGCGTGAGAACTATTTATTACTACTGTGCTACTAACACAAATTTTTTTCTCGCTGTTTTTATTCATGTTTATTATTTAAAAAATATTATAATGCACGAGTAAAATATACATAAAACTTCAATTTAACGAAAAATAAGGTACGTACGTCTGTATTTAGAGATGTATAAAACGCTTGTTTCGTGACATATTTAGGAAATAACTAAACATATCATACATGGGGTGATTTTACATACTGCACCAATAAAATATTAAAGGAATTTAAAAAAATTAATATGTGACAATTCTGTTCTCACACATTAATAGTTTCTCAAAATAATAGTCGTTTTGTTTTATGATTCGCAATTACTGAGAAAATGGTTCCTTAATCAGTTAGAATTCAAAATTTACAGAGCCATTAGCCATAATAACATCGATAACCATTTTTTTCTGAATGAATGCTGGCTTAATTTACTTAAAGCAAATAAAGTTGCATTTACTTAAACACACAGGTGTATATAATTCTCGATTTTGTAGTTTCCTGTATGTTTGTGAAGTATGTGTATCTCTGTATCAGAATCAATTTATTACTACAAAATGTATCTGTACTGTCAAAAATGTTACAGTTAAACATGCAGGCTATAGTAATTGTAACTAGTAACATACTAGGAATGGTTTTTATAATATATAATGAACTTATTAACTATGGTAAAAGCTAACTTGATTGCATTTTTCCATGTTTTGAATAATACCTTTTTCATAAATTTATAATGTAGGAATATCATTATCGGTTTACTCAAATGAGGATTAAATATGATATTGCTGAAGAATCACATTACCAAATATAAGACACATATGTTTTGTTGCATAATTTAATGTGAATTATTGTGGCCATTCGGTGTTACATTTTATTTGCTTGCTTACTCCATTTTTATGATGTATAGAAACAGCAGGTTTACTGACCGATGTGGGATAAATTTCTACCATTTTCACAAATTAATGTTCTGCAAATTTATTAAAGAAACCCAGGAGCCACTAGTTTTTTTTTTTTTTCGCGATTAACAAACATACCTATTTCATAACTCAAAATGTCATTATACATGTGTTAATTTATATCTTTAAACTGATAATGTCACATGAGGACAATGCTTGTGAAAATGAGCCAGCCGAGACTGGTGCACAGCACTGGCCGGCTTGCAGGAGCGAAGAAACTGGCAGTCCTATGCAGCAGGAAGGAACGGGACGGGCCAGGTCGCCCAGCTGAGCGAACACGCGACCGGCAGGCAAAGGGTATACGGCAATGTTGCAATGGGCGGTCGTCTTGTGGGGGTTATGTGGAGAGGGGAGGCTCTTAACCGTATCACCAAGAGCAGTCAAGTGAGAGGGCGATATAACCTCCCCACCCGACTACTTGCTCACAACTGAGCACTTCCCACGAGTCATCAGGTCTATATACAGGCCAGTGGAGAGGTGAGAGGGCTTCCTTTAGATACCCCCTAACACTTCATATCAACAAAATAATGTTTCGAAAGAGTGACAGTTTCTATGAGTTGAACCTCCCCCTTAATGTGGGGATTTCCACTTTGTTTACAGTGAGCATTTTGCATTGTATTCAAGTGCTATTATTATAAGTTTTAAGTATTAAGTTTACTATATTAGGCATTTTTTTAAACAAGTTTACTATATTAGGCATTTTTTTTTTAATTTGTTTAAAAAAATGTAATAAATTTAGTGACAATGTAAATTTTTAGATTATTTCCAATAGCCTAGCCACGAATGACAAGCGATTAAATAATAGAGACACTGTGTCGTGAATTTTGTTTGCTTGTTTGTTTATCTTTCTTGACTTTCTAGTTTAAAAAAAATATTTATTGATTTACCTTGAGTTGTATATCGTACAATAGTTTATCGCAACTGCGTGTATTTGACAAGAAAATTAATAGAATTCAGCCTTTTACCATCAATTTGTAATTGGCAATTTAAAACAGTTTGCCTATATTTACAAATCACGCCATAGCCAATCAGGAAACTACATTTAAAACAATTAGCTTATATTCAGCAATCATGTCATTCAAACTGTACCCTTAGAATTTTCAGCTCACCTTGTTTTTTCCCCTTACCAAAATGGTAACATATTCCTAACTTGTAGTGGAATAAACATTAACTATGGCCCACATTGTAGGTATAATCATACACGATTTTAGAGAGTATGTAATTACAAAACTCTAGGTGGCTTATATTGTGGTCACAATAATGCACACAATAATGTTGAAATTGAAACATTTGGTTCTATATATCATAATTGTTTTCCACCTGATGCTAATGGCTGATACGCAATACACTTCCATGCAGTATTTTGTTTTCGGATATTGAATATCGGTTGAAATTTTGGAGGTTAAAATATTGATAATCGGTTTATCGGGCATTAATTTTATCTATTCAAAATATCGAAATATCGTAACAAAAATATCAATATCTTAATTTTACGATAGTTATCGGCCATCACTAATTCAGTTAAGTAGTGCCGTAGTCTTCTCAGTGACACCATTTTGCTATATCAATCGGCATGGAAGCCTATGATAGGGATATATTTTCTTTTTAAATGTGTTTTGATAACTAATAATAATTTTTAATAATTTACTATGAGTTAAGAGATAAAGTATAGCCAGAAGTACAAACATGAGTTGGAAAATGAACTATTTAAGTGTTGGTTACAATATAGAAATAGAGACATCGTTTTGCATTTTGGAAATCATGCGACTGTGGTATTAACATTGCTTCAGGAGGTAAAGGGGTGTTAGCAAGACATGCAGAATATGAAGAACATGTGCGATTTTCGAAGCATCTTGTAGGTCAGGAAACTATAACTTATTTTACATCTCAGGCTACCAGTCTAAATAATAAATTTAGATAATCTGAAATTCGTCTTGCTGCATTTGTGGCAGAGCACAGCATTTCGTTCAGGGTTATGGGTCATTTGTCTCCTCCAATTAGGACACTTTGTCCTGTTAAAAAAAAAAAACTTGCGGGTGAACTAAAGCCACAGACATTGTTAAACATGTTTAAGGTCAGGAAAGTAAGAATATACATTGTATTTTACTGATAGAAAATAAATTTTCAGTCATTGTTGAAGAATAAACAGATACTAGTTCTACAAAACATTTGTCTGTGGTTGTCAGAGTTGATTCTGGAGAAGGTATAGTTGATGCATTTTTCAATTTAATTCCTATGAGTGAAGCTAATGCTATTCACTTGCACAATTGCTTGGTCTAGTCATTTAAAGTTCAAAATATTGCACCATTGCAGTTTATATATATTTTAATCGCTTTTGTAATTATTTTTCGTTTGACTTTTAATTAAAATCTCCAATTCCCTTTGTCAGTAAGTGTAATAGACCATTTTTTTTATGCCACCTATAGAAGTAAGGTAACATGTGCCACGTGTCCCAGCCCCAGACCATTCACCCAGTCTGGAGGATGCTACCCGCCAAGCCAGCTAACCACCACCATCCGCACTGTGTACAGCCAGTGTGACACATGCGCGGTTCAGTTTGAATAAATAGGCATAATGTGTAAAGTGTATATGAAGTTTGTTTGCATCTTTTTCCGTGGTCCTATAGTGTTTGTTTTATTTTCTTTCAGTGTTGATAAATGTTAAATATGTTAACGTAATATCCAGGAAATTTTTTAGAGTTAATATTATTTGTTGTCACGTGACCACGTGGTACGAATCACGTTGCACAGTGTGCACTAGTGTCACGTCTCGTGACTACGTGTTCCCTATTTGTGTATTGTGTATGTCGCCCATGTGATAAAGTGCCTCTGTATTATTATTTAATTTAAAAGGATTGTAGGGTTTTATAGTGTTCTGTGTTTTCGTTGCATCAAGCATATTGATGTGTGCAACACACGTAAACATAAACAACCATGCAGCCAAGTGGTAAGATTCCATGCACGTGGAATATTCGGATTCAATTTTCAGTGCCCTTTATTTAATTGCGTTTGTTCTATTTTCTTGTTATATATATATATATATATATATAATTTGAAAGGAGGACAGTTCTACCCAGTACCTATACTGGACAGCCAGTATTTTGTGTTACATCGGCTGCAAGCCATTGGACACAGTACCATAACGTAACACACACGTGCCAAAATCCGGCCAATAATATTAAGTGTTCTTTTTAATTAATTTTCCCTTTATAGCGTAGTGTCATTATGTTGTGTACATTAAATAAATTAAGTGTAAATTAATGTAGAGGAATCCCGGCACGTGCAGGGCCGTGTACCGAGGAAACGTAAGGCACCAAGTTCAGATTAGGGTGCCTTACTCATTATAGTTAAGTAAATGTTTTTATAAATTCATATTTCTCCTTATTATTAAAGTGCGATTTGTCATGTAAGGTCGCCATGTTTAAGTAGTCGCCTCTTAGTTACTGCGTGGGACGGTCGTGCGGCGCGCCCTCCCCAGGCTCTTCATCACTTCGGTACTAATAATGTAGCTTAGAATAGTTTCAACTTAAATAACAGGAACCTCTTGTTTATTTCTAGCCCTGGGAGTGCACCGTTCCACAACCCTGCCTATGTGTACATGGCCGGGACGTGATAACCACTAAAGTTTTTACATAGGCATTTTGCCGCCTTTTTCGCTTCAGTGTGTACACCACTTTAGCGGGGCAAGTGTTGTAAGTGCTTCTATTGAAGGTCTAAAGAAATAAATATTCATCTTGAAAATTGTCGGGCTGTGTTAATTTCTTCGGCCATCTCTTGAACGCATAACTCGTTTGAATATATTTCCACAAGGCCTAAGGCGTCCTATAACAGCCAGGGAGTGAGCATGGTCATATGGGAATAGCCCTAATAAATCCCACTAGACGAGGCATTAGATATGGATATTGGGATAACTGTTACAACTTCTACAACCACATGCCATTGTCTCTGCGACGTCAAAGGGCTTTATCAGTTTTAATTCAGGGCTGTATTTCAGCTGTTATCTGTATAATCTTGCACTTAGTGTTCTCGGGATCCGAGAGCAAGGTGACACAACTTCTGGGATTAAGTTTTTCTTCAGATTTATTTTACTTTTCCCATGTCATCAGCAATTTTTTGTGTTAAAGTACTCACAGCGATGTAATTTTCAGCCAATAGGAGGTCGCGAGCCCCAGCTAAATGTTATTTTTATATTCGTTTGGAGGAATGGGGAGAGCTGTGCGAGGCGAGATGTGGGCTGCTGGCCCTGGACTCGTCCGCATACTATGAAAAACCTTTGAGGAGAAGACTTCGGGTCGGAAAGTGTAGAGACTTTTGTAGCACATTACAACTACTTTCATGGACACGAATTCGTGTCGGAGTGTCTTTTGTTTGAACTAACTATGACTCGGCAAGCAGCATATTTTCGGGTGAATACTGTGATGCTGTGGACCTGAAAGTTGTACAGTGAAAGAAGATCTGTCCGTTTTGTGTCGGTATGTGTGTAATACTGTGTTAGACCTTCAATAATATACTTGATCATATTACAAAATGGAACTAATTTCTTCTTATATTGTGTCAACCATGGTAACAACATCAACCATGGTAACAACACTCGTGTAATAAACCGACTAAGCTAAGCCGAATGTGCAGCGAAAACAACGACGCTACATTCCTGCCACAATAACATGTAGCATGAAAGTGTATACAGTTAGTTTACCGCGACTAACCATCCATATATATATATATATGGACAATTCCCGAGTAAATAAATTTACCAGCTACAGAGTAAATCAGTTCGTGTCTATAGTATTAAAAAGTTCTGCAGTCATCAGCAATATTCGCAAGGTATTAATTTCAACAGACATCACTCCGATGTAGTCAAGATTTGGTGTCATTTAAATGGCGCGAGAAAGGTCAGATTAACAAATAAATGTATGTACGTTGTTTTTTGTGTACTTTATTTCTAAAGGAGCTAGGCAGCAAAAAATGATGTTTGACGAAAGTATAAGGAAATTACAACAATTCGCAGAAAAAATGGGATAAACACGGTAAGGAGATGGGATAAATATTTGACGAAAGACCAGGAGGTTTAACAAATAATAGTGAAATTAGACACACAGGAAATTAACTTTCAACAGTTAAGCTGGTTCCTCAATGTTGTGATGCATTGCGTTTCGATGAGCGGTAGCCAATTAAGATGAAGTATATTCTGTCACAGCGCATCGGCGTCGAGTGCGTTGCGCGAAATTCTTGTGATGCGATTGTCGGCGTCAACCTGTGGCGGAGAAGAACAAGATTAAATGTATGTTTACAAGGAGAATAAAAACATTTTTCTTACAATGACGATCGTGTTTACGCCGACGTTTTCGTGTTTGTATTTTTATTATTGCTATGTGGGTGTGCAAAATAGAAGGCAAGGCTTCTTATATACATTAACAATGTCATAAAATTCATTCATTAATATCAAAATAATTATCCTTCATCTTATTATGTCTCATTCCCGCTATCTTTTGTTACACATCGCGTTCATACTACCCTATTTTTATCATCTACCACTTAAAATATACAGTTTCAACTTTTTACGAGTGTCTTTTGTTACATTCATGAAATCTGAAAATGTAATTTCCACCCTTAAACTAGATAGCAGCACCATCTCAGACGGCATCCGTCGCCAACAGATCATCGCTTCTTTGCGAAACAGCAAGTATAGCTCGTCACAGCTCAACGCATCGCAACACAACGCATCGCAATATTGTGGAACCAGCTTTAGCAGGGAAGTTCGATGGATTTAAAACCAGTTTCATGGGAAAATTTTACAAGGCTAACGAGGAATGCCGACAGTTAACCGGTACTTTAAACAAAGTACACAATAATTGAAAATTTAAAATAATGGGGTTAGGAAGGACTCCGCAACTGAGGTAAAAGGAAATTGTAGCTTTCCTAGTAAATAAAATTATAGACGTTATTGCAGAGTAAGGAGAATAATTTAGAAAGAAATATTGCAACTAAAAATTATGTATGAGACTTGGATGTTGAATGCAATAAGGATGTAAGTGACTTAGTCAAGTATTAAATGAGCATAGATCGCTGAGACAAAGTAGTACAGTTGAAGTAAGTGTAATTAAATTTTATGCAGAATCCAAAGTAAAGATAAATACAGTCAAAATCAGGAAATTTCAGGTATGTGGGGTAAACCAATTCATTACTGAGAAATTGAAAAATAAATTTGAATCAGAGGTTATGTGGCCATAGGCAGAGCTTAGGTTGAGTAATGTACAGGAAGTAGACGAGCATTGAGACACTGAGGGGTGTTCTTGGGTGCAACATTGCAATGTCTTGTATGAGAGTAATGTTGTGTTGCAAAGTAAAGGCGTGAAAGCCAAGTGTAAACAATTAAAGAGACTTGTAATGATGAAATGAGAGAGGAAAAAGGGGGGTAAAGGTGAGACTGTTGGAAAAGATCAAATTGTGAGAAGAATTGGTAGGAAGGCTGTAAGAAAGAAAGGAAGGGTAAGGCGAGGCAGTAGGAGAATGTTGTGGAGGAGGAAAATAAGTAAAGTTACAGTAAGGAAGACTCACCACAATATAGGATAAGAAAATATGTAAGTTGTTGGCGTGTGCAATGTTCCCTTTCCCCTAAGACCGTTTGTCTGGCCGAGCACTACACCACCACCACAGTAGGGATGCACACTCTGCAGACGTGCAGAGCGTTCAAATGTTCATAGTGTGCGACGAGTGCAAGTTTAACCTAGGGCATGCTGGGACAGCGTAAACGACACCTGCACCAGAGAGAAGCAGGACTACGCAAGATGGAGTGATATGAAAAGAGAACCTCACAATGCACTGAGTAAAGGGCTTATTGCTCATGCCGTCATAGTTGTTATTTGTTATGTCAATAAAGAATTAATTTTGTTATTTCTTTTGTCCTGCCAGTGTTGTATTATCTGCAAATATGTATTTTAATTTCCACTGTACGCTATGTCCATATTCATTTCAGCAGTGCTATGTGTGTGTATCATCCAGGATCAATATGTAATTTAATGCATCATGTAATATTAATTTTTCAGCAGGTCAAGTAGGAGTTAACATATCATGCAGGAAGTAGTCCCCACCTTGGTGCTCAAGCCAGCCTTCACCCGCTCTTGCGCCGTGATGGGAGTTCAGTAGTATCTGACATCCACGAGGGTGGTTACATGTGTCCACGAGCTCTGTGTTTCCCGCGCACCAGGTGGCATGCATATTTTGGAACATATCACTTCACTACAATAGCATAATTCTTCAGTAATTGTTTCGTTTCTCGCCGTCCAGTACACTACCCTCACTTCTCCGTGGTTTGCATCGCCCGGGGAAGTTTAAGTCTTCCGTAATTTTTCTGCACAATGCAAGTCAATTTTACAGTGTTACTGCGATGACCAGTTTATGTCGTCTCAGCATGTATTAAATGTCTCCCTGAAAAGAGTGTTAAGTAAGCCGAATAAATACCCCGAGAACTCATCAGTGTGTAAGATATTTCGGTCGCCACAAGGTGTTTAAGGGGACGGGCCTTAACAATACCTGCATTAAGTGCATGTGTTTTTCAACGGACTCAACGTAAGAATGCATCAGAGTAATTTTACCATGTTAGTATGGGCATGTGGGTAGCCCTGATAATCCACATTGCGAGACGTCATCGTAATTAGTAGTTTGCTGCCAAAGTGTCACTGCAACAGCATGGCGTGTAATCAGCCAATGGGTTACCATTTAATAAACACCCAACAATAGCATATCTTCAGCCATAACTGTGAAAAGGCAAACTTCAACAATTCTACACACATTTTCGTCTGGGCGTATGGCCCACAATCCTGAGGTCATCGAGAGTCATCGTGCTACAACATCATCCACCATCATGGCATCAACTTGATGATGCCTGGCACCTAGTCGGGTAATTCCACCATTCCACAAACTTCACACTTCACCACCTTCGAAGTCCCATCCAACCCATTTCCACACCACCGCATGCTGTCATTGTTTTTGTTGGTAAATGTCATGGTTTAATTTTAAGATTTTTCTGATACCTTATTTTAATAATATAATTTTGCTCAAATGAGAGAATAATTATAAATATAAAAGTGTATGGTGTATGCACTCTATTCAAATGAGATAACCAAAAGTGAGGTTATGTGCATCCACGAGGTTTGAGAGAGCAAGTGAGTTGAAGCTTGGGAATAGACAACAAGCAGGTCTAGGACACTTTTAAAGTGAGTGTAGGGTTTTGTTTGCAAACCAGGACATGGTTAAATTTTTATCAAATTTATGATTATAAAAATTTTTTTAAATTATTTTTATGTATACCTATGAGTGTCAGTGTACTAATGTAATTGAACATAGTGTAAGAAGCAAAGCTCTGGAGAGTTATTAAGATTAAGAAATACATGGATAGGATTTGAGATGCCAGTGGATACACAGAGTTATTTAGTAAATTGAGCGGTTAAGGGAAATGTCAAGTGTGAATTGTTATCAATTATTAATCATTACAAATGTTCAACAAAGTTGTCATGTATTTAGTTTAAGAGTGAACTGGTAATTTGTATTATTGAAGGGTACATAGAGTGAAACAGGTGGTGTATGTATGTATGTATGTGTATATTGAATAATCATTTGTTAGGATTATTTCTACCAGGTCAGGCGTAAAGGGTGGTGTCTGCTACCAGTAGTGTTCAGGAAAGCTGGTACTCCCTGTGCTCTGAATTTTCCTACTTCTTTTTCCACTGTTCTAATTCTATCTTTCTCCTATCTATTCTTTCATAGGTGGCGTGTGTCGACTCTTCTCTTAGTCGTCAAGTGGGCACCACCCGCAAAAATCTATACTGTCGTTTATTTTGTTACTTGTACCTGTACTTGACTTCTAATGTTTACCTTCTTCAATGCCGAATTATTCGGGCCTGGAGTTAGGGGCTAGCCCTGCCCCGATCTTTTGACGTAAACGTCAAAAGAATGATTTAGCGACTAAATGATTTTGCCACATGTTTTATAACGACCAATTGTTGTCATATAGGGTTATTACCGATGACTAGTCAATCAGTCATTGTGAGCGCACCTCACTTTGGCCATACCAGGGTAATCTAGGGTTAACACCCTTAAAGGGAATAAAGTAATTGAGGCAAATATTGCCTGTATTTATGTGTTATGTGTAGTAGAAGGTGAGAGAGTAGGAGGAGAGTGCAAAACAACAGTAAGGTGTAAGGAATATAAAAATATACATTTTTTTTAGTGTTTTGCAAATAATTGAAAATTGATGTATGTAAATAATGATTGTCAGTGGCAAGTGTATGGCATAAATTTAAGGTTAATAGTGTTTGTGCTTGAATTAGGTTTTAGGTCAAATGTTTAATAAAGATATAATTATGATGTTGTTTTCCTAATCTTATGGTAATATTTCTTTACAGGTTTTGAAAATGTATTGTTTGTTTATGTAAAGAGTTAGAAAGATAAGTGAATGGGAAACTATGAAAATATGCTGTGTATGTGCTACGAAAGGTAAGGCTTGTTTTGCTCTGTTTAATTATGAAGTTGTTTACTTTTATTATGAAAAGACTGACCAGTAACCGTGAATATTAGAATTGGAAGATTATTACTTGTGCAAACATTTCAAGTATAGGAAGTACATTTCAAAACAGTTGGTATTGACAAAAGTAGTTACATAATTTTCAAAACATATGTGATTTCAAAAGTGGAAGTGAAATTTATTTTTAAAATTTAACCCCTATAACTTAAATCCTAGATGGACATTAAAATGAAGAGATTTTCTGTTTTTACTTTTGACCAAGGATGCAAATTGAGGTGTTGCATAGTAAGTGGTGAAGATTTTAGCGATGTAGTGCTGAATGTAGTGCTCCAGTTTGTGTCATTGGGTCTTCGCTCTTAGAGTAAGTGTTGGGGTGGGACAGGCCTGTGTTCTCTTTGTTGTGTACACTGACCTAGGTTTTTTGTATTAATGAAAATGTTATACTGGTTTTGTATAATTTTGGGGCAGACCTGGATCCACTTCCTTTTTAAATGTTGTGTGTTGATCTCAGTGATGTGTTAAAGTCAAATGGGTAATATAACCCTAAATTTAAATGACATGAGAAGGTAATTAAATGGATTATAAAAATTTAAAAAGGATTTTAAATGTTTTCCTTATAAACATAATAATTTATGAAAAATTAAGTATGAATTAGTTGTGTCAACACTGTGAACAATAATATTTAAAATTTAAAATGAAAGTAAGGGTAGTAATAAATGTTCTTACAGGTATTTTTGTTGTAATGTGGTAATGCGTAATAGTGTTCTATTGTTGTACTATTTGCAAGTGAAGTGTTTTTGTATACTATTAGGACTTTTTGTTAATATTTGCAGTAGACCATAAGAAGGGTATAGGTTTCACAGATAAGTTCTGTGTAAGATTACAAATACACATTGTATTTTTCTTAGTTGTTGTCCATACATTTGTTTTCACTTTTCTTATTTAGCATTAACTACACCGTGAAGTAAAATATTCCGAATTGAATTAATTAAAAAATTAAAACAACATTGTGACATAATATTTTTGTGAATTAAAATGTTTTCTGTGATAAATTGAATTGTAATTGATACACTTAATCTTACCTTAGAATGGTTGATTGAATTTCCGTGTCTTGTGCATAAGTGGATGTTTGTACTTTAGTGTATTGGGCACAACTGAATGATGTATTGTTGTTTTTTAGCTGCTACCTAGAGAAATATGGTAAATATTTCTTCAACATTTTTCTCAAATCCAGGGATGTAATGTAGCATTGCAGTTTATATACATTTTAATCGCTTTTATAATTGTTTTACATTTTAATTTTAGTTTAAATCCCTAGTTTCGTTTGTCAGTGATGGCAATAGTCTAAATTTTTCCTTTCATACCAATTGTATAAGTAGGGGCTTTATCAGTTTTAATGCAGGGCTGTATTTCGATTGTTATATGTGTTATGTGGCAGTTTCGAGTTCTCAGGATCCGAGAGGGAGGTGATACAACCTCTGAGATTAGGTTTTTCTTCAGATTTATTTTATTTTTCTCATATCGTCAGCAGTTTTTGTTTAAGTCCTCGCAGTGATGTAAGTTTCAGCCAATAGGAGGTGTGGGGAGAGCTGTGCGTGGCGAGCTATGGGTTGCTGGCCCTGGACTCGTCCGTATACTATGAAAACATTTTGAGAAGAATACTTCGGGTCGAGAAGTGTAGAGACTTTTGTAGCATATTACAACTACTTTCATGGAGACGACTCCATGTCGGAGTGTATTTTGTTTGAACTAAATGTGAATTGGCAGGCAGCATGTTTTGTGTCGGTATGTGTGTAATACTGTGTTAGACCTTCAATAATATACTTGATCATATTCCAAAATGGAACTAAATTCTTCTTATTTTATGACAACCAAGGTAACAACACTCGTGTAGGTAAACTGACTGAGCTAAGCCGAACGTCTAGCGAAAAGGGAGATGCTATATTCCTGCCACCTTAATGTGTAGGTGACTTTTGCCATGCTACAATATTCTTTACAACGAGAGTCTGATTGGTTTTGCTGCCTATAATGCTAGTGTTATAGTGTGATAACGACATTCCTAATCTCCTCTTTCAAGAAATGACATACCATACTTATTTGTAATGAAGTGTATATGCCAGACATTTAATTTGTGTTTATAATATGCTTGTGCCAAACTTCCATGTGAACCAGAAGATTTGTTTCATGATATCTTCAACTATTTTATTCCAGTTGTAAGCGCATCAAATCTTTTAAAGAGTTTCTAAGTTTCGAAAATGTTAAGCCACAGAAAATATTGCATCCAAGTAAAAAAGATGGCTGTCTCTTCAGTTAGTAATTACCAGGATCCTAGAGCAGTAGGATGCCCTCATTCTGTTTTTCACTTATGCTGCCTCAAAAGACAAATTGCTATCATCTGATTCCATTCTTCCGAAACTGAAATCTCCATATAATAAGGTATATCTTGAGATTCTTGATTTGGTTCTACCTATGGTCAGTGTTCTGAACAAACAAATGCAAAGTGATTAACCCCAGATTCATAATTTGAGGACTAGTGTTGTATCTGTTTCGTGAAATATTTTAGACTGTTGCGTTAAACCCGATCATCTGAGGTCAACAGAAATAGAAGAAATTAAGTACAAGGATTCCAGAGTTTTTCTGCTATTCGAGAATATTTATATTGGGGCGAAGTTACAAATATCGTTGACAAAGTCAGATCTGCCAGAGCAGCATTGAGATTTGTTAAATTATGCCAACTTCATTTTTACATTGAGGCAGTGAACCAGATAACAGTTCGTTTCCCTTTAGATGACCCTATAATAAGGTCTCTTGAAATATTAGATCATGAAAAAATCTCAGAATTTCAGTCTACTACCCCACTGGCTTTTCTGTTTCCCAAAGTGGTGGCAAAAGATGAAATCCAGCAACTTGACACAGAGTGGCGATTACTATGAAACACAAAAATTTGGGGGTGGTATCAGCAGTATGGACAAAGTTAAGTAATTCTGGAATAATATCTGGAAAACATCATATGGAGATTCCAAACAAGTGTTTCCTCTCTTTTCCAAACTTCTATGGGGCCTTTTGAGTCTACCCCACTCTAGTGTTACAGTGGAACAAGTGTTTTTGCCACTAAATGTAATGAAAACCAAAACATGGAACAGGTTATCACCGATGATAATATATGTGCTCTTACACACTAATAGACTTGTTTCAAAATCGCAATGCTACTGTTTTGATGTAACAAAGTCAATATTAACGAAATCTAATAATGACATGAATGGCCGTGAAGCAGATCAGAGTCATATAAAAAAGGTATTGGGGTAGGCTACGAATATCAGTTGCCCTCGGGCATTATTATTTTAGGATGAGTATACATTAATCATCTTTTTTATTGTTATTTTTAAATTAACAAATATATATATATATATAACTTTTAATGTTATAACACGTGCCCATGTGCCCTCTTTCCCCCTTAGACCGTTTGCCCACCGCACCAGGTCCCACAACACAGAGTGTGTGTATGCTCTACGAGCGCAGGTACAGTGCACGACGAGGGATGCAACACAAAGTGAGCAGTGACCACGTGCGCCGTGGGCGCATGGATACGAAAGTAGACCCTGTTAATTTTACTATTTTTCAACACAAAAGGGCAAGGGTGATATTATGCAATGGAAAACAATTAGTACCAATAAAGACGCCTACCCAAGCAGCCTCAAAGCCCTAAATGTTTTTCAAGTGTATGTTTGCAAACTTCTGTTATGTTCACTCATGTGTTTTTCACCTTCATATCATCCATCCTTTTGCAATGTTACATGTTATTAAATCTAAATTTCAGGTTTAATTTTTAAGCAATGTGAAACAGCCGGTACGGGGAGTGCGTGCCCGGCCAGCACACCACGCGGGGAGAAGTTAGTAGTAATTCGTCTTCGCGAGGGGTGTGATGCATCACATCGGGATTCGTGTTTTCGCGCGCTCGAGCGAACTTCATCATGTTGGACTGATCATTATCTCTCAATTACTTCACATACGTGCGGATAACAAAACTATTTGCATGGTGACCACGTTGTTGACGTTCACAAAAATACTTAAAGGAAAGTTTACATTACGAGTATGATTCATATATCGATTGGTAGCATATATATATAATATATAATATATATATATATATATATATATAGCAGAATGTTGGCTGAACTGCTATGCCTCCATGCCTCCAGAGTCATGCTACTGTGGCAAGACTCTGGATACATCCAGCAGTGGCTCGACACATTTCATGTCACCACTCATTAACTTCACAAAACCTATTTTTGCGAACTAACATACTCCCTTATTTCTCCAGCCCTAATCCAATAAAAGGAAATACATTCATCCTCCGTGACTGTCACATAGATTTTACGAGGCCCTCTCCGCTTTGTCTGGTTGTTTGCTATGCTCTTCCATATAGACCCTTCTTTTGGGGTATGTCTATGGCTACATTTGCGGCCATGGCACCAGACAGCCCTGCTATAGCCGCATTGCGTGCGTCCATTTTATCACAACTAACGCGACCTAAGGCGTAAAGGCTTGCCCTTAGACGCATCCATTTCTCTAACCGTCTTAGCTACTAACATGCATGTCCGAGGGCACACAAAACTGAGAAGGTGCTCACGCTGACGTAGCGAGATTTGGGGGCTCACCATTTAAAAAAAATTGCTGAATTGCTATAATGCTATGGTGCTCATTCACGAGCAGATCCACGACTACGTGTACTTTATTTATAAACGAACATCTCTAACAAAAATGTTGGTGATATGACGAAAGTACATAGTACGACAGACTATTAATTTTTTGTGGAATGTAATAATTATGCACTAAACATTCACGCTGTATTTGTAAACTCTGCCGACTACGAATATTCTGTACTTTTTGGTTAGATTCTTGACTACTAGCATATATGGCATTTGCATTTATTGAGCGAGGTTGGTAATTGTAGTCAGCTGCCTTTATGTCGCAAAACCCGTAAAGAATGCCAGAAATAGTAAATTTTTTAGATCATGTCCAGGAGTTTGAAAGTAAAGGCTTTCATTATATATATTTTTTATAAACAGATCAAAATGAAAATCTGAAATGTAAACATTGAGTGGGCGGGAAAATACACTTACTTAAACACTGCAGTGCCGTAAGCGCAGTGATTTATAGTGATTGTGGAGGGTATAAAAATAAAAATACAACTGCATTGGAACCAAATTTGTGTGGTGTTCATTTTGCCAAGAAAACAAAAACAAATAGGTTTATGCCATTTCTTTGTAGAAACGTTTTTACTATGCTTTAATTTATCAATAAATATTTACTTATATTTTGTAGTTAGACAGTGGAATTTTGTTGCAGTAATATTAAATCTAACAGGAGTTAATTGAAATATTATTTACAAATGAACGATAGCTGTATACGGTTAATGTAAAAGTCTGGTAAAATCAAAAAACTAGTGAATATTCTTGGTCAGTTTTAAATGTCTCTAAAAATTACAAGAGTTATCACACAAAAATTATTAAGATGTGACAATCTGTGTTACATGACAAGTGCACTCTCGTAAAGTTGTCCTTTCATCTGTATTAGTAGTAGGATTTGGGAAAGTTTGGAATAATGCTATGTAGCGCGTGAGCCGACCACTATGTTGTTACGTCCCGTACACCATTTTTCCCCCTTGTTCCCCAAAATTTCCATTTTTCCCTGTAGAAAAAAAGGTGCCCCCAAAAATAGTAGAAGCCCACAAAAATGGTAGAAGCCCACAAAAATGGTAGAAGCCCCCCCCCCCCCCCCAACAAAAATTTGCGTGTTACATGGAGTACAAAGAATGTAACCTATACACCGACACTCAGGCGCTGTGTTGTGTGTTGAATCACCCTCAGCAGCTTGGCAAGTTGGGTCGGTGGGCAATGAGACTAACTCGTTTTAGGTTTAGAGCGCACCAGGTTAGGGGCTTCGAGAATCCGGTAGCGGACGCTCTTTCACGGATGTTCGATCCCGAGAACTTTGAGGTAGTGGAGGCGGAGTCGTCCTGTGCAACTTTACGTATTTTACAAGGTTTTCCTGAATTTTTTCTAAAATTACATCAGGCCCAGAAGAATGATAGATTTTGTGCTCCTTAATTGATGAAGTATGTAAAGGTACCACTGATCCGTAATTTGTGTATAAAGATGTATTATTTTTCTGGCAAAAATGGTCGAAGTAAAAAAATCGGTCCTTGTTCCTCTGAGGCCAATCATCCTTAGTTAGTATCATACTGCAGTGTTCGGTGGGCATTTAGATTTTAATAGAAATTTAGAAAAATAACTTTCAACTTTGCCTGGCCAACATTAAAAATGGATGTATTAGAATATGTCCGATCCTGTGACCTTGGTCAGAGGTGTAAACAGGGACAAGGTATGAATGTAGGTAATTTTTTGTTTCATGTTCCCACTTCCCCATGGACTAATGTACACCTGGACATATTTGGCTCTCTGGTGAAATCTAAAGAAGGCAAGGTTTGTATCGTGATTCCGCTTGACACTTTTACAAAGTTTGTTTTTCTTTTACCACTCAGGAATATGAAATAAACTTATATAGTTAAAGTTTTGACAAAAAAGTATGTAAAACATTCAGTGCCCCAATTGAATTAGTTACAAGTAATGCTAGATTCTTCTCTTTCAAATATCTTTAGAAACATGTGTTTTAAGTGGGCCATTAGCACTACACCTCTAGCCCTTACCATCCCCAGAGAAATCAAGTGGAAATATTTAGCAAGAATTTGATAGCTTGTCGTACCAACTTTTATCATAAAGATAATTTGTTAGGGATCGTAATCTAGACTTGATTAACATAGGTTTTAATAGTGTGGTCTGTGATTCTACTGGTTGCCCACCTTCCTTACCCTTTTTAGGAAGTGCCCTTATACATCCATTGTTGAATATCTGGAGTTTACCTCCCATTCCTTCATCCTTGACTGATGCTGAGCGAGATTGCTTGTAGTGCACATGCTAATTCTAAGTTCAGTGTAGGGGATTTGATATTATGTAAGAATTTTTAATTCGCTTATTTAGCTCATAATGTCACAGGCAAACTGTTCCCGAAATTTCGGGGTTCATTTCGCATGGAAAAAATTGTGAATCCTACAGTGATATTACTTGATGTAAATTCTGGTAAAATTGTAAGAGAATCACATGTCACTCATATCAAACATTACATTGCTAGGAGTTGATCTGTCATAGTCATCTGTTCATCTTTGTACCTATTCCCATCTCTTATCCAAACTTAATTTTGGTTCTGTTCTTTCATGTTTATCTGTTTGCCCTGCTCCCCCTCCGAGTTGGCTTGAGTTGAGTGTTCGCCTTTTGATGTAGTTCTTCCCCAACGATTGAAGATCGGAGTACTGATGGATTGTGGTGCATCACTGCCCAATTGCCCCTTTGTCAAGATGGATTGAAGATCTCCCCTATTGTTCGTTGTTTGTGTGTGAAGAATCAACAAGTGTGTAGTCCCCGGAGACTTTCTGCGAGTTTCTTACGATGATGCCTGTATTTTTAACTGTGTATGCTGAAACATTAACTGTGTATCTATTTTTGAATATTTTTACTGAACTATCTTCTCTTTGCCTTTGCTATATCTTTTCAAGTGTGTGTGTGTATATATATATATATATATATATATATATATATATATATATATATATTTTCTGCTGTGATGGTGTTTGTACTTTATAGCAGATTGTGAATACCAGGGTAATTTTTGGGGAGGATATTACGACGTTAGTGACTGTCGCCCGCGACACTAGTGCTTGTCGCCGAATATTTATTCAAAACTTTCTAACCACATGCATGCTCCTTGGCCAAATTTTCCCTCCTGAGTTCTCCCTCTGCTGCCTCCTCTTTACCTCCCCTTCCTTTCACCGCTTACGGTTGTCTATTTGGGCCCATGCACTTTCCCTCCCTTCCTTCTTCATTCGACTTACCTCCTACCGATCACCTACATTCATAGCCAGATCAGTCGTGGGTTGTGGTGCGATGTGTAAGAGAATTAGTTGACTGCATTAATTCAGTAATCATGGTGCCTTCGCCGACTATAAGCCAGCTTTTTCGTCATCGGCCTGAGGAATGACGATGCCGAGTCCCTCAGCTGCAGGTGGCAGCAGTAGATTTTTGCTCAATGATCCACCAGTGCGGTGGATAGCCAATTTCTATGAGTTTTCTGCTGGACAATACTTAAGGTGGTGAGTTTCGGTTACCTTAACTCCTGGGGGTAAACCAACTGAATGTAGGGTTCATGATCTGTCATATACAGTGTAAGAGTAATGGCTATGATTAGTAAGTGTCGATGTCTGTTTAAATTGAGTTGTCGATTTGACATTTTCGGGTGAATTGTCCGAGGAAATGTTTGGCAAGTATGACACTTTGAGCGTGCATAAGTCCCATTTTCAGCTGGTGCATTCTAAATGTTGAGGTTTTGATTGGTTTATCCTTTAATGTGATTTGTGCACTTGTTATATATTTTTTATATTGCTGGAGAAATTCCCAATTTGGTTGGGTTTAGCTATGAAAAGGCACTAGATGTCGCCCAGCTCCACAAATTTGGGGAATCAGTGTGATTACTTGAACTAGTGCCAAGCAAGCTTAGTAGATGTTTGATGGATCTTCAGCTTCGTTGAGTTTTGTAATTATGTTCTGCCAGCCGGATTCGCCATGCTATAGCTTTCCCTTTCATTTTTGGCAGACCATAAGTTGGTGATGCCATTCAGTAGTTTTCAGTGCCCATTTAATGCTGCAAACTAATGTCATTCCATAAGGGTTCGAACTAATCAATACCATATTTGTACAGCAATGTTCTGCTGTTAGCATAAGAATGCACAATTGGCATTCATCTATGGTAGATTTTTTTTCATGTTAAATAAGAGTAATAATAATATCCTGGTTAACTAATAAAACATAAGGCTTTCTAGTGTCACAAATAATTGATCTGAAGGCCATATGATTTTTGGTTGCTGTGAACCTTCACTTTTGGTCTCATTTCACTGGAACATATGTTTATACTAATATTATGCTGGAGTGTTGTTTTTAGAAGGGTTGTATTAATCAAGGGAAAAAAATATTTAATGAACATGTATGCACGTTTTTAAATAGTTTTTCATTATGAATTATTTGGTTATTTTTCTTTGATTGCATGCTTACAGTGTATATTGACCAGAGTGAGAAATATTTTACTTGCTTTAGCACATGTTTTAAATTTTATATATATATATTATCATCTGGTTTATTTTGGTTATGTGTTCGTGATGTGTAGCACACAGTTGGATGAATTGAGACTTTGTAATATTGTCAATGCCATGTGGGGACAGTGTAAGATATTTTGTCTTGTGTTTTAAAGTTTACACATCATTGCCCTTGAATATTAATGAATCGTGGTGGGCCACGTAAAAGGGCTTTTAAGTGATAAGGCTGATGTATGCACTGTGTTTAAATTCTCCCTTATGTGTGTAGTTTGATTAATGGCGATACATGCTAAGACAATGGTATGATATTTGTAGTGCTGAGTTACGTGAATTTTTGTAGCTAGTTATTTTTTAATGATTCAAAATAGAGAAAGAGTACATCACTAATTTTAATGTCAGTGCTGTCGTACCTTTTGAGCTGAAGTGTCTGAAAATAATGGTTAGTGGTTTAGTTCTTATGTAATAATTAACTGCATTTGTTCCATTTTTTCTATTTTGTAACATCATTGTTTGGCTTCCTGATTGTGTTTAACTGTAATGTATTTTCACACCTTGAAATATTATACTTACACTCAATGGTTTCAAGACTTGGTGTATTGAAATATTGAACAAGATGAAAAACTGAATAGAATAAATATTTGTTTGCTGTTGTATGTATTTAATCGAATATTCTAGCCTGGCCTTCCTTTGTATGACACATTATGTATTTTTAGTCGAGTTTTGTTTTTTAAGGTCATTCAAGGTCATGGGGTAAAGGTCGAGGTAGTCTGCAGCTAATATAGCAGTGGTATTCTGTAATGTATTATGCTTGTTGACTTTTATGTAGTTTTCTCGAGTTATTATTTTCGAGGTCATGGGGTCAAAGTCGAGGTAGTATCCACCTAGTATGGTAGTGGTAGTCTATAATGCATTATACTTGCTGACTTCTAAGTATTATTATAGGCTTTTTCAAGGTCATGGGGTCAAGGTTGAGGCAGTCTGTATCAAATATGGGGGTGGCAAACTCTAATGTATTATGCTTGCTGACTTTAATGTATTTTTTTATAGTTTTGGTTTTCCAGGTCATGGGGTCAAGGTCGAGGTAGTCTGCATCGAATATGGCAGTGGTAGTCTGTAAAGTATTATGGTTGTTTCCTTTTGTGTATTTTTCTTGAGTTATTATTTTCAAGGTCATTCAAGATCTTGGGATCAAGGTTTAGATAGTCTGCATCTAATATGGCGGTGGAAGTCTGTAATGTATTATACTTGCAGACTTTTATGTATTTCTTTTCGAGTTTTTGTTTTCAAGCTAATTCAAGGTTATGAGGTCAAGGTCGAGGTAGTCTGCATCTAATATGCCAGTGGTAATCTGTAATGAATTATACTTGTTGACTTTTATGTATTTTTTTCTCGAACTTTTATTTTCAAGGTCATGGATTCAATTTTAAGCTAATCTGCATCAGATATGGCAGTGGTAGTCTATAATTTATTATGCTTGTTGACTTACGTATTTTTTCTCAAGTTTCTTCAAAGTCCTTTGAAGACATGGGGTCAAGGTCTTGGTTATTGGATTACAATATGGTGGATGGGCGACGTCTACTAAGATTTTGGTCGCCTACCAAGCTATTCGTCAGCTACCAAGATGCTGGTCGCCTACCAAGATGGTGTCCTCCAGTAAAGTATTAAAAAAATAAACGAAAAAATAAATCAAGATGGTGGAATGAGTATAGGCGAGGGGAGTGGGGGTGAGAGAGTCAGTCGTCTGCTGGAATCGAACACAGGTGCTGGGGGGTGGGGGGCCCCCTTCAAAAATGTAAGTTAAAATTTTTTTATACTTTATTAAACAATGGTTGATAATTAATTTCGAATAATAATTTTTTTTAGGGACTTTTTGGAATTTGTGTGTGTGTGTGTATTGAATAGAATATATAGATATATATAGAGAGAGAATGATAGATTTTCAGGTTTGAAGGTCATGGGTAAGGGTCAAAAGTAATCTACATACAATATGGATGTAAGATGGCTGCCAACCAAGATAGCTGATTGTTAGGTCTGACTGTGATCCTGGATCTCATGTATTGATTTGGCACATCCTATGCCTATAAAATCAATATGGCCACCACTGCTGTGTTGGTTCTAAGGAAGCCCCTCAAATTAATTAAATTCGGTGAAATTGGATTTCAAAAAATTCTTTCTGCAATTTTTGGAAGCATCTTTTTTTTTTTTTTTAAGGAAAAGGGGAAATTTTGAAGGGAAAATGGTTTTTGTAGATTATTATAGTCGATTTTGAGAGAAAAAATGGAAATTATTAAGGGAAAAGGGTAGAATGGAGGACGGTGACAAGAAAACATGGCAGCTGGCCGGCTCCTGCGCTCCTGCACCCCACGCCCTTATGCTCAAATTTCCCAAATACTACTGATATTATTGTTAAAAATTTTGAAACGTTTTGTACTAAAATGTGTACTGATTAAAATAAAGAATAAAAATCTCATTTAGTTTGAGTGAAATCATTACAAAAACAACAGTTCCATGATCCATTAATAATGCATTCATTTTTTATAAAATTTATTTGACGAAATGAAATTTTTTTTTTTATGAAATGGTGAGATTTTAATGACAAAATCAGCTTATTTTATTTACTTTAAAAGTGGGGCCCTACTCATCATGTATCCTTCTACCATTTCGTAAATAACATTGTCATGGAACTGAAGACTAGCGACTGTGTGTAAGTAAAGTGATGATGTGAAGTTATGATACATTAATTCCAGTTTTTACTGAGCGGCAATGAGACACTGATAGTGAGTAAAAATCCAGAAGGCTAGCAGGAACCAGAGGCTTCAGTGTAGTGATAGAAACTGTCTCCTGCTTTGAACAACTAGGCAAGTGTTGTTTTAAGGTGATTCGCCATTGCCTGACACAGTGTGTAGGTGGGCTAGATACACCAACTACTTGAGAAATTACATAGGTTAGTTGAAACCAAGATCCCCAGGTGAGAGACAGCAAAGTTACCTACTACACCACAAAATTAGTCAATGATACATGAAGGGCCATATGTATATTTGTGCTTAGTCATGTCAGAAGTCTCCAATTAACCATGCACCAGCTAGTGCAAGGCTGACGATCTTTAAACAAAATTACTTTATCTATTTCCCAGATAGCCTTAGGAAATCTTTAAAACTACAATGCAATTATCGTTTTAAATAACTCACTATATAAACCTTATCATTCTTCACAAAAAATGTAGAAATTTTCAAGCATGACTACTTCACTCCAATTTATTGCAATAAAACTGGCAAACTTATACCACAAGCAGGAAAATTAGAAAATTTTCTATAATTTACATATCAGGCAAGAACCGTACATTTATGTGCAAGACTTGTTTAAGCCAGGACTTGTGAGTGAAAAGTGAATCTAATAATTTTGTGAATGTAGATGCTGCTAGCAACTGATTCTCATAAAAAAAGGTGGGGCCGTGGTGGCTGAGCAGTTAACCCGCTTGCCCTCCACCAAGGTTAACAGGGTTAAATCTCCATCCAGGTCATTTCCGAATTTTTGCATGTGGAAATTGTGCCAGACGATGCCGCTGGCTGGCGGATTTTCTCTGGGATCTCCAGTTTTCCCTACCCTTTTATTCCGGCGCTGCTCCATACTTACCTCAGTCACCCTCATCATCCTCACTCTTAAGAGTATCCCAATTCTCTTCAAAGCACGCGCTCACTCATAAAAAGTTGATGTCTCCATAGTTTTTCATAACAAAAATACTGGTAAAGTTTTGTTACAAATTATTTTACAGAATAAGATTATTTTTCTTTTATGAATAAAATTGTCATTTGATAGACACACTCCAAATTAGCCTACACTGAAATTTACAATTTTACAAAAAATTATAAAATTATACATTGTAATGATGCAGTATATAAACATTAAATTGAAACATTTGGTTAATTTTTTTATGAAGAATTATAATTACTTATTTATAATTATAGTTTGGGCCGTGTTACAATGTGTATCTGTCATGTGTTTGCTTTTTCTGAAATTGAGGTTGAGTCTGCAATCTGAGATAAAAGCTTTTACCACTTTAGTAGACTTTTTTCCTTCGAGAATGTTCTAGAATTTCAATTATTTTTACTACGATGCAGTTCGGTATGGCGTGGGAAAGTGGCTGCGACGGGGTTCGCATGGTATTACGAAGGGATGCTGTACCATGCTATGCCCTTATTTAGTCAGGTTTGGGCACCGCTGTGTGAGGAGTGGAGGTAGAGCGCAAGGCAACTTGAGCCCCGAGTGCCTGCCGCCCGCTAACAAGCGACAAGCCCTTGAAGGAGACATATCAAGCGTGGCAAATTTCGCACACACCGGCAAACACCCATGACCTTTACTTTTTGTTTGAACTTCAATTTTAAAACAAACTTTTCCTACAATTATTGACACCAGTGTGGGAGGTTGCTAGGGTGCCAGTAGGGAACTAACGTGATGTGAGTAATAAATGAACTGCTGCAATGCTGTTCTTTGCTCATTTGTTGTAAAGCTGACTGTGTGTGACTCAGCATTAATAAAAGGTTGTGAACAGTTTATTTTGAACTTGAAATAAAAATACGGGGGAAATAATAAGATACTATAATTCTTTATTTTATTATGGTGCCTTTATTTAAGTTTCATGTCTCCATTTTTGTAAAACCAAGCTGTGATTTCCAGTCGCAAATTCTGATGTCTGCGAAATTACAAACTTGGCTGCCCAGCTACAGGGTGATAATAGTAACACACCTGATGATTTGGTGTTTTCAAACATAGCAGCAGCACAACATCAACTACAAGTCACTGACAGTTCTGAACGAGTCAGCATTCAATGAGCGGCGAGTGGCGTGAATCAGCAGTTCCAGATAACAAAGGATTCAGGTACCAGACAACCGACTACAGTTACCAAATGCCGGTTCCAGCAGCGTACAACTGTATTAATTCATAAATCCACATCGAGAAATCCAGCAATGAAGCCACAGTCCAAGAAAATTCGTTATAATATTATTTATTTTGGTGTTTAGGTTGTATTGATAATATTTTCAAATGTCATTAAAATAACTTTCCAATATCGGTACTTAATTCATGCTTGGTCAAATCCGAAATAAATATGGCACAGTTTTTAAATAATAAGGCAAATGCAAGTGCTAAAAATGAAACAAAGCATACTCGGTCAGAACTTTACAATATTCTGTTCTCTTTACAGAACGAAGCTGGAAATGTGGGCAACCGGAAAAGGGTTGATACAGGAGGGTAAACAAGAAGTTAGGCATTCAGCAGAAAAAAGTGATAGAAAAATTACGGATTTAATAACAAGGAATAGGTTAGAAAATGTAACAACATTAACTGCCCCAAGTAATGATAGTAAAAAGTTTGATATAAAAAAACAGATTGAAATTATCTGTAATTATATAAAAGTTATTACTAATTGTGATAATGTAAGTACAGAGAGTATAAATGTAGACTTTTTACTGGTTGTGTTAATGTAAGTACTCACAAAGATTAGAAATGCAGAAGTTATTACTGATTGCGACAATGTAAGTAAAGTGTGTCATACTGAATGTAAACAGGTTTTAGGTTACTCGGTTCCTTTATGTGAAAATCAATTGCTGTGGCAAATTGATAATTTTGAGAAAAGTGTAGCTAACAGTTCAGAATTAAATGCACTAAGGAGAGATGTAGCACTGGAAGGAAGACTTAAGGTTTGTGGTGAAACAATATGCTCATAGAGTCATAATGAATTAAAGTTGCTGCGAGGAACAGCTGTTGTGTTACACCAGAGAAGGTTTATAGAGAGCTCAGTGCAAATAGTACAAGGTTATTGTGAAAGTGGGGGTATCCTAGAATGACACACAATGATAATATTTCAGGTAAATAAATACAAACAATTGTAAGACAATCGCAGACTTGTTTACTGTCCTTGATGTATTGTCAGGAAAAAGTTTGTAAGGCGAAAGAAAAGATTGTAACACAGGGACAGAAAAAAAGTGAGGGAAAAGAAAAGTACAAAGAAGAGCAAATTTAAGACTGTAGGGAAAAGGAAAAGAGCGAAGTACAGTTTCAGCAAGGTCGTGAGGAAAAAGGCAAGCAAAAGGAGAAACCAAATGAGAATGTGGAGGAGAAAGAAAGAAAAGGAAAAAGGAAAAAGAAAAGGCAGACAGACTGCTATTTAGGCTAATGCTTTTCTTATAAAGTTTTTTTAATAATTTTATTGTACAGTAATAATGTAAGAGCGATAAGCTAATGTGTTTATTTTGAGAAAAAATTATTTTTATAAATGTTTATAAGCGATTGAGAAGTCATGATGTGTACAGGATAAATGGGGTAAATTATCTTATTTCTCTTCTGAAGCTCTGGAATAGGCAACAGTGAATGAGGTTAGTAGGTTTCAGACTTGCTGACCTGTAAATGTTTTTTTGTAAGAAATTATTATTTTGAGACAGAGTGGTGATTTTCAAGTGTGTTTTAAAGAGAAACTTACAATAAATTTTCAGTGTATTAATGTATGATACTAGTGTTTAAAAGAGTAGTATTGCCAGAAAGAAGCAAAGGTATGGTAAAGAAGAACAAGTAGGTGAAGGGGTATAGAGTGTTTCTACAGGGCGAGTCCTTTTAAAGAGGCTCTATGGGGCATGCATGTAACGGAGCGAGGGAATGAGGAGATATAGACCAATATGACAACAACATATGGAGTAAGGTTCTGGAAGTGTCCACCAAGTGACCCAAGTCCAATATTGCTCCAGAGGTGTTGCAGGATGGATACATATTCTTTTCCAATTAAGCCTGGTTCCATCTGTCAGGGTATGTAAACTCCCAGAACTTCCACCATTGGTCAGGTGACAATCCACACGTGTTAATGGAATGCTCCATTGCACCCTCAGAAACTCGGTGTCTGGTGTGCCATGTCATCACTCCGCATCATCCCCATGTTCTTCCATGAGACTGTAAACTCGGCTCGTTACATCGAACAAATTTTCGATGTTTTTGCGGAGCAACTGATGGAGGATAAGCGCAACAATGCTTACTTTCAGCAGGATGAATCCACGGCGCATACTGCACGTGCAACGATCACGCCCATAAAGTCGGTGTTCCAGCCTGATTGCGTCATCAGCAGCGGAACAAACCAACATATACCACCCCGTTCTCCATATTTATCCGTCAGTGATTCCTTCTTGTGGGCCGCTCTAAAGGGAGAGGTCTACAGCAACAACCCGCACTAACTCGAAGAACTCCAGGCCAACATTATCACAGCTATCGATGCCATCCCGCAGCATGGTACTCGCCCGTGCCTTTGACAACTTTTTGTGACGTCTGCACACCTGCATCGAGGTCAGTGTCACTTCCAGCACCTATTCTAGGTATTTTGTTGTCACTGTGGACTGTATTCCTTCATTCCCTCGCTCCGTTACACACATGTTCAACAGGGCCTCTTTTAAAGGACTCATATCGTAAATGAATCAATATTGTCTATCATAATGCACAAGATTGTTCATGTTTGTGTGATGGTGTTTGAATAGTTGGATGGTGAAGGGAAAAGATTAAATAGGGATGGAGTAAGTACAGCAATACAGTGTAAGGAAGATTTTAAACAGAGAAAAGTAAAGTTACAACAAAAGAAATACAGAGTTTCATAGACTTAAGAACGAAAAATATAGTTTTTTGTGTTTAAAAAGTAGTGTTATCAAGAACATTTAATATAGTGTGATGATGTAAAGAACGTCTAACTGTAATGCTATCATCGTATGTATTTTAATCTGTACTTATCTTGTGCTTATTTAGTTCTGAATGAATTGCATCATTTTGTAAACTTAGTTGTATTATTTTTATTTTTAAATACAGTTAATTCAATACAAAAGTGATAATTTCATGAAATGGATATGTCATGATTATAATGTATCTCCAGCTATTTTACTTAAACTGTATGAGAGGTAGTTTAATATCCTAATGAATTCTGGATAAAGTATCATTAAGGAAAGTTCCAACACATTCATTTTTCTAACTGTTACATATTGGTATAGTAAAATGAAAATGAGAGTTTTCTTCTGTTAAAGATTGCTGTTGGTGAACTGTGGTATAACAAACTCTAACTGTATAATTGAAATGATGCTGAATGTCAATGGATGAGAAGTAAATAGTATAATCTTATTGATTGTAAACAGTTGTGTCCAGTAAATATGCTATGACAAGAGTTATTTTACATAATATGTAATGTGTTTTGTAACTACTGGAATTTAGTTCTTGTACTTTAAGCAGAGTGATGTGTGTGTGGAAACAGTGGATAGAAGAGAGTCGTATGTAGCGACGAGCGGGCATTGGACCACGCAATGTGACTACAGCATGAGATAATCGCCATCTTGTCCGCATGGCCGTAACAAACTGTACAGCCTCATCCACAGTGTTAGCTCGACACTGGAGCACTGTAACGGATGTGGACCTGTCCGTGTCAATGGTTCGGTACAGTCTGCTTGGACTGGTGGCGTGCGTGCTAGTGTGTCGACTTCCATTGTCTAGAAACCAGTCTAGAAGCCTCAGACTGCAATGGGCACGTGAACACCATCGTTGGCGTGCTGAGTGGAAAAAGGTAGTGTTTCCGAAAAAGTTCCGCTTCAACTCGCCCTACAGTGATGACCACATTATGTGGTTGTGCTTTGTTTATATATTTTGCAACAAATTTTTTTGAAGTAGTTATTGCATTACTTATTACGTTCTTAGTTACTAACGTATGCGCATATTTCCAGTGATGATTGTAGAAATATTACATCAATTTTAAGCATTAAATTTAGATAAAAATATTTTTCACTGTTAATGTAAAAATGGGTCACCGCGAGTGCTAAACAAGTGACAACTTCCAAAGTATCAAACTTCCGAAATGACAAATTACAAAATAACGAGTTTGCCATTTCGGTTTAGGACACGGCCTCAGTCCTCCCCCTTACTCATGGCGGAAATAAGTCTTGCCAGTTATCGATCGCCGGCCCGGGTCATTGTTTACTCGTTTCCACAATGTCAATAAAGCGTAAAAGGACAGTTTAAACTATCGCAGAAAAATTATAAATAATAAAACAATTTCAGCATGGTGTGTTATAAACAAAAACATCAATTCCGGTGCCAAACAAAATAAAATTGAAGCCTCTTTCAAGAAAGGCACAGTTTAACTTTTCCTACATTGTTTTCATGTCAAATGTTTAAATGTGAACAAAAAACCTAACATTTAAGATATTTTAAACTTTTGTGTGTGTTTGTAAGTAGGTAAAATTTTAACAAGCTTTTGTATTGCATGGCTATTTTTTTTAATGTGGATTGTAGTGTACTGTATTATTAAAATGCCAGGTTGCGTAATTTAAAGTCCTGTTATAGTCAAGTATTTAGTGCATTGCATTATAATCTCTCAACTAACTCTGCCATCTAAAGGATAGGTCTGAGTGACGCACAGTGAGAAAGCGACACTCACACTACCGACCGCTTATCTATCACTACCGGCGGCCCGCCCAACACACTCATCTGACGCCGGCGAAAGGATGTGTACACTCGATGCGCCGTGAATTACCGACACTCGGTGCAACATAAATATCAGTTAGACTATCGTGTACTTAAACCCTGCACATACAGTGTGTGATTTGTGTTTACTTTGAAATGTATAATAGGCACTGTGTTTTATCACGATTTTCCGAGAAAATATCACTGTTCCATAAATAGTAAAAATGTGTAAATTCGATTATCTGGGTTTTTTTAATACAAATTCGCTTATTCGTGTGTTATGTGGCCCCAATTAACACAGTTAATTGGGAGTTTACTGTAGGTAAGTATTAAAATAACATAGTAAAGTTCGGCGCAAAATGACAGATGTTGATGGGACAGTACAGATTTTTCTTTGAAATAATCACAGTTGATGCGTGACGTCACGTGGCTTGATAGCACGGTACAAAGTCTGGTGAGGGCTTGACTGTCCTGCGTATTGGTTGGCATATAGACATTGGTTTACCTGTATTGGAGGTGGCCTGGGGCAGCTCCTGACTAGGCCACTGTTGCTGCTGAGGTCAGCCGGAACTCATGCCAAGTCCTTGGGTGGAGGTGGTGTTACGGTTGGTGGTGCTGATGGGAACCAGCAGAAGGCTGCTAGTCCTGCTGCTCTGGAACCACGGGTTCGCTATCCCCAGTGGGACGTGACATCCCTGATGGAAGTCGACAACGACCTGGTACAGCTGGCCGGCAATCTTGCCGGGTATGAAGGGTCTGGGAGGTGAGGTCTCACCAGTTGCCAAGCGGCTTGAGCTCGTTCCTGGGAGGTTATTCTGCAAAGTTCAATTGGGGCTGGGTTACAGCTCCCGTTGGATTCGGAGGCAGTAGCTGCCATCCTAGCTTGCCACTTTGGACCACTCCTGTGGGTGTACGATATACAGGTAGGTAATAAAAGTCGGATCCATTAAGGAAGAGCAGGCGACAATGATCCTTATCAAAGTTTTTAGCCAAGCCGAGACTGAGCTAACCAGGGTGGTACCTAATTAATTAATCCAACAAGCGACAGTTCAGCGCAGTGGTTAGAGTGGTGGGTTTATCCAGGGTGTCTGACAATGACGTGGGTTTTGACCAAACATGGGCAGACTTCGGGAACCAGTCTTAGCACTCCTTCCAGCGACAGTTCAGTGCGGTGGATGGAGTGAATTGGCTGGGCTGGTTGACTAACTGCCTTGTCGATTGAGTCTCTAGGGGTTGTCTTTCTGCTGTACTTCAAACCAGGTACACGGTATGGGTGGCTGTCTAATGGTTATGTTCACCATGTATGTGCGCCCGGTTAAGGGAACCTGAAGTCCTGCTGTAGGTTCGGTAGTTTGATTGCAATTATGCGGTCTCCATCTTTTCCCGGGTAAGCTGACATCTACATGGGATAAAAGTCACAGTCAACCTACAATCAGTACTCGGGGATTCGATATAAAACATGTTTATTCCATGCATAGACATGGTGGCCCGTACTCTCTCCTAACTAACCAGTAATTGTAACAGAAGTAGACTACAAGAAAACCAGGTAAAGGTGGTCTGGGTCTAAACTAGACAAGAGCAGATGCATCTAGGTAGCTTTAATACTAACTGACCCTAACTATATTTATGCTGTTGTCCATAAGGGGCTCAGGTGGCACTAAGAGAAGGGCAGTGTGTGTTGAAGGGATGAAGACTTCTTCGGGGGTTGCTGGTGAAGGTCTTGTAGAAGTCTGGTAGGTCGCAGTGGTTGTACTGGAGGACATGAATGTCGGCAGAAAGCTCTAGCACACGAGGTGGTGGAGCAAGTTGCAGAGAAACGAACTGCCATTTCTCGGCGGTGCACGGACATATATTCCACCTGCCCGGATGCTCTCTCAGGTGTGGGGGTGAGCTCCTCCTCCCGTGGGTGGAGCTGCGCTCTCTGGTGCCATCTCTTGGTCTGTGGCGAAAGCAGGCGGGGGTTGCAATGGCTGCACAAGCACTTAGCCGAGTAGATTGGCTGGCTTCTATCACACATGGGGTTGGCATGATGTCTGTCTGATGTGTCTGTGGGTGCCCCCGTGTCTAGGGGCATGCTGGTAGGCTCGGGTAGCAGGTCGTTTAGGGTATAGTCTCCACCTGGTGTGACGTGATGATACGTAAAGATGAGACGAATTCATATTTATATAATTGTCTGCACACATCATAGTTCTTCATAAAATAGGAATTGTATGTTAAACTAAGCTATTACAGTCGACTCTGATTGTATTGTAAATGCATTTATCGATAAACCGTATCCACAGTTAATTTTCAGTGGTTCTGGCAAAACTCCTATGTAAATAATTATAAAACCAACCGCTTGTATATTTTATCGGATGTTGCGTCGATAGAAGTACATTTCGGTTCCATCACTTAAGATTTCCTACAACTATAGTTTTTTAAGCTGGTTGTTTATGCAGTCATCTAGTAATCAGATGTGAATACTTCACTTGCATCGTCATTTGTCACAGCTCTGTAGCACATTGTCTATCTTCCCTGCACATCTGCGGAGTGGTGCGGTGCGACTTGCGAGTCTGGCTTGCTACTTCCCCTTCCATGCCTGACCAGAAGGGAAGTGATTACCTAGCAACCAGCGTGGCGACTTAGTAGTCCTCTCTGTCTGCCCATCATTCTGTCTCTCACAGCAGAGCACCTTCCTTCCTCCCCTTACATGCTTTGAACCACCACCCTCAGCCTTACAAATCATGTATCGGTGATCTAGTGGACCTCAACAACACATAACTTGCAAGACCGAAGATGGTGAATGCAAGGAGACTGGATCTAGTTTGCGCTTACCTGTATTTTGTTAAAAGAGTTTAACAGCTTAGGGCCGAGTCTAAAAAAAAACTTAAACTAACAAGCAATTAATTATCCATGCAGTTAATTATAAAACAACTATATGGTTATTATGCACTTTGTCACAAATTTAATTTCTCTAACAGGATTCCTGTAGGTTAAATAAACAAAATTATGAAAAGACAACCCTAGTCGGGTGGCCTTGACAAATTTAATGTTTCCAGATACAAAGAATATAAATAAATATGTTTGTTTCATTTCTCTGAGTATTGTGTCACACACACACACACACACACACACACACACACACAATATTTTATATATATATATATATATATATATATATATATATATATATATATATATATATATATATATATAAATTGACTTTACTTTAATGTCATCAGGTTGCTTGCTTATGTGATTATGTTTAAGACAAAAAAAAACAATTAAAGTACACTACAGATTACCTTAAAATTGCCATGGATGTATTATAAAATTATACATAGATATTTAATGGAATTCAGGTGCCCACCAGATAATTAATAAAATAAATTACACTTTATATATGTTTTAATATCATTAATCATTATTCTTTTTTGATATTGATACCCATTCTAGAGAAAATGCCTGGAGTTCATATAATATTGGTCTACACTGTCCGAAGATTGGTGATAGTAGCCACACCCTTAAAACACTAGTTCATTCTTCACATAAAAAAATTTAAAAACGAAGGTCATATCTTTCTTGTGTTAAATATTTTTGAGATATAGACACGTCATTGCCATCTCTTTCTGAAGACGAGCCTCCTTGGCAGGGGGATGGGGACAGCTATTTGTGACTGGTAAACATCGCCATACTCGTTTTCAGCTACAACATGGCAGAAAGCTAACTTGGGTCGTACAGCAAACGGCCAACAGCGAACACCCAAAGATGACTGCACTACGACACAATATACTAGACAAAATAATAATTGCATATCACTAAGAATTACTTTAACACATCTCCAGGACAATTAGTGAAACATTAAACTTACTTAGGGCAGTGTCGTATTTATTACGAACTGCACCTTACAAGGTTACATCAAGCCGTCCGTGACAGTTTTTACTGTTTATGTAAAGAAACAACACACACTATTTACAATACCAAATACTGACAACATTACACTCCCTTTTCTATTTAGACACCCAACCCTAATAAATTTGGTCTCTTTGGTGCTGTAATCAGTCTACTTGAACATCTGCAATACGATGTTTTCTCTGGATGTGTTGGTTGTGAAAATCCTCTAAACCCTTCCTCTTCCTCACTCATAATTGAACTGGTTGGGCTGTAGTTTTCTTTTAGTCCCACCTCTTCTGCTTGTCCCGGGCCCATGATCTGTGTCCTAGTGGATATCGCCGCCCTGCTTCTTCAGTTGATGGTATGCTTGACTTTCTCTGAAACCCTACAACTTCTCCAAGTGTAAAGTTTTCTTCTTGACTCATATTTACATGCCACTCCTTATGTTCTTGTCAGTGGTGTGTAGTGAGTTTTTTTACAGGGTAAGCAATATATTCTTTTTACACTCGGTCATGCTAGTGCCAGGCTGTGGTTCCATTTTCAATTTCTACTAACAAACGCAACTTCCAGCTTTGCTTAACCTCCGCATGTATTTACTGTTTTATAATACCTAATATTAGTTATAAAAATGGAAATGAAATGACTTTAATAATAATTAAACGGGATATTATTTAGAGAGCATGTTACAAATTATAAGGAAACTTCCGTTTTCCCGAACACTTCCATCCACTTTCCAAGGAAAAATGTAGGACTGGAGGATGCAAACAGAACGACTGCTTACCCTGCCGGTGGAACATGGAGCTCGAACATGTGGTGTGCTGTTGCTTGCGAGTTCAAGTCATTGCTAGTCGCTCCCGTTTGTGAAAATAAATACTATATAGAAGCACTATGCATCTACAGTAGAGTACGGGAGTTACGAAAAAAACTCTGTTTTTCGAATTGGAAATGAGAAACTCAGAATTGAATTTGTTCAAAGTTAAGGCGAAAACTGTGTATATATATGTGTGTGTGTGTGTAGGGTAAGCATTGCTTACTTTGCATCTAAGGAATAAACATGACTGGTTCTTGTACCCCTGTTGTGTGGACCGCCACAAAATTCAAATTATCAGCATGCACAATCATCACACTGTCTCCCACCTGTACGTGTTAAGTAACTGCACTCACCAGTTTTTTTTTTTTTTATCTTAACTTGGCCCCATCCGGTATTTTCTCCCCTCACTGTATTTATTAAAACTGCTCCCTCCTCTCGAAAGCTCCTCATTGTGCCTCGTTTTCGATTCACCTTGAGCTTACTGTGCTCTTGCCGCTCTACCGTTACACTTGAAAATGATGGTTTCAACAGTGCCACACTAGTTAGTGGTTGCCTTTGTAAAAACAATTCTGCCAGATCCTTCTTCGTAAACGAATGTGGGGTGTTCCAGTATGCAAACAAAAATACATATAGCCTATGCTGTAATATATGGATGCCATTGCTTCAATCTTCCTGTAGTTGACTGTTGAATGCTAGCTTGATAGTCTGCACTTGACTCTCTGCCGTATCATTCCACTGTGGATGATATGGTGGGATACTAACATTTTTCACACTATTTGACGACAGAAAACGACCAAACTCGTCAGAGTGAAATGGCAGGTCATTGTCAGTTGTACTTTAGACAAACCGAATGGTGTAAATAATGTTCTCAACTTTTCCAGAGTGTAAAATTCTGTTGTAGTGTTCATGGGAATTACTTACAACCACTTGAATAAAAAGGCATCAACCAAAACCAGAAACGTCTGTTTATGTTCATCCGCAAAATCTATTTACACTCTTTGCCATCTTTTACCTGGGAAGCTCCATGGAAATAATGGTACTGGTGGTGCAGCCTTCTAGTTTAACTAACCATCTTCACAATACCGCACCTTTCCCTCAATTTGGTTGTCCATACCGGGCCACCACACATAACTTGTAGCTAACATTTTCATTCTTGACATGTCTGGATGTTCCTCGTGTAACATTTTCGGCACCATTTCTCGCAACACCTCTGGAACGACCACTCTATTCCCCCCACAATACACAAATTTGCTCCAGGGATAATTCTAATTTTTGGGAAACAAATGGCGTGGCTCTAAAGGAACAACTTGTGGCCATCACCGTAGAATGAGATTGATAATTTTGACAGGACAGTGTCCTTCTGTGTTACTTCTGCTATGTCTGCTGCTTCCACTGGTAGGTCCTCAAATGGTGCTAAGAAGAAAACATTCTCTCCCAACCATAATCCACAGCTTCCAGTCTCCTCCTGTGCAGGCAAACATGGTAAACCACCTGTATGACAAATCTCCGAACCTGGTTTCTACTTCACTTCGTATTGATAGGCCACTAGCATCAGGATCCAACGCTCTATTCTGGCTGCTGCCATGACTGGGGCCCCACACTTTGGCCCAAACAACGTGGTTTGTGCCCTGTTATCCATTACCAGAATAAACATGGGCACATACAGATATTTGTAAAAATTATTCATGGCCAACACTAAATTAAGAGTCTCTCTTCTTACTTCACTCTATCCCACTTCTGATCTCGACAGAGTTTTGGAGGCAAAGGCTATTGGTAGTTACTCTCTAGAAGGCATCAAATGGGCTACACTTACCTACACTATAAGCACTCGCATCTGCTGTAACTATGATCGGCAGCGTTGGATCTCAGACCACTAGTACTGAACTGCTTAAAAACAACTGCTTGCTTTCCTCCAAATGCCCATTCATAATCACCAATTCACTGCCAACTGTGATATTTCTGCAGTAGTTGGTAAAATGGATGCAACACAGTTGCTAGGTTAGGCATGAACTCACCATAGAATTGCAGCAATCCCGAATACGGACGAAGTTCTGAAACATCTCTAGGGAATGGGGCCTCCTGAATTGCTCTGACCTTATATTCGGTAGTGTGAATGCCCTCCTTGGATAGCCGATAACCTAAATACGCTACACTCTTGCACAGCAGCTTACACTGCTCCCATTGTACTCTAATCCAAAATGCTGTCAGTCTTTTGAGAAATTTCTCCAGCATGTGACTAGCACATTCCAGACCTGAACCTACCACCAGTATATCATCCAGATATGCATACACTCGCTTAATGCCCTTCAACATTTACTCTATCAGTTTCTGAAAAAAAACATGGAGCACTGCAAAATGCACAAGGCAGTCTAGTTTAACTATACAATACTTTGTGGCTGGCTGGCTGGCTGGCTGTGTTTCGTGAGTGGCAATTGAGGATATGCCTAGCGCATGTCTAAAACTGAGAAAACTTTTCCCCAGCTATCTCGCTGAAAATATAAGCTGGTTTGGGCAATGATCCATTTCGACCACTGAGTTTAAAGTCACTTTGTAGTCCCCACATAACCTAATCCATCGATCTCTTTTCTTTACACAAACCACAGGAGTGGTCCACTGTGACTTGCTTACTGGGAATATGGCTCCCGACTGAACTAACCTGTCAATTTCTGCACCCACTTCTGCCTTCACAGCTAACGGGACTAACCGAGTCTTGCAGAACACAGGAATGGCCCATTCCTTTTGTGCCACATCAGCTTCGACACCAGAAATAGTACCAATCTGTGGCACAAAAACAAACTTTTGTTCTGACATGAGTGCAGTGATGATGGTTTCCTATTCCTAGGAAAAGGTTTTATGGTCTCGCAGTTGATGAATACCTGGTTCACTAATTACTCGTTTTGTTCCCACAAATTGTTTCCAGTCCAACCACAAGGATGTAAACCAATTTCTCCCCAAACAATGTCGGCAAGGTTTCCCCTTGGCTCTCTGCCACCACCATTGGCAGTGTCAACTATTGACCTTGGTATTCCATTGGAATATGGCAATTCCCCATTATTGGTTATGTTTTTTTTTGTTCTGAATATGTCCTCAAGGCCAGTTAGGTCTTCTTCAATTTACACCACCGCAGTTCTGCCCTGTGTGTGCTGTCAGAACACACCAATACCACAGTCCCTGTATCTATTACCATTTTTTCTGGCCTACCATTCAACAAAACATCCATTCAAAAACTATATGCATGGCTCCTCGCCTCACTGAATTCAATATTAAGCAGGTTCAACTCTACGGAAATTATATCTTTGATCCAGTGAACGCCTTGAGCCCAGCATACCCTATTAATATGACCCTTGTTTTACATGTATTGCAAATGCAATTGGCAAATAGATACTGTGCAGCCAAATGATCGTCACTATTACATCAGTAAGAGTTTTTATTCCTTTGTTGACTCGACTTTTACCTGAATATTACTCCTCGCTCTCCCATGCCACTACCATCCTCGGAGCTATATACCACGCACCATCACTGTCCTGGACTGGATCCTCTGGGTTTTGTTGCACCACTCCTGGTCTTATTTACTTTGACTGTCGCACTGCCGCTTCCATTATCAAAGCCTTATTCAACGCCGACTGGAAGGTTTGGCTAACTGTTTTAACACTATGTCATCATTTCCTAATCCAACCACAAATGCATCTCGTAATGGATCATCCAAAAACTGACCATAATAATAGCATCAACATTTTTGCAGGGTTACCATGTATTATGAGATGTTCTCCGCTGTGTCTTGTTTTCATCATAACATCTTCACTCTCTCAGCTATCACAATTTTTTTGGAGCATAATGAGCAGACAGTATTTCCACCACTTCCGCACATGACTTTGTTCCCGGCTTATTTGGCACACACAAATTCTTCAAAATCGCATATGTTTTGTGGGCTAACAATGTCAAAAACAAACTACAGCTATCACCATCCATAACCTTATTTGCCTTATAGTAATATTCCAGGCATTCTACGTAAGACTCAAAATCGCCTTCCTCGCAGTGAAACTCCTCAATCTTGCCGAGCGACATCTTGTTTTCCTACCTCACAGGCTAAGCGAACTAAACATCACAATAATAATCTATTATCTTCACTGCTTCGTGACTGCAACCTTATTAAGTTCCATTCTAACTGCTGCCAAACTCGACGGCGCACAGGAATAATAAATAATTCCATCCTCGTTCCCAGTTGTCGTATTTATTACGAGCTACACCTTACGAGATTACATCAAGTCGCCCATGACCGTTCTTACTGTTTATGAAAAGAAACAAAGCATGCTATTTACAAAACCAAATACTGCTAACATTTCTGGCAGTAGGAAAAGTAATTAAAACCATATTGGAGATGTTCTTCAGGAACACTTATTAAATAAGTCATGCCATAATGTAGTCATAAGAAGAAGGAAGACGATTATGTCATCACCCCTAACGAATACACATACAGAACCAACTAACAATAGAACGATCATTATAAATGGTCACAGTTATATTCAGATGGTCAGGTGATAAAACATAATAATTATTTAAATTTCGGGATTCTGAAAATTTTAAGTGGCAAATTTAATGGCAGTAGATACTGGTATTAATAATGACATTACTAACAAAGAGATAACATTATTACATGATTTACAAAAAGTGATGTCCCTTTATGACACATATGAGAAACCAAATCTGCAGTGATAGTGGTGCCATCTACAGTGAATAGAACACAACAGAAAAAAAACCTAATTAATATATACATATTTGAATTACCTTCAACAGTAATAGTTGTAGACTAAATTTAACCATTCACACATGAACAATCCTTACTTTTACATTACTGCCACTTATTAAACATAGAAAAATAGTGACATTAAATTATAAATTTAAGCTTGAGCACAGAAAAGATACAATTTACTGCAGCGAAATTCAAGGGTAGGACTTTGCCGAAAAAAATTACCTAGAAAGGCAAAGACACGAAATATAAGAAAAGAAAGAAAACCATATAAGCAGAATGCTTATGGTGTCACAAAAATGGTACACCCTTTTCCCCTCAAATCAGACCATTGGCCGACAATGGTCAAGAATATGTTATGAAAAATCATAATAATTATCTAATATACTATACTAAGCCCCCAAAAAAAATGTATCACACAAAACCCCATATAAAACCTCAACAAAAAATGTATTTATCTATCACCTAGACTAATGTGAAGCAGGAGGTAGAGTGACCACAAGGGTTATTTCGGGTGAGGAAGGTACAGGAATACATTGTAGTGAGGAACAGTTGCAAGAGACTAGAATTTAAGCCGTAAACAAAAACAAAAGGCTATACAAAGAGCAATGATGCTGCATGAGACAACCATGCACACAATGCTAAAATTCTGAGTACTTGGTTGAGTATGTATGCAGCGAAGAAAATGAAGCATGACATTAAAGTTGGTACCATGTGGTTGTGATGCCAACACAGTCAAGTTGATTAATCAAAGAGCTGTTCAGAGTTAAATTTGAAAACTTAAAAAATTTAGCAATTTAAGATTAAGTGTAAGTTTGGGAACATTAATCATAGGTAAGGTAAGATTAGTATGCTTCGCTGAACTAACTGAACCAAATATTTTGACATATAGACTTACTATGTGACAATGAGTAGCATTATCTAGGTATCCAATACCATTTAAAGCGAAATAAAAGGGACTAGTGGCATGTGTATTAGATCTACTGATATGTGTGATTTCAAGGGATCACAAGATGCAGTGTAGAACTTAAAGGGTTCATCTATACAGATCTTACCAATTTCAAATTTTGAAGTTCTTTAAATAAATTACCTGAAATAATGGTTCATGTTGAATAAGAGTCATCAAGGGCATTAACCTGAAGAAAGCCCAAGGGAACTTCAATTTCTGGTGTACCCACTGTTGATACCCTATAAGATTGAGGAAATGCACACGACAGACATTATGTACAGTTTTAGGTTCAATAGGCTTAAAATGACCAAAAAAAGGTGGAAACTTAAGACATTTATTTACAGCTTGTAAAATGTGAGTGTTTAGCATGGAGTTGGCTAGTTTATTTTTACCACGAGAACTGTCGCTCACGTCCCGCTCTGGTGTCTTTAGTTTTTTAGCTTATTACATTTGGGAGCATTATGACCAACTGTCTTACAATAATGACCGGTTGGAATCCAAGGTTTTCGTTTTTGACCATCTTTAGCCTGCTCAGAATTTTCTTGATCTATATTTGTAGTTGAAGTTTCACTATCAACAGCATTTGATTAAGATTTAGACTCAGATTTGCTAGGAACTTTCTTATGACTACCCTTTCCAAAAGCTTTAAAGTTAAATATTTCCCTCTTCTGGTCTAAATAGCGGATATTATGTGATTTTATACACATTCTATCAAGCTCAGCAAATCTGGCGGGCTTACTATGAAGCACAAGGCACGAATGATCCTGGGGAGTGAGACCTTCTAAAATATAGGGCACTTTTTCACTTTCAGACACAACAAGACAAAGGATGACTGCGGCCTCTACTCACATAGATGGAAAGTGGCTTGTTGAGATTTTGCAAATAATTGTGTTGCTTTAATCGTAACATGGTTAAAAGCCTGGAGGGTATAAAACAATGCAGATGTCCTTATGATTGGTATCAAATTTGAGGGCTTGAGCAATGGCAATGCATGTTCTCTCATTTAGTGGGCAAAGGAAAAAGGGTACATTACTCCCAAAAGCTGTGTTTCAGGAACTGTTTTTCTTTGTTGCAACTTGACAAATATTCTTAAAATTCAATGAACTTAGGTACATGCAGTCAATCAGCGCAAGTAAAAATATTTTAACATTCTCTCTAATGGATGAGGAATTTTGCCAAAAATATTATAATGTACTTAGGGCCTACTTGGGAGGGTGGAGGATGTCATGCACACAGGAGGCACAAACATGGCACTAGCAGTTGTAGGAGCAGAATTTACAGTTGTAAAAATGTTAATACTAGGAAGTGATATGAAAACAGTGTGATTGGTTCCAGTAGCACCTGAAGGGTTGCTACCTAGGTTAGGCATACTAGTAACAGATGTGACAGTTTGGATCTCAGTTGTATTAGTATCCCCAAGGGCAACATTACACAAATGCTCAGCAGTCTGAGCAATGTCAACTACAGTATCAATGGTCGTTGTTACCCGACCAATCTCATGCTGATTTAACACTTCAAAAAGTGAGGTTATCTGGGAAGATATATTTTTAATTAACTAATTTGCACTTCTTCGACTTCTTTGTCATATGCACATAATAAATTATTTGTACATCTTGCCAAATGTGCCAACGTGTGTTTCAGTCTAGGTAACAACTGCAGTGATGTATCATCCTCTGTCAGTAATTAGCTCAATAAGCACTAGGAGTTTTGTGGTAGGCAATTCATACTCTGCTTTTACATTTATGTATCCCAATTGATTAATATCAGGAGGAACATTAGCCTGAAGGGCACTGTATAATACAGTGTGCAATGACGCCACATTAGTGTCTGTAGAAGTAATGCCCCTTAATTGGAGTTCATACACGAGTTATTATTTAAGTAATTACTCGGGGTAAATAAAGACTGGCATATATGTTCAACAAAACACACAAGACAAAACAAGAACCAAACAATGAATATTAATAAGATAAACACACAATGAAAACACTTAACCTGTTACCCAAAAAAAATTAAGATCCACCAACACCATCCAGAACATGCTCTGAATAAGGAGAAGAGCCAAAAACATTCATCAAAACACCTACAAGAGACAACCTCAGCCTCTACTACCAGCTATAAACCACCAATCTCGGCATTACGAATCGTGTATCGGTGGCCCAGTGGACCTCAATCACACACCTGCAAGACCGAAGATCGCGAATGTAAGGAGTGAGTCTAGTTGTACTTACCTGTGTTTTATTAATTATTATTAATTGTTAATTATGTTTGTCAATTATCCATGAGGTTAATTATAAAACAAAACAACTACGTGGTTATAATGCACCTTGTCACCAATTTAGTTTCTCTAACAGGATTCCTATGGGTTAAATAAACCAAATTATGAAAAGATAAAAGACAACACTCGTCGGGTGGCATTGACAATTTTAATGTTCCAGATATAAAGTTAATAAATAAAGATATTTGTTACTTTTTCTGAGTATTTTGTTACACGCACACACACACAAAAGTATATATATATATATCTTTACCTTAATATCATCAGGTTGCTTGTTTGGTTATGTTTAAGACGAAACAAAAACAATAAATAACAGTAAAAGTACATTACAGATTCCCTTAAAATTGCCACTATTGTAATAAATAACTATAGAAAGAGAACTAATAAAATTGAGGTGCACCCAAGAAAATTATTAAAATAAATTACACTTTTTACTATATGTTATAACATCATTAATCAGTGTTGTTTTATATGTTGATAATCATTCTAGAGAATATGCCTAAAGTTAATATAATATTCATGCAATGTCCGAAGATTGGTGATAACTACACACATAAAATACTAGTCCATGCTTCAGATAAAAAAATTTACAAAACGATGTGTTATATATTTTTGAGGTGTAGCCCCATAATCTCAGCCTATTTCCGGTGATTTGGGTGGGGGAGGAGGATACACAGCTATTTGTGGGTGGCAAACATTGCGGCACTCGTTTTTGGCTACAACATGGCCGAAGGCTAACTTGGGTCGTACAGCAAACAGCCAACAGCGAACACTCAACGACGACCGCACTACACCCAATATAATAGACAAAATAATAATTGTGTATCACGAGGTATTTTGTGAGAAATAGGTGTTGTTACCCGGGCCGCCAGGTATTATCCAGACATAATGCCTTGATGAGCTGGTAGAGCAGACTCTTCTTCCTCAGGATTATGCAGCCAACGACCATCGGCAACAATTCTTTCACATGTGCTGCATCACTCCTCTGTATAATAATTATTTACTGATGCGCATCTTAAACTGAGAATTATCGGGTCTATTCATACGCCCATACATTAAGTGGTAAAGTCCTGAAAACACTTGCAATAATAATGATAATGACAGTTCGTGCACCCTGAAACACGTCTAGGCTTACCTAAATAAAAACACATGTTTCTCCATTGTGACTTTTATTAGGCACTGTGTTACATATTCATCTAAGGAAACACTTGATACATACAAGCCGTAGATTCACCAGTCGGTGGCAGTAAAACAGATAAATGGCGCAAAGGCCTTTGCGTGATTTGTGCATTAAACTTCCCCAAGCAATGCAAAACACTGGAGATGGTGAGAGGTGGTGTCCCGGGTAGCAGAAACGAAAACTGTTCTGGTAATTAAAAGAGTCTATTGTAATTATTGGTTGATACAAATGATGCTGGCCGCCAGGGTATGCGGACCAACAGTACATACAACCTGCCACTCTGGATAATTCGTGTCTACTGTAGTTCCAACATGGCACCCATGCCAGCATTGCCATGCAAGCGAGCCACTGCGCTTGCTTAGAACCCACTTACCAATTCTGATCATACTTGCTAACAAAACACTATGCAATCTAGGTTAGGTAATACACAGGAAAAATATGTTAAATGAGGTGAGGATGAAGACACGTCGGAATGAGTACATTTACAAACATTAAGAATATAAACTTTGCACTTGACTTTAGGACACTTGATTATGTCTATAGGTGTATTGTGTACACGTGAAATTGTGTCATTGCCCTTGTAAAGCCCTTTTGGTAGTTATAGTACTTTCGTACTATTTCCATGTATTCGTGCGGGTAAGCGCACTTTCACATCATTGCACTTGCCTGCCTGGACTACCTTGCTCACTATTACACTGTCTTAGAGTGTTCCTTATGCACGTGCTCGTGTATAGAGTGGTCACCTCTGCACTACCATGCATGGTAGAGTGAGGCTCTCTACTGTGCTGTTGCTGAATGTGGCGGGCAAACAATCTAAGGGTGATGGAGCTGGGCACATGTCAAATGCTCCCACCCCCACCATTTGAAACAGTTTGCAGCAATTGCACCATCACTGGCAGTAGGCACACTGCCTCCTGATCTGCCGCCGTGGGCGCAGCTGGTAGGGACACATAGGTGTCTCCTCGTGATGTGCAGTTGACGGCTTCAGCAAATGCTCCCCGTAGATCTGCTTCTTGCTCCTCAGCAGCCACCATGGTGTCTTGACACCTCCGCAAGTCGTGCACGTTGCTGGCGGACGTCTTCGTCTCCACGACTGATCAGGACGACTGAGCGAGCCAACTCATCCCCGTTGTCATCGCTCCTCCTCCTACTATTGTGTTGCACCTCCAGTTGCTCTAGCTCCTGGCATTGCTCCTTATAGGTGCGACCCGGTCATGTACCAACTTGTTGGTTGGCGGGATGTTAATCACCCTGCTACGATCTCCCAGCTCCAACTTGCTCACTTGCACTTTGGTTTGTGGTTCCATCACTTGCCAGGTGTCTCACGACATCAGACATCGTGCCGTCCACTAGTGGCCTCCTTAGCAGAACTGCAAGCCCCAGTTGTGGTGCTGCCACATGAATGATGTCGCTGATAGGCGGCGCGCCATCATTTATGTCCGGGCGAACCTTCTAATGTGCCCTCCCTGACCAGTGTGTCAGGAGTCGTCGGGCTTACTGCACCCATTGCTGCTTGTCCTGATGAGGGTGCTGACACACCTACCACTCGTCTCCTTCCCTCGTGTGGCTCGACATCGACATTGCTGTAAAAGCGTCGTCGGTTCAGAAATTTCCTCCTCATGCTTTCTCACTTGCTTGTTTCTCCTCCGTTGTTATCTTGTAAATTTGATGAAGTGGTGCTGATGGGCACGCTGCTGATTGGGTGGCATGACGATCCCGTGCATGGTGTTGGTGCATTCGGCAGTGGTTGAAGTGAACTCGAACCTATGGCCTTGAGTTGATGATGAGTGGTGGAGGGTGGAATGCAACTTCCCTTCCCGTCGCACCTTATTGCATTGTGATAAGTGGGCCGAATATCAACATGCGTGGCTGTCAATGACCACACTGCTGGACCAAAACAAACAGGTGTGAATGACTTTGAAATGTGTTAATTTGCAGAGATTATTAAAAGGCATTGCCTGGAATAAATGTCACAATGTTTACATTTACAATCTCCCACTATTTACATCTGCGGAAAAGAGTTTACACTTGCAAATGTTACATGGATTTTTTGGCCTTAGTGGCCAAAACATCTTAAACTTTACATGTAGGCACTTGCGCTGCGGCCGCGTTATATTACATGATGACTGTTTGCAAGTGAACACTGATTCACTCAGTTCGCAAATTCCTGCTACAATGCGGCAAACTAATATACTCATTCATTTGCCTGGTCTTTGCCTGGTACTATGTGCTGAATGTTTTTGTTCGAAATTACATGACAATGATGCTGCGTGCAAAGCAAGCCTAAATTGGCCTAGTTTGAAAATTTTTAGAACCAGTTTTTGGCTTATTAGCCAATGAGGATCTTTTGGTTAGGGAACAATGTATAAACTCTTTAAAGTATAGTCAAGGTGATATTTCAACTAGTGTAGCCTACCAGATAATTCTGATTAAAAATTTGGAGAACAGAGTAATCAACAACACCATGTACATAAAAAAATTGAGTCAACTATATTTGGACCACTATAACACCCTATTTCGCAATATTTCCTTTGTTCTTCATGACACTCTTGATGCTATGGTTATTTTGAATTATCGCATTAATTTAAATGGTATAATAATCATAGTAAGTGAGGCTATTACAAATTGCTTGTTTGGAAATTATTGATCATCTATGTGCTATTGAAACTAGTGTAAGTGGCAAGCTTGGTACAACATTAATGAATGCAGATTTCTTTCTAAGTGTTGTAATACGTATTCCGCAAATTCTCACTTTACTTTTGTACAAGTTAGCACCTGTAGTCCATGAGAATTTTCACATGTTCTATGGCTTAAGCAATGTTCAATCTATTGATTATAACTCGTCACTTAATGTGGTAATCAACATCTCACTGGCGAACAAAAATAGTCTGTTTGAGAAAAACCATAGCTTTCCAGTTCCCTTTCTTATTTCAAAGTTTAACAAATATCTTAATTGTAATGTATTAGAGTATTTAATTCTCAGTTAGGACAGGAAACATTTTGCATCAGTCAATAACCTCTCCCTTAGTAAATGTAAGACCCATGGCATTATGCTTTGTCCGGCAATGTTCCTTTTTTTTAAGCCCATATAGATAACTGTGATTTCAATCTTTTTACTGGAAGAGCATATTTCGATTTTTGTGACAAGTCTGAGATTGATTTAAAGCTTCTCTTTTTACAAAAAAAAAAAAAAGCAATTCACGTTGGATTTTTGCTACAATCACCACCATAGATGTCCCATTTTTGTGTATGTCCATCACTGAGACCTTTTCGCCTTTCACCCTTACCTTATCAAGTTTTGGCCTGATTAATGATGCCTCCCAATGTGACATTATGAGCCCCTTTTTGTTAGTACTTTCGGGATGGTTCATGCAGCTCTTCATTATAACCTGCCATTCCAATTATTCATGTTCCCAAATTGGTAACTAAACTTTTCCATGTTAATGTTCTGTCTTCTCATAATTTAACCATTAATGGCTCACTCGCAGAAGAGTTAGATACCTTATTAGCATCACATTCTCAAAGTGCAAATTTTCATGATGTCTTGCAATTATTACACTCTCGTCCTTCACCTCCTTCCACCAACCCAAATCTCATTGCCATTACAGTGTCTGGCATCATTGTATTTTGTTGTTTAGCCATCACTGTTTTTTAGTTAAAATCTGAATTTTGCAACAAATACAGAACTCCACCCCCTGCAAAACCTGTGGTTATGCCAGAAGGTTGCGTTATAATACCATTATCAACTCCCTCTACTGCCACTGAGTTATATTTTTTTAATTATTATCAATAAGTAGTTTTGGGTTTTTTATCGGTGTGTGTGTGTGTGTGTGTGTGTGTGTGTGTGTGTGTGTGGTGCTTATATGTGGGTCGAGACCATGGATACAGTGGCCATGTATAAGAGGAGGAGTGTGTGCCACTTTTTGTGGCAGCTGTAATGGTTTGCTTTGCATTGGGTAATTTTTGCTATTTATATCCCTTTTCTACGAATGTGTTAGTTTGTCTGGCAAAACCCCTGTTCAGTTAATTCATTTAGTTTGCTTTGCTCTCTTGTGAAGCAATGTAATTATTTTGATTCACTGTTAACTTTTGATAGTCACAGATACTGTGACCCAGTGTGTTACACTATTATTTTAAGTGACTCAGTTATATTTATTGTTTCATCGAAATTTTTTTGTTAAAATGTTGTGCTATTCAGCATAAACTGTCATATCTGTATTTTTATTGGTTATTTTATTTTACTCGTTAGAATTTTGTTATGACATTTTATTTTAGCAGAATGATTGTGTATGTTTATAATTGTCATACTGTCAAAAATTATACAATATCAAAATCATCAAGTTTAATTATAAATTTAATTCAAATAATATTTTGTAATACTTATAATATTATTAATTGAATACTTTACTTTTGTAAGTTTGTTTAAACTAAAATAATTTCATGATTATTTAAATTTAATAATCGCACCATGTTATGTATCGATTGTCGCTATAGTTGCCTGAATCGAACTGCTGTATAAACATTTTCGGGAGTGGCGATTTCCGTTTTCTTCACTTTACATATGGCGGGATACAAACTTGAAAACTTGGCCTTGTGCTAATCTCCAGGATTCTCCAACAATCCATTAGTTACACCGCACTTGTGATCAACGTGTAGGGCCAATATGGCCTAGGGCGTGGCGACCCCGATTTCTGTTTCCATCTTCTGTTTCGGGATGAATTAGTTCATATCTGCCTCCCCAGGAACGTTCAGGCTGCGGGAGTCTTCCTTCATGCAGGCCAAGATTTTGTTTCTCGGCATGTGGATGTTGCCATTAACCTACCCAAAAAAGAGACTTTAGTTGGGTGAATTTCTTTGTGTGCAAAACTTTTCCATACGACATTAATTTTGTTTCGGCTATAATATAGGGAATTACAGCAAAGTAAAAGGAAAAAATATTTTGTAGAACATAGACATTTTGAATAATTGTGAAATTTAAAAAATAAATATATATTTTTAAAAATGTTCGTTTGTTAAACATGTCGGCATTTTGCCAATGCAGCTAAAGAGAAAGTATTCATAATTTCATAGTTAATTCATTTGCTCGAGATCACAATAGCTTAATTTATGAGATTTATGAGAATATACAAAAAAACAAGGTGAAGTAAATAATATCATATTTAATGAAATATTTTCTGTCCTTGTCCAGTATGTGTATTGTGACTATTTAGACAAATTTTATTTATTTTGAGACAAGAATGAAGTAAGTGTCACTATAATGCAATTATTTTTATTCATTGATTTTACTTAGTAATACCCTTAGTAATACCTTTCTTGATCACTTTGAAGTTATTTTGGTGACTTTTTGAGTAAAGTTAACATTAGTACTGTGCAGACAAAGCAAACAAATTTGTTTCGATATTTGTGATAAGCGAAGTTTAAATTCGCGGAGCTGGGCCAGTGTTTGGCCCATGTATTTTTCCACTAACACTGGTAATCTCCACTCATCGCAACCGATCCACTGAGTTTTGATTGTTGTATAGGGGTTGTTGGAGTTTATGTCTGTTCTAAGGATTTGGACTTTGTGTTGTTGAAATCGCCTGCTAGTGCGTTACAAGTGAGCAGCCGTATTGGAGACACACAACTTATTTGTTTACATTGAATTGCTTTGCGAGTGCTATATCAACTCACTAGTTGACTGAATTTTCTCTAAATATGAATTTGCATTTGTGAAATGTGAATATGGCATGTAAACACGCCTTAAAACAAGCATATATGATTGATTTATTCGGCGATAAAGAAAATTAATATCAATGGATGAAAATGTGCATATTCCCGAAAGTAACAGTGTTAAGTGTATTTGTATATATTGTGGATGCATGCGTGTAAGATATTTCACCATTATGGTGTGTATAGTGATATGTCATCTGCGTAAGTTTGTAAATGAACAATTGCAATATGTTTAATTTTTGCAAGTACAATTGCGATTACTAACCTGTCCGGCATTAAAGGTCTAGCCTGTAAGTTGCGAACTCGTTAGAAGTACAGGCACTTTTATAAAACTGTCGATACGTATTTTTCTAAATGCCGATTTTCTATTTCATTGTAGAAGATTATGGAATTCATTTATTAGTAGCTAAGTCTGTGAAAGTTTGTAGAGTGAAGGTAAATAAAAACATAAACAACTGATTCATGCATGTTCCAAACATAACCTTTAGCTTTCCTCGTGATAAAATAGCTGTTTGCCAGGCATTAATGGCAAATCACCTAGTAAACCAATACAAGGTTAACACCTTATAAAAAACGTAACTCTTATTTTTTTTCTCCCCGAGCCAGCAGAGTTGCCATGACAAAGAAGAAGGCAGCTGTTTATCAACACAAAAATATACAACCTAATCAGTTCTTATATTTTTAATAGCTATTGAATGTAGCCTTCCTGATATGCAATTTCCATGGTTTCTTGAACTCACTTCAGGGAGTTAATGGGGTGACACATTAATAAAGGCAATGACCAATTCCTTCCTTGTATTCACTTCATTGTGTTCTTGGTGTACCATTCTCTAATGAACCTGCTGTTGACAAGATGTTAAGTTAAAATAAAGTTTACTTATGAGTTTATATGGTGGTTTATTTTATGGTAGGCTGTAATAATTAATGTAAATGACAAATCCATACATTTTATTGTTTTCCAAATGTAGCTAAAATAAAGAAAACTTACATAAAGCCAATATTTTTAGATAACTACACCATCTGCAAATATTTTTAAAAAAGTCACATGATTTTCTTAAAATACTATTTCATCTTTCTTAAGGATTTTTTTAAATCTAATTTTTACTGCTACTAATTGTATATAAGCTTATTTTAATTTTGATGATATATCATGGGTATTTAGAATGAAGTGTGCTTCGTGAAACAGCGAGTACTCTAGCCGCTACACCATCAAGGCCTCCATCATCTTAAGAAGGGAGGAGTTGAGAGAGGTTTGTTTGGTTTGTAGCAACGAAGGTGTTGAGAGCCAATGAGGATGGAATATGGCAGATATTGAGCAGCACTGAAATGCAAGGGCGATGAAAACATTCATATATACGAAAATCTGTGAGTAACCTCACAGGAAATCAAAGTTGAATTCACATTGGCGGAAGGCAAACTTCCTACCATACACCTACTGTAGCCCCCACCGAGGTGGAAGGAGAGGGGCCTTATTTCTTCAATTATATTTGGGTAAAGTTAATTACACAGTTGAATTAAAAAATGACTGTAACAATTAATAGTTCTCTATTAGCATATCATTGATCTGGTTTCTGAATGGGAGGGAAAGTATTTTGCCCATCTGCATTTTATATTTTATACTATTCTGTTTCTTTCTTAGGTACAGTAATACTGAAGCTGTCGAATATAGTAAATAGGTTGAAATTAACCTACATACATGTATACATAACAGCATTAAGAAATGTGATTTACAGAAGAGAAAATTAATTTAAAGAAATTTATATAGAGTAGTCATGTATTCCTGGAAGTGGCATTTGAAAACTTTCACAGTAGACCTATGTAATCAATTTTAAACACTGGTAAGTATTTTGACAAGCTGATGATAGTGTTTACAATAGTGACATTGTCATCACCGACAGTTTCGACTATTCACCAGGTCTGCAGTACTGGCATATGTAACAAATATACATTGTTTTGGGTATATACTGTAGTAGCAGAGTTTATGTTGCAGAAAACTAGAACTACACATACAAAAACACAAAATCAAACAGGAATAGTTGTCAACAGGTACAGGCACACGCAGAATTCTGAAGAAGGAATTGCTTAGTTACAAGAAGAACACTGTGTTTGTCAGTTTTTGTTTTGTTAATTAGCTGCTTACAAACATAATTCCTTCAACAGAGTTTTCTGTGTTCTTCACATAGGCCTATCAATTGGCAACTATTATTGGTTGGTTTTCTGTGTCTGTATGTTCATACGTGAAGTTCTAGTTTCCTGCGACATAAACTCTGCTGCAAAGACATGTGTCCAACACAATTTTTGTTTTAATATATAATATTCATATAAGCCTACATGAATTATAAAGCATAAGAAATTTTTGCTCAATGAAAATCTGTTTACAAGAATTAGTGTTTAGTTAAATAATCATAAATCATTTAATACTCTCAAGTACTGATAATAACCTTGTCTCTCACACATGACACATTTGTTTCAGGAAATTATTTCTACCGATAAAATAAACGACTCCAAAATGCCGTCGGATAAGGTAAACAGAGCAGACTAACGATTGTGTCTCTCCAATACCGTGGTTGCTAGGCAACGCAACTGGAAATGATGTCGACTTCAACAGCTTACGGTGTTTTGACTCCCGATGACCCCATGTACAACAGACCATGTCATCACCTCTGAGCAATACACATATCGTACCAACTTACTATACATCTATAGATATAAATGGTCACATTTACACTCAGATGGTCAGGTGATAAAACATAAACATTATTTATAGTTTTGAGATTCTGAAAATTTTCAGTAGCAAATTTAACGGCAGCAGATACTGGTATTAATATTGGCATTACTAACAAAGAGATAACATGATACAAGATTTACAAAAAGTACTGCCCTCTTATGGCACATATGAGAAACCAAATATAAATAAACGTGAATAAAGGCACTTTACTTACATGTAGTGCCATCTATAGTGAACAGAACACAACACAAATTATCCAAATAACAGATAGACATTTGAATTACCGATAATAGTAATGGTTGTAGACTCAAATTATCACAGTTTACAAATGAACAATCTTACTAGACACAGAAAAAAAGAGTGACAATTAATTATAAATTTAAGCTTGAGCACAGAAAATAGATAATTGACTGCAGCGAAATTCAATGGTAGGACTTTGCCACAAAAAAACCTTCACCTAGAAAGGCAAAGACACTAAATACAAGAAAAGAAAGAAAAACACATAAGCAAAATGGTTATGGTGTCACAAAAATACAAATGCTCCTTAAAGCAGACCATGGGTTAACAATGGTCAAGGGTTATGTATAATAATAATTTACTAACATACTCTACTAAGTTACCCAAAAATTTTATCACACAAAACCCTATATAAGAACCTAACAAAAATGTATTTACCAATATCCTATACTCTTGTGAATAAGGAGATAGTGAAAATTAGGGTTTCTTCAGGTAAGGAAGGTACAGGAATAGGTTGTGGTGACGAACAGTTGGAAGAGACCGTAATTTAAGCCATAGCCAAAAAAAAAGGATTTACAAAGAGCAATGATGCTGGAGGAGACAACAATGAACACAATACTAAAATCCTGAATACTTGGTTGAGTATGTACGGGACAAAGAATATGAAGCATGAAATTAAAGTTGGCACACTGTGGTTGTGATGCCAACATAGTATCATGTTCCTTAATCAAAGAGTCTTTCAGGGTTGAGTTAGGAAACTTAGAAAAATGGAGCAATGTACGATTAGGTGTAAGTTTCGGAATATTAATCATAGGTATGGTAAGATTAATGTGAATCGTTGAAACAAAGGTTTTGAAATATTAACTTACTATGTCACAATGAGTGGCATTAGCTAGGTATCAACTGCAATTTAAAGTGAGAGAAAAGGGACTAGTGGCATGCATATAAGATCTACAGAAATGTGTGATTTCAAGTGCTCACAAGATGCAGTGTAGCACTTAATATGGTTAACCTCTACAGTTTTTACCATTTCCTTAAATAAATTACCCGAAATAATGGTTCATGCAGAACCAGAGTCAACAAGGGCATTGCCCAGAAAAGAGCCCAAGGCAATTTTCATTCTTGGATGTACTAGGCCAATGTTACACCAAAAGATTGGTAAAATGCACAGGATATACATTATCTTAATCACCTTAGAGAGTAATGAATCCTTATCTGTTTCTCTCGCTATTGTACCTGGATTTACGAACACATCTGTTGACTCTTCCAATGTAAGAAATTAATTTCGTCAGTGGCTGTGCATGAGGCCGTGCTTTTGTGCTCTAGCACTGACAAAATTTTCATACAGTTTGTCTATTTATTTTATTTAATCAAAGTTTTAAATATGTAGTATTATTGACACAAATTGATGCTACTTTCCTTTAACAATGCAATATTAATTTATTAAAGCTCAATTTTGTTTCCAGAGATAATTATTTTGCAGGTTTTTAGTATTTTGTGCACCATCTAAGTGCGCTACTGCAGCTTAGAAATACTGCCGCTCCGCCTAGCGAATCCCTCACGCTGACAAGAGCTGAAAAGAAACACAGAAATCTCACCCTTATCTGTGCCTCTTCTGTACTCCCTCAGCTTCGGCACAGGGAGGAAATTCAACAGTTCTGCATGCTCGCCCAGCATCACCGAAAAGCTTTGAAACTAAACTCGCCATCACTTGAAAACTATCCACTCAAATAATGCTAATAACCATGTGTGCGTTCTTACATGGACTTAAGGTGGTGGTTTGTACCGTCACAAAACTTGTGGTTTTTTTGCCTCCCACACGCTATTAACTCACTGATGCTGTGCTATCTAGGGGATAGCTCCCATAATCATGGTTACACATTCTCACTGTTGCACTGGGGCCTTCAGGATGCCATACCCAATAATACCTTTAACGGTAAAGTCAAAGATAAACTACGTCTTTCATAAAAAGCAGTTTATTAACAGAAACACAAATACATGTTAATCATTAAGTGCGTGATGTGTGCTCGCCACTCACAAATCTGCCGAAAACATATTACTGCAAAATGTCGGTCGAGGCCCTTAATAATTATATTGTAAAGTTATGTCCCGCTGATGGGAAAAGTAGTGGGTCCAAACCTCAGCAGTTGCAAAATACGGAAAGGTTCCTGTGCTTTAAAAACTTACTATTGAAGTTGGTTTGTAATGACCTAATTGAGGTGTGCCGAGATTGGCCGCGGAGCTGGTCTCTCCCATTACTACTCTCTTCGCCTGCCCAGACAAAGATGTCAACATGGCCATGGCGAGGGTTCCAAGAGGCCGCGCCAAAGTCAAGTTGCAAACTGCATGAAATATTATACGTGCCCTCTTAAAAACTAACATGCTACATCATATTTTTTAAATCATACAAACATGTTGGTGACATCCCCACGAGCCTCCGGGCATTCCTCCGGTTTCTCAAATAACAGTTTTGGGGGATGTCACCGCACTTACACTTCAAACAAACTACTCTAAAGTTTCGCTGTGCAGTTCATAATTAAAGAGAGTCTTTGCTATTGCAATTGCTTTTACATAAATCCACTTTAGGTCTTCTGCTGCCATTCAAGAATCCTTAATAATCGGCCTCACTTCTGCCGCCTTGGTGCTATCGGAAAGTCACTCCCGTCCCGCTCCTACCACGCCCTGTGATGTCACCACATAGCATCGAAATCTCCATGCTGCATGGGACTATGGCAACTTCAATTATCCTGTCATAAGAAGGAATTATTACACTGTGTATGTTCGGTCCGTACGTAAATGTTACATAGGCAGGGCCATGCTGTACCTTGCCTATCTGGGTAACATAGGGGCAGCGATGCACTTCACATAGGCCTACAGACCTGCTTAAGTCGTATGCATGTCACGAGCTTACTACACTACTGTGCGGGCAGTTCACTCGCTCATACCAACATATGATGTCCCTGGCAGTTGTAGCTTTGCTGGGACGCCGTTCCAGATCGCTAATGATCCGCCTTCAGGAGTTACCTCTTAAAGGCAAACAATTAATTCGACCGTTGGGAGTTATGCAATCCACATCACAGAGAAAAGTGACTTCCTCGTATTCGGGATAGTGCAACGGGGAGTTGATTCTCAGTCCCTGGTACATGATGTACCTCAAATTCCTTCATCGAATGTAGCCATAGAAGACATCGATTTTCCGTTCTAAGCGTGAAGCATTGGTATTAGGTAGGCACAGTACCTCTTTACTGCCCATACCATGGCCAATAACTTCTGCTCATTCACATCATATCTTGCTTCCATTGGTCCAAACTTCGCACTGCCAAACTCGATTATATGCCGTTCTTCATCATACCCTAGCTGGAATAGGACTACCCCTAGGCCCTTTTCACTAGCATCATTTTGAAGATATAGATGCTTGCCTGGGTCATGTCTTGCCAGTTTGGTACAGTGCCGAAATTATTGATTTAGCTCTCGAAAGCTGACCTCAATTTCCCCAGTCCACACAAACTTGTGGCTGGGAGACAGTTAGTGTGCAAGGGGTGCTGTTATTGTTGCAAGTCCCGGTATGCAGTCGCACAACTAATTCACTAGCCTGAAGGATTTTCGCATCTGCTTGTGAGTGTGCGAGTGTTAATGGTGGTTTATCAATGCCAACTGCTCAGGTAATGGTGTGCTGCCTTCCTTGTCATCCAAATGTCCTAGGAACTGGATAAGTTGCTTGCCACTGTGGTAATTACTATCCACATAGATTTACTTGTTGATAGCTAACCACTCCAGTACTAGTGACATGTGTCGTATATGCTGTTCCAAATCCTCAGACCAGATTATCACATTGTCAAGATATCCGAGCTTAAAGTCTCCCACGTACCTTCGAGCACTCTGAACATCATGACCTGGAATGTTGCTGGTACATACTTGAGTCCAAAAGTCATCGCACAAAACTGGTATCGATCTCCATCGGGGGCAGTGAATGCAGTCTTGTATTGATCCTCTGGCTTCACTGGCACTTGCCTGTAGCCACTGCGCATGTCCAAGGTGGTTATCACTCGTGCCTTTCCTAATGTGTGCAAGGCATCTTTCACAATTATAATTGGGGTAGTGTTCTTTGCGTAATTAAATTCAGCACTCGGAAGTCAACACATAAGTGTGATTTGCCGTCCTTTTTAGCAGCCAGAATTACGCCACTGTTATCCTGCTGTTGGAGTGTTCGATTACCCCATCATCCAACATTTCCCCAATATGCTCCTTAATTATCGCACACTGGTGTGGTTTGTAGCTACATGATCCTGTGTATACCGGTTTATCATGCTCCAGAGTAATTTCATGCTCTGCTACTAAAGTCAGTTGAAGCAGATCTGGTGCCACAAATACCTCCCGACGTTCATGGAGGATTTCTGGACTGTATCCCGATGCTATTCAGGTACCTCATGGTCCAGCTAGTCGATTTGTATCTCCACAATGCTGTTGTTCATGCATGGGTTGAGCTCATATACCATCCATCATTCCTTCTGTCCAAAATGGATGCTACACGCAGCTGGCTCTCCGATTGTGTGTTGATCGGTGAGCCAGCGGACACCAAGGATCGCATCTTCCCTCAAGTCATTACACACCAGTGCAGTAGTTGTTGCGGTCATGGTCTTATATTGACAGTGACAGTGGCTTCGCCTATCGTCTGCCCGTTGTACTGGCACATAGCTAGATGAATATTGGATTCGGTAGTTCGGAGGTCTCATCTCATAATGAATTTTTCCCTCACAAAATTGCGAGAGGCAGCTGTGTCTACCAGAGCTAAACAGTGTCTATTGTTGAGAGGAGGACTGGTATCCTAATAATTTTGTACTCGTTATTGACTATTTGTTGCAATATTGTTTGTTGGGGAGTTAGTTGTAGTGGAGGTTGTGTTGCTTTGCTATGTTTTCCAGTGCTATGTTTTCTGTATTGCTGCATGCTTGCATTTTGGCTGGGGTTGCCTAATGGCAGGGCGGGCTTCCTCACCTACTTGTTTCCCATCTTGGGAGGTTGGGTTCGGTATTGTTGCTCAATTCTAGCCTTCAGTGTGGGATATACATTGTACCAGTATTTTTGTTGCCCACCTGGACATTGGACCCTACTGTCCCACTCGAAGGGTTCTCCCTAGCTGTTCTCGGAAAGGCTGGTGCATTACCACCTTTATAGCCATGCCAACCGTCTCTTTGTTGCTGCTGCAGAGGTTCTCATGTGTTTGCATAAGCCATCATTATATGTACAATGCCGATCCTGGCTCACCCCTTATTTGTCATCGAAATATCGAGGATTTTTGGTTCAAAATCTAGGTGTTTTGTAGATAAATTTAGGCTCTAAAAATTTTTAAGAAGGAGATCTCAGAAACAAGCAAATTTAAATCAAAATCCAAGAAAATTGACAATTTTAAAATTCGTCATGCAGGATTTGTGCCAATTAAAAACCAGCAACATTTAAACAAAAATATGCAAATTTCTTGCTTTTCAAGCAAATTTTTATGTTGTGTGGCGAAGTGTGGCGAAGCAATAAACATAGAAAGTTTTGCACTTCATAAACACACAAAAGATAAACATTTTAACATCTGTAAAAAATGTTATAGTGAATATGCTAGTAGTCGTAATGAGTTAAAAAAAAAAAAGAGAAAGTAATGTGCGAATGTGGAAAATATTTTTATAATGTGTCTCTCAAAAAGCACAAAAATAGTAAATCACACAATATGATATTAGTTAATTTAAACAAAAAACATCATGATAACTATCCAACAAAAACCTGTAAAGTGTGTAATGAGAATTAATCTATAAAATTATTTTCTCCTATTAAACCTACTAAAGACAAGAATGCAATTGTATCTAAAAATTGTTTTACTGAATATAGAAAGATATATTATAAAAACAAGTAGTTAAATGCAGCTTGCCAATAATTTAGGCACATTTTAGGTTTTCCAATTATCAATTATTTATAATTAATTTAAAAATATTTATTTCTGATAAATAAAGCATTATGGCGACTAACAATATCACAGTTGAGTTGAGCAATAGGACAGTGAGGGATTTGAGAACTATAGCTAGAGATTTTGCAATAAAATGTATAAACAGGCTAAAGAAAGACAATTGAATTATATCTCTTATATCGTTTATTATTGACACGCAAAGAAGAAGAAACTTCGCAAATTTGCTATATTCTTATGCCAATATCAATGAATTATATAAGGAATATAGAAATAAATTGAAAAAAAAAAAAATTCCATTCTCTAATAATCTATTTGTAAAACAAGAGAAAAAGAAATAAAAAGAAATATTCCCTTTTTCTAATAATGAATTTGTAAAACAAGAGAAAAAGGAATTTGAAAAAATAATCCCTTATACTACCAACAATTTAGAAAAGCCTAAAAATAAAAGTAAGAGGATATCTGAATAGATACCAAAGAGTAATTTTACAAATTTTAGTTTAGCTGATGTCGGTATCAACAAAGTATATCCTGAATATAGAAAAGAATTAAAGGAAATAATTCAATTTTATTATAATTTATTTGTTAACAGAAGAAATAGAAGAGAAAGCAACAAAAACTACTTAGTAAATAAATCTTTTAAAATTAGGATATCAACATATAACAATGAAAATACTTTTAATTTAGTACAATCTATTCATTTTTGACTTCAGCAAACAATATTGTTTTTGATATAATATGCAATAATATTAGAACATATAGAGCGCTGAAATTCAGTATTAAATTATATACCATTTGCCGTAAGCAAGATAATATTCATGTAAAATTATTTACATTTCAATAACCCAATTATACAGTATTAAATGAAGGAGATATTAAAAGGATTTATAAATTCATAATACAAGAAATAACTACACAATTATCTGAATTTTAAAGAAGAGGTTCAGGCTAGACATTAGATATAATAATTGAAATACAATTAGCTATAAATAAGTATAACCCATTAAATGGCTCAACATGTATAGAATTACCAGCAGTTATTAAGAATAATCAACCATGCTTAAATGTTAAAAATGATGATCAAAAATGCTTTCTTTGGGCAATAAACTCTGCATTGATTCCAGCAGACAAAAATTCAGACAGAGTAATTAAATATAAAAATGTAGGCCTTTATATTGACAAAATTATAGATAAATATGAATATCCTATTAAAATTGACGATATGCCAAAAATCGAAAAGCAAATTGATGTATCTATAAAAGTAAACTCTATTAAAGATGATGGTAAGAAATCCATGGTATGTCCAATTAAACTTACAAAAAATAAAAAAAAACGATAAGCATATAAATATACTTTATTTTAAATATGATAAAGCATCAGCTAAAGTAGACACAGCTATGCAATATTCACATTACTGTTGAAAAAAGGATTAATCTAAACTACTTTCAGCACAAAAAAAATTAACAGCATAAAACTTATAAATGTGAATTGTGTCTTCAATTCTTTACATCGCCAGAAAAGTAAAGAAACATTCAGAAGACTGCTCTAAATATAAATCATCAAGAGTCAATATACCTTCAAAGGGAGATAACATATGTTTTAAAAAAATTATAAACATACAATGAAGGTTCCGTTTGCAATATATGCCAATTTTGAATCAATATTGAAGATAATGTCAACAGTTAAGCAAAACCAAAGAGAATTATGTAAATTTAACCTTATCAAAAAATACTCAGTTTTGACCGAAGATGATATTGATAACGACTTTTATAAGGAGGTACTTATAGAAAGATTTAATCTTACAAATGAACAAATAAACAACATTGATTTAAAGTTGAATGACAAATCATATACAATGAAATATAAATTACATGAAGCATCTGGTTATTGCTATTATATCTGCTAATGGTGATTATAAATCACCAGTAGTTTATCGAGGTCCAAATGCTCCTCAAATTTTTATTCAGTCAGTTAAAAGAGAAATAGAAGAAATTCGGGGAAAAGTGCTATATAGTAAATAAAAAAATGTACTATATATGAATGCTTATATACAGAAGAGAAAAAAAGTACACCATATCGATCACATATGTGAAAAATTCATTAATCGTGTATGCAATAATTGTAATCTAAAATTAAAATGGCCCAACTTTGTACCGATTTATTTCCACAATTTAGCTGGGTATGATTCTCATTTATTTATTAAAGAGTTATGCCATGATGAAAAAAAGATAGATTTAAAGGCACGTAGTGAAGAAAAGTTTGTTACTTTTACGAAAGAAAAAGAATATTTAGAAATGAAATTTATTGACACATTTAAATTAATGGCCAGTAGTTTAACTAAATTATCATCGAATTTAAGTAAAGAGAAAATGAAACACACAAAATCATTTTCCTAAAGAAAAGTGAGTTTTATAATAAATTAAGTGAATCTGAGATAACTGACGATGATTATGAGTATGCAAAACTTGTATGGCATCAATTTAATATTAAGAATCTTGGTGATTATAACGAATTATATTTAAAAAGTGAAGTATTACTGTTAGCAGACATATTTGAAAACTTTAGAAATACATGTATAAATGCATACGATTTAGATCCATTGCGGTATTTGTCAGCACCAGGATTTTCATGGGATGTAATGTTAAAAATGACCAAACAACCATTGGATTTATTACATAATTATAATATTATTTTAATGGTATAAAAAAGAATTAGAGGTGAAATATCGCCAATGCTGTAAATATCATGTTAAATCAAATAATAATTATTTAGAAGATTTTAACTGTGCTCAACATTCCAACTATTTAGAATATATTGATGCTAATAATTTATATGGCTTGGAAATGTTACAATATTTACCATATAGTGGTTTCGCATGGGAGATTTAGACAGCACTTAATTTTTACAATGAACATATATTAAATTTGTATGATGATTCTATATATGGTTATATATTAGAAGTTGATTTAGAATATCCACAAGAACTGCATAATTTGAATAGAGATATTTGGTTATGTTCAGAAAATAAGGTAGTTCCATAATCAAAGCAGTCTAAATTATTAAGAACTTGGCATTAAAAAGACGGATATGTAATACACTATTATGATTTTAAACGATGCCTAAAGAATTGATTAAAACTTAGTAAAATACATATAAAATTTAAGTTTAATCAGTCTGATTGGTTGAAGAAATATATAGATTTGAATACAGAGAAAAAAATAATGCTGAAAAATATTTTTATTAGCTGATATATAATTCTGTGTTCGACAAAACTATGGAAAATATTATAAACGTAGCAGATATAAGACTAATATCAGATGCAGAAAAATGTGAAAAATTAGTAGCAAAATTAAATCTCATGAAAAGTACTATATTTTATGAAAATCTGGCAGCTAACCATATGAATAAAGCAAGTGTAAAATTTAATAAGCCAATGTATGTGGGCATGTCAATTTTAGACATATCGAAATAGCTAAGGCATGATTTTCATTAACTAAGGAAACCAAAATATGACAATGAAATTGAATTATGTTATCAAGACACCAATTAGTACATTTATAACATGCAACAGAAGATTTTTATGAATAAATGAAAACAATGAAAGAAAAATTTGATACAAGTGATTACCCAACAGATAATATATATGTATGTAATGGCAAAATAATGGAAGAATTTGTTGGTTTAAGAGCAAAAATGTATGCATATAGAGTTGATGGTAAAGAAAACAAAAATTGTAAGTAGTAAAGAAATGTTTGTTAACAAGCAAGTTACTTTTGATGATTATAATCATTGTTTGCTTAAAGAGAAAATAGAATATAAAACAATGAATTTAATAAGAAGCAAAAAGCTTAAAATATATTCCTTAGAAGTTAATAAAATAACATTAAGTCCTTATTAGGACAAAAGGATTATACTAGAAAATATAATAAATACAGTGCAATAAGGTTATCAAATCACAGAATATTAAACATCTTTAATTTCTATAACAATATCGATGTCAGCACCAACAAAATCGATAAGTTTGCCATTTTCGTCTCTAATTTCCAAAACAACATAATTAAAATTTTCATTGTTTTTCTAAAAAAATTGGATACGTCGACTCATAGCTAATATAATATTTACAGCCAAACATAGTTTTGATGGAAAACTAGCAATTTATCAGTTTCTAAGTCATTAGATTCATATTTCATAAACATTACATATGCCAAGTTACAGTGGATAGTGATTGTTTATATGGATTAAAATTAGGTAATTTGGTTCCTACAACAATTTTATCTTTTGCAATAAGAATATTTCCTTTATAACCAAGAATATCAGACAGTCGATCATCAAATTTACTATCAAACTTAGATAGATAAATATTCGATTTTTTACATTATCAGCTGTTAATTCAATATTGTTTGTTGAAAATTGGTTTATTGAATTTATAGCTTCTTTTAAAGATTCAATATGGCATTAGCCCCTGGGGATACTTATAACATTGTTTTCATCACTGACAGCACTCATTTTTCAGTAGCCATTATAGTACTATTGTCAATAAGTCGAGCCAAAATTTTTTTATGAAAACTAACTAATTCAATCAATTTTTCACTATGGACGATATCATAATGAAGCTTCTTCTTTAGAACAGAGATGTTGGCAGTTAACTTGAATACTTTATTATCCATTTATATCAAAAATCATCTTATTTAAATGGCAAAGCGACAGTTATAGCAGCCTAAAGTTGATTGGGGTGTTGGCATTTTAATTTCCGAAGAACTATCTGAAATTAAAGAGAATGCAGATATTTTACCTGATAACATTAGAGCAATGATTGTCGGGCCAAGCAATTGGGGAAAAACAAATTTGATGGTCAATTTTATTCTTAAGCTAGGGGTGAATAAATTCTAGTAAACTATATGTTTGCTCAAAAAGTTTAAACCAGCCCAAATATATTCAGTTACAAAGTGATATCGATGAGGCATCCAAAATACCAAAAAGTGCATACTTTTTAAATAATACTATGAAAATTGCTCTTTTAGACGAATGTGAAGACTACTTTCTAGTAATATTTGACGACACTATTTGAGAAAATCAGGACATTATTCGCAATTATTTTACTAGAGGAAGACATACAAATATAGATGTATTTTATTTAGCTCAAACTTATTCAAATATACTAAAACAATTGGTAATTTCCTATGTATTTTTAGACAGGATGACACAAACTTAAAGCATTTTTACAATGATTTTGTTTGTGGGGACATGCCCTATTAGAAATTTAAAGATTTATGCTCAAAAAGCTGTGATAAAGATTATGGATTTATTTAGTTAGATTTGAGTAGAAAAATTAACAATGGGAAGGTCAGAAAACAAATTAAAAACTTCATTAAACTTTAAATTTTTTGAAAACATGTTTACATAAAAATGAACAGTAAAACAAATATAACTATGAGAATCTCATTTTTGAATTTGAAATGAAAAAAAAATTACAAAATGTCTGTTTTATTAATCCATAAGTTATATGTGTTATCAAAACCTAACCATTTTATATACATTTGCGCAGCTGCATCTGCTATAGCTGATGCTTTATCACCTTTAATTTAAAAGAGTTTTTCAACCAAATATTCATTGGGATAGTCTGTTTTCATAATGTCATTTTCATTAAAAGTGCCCATTATTTATTCTCCTTAAGTATCTTTTAATTTGTAAGTAGGTACACAATAATTTAAAACATTAAAAATATTAAACAATTCTGTTGACCAATTGGCAGTATAACACTTCTAGAAAATTTTCTTTAGTTTGCTTATATGTATTACATCGCCAAATTTGTATTTAGCTTGCAGGTTTGGTTCAGTAAACCCATATATGGCAAAATTAAAGTTTTTAGATTATTTTTATTAACTTCAATTGACATCATGCTGATAGTGCTATGTTTTGTATTGTTGTATTCTTTCACTAATTCATTTAATATATTGACTCACTTATAATTTCCACTCAAAGTAAATCTCTTCTACAAGGAATTTTTCATTGTGCGATTATATCTTTTAACAACACTTGATTTCAATTCACTAAAAGAAAAATAATGATTGATAATATCTTTTTTCATAAGTTCATTAAATATTTTTTTTTATAAAATTCAGACCCATTATTGCTTTGAATATTACATGGTTTTCTTTTAATTAATACATATATTTAATTAATACATATTCTAAAGCAATTTCTTCATTTTTAGCTGTTTTGTCTTTAATAGGTATTTCAAATGCAAATTTTGAAAAAATATAAAAAATCGTCATAATATATTTGTATTCATTATTTATATGTGATACTCCTTTCAAATTGCCAGTATTCATCTCTATGGGATCAATTTGCCATAAATCATCAGTACCATATAAAATTACTTTTATTCTTGTAAAATTTATTTTTGTAGACATATATAGTTAATTGATTATTCACTCTCTTGCAGTGGGAAATTTTTTTCTTCACAAAAAGTTGATTTATTAGAATTACATATTGAACTAATAGTCCATTTTTTGTATTTTCATTTTTTATATTATTATTGACATTTTTTACACTTCAAGCACCAAGTGTTCTCCATTTAATTAGAATAAAAATAATTAATCTTTATATTATACAAATACTCCTATTGTAGTCATCAAACCATCATCATATTCAGATATTATTTTTATTTTAAAAGTTAAAATATCACCTATGTTAATATCAAAAGGCTTACTATTTTTTGGTATCCCTTAATAACAGTCACAGTATCATCGGGTAAATTGGGACCAACACTAATAATTTTATAAACATTAGAATCCATCAAAACAGTAGAGAAAATGTTATTATTATCTAAGTGAAAATTATTATTACTTTTATTCCACTTTGCAGATAAATAAAATATATGTGAATTTTCTTCCTTACATTGTTCAATTTTCAAGTTAACAAGTGTATCACAATAATTCAAAACCAATTTGTTTAAATGTTGTAACTTTGTTGCTATTTCTTTGTCAGAATATAATTTATTGACAGCAACTTTTCCATCTACACGATCATACATATTATTAAACTTTGCTTATTTGGTTTTGTAAAGCAGAGACAATGGTATTATATTTTGATTCTACATATGTTTCAAAATCAGAAAAAAAAAATTGTTTTTTCAATCTGCCTCCATTTTAAAAACATAATCTGCTATATATTTATCAAAATATATTTTATTGACAGCATATTTTCCATCAATAGGATCACCAATATACACTACTCTATTATCTAAAAATAAAACATAAGATTTTGTAAAATCAAAACAAGAGGCTAGTTTACTTTGTAAAGTAGAAACACTCGAATGGCACTACAAATCTACATATGATTTTAAAGCGCAGCCATTAGAGTCAAAAATTTTATTCAAAGATTTTATTAATGGTTTTCCAAAGATATCCCTAATTTAATAGCATAGAATAAATATTGTTAAACTTAAAACCTTCAGAAAAATTTGTAATAAAATTAAAAATAGATTTCCACGTATAACTGAATTAAAATTCGGAATTCGATCATCACTGTAAAAAACATTTCTATTTTTTAATTAGTTAACTAAAGTAGTAGGCATATTCTCTCCAAATGAATCAAAATAGTTAACATCATTATTTTCTTTAAAGTAGCAAGCCCAATGAGTACCAGGATTTGCAGATTGTCATAATTTACTACAGCACATTCATTTTTGTGCATATTTTTTGGTAGTTCGTCAATAATATAAATGTTTCTGAAATATTTAATATTTAATAATTTTACATATTTTTCAATATTGATATAAATTATATATATTTTAAATTTCTTGGCTGTCCTCTTTTCAATCCACTTCCAGATCTATTTTCTATTACTAAATTGTGTCTCAGTTCTTCTAATTCTTTTTTATTTATTTTTTTAGTTTGTTCTACAGAATTATAATGTGCACTAGCTCCTCCAGCTAAACCACCAAGTGCACCTAAAGCAGCCAATATAATTTGTATAATTCCTCCATGATGTAAACCACTGCCAGTTTTTTTTTTGGCCATCTTGTTGGTAGTTTGCCCTATGCTATCCCCTGCGTGTTGCTTGGAACTCCGGGTCTGCTTGACCAATAATGTGATGGAATGAATAAGTTCTTCCACATTGCTATGTATCAATGGTGGCATTGCCAGTTTGCACTCGAGTCGTACCATTGATCCTATGACCTCAAGTATCTCCATATCACTCATATGTGAATGGTAGTTGTAGATCAAGTTTACCTTATGCATTGCAAATCTCTTGTGTGGACCTTGCTCATCCAGTACTGCACGACTCTGGGCTTGCTGTGATGAAAACATTTTCGAAAAATGACATTCAAACACACTGCAGATTTCTTTCCATTGCTCATTGTAATGCTTGATGGATTTCCACCAGTTTCTCCCATCGTCCTTGAGTTGTTCACCGACAGACTGTGCCCATTCCTCTCTACAAAACAGGTATCGTCCCAGTCTACGTGTGCAATCTCATAAAAAAGCTTGTAGGTCACATTATTCAATCCTGGGAACATGGGCAGAGACTGAAATTTGTTCGGGATAGCACGCATTGCATACCCTGGTGGTATGTAATTAGCAGCAATTGCGGAATTAGAGTTCGTTATTACTAAGTTCATGATCAGAATTTGGCTTGATTTGCAATAGAACACTCATGCTCCCACTACTTCACGCATTTTCGAGTGCCCTAACTGTTGTTCTTTATCCCTGTAGAATAAATTGGTTCTTTCATGTGGTTGAAGCACTGGCAATTGCAAGCTGGTTGTACATTGCTCACATCGGAAATGTTTCATCAGTGAGTTTACAATGTCCAGCCGGGTAGTGCAATGCCAGTGAGTCAGTCTTCCACATGCCTCAAGTGCAATTGTTTCCGCTTACTCGCCTTTGCAAATTTCTTAATGGCATTTTTGTGGATTTAATTCTTCGTCAGTAGCAAACCCTAATTGCTAGGGTACTAACGGTATTATTGTGCTTGTGCATTCTTCCCAAAGAATTTTGCAATGCCTGTCAACTGTCATTTGTTCGCTTATCGTTAAACACCCATAATGGAAATCGTGATTACACCATGCGCATCTGACTTCACCTTCTCCTATACCTGCACATAATATGCATTTTGTGCATCATCGATGGTCTGGAATTTGCATATTCATCACCGAAAAGTTTCTTGATTGTACCTTGCGTGCACATTTCCTAGTAAATAACTCTATGGGGCCGACATTACCCTGGACCACTCATGGTCTGTTGCATTCTGTACACAATGGCATGTGAGCGCCAGCAGATTTTGTCCTCTACGCCCTACAGATGCATTCCCTATTCTCTCTTAATATACTCTTCTAAAGGGACCTGGCCGCCGTTGGTTTCCTGCAGGGATATTCGCTATGCTGTAATCTGTCTGTATCGAGCAGGGGTCGTACATACTTTAGGCATTACCGCTTATTTGCCACAGTTTGTGTGCCAGGGTGAAGGGTGGGAGTCTTTTGTCGGCCCAATCATGTGATTTTTCAGACCCAGCATCTTATTGTGTCAAAATTATCTTGTGGTTCAGTGCTGCCATGAACTGTTCCTTGATGCTGCACTGCGCCTCGCGATCTGTTCGGAAACGAGTTCGGAAATCATTATATTAGTTGGGAGTTGGTCATGTTCTCTGTGTTATGTTTTCTATGGAAGATGCATGCACCGCTCATCTCGGACCACGTGCTGTCTGTCTTGTGCTAGTCATTACTTAGTACATCACTGCTGTGGTGTGTTCGCTCCCTACCACCTGTTCTTGTCTTCACGATCGATACGCATCAGTGCACTATGTGTCGGATGAGGAGAGGTGGGGTACTACGCACGCATGGGTTTCTCCCGTGCTGGGAATAGTGGGGAGGTGAAACTGTGTGAATCTTCCCCCACCGTGGATCTTCTACTTCCCCTCCTTCATGACATAGTGCGAGTCGCAGCTGCCCCACCACACCCGTCACATTCCTACTGCCCTAATCCTCGTAGTTGATGTTTCGACAGTGCACTGTAGTGTCAGTTAAATGTTCCAAAAATGCCAAACTATGCAGTGAATGGGTGTACTAATCATTATCGGAAAATGAAAGGAACTGATATTAAATACAACAGGTTCCGAAAACAACAAGAATTGCGATATATGTGGATTGTTGCCTGCAAGTGAAGGGATAACTTTAATATTGGGAGAGGTATAAATCATTATTTTCCCTATATTTTCTACCGAGTCATGTAGCATAGTTGGTTACACGCCCGTCTGGGTTGAGAGGGGTTCCGGGTTAGAAACTCGGCTACGGCCTAGATGTTAAGTATTGTCCATTCATCGCATTTGACCATCATTGGTGCTAAAAACACCACTGTTAAAGTGCTTATGCACTCACTCACTTACATATTGTCTAGGTTATAATTATTCCGACAACCCAGTTAAATGCTAAGCGTATGTCCAAATAAACGGCTCTTATAATAATTTACATCCATTGCAAACATTCTTCATGGAAGCATGTATTGACTTTCAGTAATACATCTTCGGCTGTTACTGCAATCTGATATTGTAGATAATGTAGAATTAACACACTAACAAGTGAAATGTCTGAACCTCGTTTATAAGGTTTAGATGTTTTCGCCATGAAATATGTGAAGTATTGTAATGCGCTGGCTAGCAGTTACTGATCAGTAAATCAATTGTGCTTGTTGGATTCTTGGTGAAATTGAATTACTTTTCCAATGTGCTATAGCTGAAAACATCTAAGATATTCATGCATTATTATCTTCAGATATGGCCATCTTTTAGAACACCAAAACATTGAAATTACAGACATCGACTTCGACGACGAATTACAGAAACTTAATGATGTTTTTGAGAATGGTGAGACGTTCAGCAGGTCTCAAAGTATTGAATATGAAAACAAAATTTCACAAGAAGGTCTCCTATACCTCGCAGGATTTGTTGCGCACCATTCCAGATATACATGTCCAGGCCTCGGATCAAAACGAACAAAAACAGTGATGCAAACAAGAAGAATTCCTCGATTTAAAAAAAAATTCAAAGAGGTGGTTTAATGATTCCCAACAACATGTTTTTGCAAACAATTAAGATAGCAGAAAAGGGTTATATTATTTTTCATGGAGAGTTCATAAGTAAGGAAGATAAAATAATTGCAAAGGTGACTGATATCGTTTTGGCTCACTGCAGTAATTTTCCTAGGGAGGTTGTTCCATAATTTATCAAAATGAATTCATACTTAAGAATAAAGGAAATCAACAAAAACCAAAATAAGAGATCTGCAACCGAAACACGAAAAACAAATAAAAAGGTTAATAAAGTTTTAGTACTTGAAGAAAGCTGTAAAATAATGTTTATGTGAGCATTAAGTGGGTTTTTGTGTCTGTGAAAGTTGTTTATCTTAGTTTTCGCTATTCTAACCTAATAATAAAAGGCATTAAATTTTGTAATGCTAGAAGATTTTATATTGTTTAAGCAAAATATTCCCAGATATTTTCTGCCACGAAAACCTTGCATTGTATTTTTTCAATTGCCCAGTCAACAGAACTACTGTTTCCATTGTGACATTAAATATGTGTTACAATTGGCATATTCATTAACAGTATGTACCTTAACTCGATTTTTTCTATGGATTATGGAATCAATTATGCATTTTTGTGTTTTCCGTTTGGTGTTGATGTGTGCCCACATTGACCCCTTCCCCTTAGACCGTTTGCCTGTGAGGCACTGGAAATCATTGCCGAAACTGCCTTACCAGAGTACAGAGCTTCCCTACTACCTTTCCTAAACAGCAATATGGAGGAAGTCCTCAAGGCTGCTATCATCCTGGAATGAAACTGGAACTCATCGCATCGCGAGAACAGGACCGACTGATGGAGGCACGAGCCAAATAGGTGTGGCAACAACACAAAATGGGATGGGACCGACCATCCTTCGAAACAGTTCATGAGCAAACCAAAATGAGACAGTGCACGTGTGAATAGTGAAAACATTCTGTGCCACGGCAATAAGCCAAGTGACAGGACATGTGGGAACACTGGGCAAACACGAGTGCAGTTTGACAAGAGAGAGCTACCCGCGAACCCATGTCATAACTGTCGTCCAGCGATTGTTTTCCACTGGCATAGCGCATGTCCAAGCAACCCCCACTTGGATACATACAAAGGGCCCACACCACGAGGGCAGCGAAACGGCCAGTAGGGGCGAAGATGCCTGACGTTTCTTCTGCCCCGGTCACATCAACTAAAACCAGCAAAACAACGCAACAGGTATTTATTCAGCAGGGGAGTGGGTGTCAGGAAAAATTTTTTCGCATCCTTGTGAGCATGAATGGTCAACCCTGTCAAGCACTAATTGATACAGCCACGTCACACAATTTTGTGCAGCCTCGATTCCTGAATCTCTGTCACATAACATCTAGCAATCATGTTATTATGCTCGGTACTGGCCAAGTCAGTAACAGACCACTGAGCTAACCAACCATAACGATAAACATCAGGGACCTAGAGACGATAAAGAGTGCAATTGTAACTGCAGAGGTTAAGAAAGATGCAGTAGTAGGCATGCCTTGGTTACAGGAACATAATACCATATTAGAACCAGCAGCTAGGAGAATTCATTTAGGCGCAGACGAGCGGTGCACAATGTACACTGTAGAGAGGGCAGTTGCTAGTGATTTACCCCCGGTATCATTGCGGGAATTCGATCATGAGATCCCGCAGCAACATCAGGTGGCATTACAGCATATACTAAGTGAGAGAAAGGAGATTTTTGCCAAAATCGACATGCTCAGAAGAACAACTGTAGCTGAACATAAAATCCCGTTAACATAAGAAGGGCCAATATATACAGGACCGCGGAGTTACATGCCACATCAACCCAAAAATAATTCGTGAACAAGATAAAGAGATTATATTAGATGGGGTTATCGAGCCGACATGCAGTAAATATAACTCAGCCATCGCATTAACACCTAAGAAAGATGGGAGTTGGCATTTCTGTGTGGATTTCCATACGATCAACCAAGTCACATGTAACAATCTGCCACCTTATATAAGCGTAAAAGACGCTCTCACAACACTTGGCAAGGCAATGGTAATGACATTACTAGGCCTCAGAAGCAAACATTGGCAAATTCCTGTCACACAGGAAGACAGGGATAAAACCACATTCGTGACACCTGATGTGCAAAAATTCCATTTTTACACGATGCCTTTTGGCCTCAAAGAGCACTCCCTACCTTTCAGTCAATGATGGTCCGTGTGCTGGACGGGCTTATCAGCGACTTTACGCTAGCTTACCTGGACGATGTGATTATGTGGTTGAGCAGTTGGGAGGAGCACATACATCACATCTCCATGTTACTAGAGAGGCTCGCAATCAATGGACTTACCTGCACTGCGAATAAATGCCATTTGGGTAAAAGCAAGTTGGAATTTTTAGGGCACGTTGTTGACGAGGGCGGAAACACGCCTAAACCAGAACAGTTGAACTTAATAGAGAACCATCCAGCACCATGCACACACAAAGAGCTCCACAAATTTTTGGACTTAGTTAATTTGTTAAGAGAGTTAACTCCAGATTTTGCAGTAATTATCGCCCCTCTCGTGGATCTACTTTCGCCCCAGAAGCGGTTTGTTTGGGGAAGCAGAAGAAAATTTGTATTAAAAAATCAAGCTAAGTTTCTGTTCTTGCTCCAAACTAGCATGTTACGAGCTAGGCAAACACCTCTACTTGCAGAAGGATGCCAGTCAAGAGGGGCTCGTTGCCCTTTGGTATCAATGTGTAGAGGATGGTACGAAGTGAGTAATCGATTTCACCAGCATGAAATTGGGACAAGTAGAGTGCAGATATGATGTAAATGAGCGGGAAATGTTGACAGTAGTGTGGGCAGTTAAAACGTTCCAGCCATACTGGGAATACAAACGTTTCACACTACAAAGAGACAACAGGTGCCTCATTTGGCTACACACAATGAAAGAGGCTCGCAGTAAACACACCCGATGAGCGTTGCTCCTGCAGTTATATTATTTCACGTTAGAGCACATCTTCGGGAAGGGGAATCAACTAGCAGACACATTATCCTATGCACCCGATGCAAGCATAGTGTGTACAGACGACACAGAGGTACAAGTGAACCAGGCATGAGCTGTGGATGGTGATATCCTTGTAGATGCACTGTACTGCGTAATAATAAGGTGCAAGTGCATCTACTGTTGCCACATGGAACAGTGGCGTGTGATGGAAGGGTGGATTGGGGACGTGCGCAGCAAACAACAGCATGCAATTGTGTCTGTTTGTACCAGCAACATGAAGGGTGTAAGTATTGGAACATGCACATGCAAGTAACATAGTAGGGCACCGAGGTGCACAGCAGACAATCTGAGACATCAGACAGAATTACTTCTGGCCAGCACTATTGTGTGATGTACGAAGATATGTGCAAAATGCATTATGTGTCAAGTATTCAAATAATGCAGGACAGATGGGGCACAGCAGCAGCAGCCCCGCCCCAGAGGACCAACCCCACAGAGTACCACAACCATTACCTGAAGGTACAACTCTGTGTGGGTAGGTACACACCAGCTGGGCAGATCACCTGCCCGCTGCCCTCTTCACCCTCCGCCGGTGTGTGAATGTCGTAACAGGCCAGACACCTGTGGACGTCCTGTTGGGTCAAAACATCAAGCATCCTGGTGAAAGGAACTGCCTGGGCACAAGAGCTAGCAGGAGTATGGAAGACAGCAGGGCAAGACAAGATAGGAGGAAGCAGAGACACAGAGAGCAGAGGGATAGGCAGGATAGGTACATGGCTGGGTGGGTCCCGATGAGCAACCGGACCCCACCCACACTCGAATCTCTACAGCTAGTGTATGGGAGCCCACCAAAACTTCTGTGCTGGGCTAGCTGTACGATAGAGAGGCCCACACCAGGTTATTAAAATGCTAGGACCAACCAACTACTTGGTTTGCGTTGGAAGGACGAGCAAATATCACCAAGATGCCATATGCTTGTCACCCGGAGACATCCATGGCGACAACAAGGCCGGTGACAACATCACCCACAATGGTGCAATACCTGCAGAGCCCCCGGAGCAAGGGAGAGAGGAGGAGAGTGGGGCAGCATCACCCGCCGGAGGCCCACCACCAGATGACACCATGTCGCCGATTCCAGACGAGGCCACATCCCCAAGGTGCCAGGACGACATAGGCCCGAATGACGGAGGGTGCATTGCATCAAGGGCCGATGCCACCTCAACATCCGCTGGAAACAGCTTACAGCAAGCAAGAGGGGAGATGCACGCACAGGACAGAGGAGGCGTACGAGACCTGGAAGTTCACGATGTTGCGGATGAATATGAGTTCCAGGGGAAAACAGTAAGCATGAGAAGTGGGTCAGTATCATCCCCAGGATCGCCAGCAGTGGGTGGCCAAGACACAATGTCGCCCAAGGCATTGACGCCAGTCAGGGCTCATCCGACGGCCGACTCTGTGGAGATTGATGGCACCACTGCTACCAGCGCAACCCGAAGACAACCAGAACTGCAAACAATGGTGACACCTCTGGGAGAAGGTCGTCAGGAGACGACGTGATGTCCATCAACAGGATGCCAATCGTCGAGGACAGCATGACAGAGGATGCAATGGTGCAAACACCAGCTGGGGAATCACCCAAGGGTGAATCCAACACCCCAGTAGTTGCTGGTCGTACTAGCTACTGGCAGCCACAAGGGGTTGTGCACGAGTACAGCAGCAGTGGCAGTGATGATAGAGGATCGTGCGACTTGTAAGAGGTTCGCCACTCGGCACGCCGACATCAGCCATCTGTGGCATGCCGCACATGCATGAGTATGCAAGCACCACTGCGATGGCGAGAACATGTGTAATGACGGCAGCAGCCAGTGGTTCCAGAATGGATGGGGCTGGCAAGAAGCCCTTATCTTATACGTCCACGATGGTCAGACAGAAGGTGGTGTGTCTGTCATCAGTGATGTGTGCGACTGCAAATGGTCTCATGGGGGTGGGGGTTACATATGCCCATGTTTACCCCTTCCCTTTAGCCTGTTTTCCCACCGCACCAGGTTCCATAACATAGTGTATGTGTGTGCACGCTATATGAGAGCACGTGCAGTGAAGTGTGGTAAGGAACGACAAAGGTGCAGAGCAGAGAAAGTGCGGCCACATGCACATTGCACAGGAAATGCGAAAATAGACCAAGTGATATTTCCGTCTAATTAATTTGTGCATTTAAAGGGCAAGGTAGGTTTATGTAAGGGCACGAAACTAATAAATATGCCTGCCTTCGCAGCCCTAAGCCCTCAGTGTTTTCAAAGTGTATTTTTGTAATTTTCCTTAATTTTCATTCAAGTGGCTTTCATCTCCACATCGTCCACGCAGTACTATGTTTTGGTACAGTGAATATTATTTACTGGGTAAATTTTAGAAGCAATATGTAACAACCGGCAAGCAGGATATGTGTCCGATTTGCAAATGTTGTATGCAAGGAAGTAGTGCAGTGTGGGTTGCCAGCCCACGAAGCCGGCAGGCACACAGTGCGGAGAACTTCCAGTAGTCGTTCGTCTTTGCGATGGGTATGCCATAGGAATCATGTTTCGCGGGCTCGTGCAGCCATCATCATGTTGGACTAATCATTTCACAGCAATAGTTATTTAGCATACCGGAACCTTTTTCGTATTTCAGCTGCCCGAGTCTTTACCCCCCGCCTTCATCAACATACCATGGGTAGGCCTAAATTGTACTTTATTTATTTCATGTGACCATGTGTCCATCATGTGACCATCATGTGACCATCCACAGAAACACCCGAGCTGACGGGTTCGTAAGCATCACCAAATGTAAGCTTTTCCCGATGGGAATGTAATCATGTAACTGAATAAATCTCAGCAGTGACGAGTTACCACTCATGTTTTTTTCCAGTTTGCCGCAAGGCATTTAAGGTGCGGCCCTTCTCCCGCCAATTTTCTCAAAGTGTAATTTACTGTACAGGTATGTTTGAAATGGTCACAGGTCGGTATAACAAGTAACAGTGCTTCGTATGGGCGTGTGGGGAGCCCAGCTTTCTCACAATGCAACAAGTAAGGGAGGAGATATTTAGTCAGTATTAATTTTATTCTACGAGGAGACAACAACTGCACTATATGATTTGCTGTGGTCGTCGGCCGAACGACCCTGAGGAACGAGTCAACAGCTGCTCTCCAACTTCACAATATTGCCAATCCACTGAAATTCCAAAACTGTTTTCACCGCTCCTCACCTAACCAATTGACCAACCTTATTGACCAACAACTTGGCACTAGTTGTCAGCCGTATGCCTATTAGACAAACATCAGCATTTTTTCTGTTTCGAAGCTAAAAAATTACAAACTCTAAGTGGTAGTAAATAAATGACAAAAAATCGTTCCGATTGGGAGTTATACAACACAAATTGCACATCGCAAATTACGAAACTCAAGACTAAGCCGAACACGGCCTCAGTTTTAAAACTACCTCTTTAAACAAGTGTGCTATTGTACATAAAATTCATATCGCAGTAGTAACTCTGTGTATTTTTACACCTACATATTTTCGTGTTGTTTTAATAAAAAAAACTGGTAATTTCACAGTACTTGTCGCAACCTTTTTTTCACCTACATCTTGAAATTTTACATTCTCCATGTATGTGTAACATTACTGTAACTGTGAGTTGCGTTTTACTACTACATTGTGTTAATTTGCCCACGACTTATATGGGTAATTTTACCTTACTTCGTACTGCATTTTATTTCTTACACACTGTAACTACACTGACAAAGTATGCATGACATTAATTTTTTCAGTTTTCTTTTGCTACTACGTTAGGTTATTTTACGCATTTCATGTATCTCTGATTTTACTATTCTTTTAACTGTTTTTTAAATCTTGAAATTCTACCCTGGCCGATGTATTTTACAATATATAATAGGAAAATGTTCATACTATGTACAAGAACCTTTTCTTTTTTTTTTTTTTTTGTTATTACAAACGGAAATTGCCTGTAAGTTGAGGTTTGTATGGCAGGGTAAAAGTGCTGTTTCATTTAAATTAATTCTGTTTCAATATTAAACTCTATTTTCCAAAACCATGTTACAGAAATCCTTCTTTCGTCATTACGCATAAACCTGGTGCATGATATTACAGCTAAAGAACAAAACATTTATTATAAACTTTTTCATTAAAAAAGTAAAGTTTGATTGGACGACAACGAAAACATCTGTTTCGTAGTTGATTGTAGCAGTGATGGTTTTATAGTGGTTACTATTATGGCTATAGTTCTGGTTGTGTGTATGGTTACGTAAATTGTAGCACGGGGTTTAATTGTAGATGCAATGTTTGTCAGTTTGTCATTTGACTATGTGGTTACGGTTCATACAGTGTGTGCTGTGGCACTGTGAATGCATGCCGTGGTACTGGGCTGAAAATACGTGTGATGTCATAGGCTGCCTGCACAGTAGCATGCCAGTTCTGCCAGCCAGACAGTTTAACCTCCTCGCTATTCCCACCATGGTTTCATTGCTGCTGCCTATTCCGAGGTCATTTCTTATCCTGCTATCCGTAACTCTTGGTACGACGATCCGGGATGGCAACTCTCTTCTCCCTACACACAATTGCTCTTGTTTGCGTAATGCTTGAATTTCCAATAAAAATTGATAAATAAAATTAATTAAAAATTTTTGCAAAAATTTCTTAAATTATTCTATCCAAAAGTATCGTAACACTGTATCCACCTACTCCCTTCAATGCTGAATACCAGTTGCACTTTTGCTAATTAATTGCCTTAAAATTGCTGCATTCAAAGAAAACTTTTTCAAAACATTAAATTTTAAGATGTTCAATACAGCACTTTTTAAAATTGCAATAGAAGGGTTCTTGTGGAAGATATACTCTAAGTGCATTTAACTGTGGCTTTAGGTATGTTCATTTGCCAAATAAATATAAAACTCATACATACAAAGGCACTCTTGTTACTAATTCGTCCTGTTCCTACTGCTAGCTAAATATAATGTGCGTAAACTTATTGGTGGTTCGCTGGCCGATTTGCGGTGGGAAATCTTGTTTGCACAGCTTTGAAACCCTTAAATACTGTTGCAGGTTTGGCAAAAGTACACAGGTCTTTATTTCACTATGCATACACAATGTTCACTTCAAAAACAATGCATGGGGGTGGGAAATCTTGCTAGTTGCCATGTGTATCTTACACGGGTATGCAGTGGCATGTTTCTTCATTTAATTTCAGGGTTAAACTTTTGTAGTTACAAGATTAAAAATACTAGAAAAATTTATTTCAAATGGAAAAATGTTCATTGCACATGTACGTATTCCTTAGGCACACTTAAAGTATTCTTAATGGTATTTGGAAAGTTATTCAATGCTTTTAAATTCTGCACAACTGGCCACGTGTTTCTGAAACACGTGCAGGGCATTTTATTAATAATTCTGCAGCCCTACGACTTTTAGGATTGTTTACTGCCAGATTTACTTGATTATAATTGTTGCTTGGCACTGCTTTGCCCATTGACTTATTGTGTTTGCTTATGCCTGTGCAAACAAAACTTTTCAATTAAATAATTTTAAAATTATTTGCAATGTTGATATTTTTACATATTATTTTTCCGTGAAGCAGAATTACTCTATTTATTGACAGTGCATTACGTATTTCAACCACTGCTGTCGGGTCGATGTTCATACTAAGGATTTACAAGCATAAAAACACTACATTAAGTGTGGAAACATGTACAATTAGTACATTATCGGTTTCTATGCCTCTCTCACTCACTGATTGCAGGTGCAGCATGTCGATACCTTGGCATTTATGTAGAATTTTCAAAATTTGCCAAAATAGCTCTAGTACACCTGGCAGCCATTTTTCGTTGTTACATGTTGCTTTCTCGCTAAAATAGCCTCATCGAAGGGAGCCATTTTAATGACGTAGTTCCCAGGCTCCAGGAATGATGATTGGCCAGTCGGAACTTTCAGACTAACAGAGTGGTTAGAGTGTTCAGCGACAGCCCAATTGGTAGAGTATTAATGAGGGTTGTGTGGCCGATGTACCCATGGGGGTCCCTGAAGTCTGTATCGTGCTGTTGCAGGTTCTAAATACGTGTCCTTACTCACACAGACTTAAGGTAGTGTTTTGTACCATCACAATACTTGTGGGTTTGTGGGCCTCCCACACGACATTTACTCACTGATGCTGTGCTATAGAGAGGCTAGCCCCCATAATGATAGTTACACACACATGCCTCGCACCGAATAGTGTCCATCCCGGTCCCTGAGCATGAGTACTTCGGGCACCAGTTGTGCACTGCTAGCTGCATCCATGCTATAAAAAACGATGTGGAAGCTTTGGGAAGTGCTGCGAATTATGTTGGTAATGATGCAGGCATGGGTGGGCACTTGCATTCCGGGTAGTGTACTGCAAGTTCACATGAGCATTGCAATTTGTTGCTCTGTAGGCAGATGACAGTTTGCATATCGAACTTAAAACTCATTTTGTATGGTTGCACAGTATTTCCTATTAACTTTAATTTATGCACACCCGAAACTGTTGTGTAAAAATAAAATTAAAGTGCATCCTTAAATGTTTTAGAATATTTAAGTGTGAGAATGTTAGTACGCCCTGAAAACTGCTCTTACCATAATTCGTGTATTTTACCATTTATCCCCAAAAATATGCTTTAAGATAAATAAAGTGTCTGAAGTGTTTAATTTTGTCGCGCGCTTTTGCGTCCAGTGATGATTTAGGTAAACATCCAACTTGTTTTCAGGTTGGCATGTTTTGTGTGTCGTGTTATCTATGTTCTGTATAACTTCTTTGCCCATTGTCTATGTGTAAATAAAACACAGGTGCGATGATATGCTACTGACACGTGTGCAATTAAAAATTTTCAGCACGCTGTGCTCTGGATTCGATTGTAAATGTTACGCGTGCGTCTACAAAATAATAAATGTTCCTTAGCTTGTGCAAATAAAAATGTTGAAAATCACTGTTCTGAATTGCCGAATGACTGCTTACGAAACTTCTTATAAATTGGTTTGAGCCTCGGAAATATTGCATGCATATTGTGGCTTCGTTCCGTGTCTGCCATCGAGACAGCTGCTGCTCATTAACGGTGATTTATCCACTTTTACCGCACAAAAATGGTGCTTGCTTGCCGAAAATTTCTCTAACTGTGTCAAAACTGTTAAATGTAATTTTGTAAGGTTTTTTTGCCCTAAAATTGAATTTAATAACACTTCCAGCTTTTGCTGTTGCTTATATTTCTGTTATGTGTTGCGATGCTATGAAAAATACTACTTTGTTACTCACTGATTGGGTTATGCAGGATTTTATTACTCGTTATTTACTGGCTTGCAGACACGTGGTTTCATGCAAGTTAGGCAGTTACACCACACATAACAAGACATACATTGTTATCGTACGCACGTGGTTTCCTGCGCATTAGGCAGTACACCAACAACAAAACATAACATTACATACATAACACAGTCCTTAATGCATGCAAACAATCTTATAGCACTGGAGCGGGGACCATGTTTTCTACCACTCACCAGCATGTCATTTGCCATGGGATACAATTCGTGCATAACATAATACTCAAGTATATGCAAGAACACTGCCCTTAAATGCATACAAACACACTTATTGCACTAGAGTGGGGACCATGTTTTCCACCACTCACCTACGTGTCATTTGCAACAGGATACAATTTGTGCATAACACAACAATCAACTTCATATAAGATCACTGTCCTTAAATACAAAGACACTGAACGAAAAAAAGTACATAAATTACGTGTGCATTTATCAACAACCTTAAGTGCATGCCAATTTCCTAGTAATTTTAAGTGATCATATCAGGATGCAAACAAATTGGAAATTAAATCTTGTTATAGCACTTGTAAATGTGTGAGACTGTTTGCATACCAGCTATATTTACAGGTAAACACAGGACACTATTGACGTTAAATTTATCTAAAAATTTTTGATTTGCCAGTTTCTTTACCAATGCTCTTAAACATTTTGTGTCGCTACACATAACCTGCAACCCATCAATTTTTGCACACATACCAAGACGTGCCTGTTTATGCTGAATGAAACCTTTAATTCTTATATTTACGTCGTACTTTTTCTAAAACTATGTCGTATTTTGATATGATTTGCCATGCATTTCTATGTACATTTCCCGCGTTATCCACATGATTTATGATGTAGGTCATAGTTGGCTTGTTTACTTGCAGCTCATTGTGTTAGCCCCACTAGTTGGGCCCCAATTCTGACATGTGCCCTCTCTCAGGAACGATGTGGGTCACCATGCCTCTTACCCAAGGCAGGGGCGAGATGAAGTGTTGCCCGGCGCCAGTTCGGTTGAGCGATGTTTGGGGTCGTGAGCCGAAGGCCACGGGGATTCCTTGAGGTTGCCATCGTGCTAGTTGTGGTGTTCGTCGTTCACTTACCGGCACTGATGTAAAAATAGTGGTTTCTAGCACTATACAAGAGTAAGAGTAAAGTCCCCATACACAGCCATTGATAAACACTGAATCTGCCCTGCCTATGGAGGGCAGGACCCATAATTCTAGACATACAGCACTGAGATTAAACTTCGACCTTAAGGACGCAGTGCCCTAAATTACCTCGGGTAAAAACAATAAAAAGCGGGAATCAATCGCACAAACTTTTAGTATATCTATCTGAAAACAACACTGACCTTGTATTCTACTATACTAGCTTATGCGAGTTCGGCACTGTGGCCTGCCGATAACCGATGCTGCTTTCCACAATGTGCATAATGCGCACTTAAGCTCTACGGTAAACTTACTGTCGGTCTGCCCCTTGGTATTAAAATAATAATAAAAGGTTCTGAAATTTATACTATGGTTATTTAAATGATTTGCGCCCAAGAATTGCGATACCGAGGAGACGCACTGAAGAGCGCGATTCCCGAGCAGCATGCTGGCTGATAGCGAAGGTCAGACTTTGATTGACTCTCAGTTTTGCGCAGGCGAAAGCTGAGGGTGCGTTCAGAAATGTGCAAGCTCATTATGCTTTGGCCCTTAATTAACACACACAGGTTAAATATAATTTCTACATGCCCTCTTAAATCTAGTTTACTACATGAAACATATAACACCATTCCCATGGCTATAATTTCTAAATTAACAGGTTTTGTAATGATGTCACGGGAATGCCGCTGCCTTTCTGAATGTTTTAACAAACGTGAATATGTGGGATGAACATTGTGTAAAAAATAAAACATAATGACGAATTATAACACTGTGCATAAATTACCTTAAAAGCTCCACCCCAAATCTGGTACTGGGGACGTCGGTCGCATAAAGGAACATCCTGTGAACATGCGTTTTCTGTGTCGTCACACCTATGGTATGCATCTTTGCGATGCAGCTGAAAGCTAAAGCGAGCTAAGTGCAGCTTCATTCTGTACCCCTACAAAGGAATTTATACTAAAATGTGTGACCACACGAGTGGCCTCTTGACTCAATAAATGGGATATCTATGCTAGCCATTAGACACACTTCACATCATTGCCTGCAGGCCGACCGACACACGCCAAACTGGAGACATGTATCACGCTGTTGTACAGCCAGCCCCCACGTTCCTTTCAATTGTACCATCGTCTGATGGCCTTGGCTTTACAGGGATGCAATGCCAGACTGCTAACTCATTGCTCACAAGAGTTACCTCTAGTTAAAAATAGGTTAAATGGCCTATTTGGAGTTACGCGATTTGGGTCACAGGGAAAGTTACTCGCTGTTCATGGCGACCTGCAACTCCATACTCCGGGCTGTTCGCAGTGGCACAAATGGTCATAAAAGCACACGAGAGCGTTGATTTCATGTCATTTTATAATTAATGTGGATTAAGACATTGAGAAAATAGTTTTGTTGGTAACACTTAGTAATAAATAGTTATTAGGCAAAATATTATTACTTTGAGTGCACACAGATGTGGTGCATTGTCCTTTTGGTGTAATTTTCTAGATTTAGATAACCTATGTTTGCATGAGGCGAGGAAAATCCTGAAAGTATAACTTAAGCAGGGTTTTATAAAAGTTTGAAATGACCATGAATAAAATACACTAACATTATTAATCATGCTGAATATGAATTTCAATAGGGGCATCACAATATATGCAGTACATACTATGAAATGCGATAGTGGGGAGTGCTTTTATGATCAGGGAAATGGTGGGTAAAACATGTAAAAATATGTCAATTGAGTTTCATAACTGTCTTACATGCAAGAGGACCTAATTTAAGTTACCTTTTTTATAAATAGGTGTGCTGACGTGCTATTGCACATAGTAAAAAGAAGAGGTGGACAAAATTCCTAGCATGGAAAAGTTATCCCAGAACATAAACGTTTAGGTCAAAAATTTCCCCAAAAATATATTTAAAAAAATATTTGTAACGCCCTCTTTATGTTATTGATTAACGTACCTCTGTAAAACAGGTAAATTTACATTAAATATTTGTGCATGCACACTTAGCAATTTAGATTATTCAGAAATTAAAGCCAGCCTGCCTCTCTCCTTACGAAGCTTGTCGATGATCTTCGATGTGATGAAGGGCCTCAACTTCGAAGCGGCAGAAGTTCGAGTGATATGATATGACCCACCATTGAAGTGATTCTCCAAGGCTTGTTTCAAGAAAGTGGATGATGAATGCATTTTTGGGCCATTGCAATTTAGGATAACCTCAATTATGAAAGAATTTTGCTTCATGGTTCGATGGTGTAGGTGATTGCCAGCAACAGACCCAATAATCTCACATACAGCTTCACTTGTTGCGTTTAAGCAGTTTTCTAACATGGAAACTACTCCTGGGATTTCTTTGTATATAACATACTTATTGAAAGCCTGTCAAATAACATCAGCATCCGAATGAGTTGTTGAATATTTCAGTTGTTCACATTGATGCACTCTTTCCTTAAATAATGTGTATTGCGAAATCACAGTATCGTGTTTTCACGACTGTGGTTTGTGGAGACAAGGTCAGTGAGTTTCCATAAGGACTTACAACACTTCCATTATTATCACTAAAGGGCTTCATTAATGATTCATATGAAAAACATAACCACATGTCATTCACTAAAGGAGGTTCAAATATTCGATTTTTTTGGTCTTTCAAGTACTACGGCAAGTTAATTAAGTAAATTCTGTTTTTGAATGCTACGTCTATTATGTTGTTTAGGTCCAGCATCAGAAATGCCATAACAATGCTTGTGACATTTTGCCTTACTCCTGAGCTCCAGGCATTATTTATTAGTCACCAACATACAGCCACAAAATATATAATTCTCTGGGCACTTAATTTCTGACATAAGCTGAGAGAAATTAAGTGAACCTCTCCTCTTCCCAGCTTCAACTTCATGTCTTTAAGTTTGCCACATAAAACTATGAACTTGTCATACAATGTGCATATGCACACATTGACAGACTAACACTACTATACACAGTAATCATATTCAGAATGTCAAAAGTATTAAATAGCTGAAAACCAAACATGGAGGAACATAATATTTTCATCAAGGATGAAAACTCCTTAGCTTAACGTATTGCAAATTTTTATGGCATTATTCCATTTCTTCAGTGAATGTAAAATAGGGGAAAATCTTCCACAGAAGTTTTGTAAACACTTGCATATGCTGCTTTCTGAAGCCTGAACTGAGACATGGTCCATGTGTTTTGTTTGCGCTAGGTCACAAACACTCGATCAAGATTACAGGTTAATGTCGGAATACCGGCTTATGCAGAGTAGGTCGTGTTGGCATCTGGCTTGGCACAAAGTCTGGGACTCCCAGCACATCTTACCTACTCAGTCATGCATCCTTACCTTGCCTACCTGACTCGTAACCTGTTTCCCCAACTTCAGGGGTGATTGGGTACCACTGGGGATGGCTCCAAGCCCTGGTGTCTTATTGTTAGTGTCTCACTGCTGGAATGCTGGGTTTTGTGCTAGGCAGGCTGGCTGCTTGTCAGTGTGTGGTGTGAGTAGGAAATCCACCTCTTGAATAAAAACACATGGGTAGGGAACTATATATATATATATATATATATATATATATATATATATATATATATATATATATATATATATATATATATATATATATAACGTAGTTATAAACAAGGTGGCGTGTAATATCTCCTACCAAGCAAAGCATGATCGGCAGTAACCTAGGGTAAAACAGGTGGAGGTGACCTGCTCCTAAAATAACTTAGTATAGAATTATTTGACAGCTATAAAAACAAATCAATCGCAGCTACTCCAAATCAGGATCTCTTGAAGAGACATTAAGAAAAAAGTGTAATTACTTTTAATGGCAGTGGGTGTAGTTGCTACTACCAGAAAGTAGAGGTGGTTGTCGAACCAGGAGGAACAGCAATGTAGAGTGTGGTATTGGTGTCTGCAGGCATACTGTTGAAGAGCTGGTGGTATATGCTGCAGAACCTTTGGAGCTGTGGTAGCCATTGATGGCAGCCTCTGGAACTGTTGTCGGCTGGTGATAGGAGCAACTGGACTTCCTGGTAGATGTTAAGAGAAGCCCCTGGAGCTTCTGGTTGTTGTTGGTGTAAGCCTGTGGAGCTGCTGGTCAGGTCTATGCGAGGAGCGGAATGGAAGGGATGGTATGACTAAGCTTCGCGACATCCTTCTAGTGTGAGGCAGGGTGGGGGTAACTCCCTCTCTGCCCAGCACTCGGCTATGGCAGGGTTCGGCCATACTAGAGCTGCTTCGTAGCAGGTGGTGGCGTGGTTGGTGCTAGAGAAGAGGGGAGATGCTTTTCTTGGCCGCTTGCATAATGTGTCAGACGCGTGTCTAGAATCGCCATCCAAAATACCGGTAATCAAAATAGCACATTAAACGGCATTGCCAGGCTTGACCCTTCCTCGGGTTACATAGAAATATGTGAGGTTGATAAGTCTTAGCCGATTAGTTATAATACTTGAGAGCATTATGCATCAAATCTCTCTCTCTCTCCTCCCCTCCCAACCCCATTGAGACGAAGGCTCATCAGGCGAGTCGATGGTGGTGCTGGGAATGCAGAACAGTGCCCCCTTCTCGGGAAGATCGAATTTTGAAGAAATCCAGAACCTAGCTCTGTCTCACTCAGCCGGAGTGATCTCTCTCTTCCCCTAGTCAAGCAAGACGGAGCGAGGGTCTGTTGTGTTCCCCGCCCGTGGCGAGGAGTAGTGTCAGGAGTGATGTGTACCGGATGTCCCAAGTCCTCCGTTTTTACATGTGTCGTTGACAAATTGCAGAATAGCGCTGTGGTTACTTATTACAACATAATTAGCGTGTGGAAAAAATACACAAAAACAATGGCACGTTGAAAACGACCCTCGGGAAATATAAGTATTTACAAAGCCTTTCTCTTGGAAGGTGGGGTGTAATACGAACTATCACGCTGCTTGCTGTGGTGTATTAGTTTTGAGAAAACCTATCACTCTTTTTTTTCGCAACCTGTGGATCTCACAGCAAGCAAAACAGTTACGTGTGGCATAATGGAAGGTAGCTAAACTTGGGCCTCCTATCACCCACCCGGTATGGCTAGCAAGCGAAACAAACTAGTGCACTTTAAGGGCCAGTTTCACTACTTATACATTAAATTCGACTTAACTAATCGAAGGTAAAGTTTTAACTCTTCATTTACAGGTGCTAAAGTCTCAGCATTTCATCACGCACGTCTAGCAGATAACTAAACACATCTATGTTTAGAGACAATCTATGTTTAGAGACCGATATTTAAAAATAATGGTGCATCTAGAAGGCAGGGGCTAGGAATTTGCGCACTATTCGAGGGAATATTAGTTGTGTTGTCTTTGGAATTCTGGCAGAAAGGAATACATAAATTATACCAAATATTAAACAGTAATAGAAACAGCATGCGGACACTTTTATGGTGTAAAATATAACAGCACAAATAATGCCAGTGAATGGGAGATCGCAAAATTTAATAATAATTGCTGCGGATTTTAATTCAGCCAACATATAACATGATTTTTCGTTAATCATATTTTCATTGTCCTCGTGCATCAAATTGTTTGTTTTTGCTGCCACGTAGATAAACTAGCATATCACAGCCACAAACAATAGAATTATACTTCATTGTCAAACGCACTGTTTTTGGCTCAAATAGCCTATTATATACAAACAACAATTTAATGTAGGCTAATACATTTACATAACATACATAATATTCGTCATTAGTTTAATATTAAAAATGTTTATGACATGTATATTTTGAATAGCCAATCTAACTTACATTTTTGTATGTATTAATATAACAAATATCAATCAAAATTACATCGCAGGGACTCCAGTTAATATTGTAATAGCAACGAAGGCATCTGCCGAATTTGTTTATCATAACCTTCAAAGTTTGTAATATTATTCAGCAGCCATATTTCTTTCTAAAGCGAAGTTTAAGAAGTTAAACGACCGAAAATGGGTGTTTAAACATAAACTCAGGTAAGTTAAGTTAATCGTGTTTTGACAGTGGTGAAATGCAATCGATCAGTAATCCTAATTAATTCGTTCATAAACTCGGCTTAGTAGGTAAAACTTGTGTGGTGAAACCAGTCCTAATAAAGGAGATAAACGTAAACACATATACATACGGAGATCACCAGATATACAACATATAAACACTCAAGCATCAATTAATCCTTGAATTGTTACCATTGTACCTTGATAATTCCAGAGAATGTTTAAGGAAGCTCTGTGGCCCAGAGTCATAGGTTCGACTTTTTGTCGGTGTAACAAAGTACACAAAGTACTTCAAAGAAAACTACACGCATTTCCTAGATATCAGCTATACATTATGTACGATTGGGTTATAAAATTACTGTGAATCTTCATGGATGCTCTTGTAAGAGACTGGGTTCTAATCCCACTGAGATAGTTTGCATACAAATATCATACTGGTGTAAAAAAATTTACATCTTCGTGTATGTGGCACTAGCACTGTGGTGAGCACTTACAAATGTCACTGGTGGATTATAAGTGGACTGTCGGACACAAACTATTTACGATGTGATATGGTGAGAATGTTATCATTCAAAAGAGAAAATATAATGGTTAATAAGAAAAACTATTTAATGGCTATTTCTTAAGCTCTTACCATCACGGGATATTGTTTATATCTGACGAGAGCTGAATTAAAGCTACTCGTTAAAGGTTTATCTTCAATTGGAAAACTTTGTGAACATAATTCTGATAGCACTAATGTGAGTGCCTGGAAGTGATAATGCCCTGCATTACTCTCACTGTCTATTAACTGGGGGCTATCACAAGGTTATGGTTTTGGGTATCAGGGCAATATAATCCTAAAAGTCTCAGTGGCAGTAGCTTTGTTATGGCTACCTATTATAAGTCAATTTTTACAGAGCACTGACTTACTTTATGGCAGTCTTGTTCTTCGCTGGTCTTCCCCTCTGTGGTGGTACTGCATGGACAGTATACGACCACATAAAGTGCGACATACCCCTCCACCGAGACTCCTTGTACCGGCATGGCACTGCTACTGCTTTGGGAGCATGGGGGCCATCACTCTCCTGGGGTCATCACATGGTGTTTAGGCATCATCTTCAGCTGCAACCATATGGAAGGACTTAATGTGCACTAAGGACGGTGATGCAGTGTGAGGGAGGGGCAATTTAGAGCCCTCCAACTCGACTGATCGGGTTCTTACCCAGGGGGCAGGGAGTTTCTGGACATCGAAGTTATCATTGCCCGTATTGGTGTCCAAAGGGCCTTCGACCTCGGCAGCTATCGCTGTGTCTTCGGCTCGTTCAGAAGGCGGGTGTAGGCCGTCGGTATAGATGCTGCTTACCATTCCTATCGTACTTGTAGTCACCTGAACGGGGTCTCTCTCTGGTCCCTTGTCCTCAGTGATACCAGTGGGTTTTACTTCTTTACTGTCAGAGGTTTGTGGTGGTAGTTGGTTTCGCTGCAGCTTACCTGACCTACCACATCGGAGGATGTCTCAGGGCGGGAAAACAACTGGCCTTGTTCCCTAGTTGACATTATTGGATGTGTCCTCGGGTACAGCAGATGGAAATGGAGCTTCGGTGACTTTGTTGCTCTATGCCCCACCTAATGTTGGAAGTAATAACTCCTGGTGTGTATGGCTAGTCTTATCCTCCCTTCCCTTTTGGAGAAGGTGGCCAGCCTGTGCAATCTGGACTCACCCATTATAAGGTGTAGTCTACTCTCTTAGGTCTGGAGTAGCTTTGCTCCCTGTCAATATCTAGGGCCTCCTGGTAGGCCTTGGCTCGTTTTCGGGAGTTGTGGTCGGTCTTTAGTCATCAGGGGCAGATGCTCTTCAGCCCCCCTGCCTCTGGGGCTACATCCACAATATTGGTATCTACGTTTCAGTCAGACTAATTTCAGTGTGGTGGCATGCCACTGAGTGAGCGTTGGGATGGCGAAAAGTGATTATGGACTGTGTTGAGATCACTAATGGACGGTTTCGACATAAGGGGTATGTGTGCATTAGCACGCATAAGCATATTTAAGCCAATGGGGATTCCCTGGCCAGAGGCTCGTCGCGACAAAGAGAACAGCTGGCAGTTACTAGCCACCCATCGAGCAGAACAGTTGTGCGGGGTACTGTTAGGATGTTCTAAATAAAATCTGTACACACGCGACTCATACTATATTTTCATTGTCCCCTTCGCTTGCCCTTGCACTAAAGTTGCTCAGTAGTTACAGTCAGTGTCCGACATTTTACTGGACTGGACACCACAGGAAGTTTTAAGTGTCCCCAAAGTCTGGTTCATAGATCCAGGCTGGTTCTCAGTTACTCTGTGTCTTCTTGACCAATTTCTGTGTTACTTGTCACCACTAATCATCGCTAGGCCCCCCACGTGGGACCAGAAAATCACTTGACACATGTCGCTTTCTGAAGCCTGAACTGAGACATGGTTCATGTGGTTTTGATTCTGCTAGGTCATGTGTGCTGGATTAAGATTACAGGTTACTGTCGGAATACCTAGGCCTTCGAATATGCGGAGTTGGTCGTTCTGGCATCGGGCTTGGCACAAGGTCTGGGACTGCGAGCACACCTTAGTTACTTCGTCAGGATTATTTACCTTGCCCACCTGACTCGTAACCTGTTTCCCCAATTGCAGGGGTGATTGGGTACCACTGGTACTGGCCCCAAGCCCTGGTGCCTTACTGTCGGTGTCGACTGCTGGAATGCTGTGTTCTGCACTATACAGGCTGGTTGCTTGTCGACGTGTGGTGCGATTAGGAAATACATCTCTAGAATAAATCACATGAGTAGGGATCAATATATATTTATTACGTACTAATAAACAAGGCGGTGCATACTATCTCCTACCAAGCAAAATCTGATCGGAAGTGACCTACGATAAAACAGGTGGAGGGGACCTGCTCCTAAACTAACTTCGTATAGAATGACTTATACGGCTATACAAACAAATCAATCACAACTACTCTTACTTGGGATGTCTCGAAGAGACTTTAAGAAAAAAGGTACCACAACTTCAAATGGCAGAGGGCTTATTTGCTACTACCAGAAAGTAGTGGCTGTTGTCCGAACCAGGATGAATGGCAACGGAGTCTGTGGTATTGGTGTCTGCAGGCTTACAATAGAAGAGCTGGTGGTAGATGGTGTAGAACCATTGGATCTGGTGGTAGCCATTGATGGCAGCCTCTGGGGCTGTTGCTGGTTGGTGGTAGGAGCCACTGGAACTCCAGGTGGCTGTTGAGAAAAGTGTCTGGAGCTTCTGTTTGTTGGTGATGACAGACTCTCAAGCTGATAGTAGGCTTGGCTTCAGCCTCTGGATTTCTTGGACAGGGCCATGAGGGCCTAATGTTCAGTAGATTGCCCCAGCACACAAATTGGTGAGACGAGCTACTGGAGAAGATATTTGGCATCTTCAGCCATGCGCTACCTATTAAAGTGTGCTGGTTAGGTCCACACTGGGACCAGAGTGGGAAGCGTGACATTGCCTCATGATGTCCCTCTAGTGCAAGGCCGTGTGATTGGCGTTGCTGGGTTTGACCCTTCCTTCGGTTATGTAGAAATACATTATGTTAATGAGTAAGAGTCGATTCGTAATAATACTGGAAAGTGGCACATGTCAACCCTTAATTCGCTTTAAACAAATCTGGTGTCTTGAAAGGATTTTGGATCCAATCCGGACGAGCCAGTTCATCAACGACAGCAATAGTCTCTTCATAGGAAATGCCCTATTTATAATTCTTCATGACTTCTTTTACTGTGCTGTTTTGATTCTCCAACCAAGCACAAAAATTGGTTTTCCTTACATCTCTGAGAGCATATTCCAGTCTGTGGGCAATGCCCTTTGTTGGCAGCAGAAATAAACATTAAGTTCATTTCTACATATTACTACAAGTTTTTAATAAACTTTTAGTTCAAAATATTTTTTCCATCAAATGCCAATCACTTAACTGCAGGGTAAGAGATTCTTTGATTTTTCTTGAGATTGTTTTATGTTACTAGCCAACACCTATATTTTAAGGAAATGTTCCACATTGCGAAATATCAAAAAGAATGCATTTCTGAACACCTCTATCCAACATAAGTACACAAACAAATTGATATGTCCCATTCTGTTTAGTAATATTATCAGAAACCATTGATACAACTGGCTTGTGTTTAGTAATGGGATTTGTGGTTTTTAAGAAGTTCAAAATGTTATTTTGCAATGTTTGAAACTTAGAAACTCAGGGTGTTTAAAAAAAATGGTTTGTGTCTCCCACATCAGCTCCATTTAAATGTTTCAAATCAGTTTGTCTTTCATAGAACTTCCCGCCCGTAATTTCTTTCAGTGCAGTATAGGTAATCCAAGACACACTAAGTCATAATGCTTCTGATTTTTTAATTTTCTTCTTGTTCCTTTTGGGATTTCAGTTCCTTGGAATTCACACACCACTTGTGTGTTTTATTTAATGTGATCAATGACCTGAGTCTTCAAATTTCTAATGTTCATGCTCTGTTTTGAAACTTCAAGCTCGCCTGTTTATACTTCATCAACTGATGTGGTTAGTAAAAAAAATATACCATACTTCAGAGGTGTTATGTTTCCAACAGACTTGGGAAGCGTTGATGGTTATTTGCACAAGAAATACAAGAAATACTTGAATTTCGAATCTCAAAGTGGTGTTCTAGTTGGCAAATCTCATAATGTGTCTTGAAAATTCTAGTAAGGTTAATCTTGGCTTTATCAATTTTCAAGCTGTGATTCATCGATTTTCTTTGTTTGGCATAATCTTGCACTTTACTTTGTATTTATCTGACTTTTCATGGTATTCATATATTGCTGTATGTCATTCATTTTTTATTTAACTGGCAAATCATTGAATAATATTTGTCAGCTGTTCATGCAGGCCTCTGTTCTCCATAGAATTCTGGTCAGCAACAACTCTCTGTTCAAGTGATGATGCAGACTGCTGCTCAAGACTACAAAAACCAACATAATCAGGACCATCTTTTTGTGCATGTTTAAGAGGTGGATGAAATTCCTGGGATGTTGAGGCCGAGTTATCACTGATGGTTTAAACAAAACCAAATCCACTTAAATCTTTCTGTCCTGCATGTCTTGCTGTTTGGTTTTTTCTTTACTACCGGTGTGTGTCTGAAGATGATCGTGCTGCCACTCCCATTTACTGTATGCACAGTTAAGATTTATCTTGCTAACATAAATCATGCTAGCGATTTTATAGGCAAATTATCAAACTCGACGAATACACAATGCACAACAATATGGCAACTACTAAAACCAAACATTTGTTTCTATATAACAAATTTAAAATGGGCTGACAGAATGTGGGAAAATACATTGCTTCGAATAACCTCAAATCTTCACATTACAAATTTGTGCTTACTGTTTACTTAACGAAGCATAGATATATGCGCACGTGGCGATAGCACCTCAATATCAATAACCTGCGGGAGTCGTACGATCAATGTTGTCAGGCCACTTTCCGAAATGCGTTTTTGTACAATATGTCTACACAACGTGAAGTAAAAGCAGATGCAGTTATCTAGATATCGATTTAGCTAGTGCTGTGTCGTTCATTGCATATTTAAGGCGGTGTAAAATGACTGCGGATGTTTGTTTATATACTTCTAGGTATTTATTAGCACGAACTTGTTGAATAACGGAATTAAGCAGTAGAAATATTTCCCATGAACCTGATTCACACATTTGTGCATTTTGTATACCTCTTGAAAAAGTACATTGAGGACTAATGGGAATAAACTGTAATTTAGTTGCATCAGAATCAGATTTAATTTTGCAAGCCCTTATTGCTCTTATTCCTATGTGCCATAGTGCAGTCGGCACAGCCACCCTCTGTGATTCCCCTATTGTGAAATTATGTTTAATACGATTATGTTTTTTGCAGTTGTCATGGCTAGGTGCAGATATTACACACGATTTGCAATTTCCACGCTAATATGCAATATATTATTGAAAACAATTTCCACATTAATATACTATTATACATAGCCCATTAAACTGATTAACTGGACATGAATGACACTAGTTCATAATGGTGGATACACCTCCTTTATATATATATATATATATATATATATATATATATATATATATATATATATATAGGATACATTTACCTATAGAAACAGCTCTTAACTTCACAAATGCTCATACTTCCACAAATGAATTATATTTATCACTTAGTGCGAACAGCAATCAACAAACACAAATGCACGGTAAATTGTAGTTTAACAGCTAAACTAATATAGAGTTTTCGCTTATAGTTTAACGACTTTCAATTTCCTGTTCTTAATGTCACTATGTCATAATATTATTAATATACCATGGCAATACATGTAAACATAGGCTGTGAATGCCTTTTGCAATATTTTTTTGGGTGTACTGCTTTCATGGGTAGAAGCCCATCAGAATTTCAATAAGGTGCCTTGCAAAAGCCAAATATATTGTTCTCACAACTCTGACGTATTCCCTTTTTAAAAGCAGCGATTCTAAATAATCACCGCAACATGTTAGAGTAATGTTATTGTTGAGTTCAGACCTTTAAAAGATATTATAGCCAATTTAACAAATTTGTTTTTAAGGAATTTCTGTTTTTCAAACATGAAAAGGTAGTCAAAGATAATATTATAAATTGATGTGGTTACATTATTACGTTCTAACATAGAATTAATATTAGACTGTTTCTTATTTGAAATCAAGGGATCATTATTATTCTGGGTCAAGATGCACTATATTGTGTTTGGTTTTAATCTTTTCTGTAAAAATTCAATTTTTTAAAACAGTATTTGCTGCTATAATAGGGAAATATTTTGCAAGTTCTAATAATTACCTTTTTCTTGAGCTGTTTACGTTGTTGGTTGCTCATTCATTTGTTTTAGTCTATGTGGTGAAAAATTGACATTTTGGCCCTATTCTGACAGTTATTCACCGATGCATGTGGACTAGCTATGGTTGCCGTTATGCCTCATTACATTGATAATTCTCATGTTATCCCTCTACGATTCAATGCAAATTCGTAAGCTTGTATTGCAAAATCTTGTAAATACATCTTAATTGTTAAGTTATGTGGAACTTTTTTAATTACCAATATTGTATAAACATTCCAAGTTCATATTAAAAACATGTTAGTACACAAATATCCTGCATAACTTTGGAAAAAATTTTGGTTCTTGGAGCATGTAGAATGGCATAATAGAGTCATTTTTAATTAAAAACATTAACATTCATAGTACGGTACCAGACTTTTTTTCACTGTGAAAGAGCATTTCTGAAAGCCCTGCTAAAGATATTGTATTTCTGCACTATACATAAATTTATTAATGCCATAGACGTGATCACTTATTTAATGCGTAAGTTAAGTAAAACTGAAGTTGCAAAAATTAATATTTTAAGAATTTGCTAGTTTTTACTTTTACACACAAAAAAACAAAATAAACCATATTAGCACTACCTAACAGGTGTATGCCAGTCAGTATGCTAGTTGGAATATGTTGTTAAGGGGCAGTGGCATTTTTCAATGATTAATTTCAAAAAGGCTCAGATAACCATAAACAGCCTATAACTAAATTTCATTGTCCATTTCAAATTTTACTTTTTTTAAATCCATACACCATAGGAGCTTGAAAATTTTTTATAACCGCAGTACCTATTAGATCAAGTCTCATCGACAGAGAAATCCTTCCAGGAGACGATGCCCTGAACACCAGTGTTGTCTAAGTATATAACTGGTGGCTTTGGTGTGTTGTGTGCACGATGAACGACGCTCATTTTCAAAATGCTGCTACTTTCTTTTTTGTTAGTCCAGTTAGTGCAAAAAGTAACATGCAGGATATGATCACACAGCTTTCTTGGCACACAATGATTCACTTACAGAACTGTTTGTCTGACTTTGTTGTCAATCAAAAGACCACCAGTAAGTATTACAAAAATTTCTTCTCGAACTGTATTACCTACAATGGTAGATACAAAATTGCATGCTGACACCATTATAAGTTTTTCATAAACTTGGTGGCATGCTGCTTGGCATCAACAAGTAAGACAAGTTCTGCAAGAAAAACAGTGTGTGCCAAGAAATCTATTAATATATGGGTTAATACTTTCCATGTTAGATTGTGCACTGACTAGGTCAACAGTGAAAAAAAAGAATGATTCATATTTTAACAGGAGTTACAACCTGTTGGCATAATGTACCATAAAAGTTTTGTTTAAGCGTAGCAAACTACTGCGAGCAGTAGTTTGCTATGAAATATACGGGTATAAATGCAGATTTTCATGAGAGTGCAAAACAGTGTACACAGATGTGGATCTTTTAAAATTTTGCTGTATGAACTGTTATTCTAAATAAAAAGTTGTGCAAGTTTGAATGTGTTGGAGATACAAGTATTGTTATATGTATACATTTGAGTGTGAGCTTGTCCAAATCTTGAGTTAAGGCCTATTTGTGTCCTACTTTTATCGAGTATTCCACAGAATACTGGGTTTAATTTAATTGATCATAAAAAGTATTTTCCACTGCAATGATCGTTAAATGTACTTAACAGTATTAAGTAATAAGTTACAGTGTGATGTTCATAAGTACTCTTGGCCAGTCACATGATTAAAAAGTTTTTTGATACCTTTATTAGGAGGAAGACGAAAGATTGTTTAAATACTTTGCTCCAATGCAACAACTGCATAACATTGTCTAAATGTGTGTCATTTCTGTCCCAAGATGAGTACATCAGTGTCTTTGTTACAGATGTTGGTGATAGCAAGTTAATCTTTTTTTTAATTTTATTAGAGGTTTGCAAACTGTTGTGATTTTGTACCAAACATCTATGCCATTCTGTTTTGTGGAGTGCAAGTCATACCAACGGCATAGAGAATACAAATTTACCTGCTTCACACATATTTATCTACTTTGTATGTAATTGGTAAACCTGTATGAAACAGGTAAATTGATGTGCCCTCTGCGCCCACAATTGTACTTAGGGAATTGGAAAAGTACAGATTTTGTGTGAGTTCACAATTATGGAGGCATTTGGGGAAGTATTTGACGTTCTTTGTAGTACCTTTCTACATTTCTTGTGGCTGAGGTATTTTCATGTCTTACAACTTTTACCTCACAGTTTCTCTGATCTTCATAGCCCTCCTAATTGCCGCAATTTTAAGTATGTACTGTATATATGCAGTTATAACTCACCACGAGTATTGCTAGTGATACAAACCATTGCATATACATATATATTTTGGAGAGCCGCTAGATATTTTTTAATATTTACCAACAAATTATGAATTTCGATGTATTCTTAATAAATTTGATAATTATAAAAGTCGGCTGGCTTTCTAAATAAAAAAATGGCATTTGTGTATAGATGTTGAGGTCAAGCATGCTTCATTATTAGAGACTTCTGAAAGCAGCCTTCGGCATCATTCACAGGGTGATATTGTTCCAGTGAGTTACTGCAGAGACTTTATTAAATACTTATTTCGTGGCTGATAAAGATAAAGTTAATTATAGCAGTGGACTCTCCCGAATTAAGTAAAGTAAAAATTGTACGAGTTGTGTAAATCGAAATATGATTGCGTTTTATATAAGGAGATCAGACACAACAATGCTGTTAATTCAAAGCTACGCCTTCCAGTTCATAGCTCATTAACAACCATCTTGCTCGCCACCCATAAACAGTTAGGGTTAGGCCAATAAGGCTTAACCACTACAGTATGAAATGTCATTCACAACGTATATTTATACCGCAATGCTCAGGTTATACAGGTAATCAATACAGGTATCAAACAGTGTCAGAACATTATGTAATTCTGGTGAATTACTTAAGGCTTACCTCGTCTATATTCATTAGAGGATAGTACAAAGTAATGTATTACTAATATATATGTAGTAGATCAAACAAAACGATGTTCACAGGCTGTGTTTATAAACAGGTACATTATAATACCATATTACATTAAAATACACAGTTACCAATAATGCACAAGAAAGATATAAATATGATGTCTTTTTGCCGACTAATTTTTAAAAAGTGTCTTGAATAGGCAAGATGTTAGTAAGCTGTTAACAACATGTTTTTTTTTAGACAGAATGTTTGCTGCTAGTAAAAAGAAAATAGTCCTCTGTATTTTTTTTAGGATAAAACATTGATATCACCTTAATTTAATCAGTGTAATAGTTTACAGCGAACTTGTCACCAATAGCACAAATAATATTCTGGGCTGATTTCGATATAGCATCTTTGTCTTTTCGGTAAGCTGGCCATCATATCATTTATTCCGGCCCAGTAACATTTTCGAGATAAGACTCTTGACCACAATAAATATATAAATATTGTTACATGTCGCAGCTGGCGCCGACTCCGCTGCCCCGCGCCGTAATCGGAGACCCACCTCGCCCTCCCCTCTTCCTTGAACGATGCGCTTGTGGCTGTCTGCCCTCCTTCTGGGAATCCCGTGAATGCCAACAGCGGCGAGACTTGCTGGCGTCACATACCTCCCCTCGCCTACTAGAGTTTCCGATACATTTAGCAACTATGCAATAATGTTGTGGTGAGACTGGCTGGCGCCTCGGCCCTAGGCATCACACCTGTTGGGGAAGATTCTAGGTGGTGGCCTAACACACTATATATACTGTTGCAATCCAGTGGCCGGAGTCCTTGACGGAGGCCGTCTGGTGAGTGTGCGCAAGTGAAGTTAAATGTGGACGACGACTGGAGATTGCGGGACGACGGCGAGTGAGGTGTTCGTGCCTTGAATGGACGAGAGGGTGTGAAACCGACGAGTGAGGCCTACTGTGTGTGAGGGCGCTTGGAGGACTCTAGAACATTGCGACTGGCGGAACATGGACTGAACTGAGGTGGGGCTGAATGATAGTGTAATACTTAATTTATTGTAAATATTCGAACTGTCTAATATGGACACATAAATTGTAAAATAATGAAATAGGTTGACAGACTGTATATTGGCACTGATCTTTAATTATTTAATTTCATTGATTTCTTTGTTGTAATTGTAAATGTTATTAATTGGTGTCAATTGTGAACAGTAAGTGATTTAAATGTATTGTGAGAATTTGAGTTCAGAGAATTTTGGTGCAGTTATTGTAAATAAAATAAGGAAATTATAATTAATTCTTTATTTGATTGAGACCTCCATCCCTTAACGAATTTGGTGTAGCACACTTAATTTCTAGAGAGAGAAATTGTAACACTGGTGTCAGAAGTGGAATGGAGGCATTTTATAAAAATTAAATAACTTATAGTATTTGTGAATGTCATGATATTCGAGCAATATGCCGACAAATTAGTAAGAAATTTTTTATTGCTAACTAGGAAAATGTCGGCAGACATGGAAGCACTTCGCTCTTTGATTGAAACACTAAGCAGCCAAATTAGTAATGTTAATACAAATTTAAATAGTAAAATAGATAGTGTTAGTGAAGCTGTTATTAGTGTTACTGAAAATGTAAATGGTGTTAGAAAATTAGTAGACAAGAAAATAGACAGTATTAGCGAAGTAGTAGACAAGAAAATAGACAGTATTAGCGAAGTAGTAGACAAGAAAATAGTGTTGCTGAACTTGTAGTTAAGAAAATAGCCAGTGTTAGCGAAGTAATAGACAAGAAAAAAGAAAGTGTAAACGAAAATGTAGATAGAAAAATAGGTATTGTGAATGAGAATGTAGACAGAAAGATAGAAGGTGTGAGCGAGTTGGTGAATAATAAAATAGTCTGTGTAAGCGAGAGAGTGGACAGTGTGAATGATAGGATGGACAGTGTTGAAAGAAATGAGACTGGAAGTGAGCGCCCTCAAGAAGAAGTGGCAGGAGTTCTTGCAGAGCCAGGGTAGATGACATGCAGGATTGGTGACCACCGAGAAGACGAGTGCCAGCAGCGATAAGAAGGTAGAGGTCGCCGCCAGAGGGGCTATCACAGGGGAGGCGCAGCAGTTCTGCAGTTTGGGAATGCCCCAGCCAGGGGTGGGTAAAGGCATCACAATTAAGCCCGCCCCCTATGATGGACAGATACCTTGGCGCGAGTACCGGCACCAATTCGAGATCGTGGCCACCCTGAATGACTGGACTGAACAGCAGAGGGTGTACTACCTGGCGACTGTACTGAGGGGACCAGCATTGAGCACACTGCAGTCGCTGCCAGAATGACATCGTCTAGAGTACTCCACATTGGTATCGGCTTTGGAGCTGCGATTCGGCGAAAAGTACCTGCGACACACCCATCATGCCCAGCTGCGAAGCCGCATTCAGCGACCGGGCGAACCACTGCAGGAGCTGTGGCACGACATCTTAGGCTGTCGCACCTGTATCTGGAGGGATGCTCGGAAGAGGCACGAGATGTCATCGCCATCGGCTTCTTCATCGGTGCTATCGCTGACACCGACATGCGGCAAGCTGTGCAGTTAGCTGCGCCTCACACCATGCAGGATGCCTTGGCCCAAGCACTGGAAGTGGAGTCAGCATGGCAGTTATCAGTGTCCCGACGTCCAGCGCGGGAAGTGATGCTTGATGAAGAGTAGGACGACAGCATCAAGGGGATGTTGATGGACTTGCAGACGACCATGTGTGACATTCCTGCCAGAGTCTGTGCTAGGAAACCAAGTTTTTATCCACCTAAGCATCGTGAATGTTGGGTATGTAGACAGACAGGACACTTGAGTACCTAATGCCCAGAAAGGAACTGCAGGACCCGGCAGCCAGACTTGAGAATGACTGACAGCTCGTTGAGAAGACTAGAGACGGTGGTAGAGGAACTTTTGAAATCCATAGAAGTGGCGACACCTGTCCCTCGTTGACGGAGGTGCCAAGAATTCTGGAACTGTGGAATGGAGGGACACTTACGAGCCTGCTGTTCAGAGGTCCCAACGAGACTAGGCATCGAGGAACCTGTCAAGGGACAGCTGCACGAACAAATGGACCTGACAGCCACAGTAATAATCATCCAAACCACGGGCCCATCGAAATAACTTGTTACCGCCTATCTGAGGAAACGAAGAATGATCTCTATATGGTGGTAAAAATAACAAGGATATTGCAGTCGAGTCATGTAAGAAGTCACCCAGCAGTCAATGCAAGCCAAGAAACGAAAGAGGTCCGGTTTTCAGATGGAGCTGCACATATGGGTCTTCAGAAGAAGGAAGGTAGCCAGGGGGCAGGGTACGAACATATCGCAGTGTCTAGTGGTATCAAGAGTAATGCTCGATGTTGTCCAAGAATTCCAGATGATACATTCTGGGAAGGACGGCTAGTGTGGCTGTATAAAAAAGAAAACGCCTTCGGGGGAATACATCTCAATGCCAAGGATGTTGGCAAGGCCCTTATCAAATTTTGAAGCAAGTAAGTGACACTTCCTTCCAGATCTGTCACTCGGACTCCTGGGAATAAAATCCTTAGGTTGTGCACATCGACCAACTGGTGCTATACGAAGGTCCTGATTCTGTAGAGTCTGTTCGGGAAGAACATACTTAATGAGGGGGCAGTGTTAACTGCTGCAGCTGGTACAAACTCCACTGCCCCGCGCCATAATCGGAGATCCACCTCACCTTTCCCTCTTCCTGGAATGATGTGATCGTTGCTTCCTGATCACCCCTTCTGGGAGTCCTGTGACTGTCGACAGTGGCGAGATTTTCTGGCGTCACAGACCTCCTCTCGTCTGCCAGAGTTTCCGATACCTTTAGCGACGATGCAAGAATGTTCTGGTGAGACTGGCTGGCGCCTCAGCCCTCTGCGACACATCGCGCGAATTGGGGAACATTCTAGTTGGCGGCCTAAGACCTATATATACTGCCGCAACCCAGCGGCCGGCAGTCTTTGATGGAGGCCGCCTGGCCGAGTGTGCGCGAGCGAAGGTAAGGGTCGACGAAGACTGGAGATTGCGGGACGACGGCGAGTGAGGTGTTCGTGGCTTGAATGGTCGAGAGGGTGTGAAACCGACGAGTGAAGCCTACTGTGCGTGAGGGCGCTTGGAGGACTCTAGAACATTGCGACTGGCGGGACATGGACTGAACTGAGGTGGGACTGAATGGAACTCTAATACTGATTTTGAACTGTAAATATTCGAAAGGTCAAATATGGACACATAAATTTTAAAATAATTAAATATGTTAATGCTCTATATATTAGAACTGATCTTTAATTATTTTATTTAATTGATTTCTTTGCCATAATTATACATGTTATTAATTGGTGTTAATTGTGAACAGTAAGCATTTTCAATTTACTGTGCGAATTTGAGTTCAGATAATTTTGGTGTAGTTATTGTAAATAAAATAAGGAAATTATAATTAATTATATTATTTTATTAAGATCTCCATCCCTTAACGAACTTGGCATAGCCCACTTAATTTCTTGAGAGAGAAATTGTAACAATATGATTTTTTTTGCAAATAAACTTTTGGAAAGTGTTTTGAATAGACAAGATGTTAGATAGCTGTTAACAGCATGATGTCTTTTTAGAGACAGAATGTTTGCAGTTAGAAAAAAGACAACGCCCCACTGTATTTTTTAAGATAACATATGGATATCACCTACATTATGTCAGCATGATATCTCACTGCCAACCTGTCACCAATAGCTCAGATAATATTTTGGATTGATTCCTATAGAGCTTTATCACTTTCAGTTATTGACGATTATATATTTATACCTTTTATTCTCAATACGAAATAGTAAATATATTTAATATTTATGATAACAGTCAAATTTTAAAAAATCCAAGTATATCAGTGGATCTATATGTATGAATTCAACCGATTCCATAAATTCAGAATACTTTACATTTTTATTTAATTTTCTCCGCGCTTTTGACTTTAACAAACCTCTAATCGCAAAGATAAAATCACAAGGTATTGCATATTTTATTCATACTGCAAATTATTTCTTATCAATTTTCATTTGTTGGTTGGTAGCAGCTCCAGTTTCTGAATTAGTAGTACCTCTGAAGGATGTACTGGCACCAAATTGCGTATTCATGGAAACTTTGATTTTATTTTTAAATTTTCATAGAACAACCCCTAAAATTCCGATTAATAAAATTCAACCAATAATGGTCCACACATATATTTGCTCTTTTTTTATTCATTGCCCTATATCAAAATACAGCATATAAAAATGGTCTGCATAGTGAAGAGGATCTATGGTAGCATGCTGGGCTGTAAACTGAAGGGTCTTAGGTTTGAAACTTGCACTCAGTATGGGTAATGATTTTCATATCATATAATGTTTTGAGAAGTAAATGAAATGAATATATATATATATATATATATATATATATATATATATATATATATATATATATATATATATATATATATATATAAAGAGGAAATAACATTTACTAAAATTCTAAATCGAAATTAATGTTTTCCTTATTATTATAGTGCTTATTTCTGGACATCCAGCAGTCACAGGCCCGGCAACATAACAATGTCCACAGCGTAGTGCACAGCTTTAAAAGAAAGGGAAGGGGGGTGGCGGGTTGAAACTATAAAATTTCACCCCCAATAAAAAAAATTCAAAACATTTTTCATTAATAGATAAACTTTAATTTGAATCTATGTAGTATCTTCAGTAGTAGATAAACTTTATTGTAAACTTATCATAACATTCTTCAATAGTAGATAAACTTAATTTTTCACCAATCGTCATGTTCTTCAGTGGTAGATAAACTTTATGTTAAACTTATTTTTGAGCACAAACTGACTAAACTGAGGAAACATACTAGCGCAGGCGATGTGCCTTAATAGCTGCAAACTGTCCTACAACTCCATCAAAAGAGATTTTGCGAGCAACTTTATTTTGAAAGTATCACCAGTCCAGTTAACCATTCTTGGGCAATAGTGGATCGCAAATAGTTTTGGATGATTTTCAGCTTGCTGGAAATTCTTTCGTATGTGGTTATTGAAACTGGGATGGTCAGCAACAATTTGTATGCTGTTAGAGAGTGGCTGTGAAAGCCTCCTGCAAGTATTTATTTACAATTATCTGAGCAACAGCGATAGGTTTTGAAGTAGGTGAAAATTTGTTGTCGGTCAGAATGTTTCTCAGAAAAAGGAGCTCAGAATACAGGCAACTTCCCAAGTTCTGCTCATAATGTCCAGTCAGCTGTTCACAAGATTTCTGTAGATCACTGTTACTCAGTTTCATTAGCAGGCTAGGATACATGAATGAAAACAAGTTTGCTACTTCTCTTAAATCCTTCAAATCTTTCTAAAAGGCTTACAATAATCCTGGCCAACATTCTCTTATAGATATTAACTTCGAAAGCTTTATCCTTGTCTGTGATTAGTTCCTCTTTGGTTAACTCATCTGGAAATGCTATGTTTCGTATTTTCGCTTTTCGGAGAATTGCACACATACTCCCAATTTACTTGCAAGCAGTCTGGCTTCACGTATGAAGCTGCTGAACTCGTTTGTTCTCGTGTTCTGTAAATTCTTGGTCGTTGACTGGAGAATACCAGCTGCCATCAAAATGTCACAATCTGCTTTTTGTATGTGCTTGCTGGTACTGTTTAACAAAGTGAGGTTGTTTTTTCATATAACAAGCAGTGCAATGAATTCAAAATTTGATATTTGACTCAAAAGACCATCGCAGTCACATTTCTCAATGCCATCTTAAGTATCTGACTGAATGATCTTAAGAACCTCTATAATTCTTGGCAGGCCTTTTCGGAGAGTGCACACTGGAATAATTCGGCCTTCCGAACGTGTGATGCAGACTTGCTTAACTATGACTGAGCTTGTTGGCAGACTACTTTCTTGTCGAATTACAGATATTTCATCATTTGCACTTTGCAGTATGTCTTCGGTTGGGTCACAAAAATTAACTTTTTCAGAAGCAAGAGCAGGATCTGAAGCTTTGATGAGAATTTCCCATCGACGGTTACTTGAAGACAAGATTGTGTAAATCTCCTGTACAACACCAGGATCAACTTTATACTAATCTGCTATGACGAGATTAAGAGTGTGGGGTGCACGGTGAACATAAATGGCCAGTGGATTTTGTTTTTTGGAATGTGCTTGTACTTCAGAAGAATTTCCCTTCATTACTGATGCGTCATCATAACTTTGCCTTCTACAGTAAGCAATATTCAGTCCCAGATTTTCCCAGAAAGAGAGCATTCCAACCACGAAGTCACTGGCTCTTGCTTCATCTCCTGGTATATGGATGAATCCAAAAAATTTCTCAGTGACTTGAAATTGTTCATCAATGTTGACATATCGAATTATGCTGGATAACTGATCTGTGTGGGTAGTGTCCATGATCGTATCTACCATTAAGGAGTAATACTGTTCATTTTTCACTGTGGCAATGATGGCCTGTTGCACTTGTTTGCCAAGAAGAACAATCAACTCATTCTGAATGCTGTTGCTGATACACTTCACTCCTTCCTTCTTGTTTAAGTGGCTATGTAACACAGGATCATACTTGGTCAGCAAGCTAACTAAAGCCAAGAAATTTCCACCGCGACTATGGCCGAGTTGTTCAACTGATCCACGAAAAGCCAAATTTTGAGCAAAAAGAAACAAAATTACATCAATAATTCATCTTAACATATTTTTCCAATTAGAAACCTCTTGCTCGCGTAGTTGCTGAAGGTCACGATCGATCAAGGTATTGCTGCAACCCATTTTCCAAGAAACCAAAGCATCTCTATGCAAGGATGATTTTTCATTTTTTGCAACATTCGCATGGATCTTACACCAATTACAATCACCTACTCTGCTGAATGCTGGGTTGTAGTTTGGATCACTGTTTTTGGATAACAGGCAGCAACAGAAACAATAAAGTCTGCCGTTTGTCAATGAGTAATGGATCCAGTACGAGCCATTTCTTTGCCGGTTTTGGATGCATTTGTTTGTACAGAGCAGTGGTGAAATTGCCTCCATATTTATTTTTGGGAAACTGACACTGGTTCTTTGATGGCTGACAAGGTCTTATTTTAAGCATAAATTTGTTTGTCTCAAAACTAAGTTCACTGCTAGTTCTGCCAATATAATGCACTGAATCACTTGGCCACTTTTTATTGAGTAAATTTTTTAGTTCTTTATCGGTGCCGATCTCAACAGATTGGTGAGGAAATATTCTTTGTGCAAAATCAACTGTTGTTTCTGGATTGGAGTTACTGGCAGGTAGAACTTCAAGTGCTGATGTTGATGACAGTGAGTCTGTTATTTTCAAATTGGGGACTGATTGATGACTGGATGTTCTTCGGATTTTATCAAAATCTGAGAGCATTGAAGTTCGTTCTTTGGAACAAAGAAAAATTGTTTAGTATTAAAGTAGATAAGCAATTAAAAATTTGCAAAAGTTTGCAATGCATATTATTCAATACTGATAGTACTCACATATAATGTGACTTATTTACAAGCATATGAATCAGTTACCAATTTTGGTTCTGGAATCATGGCTTCAAGAAAATCTTTGGAACCGATAAATGTTTGTAATTGTGGAAGTTTGCTTAGAGATGGATCTGAATCTGATGTCATCACAGAAACTAATGGAGAATTCTCTTGAACTGCACATTCCATCAAAGAAACATCTTTTTTTTTTTGTCAAGCGTAGTTGTTTCACAGAAAATAAAATAAAATTAATAAAAGTTAAAGTATACTAACAAAACACATGTTAAAGAGCACACATTTTTTTGGTTCATAAAAACTTTAGTCCTGAAACAATACTCACATAGAAAGTGGCCCAGACTGTCCAGTATATCAACCACTTGTTAGTTCTGATTTTGGAGATATTAATTCAGAAAAATCTTCAGAACTACTGTTAAGTGTTTGTGACTGTAGTTCCCTTAGAGCGGTACCTGAATTTTTCACTGAGGCAGATGGAGATTTCCCTGGATTTTAAAATTTCATCAAAGAAGTTCCTTGTATTTTGTCTTCTTTGTAATGAAATCACTTTTGCCGCTTTCGCTGAGCACCAGAAAGTTTACTATATTTCAACTTTCCACTAGTGTTTAGGTCCATATCTGTTAAATTAGAGATACGGTCATATATACTTAATGAGCTAGTAAAAATACTTTTAACAACTAATGATTAATGTTTAGGCAACATCACATTCTAAATATAAAATAATTATATCACGAATGGAAGTTTGGTTCTGACAATTAAAAAGTGTTGTTGATTATGTTGACATAAATATACAATGGAATCTTATTTATTTTCGAATATTTTAAACCCTGTGCTTTATTTTATAGTTATCTTGCATTTACTTGTACACACACACATATATATATAATCTGTTTGAAAAAAATCAAAAACTCTGAACTAGTAGCCAAAATGTATAGGTTTTTTGATGTCTCATATAATCGCTTTACAATATTCCAATGTTTAGGAAAATACTGTTCTGTAAAATATATTTAATGTTTTTTTTTATGAATCAGTTTTGAAGTCGTAAAAAAAAATCAGCATTCGAATACTTAATATAACATATCAGTAACAATTGTGTTGGCGATAACATCCCTATAATAATCATGTGAGCCATTTGACAGAAGATGCCATGCTACGAACAACATAATGTTCCCATAATAAAATAACAATGGCATTACAGTTTTACCATGTAGTAGGTATCTACAACTTCAGTAAGAAAACCCTTATACGACCAATCAAAAAGAGCTTGGAAAGAATTAAAGTTCGTACATCGACAGCAGATATCTACGAACAATATGTTGGCTAAACTAATACATTTTTTTATTTGTTTATTTGCTTCCGAAACTATTACATATCATTTAATTCCCTTTTATTGAACAGAAAATAATAAATACGGCTATCTTAAACTAGTTACGGTAGGTACTGTCCCTAAAAAAGTAAACATTGCTTCTGAAGAATTTCTTTTAAATATATCCCACGATGTGTATATCCTGTGATATTACTATTCATTAATATAGGATTTTCACGATAAAGTGAGCACTTTTGAAAGCCCTCTCAATTGAAATTGACGATGTAGAATGGACTGATAAAGGGTTGGATATTATTTTGGGTGCGGTAAAGGAAAGGTATAGGATGTGATTTACCCAGATAGGTGCCAGGCATCGTCAAGACAACACCAAGATTATTGTTGTCTCTACTGATCTCGGGGTTGCGGGTCATCCACCCGGAACAAATCTCCTCGCCGCTGATGCTGGTGACCTCTGCCCTGTCGATTATTACTCCAGATTTGATGATATTGTAGTTGTTTACTAAACGGTTGCCGGTGGGTCGACTACATACCCTGATGCTTGCTTTTAGCGGGTAAATTGACTAGCCATTACCACTCGCGTATGTGGATTTTTAGGGCCAACCATACGCCCATAAGATAAGGAACAACTTGCTAACACATACATACTTGCAAAGACTGAATGGAGTAAGACATTATGCGAGCAGGTATTGTTAGGGCCTGTTCCCTTAGACACACGAGGTGGTAGAAATAATGTACGTACCATTCAGTTCACAGCAGTTTTTATTCGAGTTTACTAAATCTCCCTCTAGGAGAACACTTACATGCAGAGAAAGTGGCGAACAATACCGGCCACTGTGGTTACACTGCTAAAATAATGTAACAAAAATAATGAAATTACTGCAGAATTATGCTTCCCAGGGCGATGGTATTCCCGCGAGAAGAGAAGGTGGTGTACCGGGTGGCTAAACGATAAAAGGTTCCGGAATTATTTAAGAGTTTATTGCGATTAAATGTCAGTACCAAAAATTATGAATGTCGCATGACGCACATGGGAAAAGCCAGAGCTCACGACACACGCACCACCCTCGTATGATGCTTCTCGCTGACTAACTTCCCGCGTGATCCGCGTGTGGGCCTCGGCTGATCCACGTGCCAGAGCGGAACTACTTCTTGCTACAACCAGCAATATTCTGCCTTGCATCATGCTACTCAACCTACATTAAAAATTAAACATAAAACTCTGCAATGCAAAACATGGGTGAATGATATGAACATAACACTGGATGTGTGATGATATAAATAATAATATGGTAAACAATGCCCTAGAAAACAAGGAAAACACAACAAGCAGTCTAACCTTTAATAAAATACAAGAGTATCTGGCATAGATCCTGGGCTCACAAGTCCAATTGTTACCAGGTCTACTTTCATATAATTCCGCCTCGCAGAGTCTTTGGTGTGCTTTTATGGCAACCACCAGCTGCACTGCACCGGCATGCCCTTATGCTGCATTGCGCTGATCCTGATCCACTCACAGGGAACCGGTGCACACTCTGCCTGTTGGTAGAGGGCACAGCCCTGCTGTGGTGATCTGGCAGGTCATGGTCGGACAAACGGTCTTAGGGGTGCAGGCAAGTTGCACACATCAGAATAATAGGCCATTAATATATTTGATTGTAGCCATAGATGTTAATTCCCGAGTTCGGTGGAATATGCACACTGTGTATTTTACTTCCACGACAATATTTATTTAAGAGAGTGGTTAAAGGCTGAAAGTAAAAAGTAACTACGGCCTCAAAAGTGCTCACTCTATGTGAGCAGCCTATAATGGGAATTCAAAAACTGCATTTAGAACGACTGTTTACATAAACGTACAAATCCTTTTTGGACGCATAAGCCATTGTGTTGTGTAGCAGGCGTCATTGACAAGTATACATTCGATTTTGTACATGCATTTCTTACACCGATTATAACATTGCGTTACAATCATAAAACACCATTGTATGGCTTCCCCATATGTATTTGTTCATAGAATAAAATACAGTTCTTGTAATGATACTTTCTCCATTATGCCGGATTCACATGTACGCCGATCACGCCAAACAAGCTGAGCAGGTTGAACCAGTAATTGTTCACATTTAAGAGAATGTCTCGTGATTTGCAATGCCAAGATTATGAAATAAATTACAGATAACAAACCAGATGCTGTCGTCTTTCTATTCTAGATCACTAATTGATTTTCAAGAGAGCGTAATTTTTTTACATCCAAAAATAATTTACACTTTAGTGCTACCTTTTGGTTCATTTTCAAACTATGTTTATTTTATACAAATTTTTTATAAAATTAACGTTTATATTCACATAATTCACTATAAATACGTACATTGAACTATTATATACATTAAATCAATACACTTCAACTATCGAATACATTAGCAGTATAAAATATGTGACCTACTTTACTTCTGGGAAATATCAGCGAAGTCTTCTCTTTCCACGAGCAGAAACTATCGATGCGAGCTCAACTTTTCTGCGTGACTCGGATGGAAAACAAAGACTGATTGGTTGTTCTAGTTTTCCGCTCTGTTTGTTCAGCGTGATTGGCGAACATGTGAATCCGGCATTATCATCTAAACATACAGCTACATAGTACAGCAGTACTTAGTGAATAAGATGATAGAATTGAAACACAAATTGCACCTTGGGAAGAAGACGGCCACAAGTGCAAAACTGATAGTTCTGTGATATTTACGCTTTAATATTAAAACAATTCTGGACATTTTGATTTGTAATATATTAAATCTATTTCTTGAGGATGGATAAAAAATTGGCAGTTCTTTAAATATAGTATTACATGTGTAGAGAAAATGTGATATATTTAGTTCTAATTAATTTTGTTGTACTTGTGGCCATATTGAAATATAATTGAATCTCAGTTCTTTGCATTATGGCCAAATATATTTCACTATACATTAGTATTTTTTGACAAAATGAGCTAAAAGGTTTGCCTGTTGGTCAACTCAATTAGTAATTAATAATACTAGCATTAATATAATAAACACTATATATCATATTTTAGTCAAACTGCATATCATCTACAAAACATTATGTTAAATACATGCATGGCTATTGTAAACATAGACTGTTTTGAAAAAAATGTTTTATCACACATAATGTTTACTTCCTTCATCTAAAACGGCAGAAACACGAAGACTTGTTAAGAAATCATGGTACTATGGCTTTATATGCTTTGATTCACACAGAAGGAGAAGATCTCTTTTCTTTGCAGCATTGATTACTGTGGCTTGGGTGTATGCAGGAATAAGTTCATGAGTCCTTCAGTGTCTTCCTCTTTTTTGGCAATGAACATTGATTATGTTGTATTCATTAGGCTCATAACTAAATTTGTATTTAATTTCACACTGTTCTTCCTTCTCAACTTTAATTTTTTTTTTTTTTTTATTCCATGGTACCTTTTCACCATTTTTATTTATGCTGTGTCTTTTTCATTTATTTAAATTTGTGATCCAGTTTTCTTGGCAGACTATATGACAGTTGCCCACTAGGCGGTAACATAAATGGGCCCTCCCTTCAACACACGTTTCTCCTGTTTTTCAGTCAGGGCATCCATGTGAGCACCTTAATTTTGCATGCGGTCAGTAATTAAAAATTTGTGAGATATTGAGGGAATGCTGTATGAAATTACACCAAACATATATAATGAAAATAATAAACTTATTTTTATTTTACCCTTAACAGTTATCAGAATAAAAAACAATGGGCTTTCCCACACTATTTCTCTGCAGAAAGATATGTAGGCAGGAACCAATTTCATTAGGGTCACATTTAGCTTGGCTTTCATGCCAGCAAAGGCCGAAGCCAGTACCCATGTTGAATATAGTGAATTTGTATTTCGAGAGCCTACGTTTGTAGTCGAATTGTGAAATGTCGCCACTTAGTGTAGGAAGGACAGCTTGCATGTCAAAGCAGGCTGAAATACACTCCCCTTCTATAGATAAATTTGAGTCCATTTGTTTTTCCCCGCCTGCTGAGCTCACGTTCTTTCTTGCGTTTGTCGTAACTTTCCTGGAAGTTTTCGTTATAAATGGAATTCTTCCAAGTTTCACAGAAAGATCACTCGATTATGTTATGAACAAAAACCCTAAGTTAAACTGTGTTACAAAAATATTTCTGTGCGCTGTATGGTTACCGAACTGTACATTATGATTTCTGCAATCTGTAACATATCATCTATGGAGATCTGCAATTGTTTTATATCCACTTATGTATTGGCGATAGGTTTGCTGTCTCAAGTAATGAGATTAAATCCTAGGTATGGAATTTATATGCTTGACAATTCCTTCCGTAATAGCTGGATCTAATGTTTTGTGATTCAAATTCTTTCCCTGCTTGTCAGGTTCTACAAAACAATCGTCAAATTTCTTTATGACATTTCTTATCATTTTGTTCCCAACATCTAGAGTATCCATAAAATACTGTTTGCAAACTCTTAGTTTCCTCCCATCTACTTCAAAATAGTATCCGTTATTTAGCCCCTGGGGTGTGTTATCTGGAATAGTAACTTTCCGATATTTAGGATTTCCTACGATCATCTGTTGTGCAATGAATGCTCTTTGAGAATTTACATCCCCATGACCCAATATTTGTTAAAAATAGTTTTCCTCTTTTCAGGAGCAATGTTTTTACACTGAAATTTTCATTTCCTTTGCAGGTTGGTTTCATATAATGTGGAGACACAGCCTTACCTTTGTAATCAGCATACTCTAAGCCTGGGTTCCTGTTATGTTTAGCATTGTTTTTTCTTCAATCTTGTGTGCATTGTATTCTTTTTCTGGTCTTCATGGGCAAGACATTTCGGGATTGTTCATTTGTCTCTTCCACGTTACCTGAAAACATAATGGAACTGTATATTGTAGAAATGTTTGTATGTACACAGTTAAACAAAATACAGTTATACTGTAACAGGGAAAGCATTGAATAGATGTTGTTAAATTTAAATACAATGTTGGTTGACACATTAAATTCACTGTATGGAAAATAGATGATTTTCAGTCAATAATTGTTGCAACAGTAAATTTTACTACTACCGTAGTTCACATTTAATACCCAGTATGGTTGTATATTGTTGTAAATATTATTATATTACACAAATAGATATATCGATTATAGATAATATTATAGTCATTATTAATTTGGTTTTTGTTAGTAGTGGTTATAGTTATTATTGTGTTTGTCATTATTGATCAAATAATTTGAGTGTGCCCTCTTGCCTTAAATATTTTTTTTACTATTTAGATGGTATAGTAATACTACATAAATAAAATAAATAATATATAATTTTTTTCATAAAGGCAATCGAAAATAACACAGTTACCGTTTTTTTTCCATTCTCTTCTCTCTCTTAGCCACGTGACATTGAACTGTGTGCCACATAAAACTGTTTAATTTTGCAAATGTAATCCTTCTCACGAATAAGGATATTGGATTTTTTAAACCTGATTTAGGCTTAAAACACCTCTAAATTAGTCTCATGTGTTAAATTGTACATCTATGTTTAGAAACTGTTGTACCTAAACGACTGTAATTTTACTTGCTTCCAACTGTGTCCATGAAGAACTCCTCTGGTGCAGCCGTTGATTCACTAAGTGAGGTTATGTCTTGGTGCAGACCTCGAGGATCGTCTATGCCATCCTCTGAACTGCTACCTTCGGGTTTCAATGTTTTATCCACATCGCTGTCATCCAACTCACTGCCAGAATCCGAACTATGCTATAATAAAGGAAACAGAACTAATTATAAAATGTTTCCAAAAAGCACTTCCACATTATTAGTTGAATAGTTAATTCGTTGACACATTTTTAATAGTACATAAATGCAATGAAAATAAATAATAAAGTACTATTATTGTCAGATTTTTTACACATGCAGCTAATGATTTCATAAACGTGCTTCTGGATTTATACATCTTGCATTCTTAGATACCCACATAAACAATGACACTTCACTGAAACAAACCTTTGCCAGGTGTGCTAATATCATGGAATTAAAAATACTACAACAATAAAATTAATGCTTTGGTCAGGTGTAAGAATGTAATGGAATGAAATAACATTTATTTCCACTAAATTACAATATACACTGAAATGTGGCTGAATAGAAATATAAAAATTTAAAAATCAATTACACATTTACATGGAATATGGCCATAAAGGAGATATGGCCTTATATAATTAATAGGTACGACTGAATTACAATGGTACCATATGGACACAATTACGCCCTGCTCCCAATAGTTTACAAACCACATGTGGCCCTATAGAAAAAAATAGAGTATTTTTTCTCCATAATGCGGTCTTGTTTAAATTCATGACATTTTTGCACTTGTGGCCCTCTTCTTCCCAAAGTGCGAAATCTCACTACTATTACACAATACAGGATAAAACACGAAAACGAACAACTTACACCGATTGCGTATGCCTTAACAGCGAGGACGTGAGGGGCTCTTGCTTAATGTACAGTACACATGCTGCACTATGTTGTTGGAAGCGACAGTTATGTCAATATGGTAATGTGACATGCCCTGTAATTAGTAGGAGTGTAGGAATCCTTCCCCACCTTTGATTCATCGGATAATCAATTTGATTTTAAATTGATTGGTCAGATTAAGGATTAAACCAATCGTAATCCTAACAAAAATGTGTCGTTAATCCGCTCATCTTAAATGGATAAAATTTTATTGATTGATACAATTAATTTGAGTGAATTAATAAATTACAATTTTTTTTAATTTTGTGTGAATTGATTTTTGTGCGAGAGTGTGCTAAGGGTATTTATTGTTTGGGGAAGTGGCCTGGTAGGCCCTAACCTTCGGAAGTCTAGTGTTGCACTGAGGTGTGATGCATTGGGGAAGGGGTATGAATTGTGTAATATTTAATAATTGTATTGAGGAGGGGGCATAGGAGTTCCTCCCCTTATACTGTCTGGCAGGCGACTGAGGGAGGAGGAGACAGAGCATCACAAGACATGTCTGCTTCGGCCGCCGTCTGATTATATACTGAGGTTATGGTGGAGTATTTTGTTGAAAATTAATTATACCCAAAAAATATTCTGAATTACGCAGCATCAGTTTACTAACCTGTCATGTAAACTAAGAATATAATTTATGGCAAACAAGAGAGACTCGCCCATGTCTCGTCGACAAACGGAAGATATTGAGAGTAGGAAATAAAAATAACGAAATATTTGATTGAAAATGTTTAGGAAATAGCTATTGAAAGAATACGTATTTTATTGAATAATAGACTGAAATCCACAATATTTTACTAATATAATTAAAATTAACACAACTACATGACTCCTCGACTATCACAAAAGGAAACGAGTTATAAAATTATATCCACAACGAAGCAAAAAAACTGTTTCCTTACCAATATCATTTATGAGTATTCCTGAACACAAGAACAACACACTTTCAAGTTACTAACAAAGGTGAGATATTAAAATTATTAATCCCATCTTACGAATTCACTGGTTTATATTTCCAATGCAAGCAAATCACAATAGCACAACTCGTCTGCTCTACGACGTACAAAGATATTTTAGCCAGAAGATCAATCACCTAATCGCACAGAAAACCTGCCCAATTTCCAAGATTTAAAATAATTAATTTTTAACAAGCAATAAAACTTCCGTTGAAGCCTAGCGCGATGTTCCGCTCTCGTGGAAACCGACGACATCTCGCTATACTTATCCAGATCTAGGTTAGCTTAAAAGCGGAATTCACACACAGGTTTCCCGAAAAAAATCGCATATAATATGTCACAAAATTAATAAATCCTAGCCGAATGAAAAAATCGCCCGAATTATTTAGAAATTATTAGATGCACGTATACGTTATCGTCCTTATGTTTTCGGAGTATGTATAAAGTAAGTATGTTATATCAGAAGTAGCAGCAGACATCCTTATGTTTTTAAGTAACACTCGATTTTTTTGGAGTGATTTATAGTTACGTATTTCCTTTTCTTGGAGAGTATTTTAGTTTGTTACAAGACAAAGTTGATGCATGCCATCACTTAGTGATGCAGGGCGAAAGACATCCTGGAGTAGTAGTAGTCTTTAGCCGAGCTGTGCGGACAAAAGGTCGTATACCTGGGCCTATAACTGTATTTCTCTCTCAGACTACTTTCGTCTTCTGGCAAGCTTACCCTCTCCAGTAACAAAAGTGTAGGTTGTATCACCAAAGTGTTTCAACTTCAGCTGAGCTGACGGGGTTTTCTCGAGTTTTATCAAACTCCCTCAATGCTTTTAAATTTCTTATTCATATAAAGGGTTTTCTCGAACACTTATATTTCCTCAGTCCTTCAATTTTCAGAACTCTTACATATTAGTTGATTTCTTAAATTGTGTAAGTAATGTTAGTGTTGTGTAATACGTAATTAACCAGGCACATCATCATTCACAAATACTTCAAGGTTCACATTCATACAAAGTTAAATAGTGTAAACATATTACATATTAAAATTACACAACGAATTAAAATTATTAAATAACAACACACATTATTCCTTTTAACATAGAAATATTTTTATTTCAAAAATAAATTATTAAACCATACACAAACACAAAAATATATTTACAAACATTCTTACTCATATATAAAAACAGACAGGTAATTAACAATCTTTCCAAACAGACTCTTAAAATTGCTTACAAAAACAAACATTCTTTGACATCATTTATAAAACTCTTCTTAAAAAATTTGTACATTTTTAAGAAGAAGTTATTTGCAAGGCAGATTATTAAAATTCAATAACAAATATTTACAAACACTTCATACAATGTTCTTACACACATTTTGAGAACATTCTCATAAAGTTACTTACCAAAACAGACAGATCGTTGAAAATTAAGAACAATTATTTACAAAAAAAAAAACAGATCATTAAAAATCAAAAACAAATATTTACAAAGACTTCATACAAACTTATTACGAACATTTTTAGAACATTCTCATAAAGACGTTTATCAAAATAAGTAGATCATTGAAAAAAGTTATTTATATACAATCAATTTACATTGTTTTTCTTTACATAATATAAAGTCATTAAAACTAAAACATCATATTAACAATAAGCATTGTAGTGGATGTCTCTATTTTAGAACTACATATATATATATATATATATATATATATATATATATATATATATATATATATATATTTATTTATTTATTTATTTATTTATTATATATTTATATATTTAACGACACACTGATGGGTGTTCGTTACAACGTACATATGTGGCATTCTTTATGATATACTCATAAGTCACGTCCAGGTAAAGAATTGCCAAGCACCTACACACCAACGATGCCCTATAACACACACAGCACATTGTATTCATAGATTTAAAAAAATTTCACACCATGTTATGTGTTCCCATGATGTGAAGAAAAGCACAAGGGTTAAAGAGGAGGATATTGATAAAAAAAGACCATAAGAGGTGTTGGATCGAAGACATGTGCGATGAATTTCTGAAGAGATGTATCTGTTCACTGGTAGCTGTTAATATGGTCTGCAGTTAGACAAACAGTAGCTTGTTCCAAGTAGTAATATCCCCTCGAATGGAGGAGGGGGGTGTCGATTCGATGCTTATGCAGAAGATGCAGTTGACATTTGCTGACAGCAATTATGTTAATTGCTGTACTGCTTTTGGTGCAGCCTGTGGAGCAGGCTGTAGTGTTGGCAGATGGACATCATTGGTGGTGTGGCATTGACAAATTTGGTGTAGTTGGCAGGGCTGTATTTATTGTGTTACTGAAACTAATGTTGTAGTGCCCCCAGGATAAGGTCGATACTCCATCTGCTTCAATGTAGCATTTATTGTCAAAACCCGGCGACACTACTATGGTCACGCATTCGGTGTAGACTCCGTGACCACGCGAACGAATGTGATATTGGGTCCCCAAAACCCTGGCGCAATTATCGAGGCAATCTCGATAATCCTCGTATCGGAGTTTCTGCAAGACGTTAGATTTTACACCCTTCGCCTTACATATACATTGCTCAGTCGCAACTATGTATGTGTAAAGCTTGGGATGCAAACCTATAAAATGGGTGACTATACGGCCAGCACATTCGTTTTTCATAAACCCTGTATGGCCTTTGTTCTTATGGGAGAGTTTTTGCGGGTTATCGAGCACATAGTTGTATGTATCAAAGCATGCTTTTAAATCTTGGGTAATTACTTTATACACGTCATCACAAGTAACAGAATAGATCAAGGAATCGGTATGACAATACACAGAAGTGCAAGGCTGGCTAAAATGAATATAGGGTTAATTTCGAAATGTCAAGAATGGCAACACCAGTGAACAAAGGTTTGTTGAACCTCAAAGAGCTCTTTGACATCTCGATCAGTAATAGATTTCCATAGATTATATGCCTTGCTTGGAATACAGGACGACCTATTAGCTCTGCAGCCCCATGGATCGTGTCATACCTGGAAACGACTTATGTCCTGTTTCCCGGCAGACATTATGTAAAGTTTTTCCATAAATGGAATTATTCATCAGCTTAAAAAACGATTTTTAGAATTCGTTTGCAGCCTGAGCATGCTTATAAGTGTTAAATTCGATGAACATCACCATCCATGCCCTCTGCACGAAGTGCAGAATGCGATGAAGAGAGTCAAGTTTGAACCTGTACATCAAATAGTGCTTCAGTGTTTCCCCATATATAACACATTTCTTCCATGGCACAAGTGTCAAAAGAAAATTTTCATGCAAGCCATCCGGAGGTATGCCAGTTATTGGGACCAAAGGCAGATTTGCTAGAGCATCGTGGCGTTCGTCTGAAAAATACAAATCCACTTCCGCGAAAAAGCATGTGTCACCATAATTCACAGTGTTGGTGAAATCCCACGATGCAAACACATCAGCCTCAACCCACTCTAAATTATCAATCGGAAGCTTGGACTGCATTGTATGACTGTACAGCCAGTTTACTTCGAAATAGCTTATTTATTTCGAGGCCACACTTGTGTGTAATCTTCACCCATGTAAATATGATTTTGGAAACCTGGGTAATACCGCTCCTAACCCCGTGTTCTACAAAAAAGATACATGTTTGGGTCGGTCAACAACTCTAGCCACACATGTGTCATTGACAATAAAGCATCCTATGAAATAGATGGGGCTGTGACGTACATGGAGGGGTGAAGACTGTAATGAACCAAACATACAGTACTGAAATTATCAAAAACATCTGTCAGCAAACAAGTGTCCACATGTAAACAGTGAATAGCATACTGCAACAGGCTTATGCAGTTGAACGCATCCCATGCGGCTTGAGCATTAGTGTAATCCTCATCGGTAATGCCTTTGCCTTTCATCACATTATGAAATGCGCCCTTTGGTGGGAGTGACGTGCACATCAGTCTGTCTGGTGACTTAACAAAGTCATAAGAAAAGACTCTTCCTTCCGTTTTGCCAATTCAAATTGGGTGTTGTCTGGAAACCTCGAGCAGGTGATACTCAACTGTGCAGGTTTTAATTACCTGCCAAAGTTTCCAGTGAGGTGCTCATGAACTGAAATGAATAAATAAAATGTAAATTGAATTATTGTGCATTTCTCTTTTAATCAATCCTATTGGGAATTTGTTTGGTAGTACATTTATATTTCTCTAGGGTCATTCCATTCACCTGGATTTTACCCGGGTTTCGATTACCACAGTCTCATCAGGTTGTGTTATGCGACATTCAGCCGAAGGCTTTATGAGAAAGTGAGTATCATAATTTTGCAGGTTATGAAAGACAGCGGCGAGTTGTCTCTTGGGTAGTCTGAAGTTCAAGTTGCATTTGTTATGTGCACAACTTCTGATTTCGCCTGTCAGATGGTCATGATCGACCACAAAATCTGTACCGAGCTTTTCCTTACCAATGTGACAACATTTTTGAGCTGCTAACCTAGTTTCATCAGCAGTGGTTTTTGGCTTCATCGGAACAATCACACTGTAAATTCCTGCAATCATCTTTGTTAATTTAACTAATTTATCTACTAATTTGTACATATAGTTCTCACCCACGAACTCAAAGTAGTTTGATAAACTTGAATTGTATGAGCAGACCAACAAAATGCCACAAGCATATGGAACATGTTGATTAATGATAGTTGTATTACTCGTCTCATCAGTAGGCAAGCAAGTGGAAAAGGGTTTCAAGGAACTTTCAATGTCGCAATAGGCAACAAAACCCAATCTTTGCTGATTGCTGTAATCCTTAAATTCTAAGTACTTATCATTCTTAGTAGGAAAAGTACTACGAACATCCTTTTGTTGCTGGCAAAGTATAGCATGACTTACAAGTTTCTCTTCAATTTTGAAATACTGGAGCAACAATCACAAACAAATTTCTTATAATAATATTTACTCAGCTGACTACCAACAAGCTTTGACAGATTTATAATGCAAATGAAATGCAAATGCGCAGCATTATCAATAGCTCGAATGGCCAAAATATTCGCAAGTTTCGTCAATTATATAGCTATCTTCCTCCACCACACAGTAGACATTGATAGAAATAGAATTGTTTTTCTCGAACTTACGAATATCCTGCATGACTACAGCCCTGCCAACTACACCAAATTTGTCAATGCCACACCACCAATGATGTCCATCTGCCAACACTACAGCCTGCTCCACAGACCTTCAGTATTTAAAACCTCTCGAGGTTTTGGATATGAAGTTAATCTCTTGGCATAGTGTGTAGCAGGAAACAAAGATTCTGAAACTGTGTAGTGGAAACACATTCCCTTCGGGCACTGTACATCGATACAAGCCTGTCAGCTAGGTAAGGCTTAATTTATTCATCATAAATTACACCAAAATCGGACAAATGCATCGATGTTTTTACAAAAGAAGATGAAGATAGTACTTGGTGATCATATCTGATTTTATTGTTAATTAGTTAGTACTACTAGCGATATACATTTTCTTGGTCATGTGGAATAGTATTTTATCCGTAATAAATGGTATTAATCTAATTAATGGTATTTTGTTTTTATTGTCTTTTTCTATTATTTTATTAGAATCAATTTCATTTAACTGGCATCCACTTATAGTGTACTAATATTTCGTAATGATATAAAAGAAGGATTTGTAATTTCATGCAGTTTAATCAAAACGAATAACATCCACACATATGACCCAACACAAACCTGCTGCCTGAACCAAAAAGGTAAACAGTGGCATGCCTATGACACTTAAATTCTGGACGTCCAGTGACTCACGTGATATTGTCATACATTGACATAAACAGTAGTCCATGTGACATAATACAAGTTATTCATTAAATGAAAATTTGTATTCAGTTCGAACTGTTGTTATGTGGTTGTACATTTTACACATTCAGTTTTATAAGCAATATTTATAGTATAATTGTGTTGTGCATACAGTATATGTTGTAATATAGTTTGCATTATTGAAATTGGGCAAGTTGTTTAGTAGTTATTAATTTTTTAAGTTGTCAGGTGGTACATAACCTTAAAGTGGGTGCCATGATCTGTCGCCCGTACTAGTATTACATACGGGCGACTCAGAGTGCAGTCCCTATGTATAGCAGCCATCTTGCCAGGCTGGAGCTTGCCAAGTCTATTTTTAGAACAGCACCTTCCTCCACTGTGAGGGGTATCAGATACTCACACATTATGGAGATGCTAATTTTGATATGCCAGGGTGATGCCATTTGCAAAATTTATCAGAGGGACCCTGTACCTCGAAAAAATCTCTCAAAATTCATGTCAGTGTAAACTCTGTCATCAACTATATGCACATAAATTAGACTTGTGGCGAACACTGTGACCAGTAGTTCATATCTGAGATCTGGCCAAGGTTCCACTGAAGCTGAGAAATCAGAAAATGAATTATTTTCCATTTCCCTAGACAAACTCTCTCTCTCCATCTGACTCAGAACTTGTTTGGGACACGGATGAAACACTATACGAATCACACAAATTTTCCATGTCAGACAGATACAGATCATCTAACAAGAGATCGACTTTACTGTGTTTGGGGGAAGCAGACTTGATACGAACTGTTGCTTTTGACGGCCTTTCCGTGTAATTCAGTGTCCGAATCACTCAACTGAAGGTTGTCCAATAACAAATCGAATCTCCTCCGTTTAGCCGAAGTGATATTTTGACAGCTCATATTTGCTGGTCTTTTCATCTGCTATTCAGATTCACTCTCTTTATTGCTGACAAAAAGATCTTCCAACAAACTGTCGATACTTTCTTGCTTTTGTTCACTCGTTGTTACTCCTAAGTGTTTTGAATCCCAAAAAATCATTTCAGTAACACAAAAATTAAAGTCCTGCATCTTCCTGGAAAAAGATAGAAATATACCATTACAGTCACTTTCCATGGTGTATCGAGGTACCTGAAAAAAAAAAATTTTTGTTAGTAATATCCTAAAAATAGGGGAATGTCAATGTAAAATTTTCCTTTTATTTATCTAACTAACTTTACTTTAATAAAATTAAGATTATTTTCAGAAATATAAACTTCATTTGGGAGCTCAGCTGTGTTTGAAAAGCACTGGGGTTCATGTATTTTTACACAGCGTGTGCGAGTCTGGGATGGGATTACAGAGACGGCTGCTCCAAGTAGTAGTTACCAGAGGGCTAGGGAGCTGTGTGAACAGGATGGGGTTGGTTGTGGTTGAAGAAACAGCCACAGAGTACAGCAGGCGACACTTTCCCAGCCTTGCTATGCATCCGCTCCTCTTCCCCACCATGCTACTCCTCCACTCTTCCCCTCTGCACATGTGCTATCTCGAACGCACCCCTGCAGCACAGACAGCAGAGATGCCTGCTACCCCCTACACCCTCCTGCATTGGAGACCACACTGCATGACCCGCCTCTCTACCAACCTGTCCTCGCAGAATGATGTGCGAGCCGTGTCCCTATATAGTTGCCAATCTCAACTATACAGCACATTGTGAGATACGCGACTTGGATTTCGCAACTCACAACCTACGCAACAAGCAAGCAGTGTTTAGAGCACATTTAGTACTTTAAAGTCCCACCATTATATTGAATTTAAGCAAGTTGTTAAATACTAACCTGATTTGTTTCAGACTAAACTTTAAATATCGAAATTACTTTTTTTTATTTAAAAATAAAATATTTCTAAAGTGATGTAAATTACTTCATACTGTCAGAAGGTTTTATCAAATTTTTAACTTCAAAAACAAGTTTGATAACAATTTTGTCCACAAAGTTTTAGCAATGGGAATTAATAAGTTACACTCTCAATTAATATTAACAATTAATAAACTCTAACAACTAAACCTTAAATAGACTCAAGTTCTAACTAGAAATAATTAAAATAATTTATTTTTAATTTTAAAAAAATTACAAAATTACAAAAAAATATATATTTTTTGTACTTTGGCAAATAATATACAAACTATCTAAGGAAATACCAACCCACACCCTCAGACATCATAACTACATTCTCACCACATTCAATCAGTTTCATTCCTCATTCATTCATCCATCACCGTTCAAAAGCATTCTGAGTAGAGAAAGGTGAATCATAATATTGTCATGCCTCACTCTGTTATAACAACAGTGGTTTTCATAATTTTCTTCTCTACTCCATCAAACACACAAACCATTCATTAAAAATTCCCACCAAGAATATCTGAAAAACTAATTAGAAACTCGATTTAAAATAAAAATTTACTCCTGGGTTTATTATAAACAAATAAATATTTAAAATGCAATAAAAAAACAATATTTAACAGGAAAAGTTCCTAGAAATACCAGAAAAATTATTTAAATGAACAAAGCAAATAATTTATTAAAAAATTCTCCACAAGTATACCATTTTTCAAGTATATTATTGTGATAATTAAATAAAATACAATTTTTTTCATACCCTACATTTTAATCCTAATTACTTACATAAAGTCTACTACCAAAGGTGGTAGTCTGTGAGTGAGGCCTAAACCCCGATCAGGCAGCAGATGGCCCAAGCGGAAACCAGAGTCCTACATTCAGAGAAGCAGGTAGCCAGGTGTATGGTGGGCTCAGATGGGTCCGAAGCCTGGTGAACGATGAGCTCACACTACGGCATGGGAGGATGCAAAATTCCAAAAAGCAGTGGGCAGTATGTAGTGAACTCTTAGTGGCCAACAGTTCACAGAACAAGTCAACCCCCTAACAACATCGTGAACAACCACCGGCTATGGGAATGGACAGTGTGTGGCGAGACACAGCAACAGATCACAGGCATGCACAAGAGAGGATGTCCTCACTCCATGAAAGTTAATTCGCAAATGGGGAGGTCCGTGCTGGAATCCCTATATATAGGCCAGACACCCTCCCTTGTCTTATAATTCATATATCTCTATTTGACTGAAATGTGTTTTAATCGGAGAATTAATGTATTTAAATTGCAATTTGACCAAAATTTACAGAATAAACAGGTTTATTTCATGAATGGATGCATTTTTTAACTTTAATATGCACATTTTGAAATACAATGTGAAATATACATATATATTTGGTATTAGTGATTATATTTTATATGAATTACATTTTTATTGAACAATTTTGTAAACAATGAACGACTTTCTTTTGCAATTCCTGGTTTTGAAACCAAAAAGTAATGCATTTTTACTACTACTCAACACATTTATTAAAAATTTTATGTGCATACACGAATATATATTTGGATGTGATTTAAATACATATTTTTAATTACTTATCAAACATTGCATACATATGCAGTAGTATAAAGACTATTAGTTTTAAAGGTATATAAGGTTACTGATTTACAAACTAGATTATAATCATACATGTTTTATCTGGGATTCGAACATAGAACCTTCCAACTAGATTACAATCATCAATGCCTTACCCAGGATTCGAACCCAAAACCTCCAAACTATAGCATAATACAACTATGCTACGGAGATCGGCAAAATGAATGAACTATTTTTGTATAATTGTGTTTTGTTGGAAAGTATCATTAAAAAAAAATTATAATATACTTTTTAAACATAAACCTTTTCTAGATACAGACTCGAGTATCTTAAATAGTTATTGACATCTATTTTGACAAATGAGTAGGTATGTTTGTTAATAGATTTATTTTCATTACTAAGAACATAGTGTGTCTTGATAGAAACCAAAAACTCTTTGTGACAGCATTAGTGTTGTGATATTTTATTTACCAAGATAATAATATTATTATTCCTTTCTTAGGAAAACAAATTCGTTTCTCAGTTTTAAAGGGTAGAGGTAAATAAACATACAAATGAATTCATTTTACAACATATTTTATTGACAAATACTTTCAAAATATGTACACTATTTAACAACAAATTACAGGTTGTTTCACAATTAGCAAATCATTTTTAACACAGGACATTTCAAATATATACACAACATTAAAAAAAAAAAAACAAAGTTAAATACCAAATATTTCAGCACAAGTATAGGATTTTACATACATACAAAATAATTTTTAACATAGGATGTTTTGAAACTTACAACACAAGCAAGTATAGAGTGTTTCACAAACATAGATAACAAATCATTTTTAACACAGGTTCTTTCAAAATATACACAAGTAATAATAGGGTGTTTCACAAACTTAGATACCAAATATTTTAACACATGTTATAATCTATTTACAACTTCTGTAAACAATGTTTACATACACTTTCATAATATTGGGTCTAAGTCGTCTTCTTGAACTCTACTTTCAAGGAGGGAATGTTTCTTATGCCCTGGTTTGATACTATTGGTTTCAACACAAACATCTTTACATTTGGGAGAATGTAAACCGATACTTTCAACTAAGTCTGAGTAGGTTTCGATATAGTGTCAGTGGATGGCTTCAATACTAGATCGAAGAGGTGTTGTTGCAGTCATATAAAACATAGGACATTTCTTATTGTCACTGCATTAAATCCATTCATGACTTTTTTCCTAACAGAAAATAAATCACTTTTAAATTGAACACCCTGTTGTAAGTTTTTGCAAACACATTCAGAAGACCGTTACACAATAAAGCTTAAGTTATATTAGAATTGCCTGGTTTGACACTAATGTAATGTTTTCCTGTATTAAAATACCGGTTACTTGTATGCGATCCAATACTCAACTGAGAACAAATATTAAAGAAAAATGTATGTATATTGATAATTCTCTTCTATTGTTTTAAGCTAAATAATGATTGCAGACTAAACTTTATTGATCGGTGTACATGACACTGATGAAACATACCCAGTACTCTATGTATAACCTAACTTTTTGCTATAATGAATGAACATTTGTATAAATTTGCCACATTTTTCGAAATACTGATATGGTAAACATTATCTGCTGTATAGATAAGATGTTTCAAATATGGTTCTTCCTCACAAAATGTCGTTACAATACTCTCATTCTAAAGCTTGTGATTTCTCTCTACCCTATACAGTCTGCACTGATTACAAACACATTTTGAACTGTTTCAGTTAGTTACACTAGATTCAGCAACACATGTTTTATTATGTGTTAACCTTAATCCTGAAAGTATGTGCATTTAAAATGAATGTCTGACACATACATTTCATTATAAGTAATATGTGACTATGGCAAGCTATAAATTACAGAATGCAAACCATTATAAATAAACTAATACTTTCAAATCGGTATGAATATTATTATGAATTAGCAACCACACACATATATATTGCACATTGATGGAAAAGCTAAACTTCCTTGTTCGAAAATAAAGTTGTGGATGTCTCTGTCGCAGGTTTCCTTCCAGTGAAGGGTGGTTCCAAGATGAGGTCTGGTGACTTAGTAGGCGATTACTCCATTGCCTCGTTCTTCTTGCACCTCTTTGGTAAGGCATAAAGAAAAATCTTTGGTATCCTATTTGCAGGACGTCGAATACGTCTGTAGGCTCGAAGCCACTAACCATGACTGACAATTTATTGTGTTATGTTTTCCTTTATATGGTCTGACATATTATAAGTTCTTATACTACAAAAACTAATTAATTATTTAACAACGTATTGGTTATGTCGAATTTACAGCCAAAAGCATTGCTTAGCCGTAATTCACATGCCCACATTTCAGATGGCGACATTTGAAGTTGGCTACTCCCTTTCATTTGCATGATGTGTTGCTTCTTATTACATGTTTCTTTTCAAACTGTAGGACTATCTTAGAACTGTCTGCGTAATTTATATTTTATTTAAGTCCTGGTTCCTTGGTTATTTTTCCATTTCTCATTTTAAAACATAGATTGTCTGAACTACATGGTAGGTCGCATGTTGAAAACCAAACAGCCTTCTTGTTCAAAACACAACACTCGTTCTTTATATATATTTCCTGAAATACTTTGTGAAAGTTTCAGTATTCAACTCCATTACACGGCTGCAATTGGTCGAATGTATTTCCTTTAGACTTGAACCACACTATCTTGGTTTCGCACACCAAACTCCCATTTGCATGCTCTGGATAGAATGTCTCTATTTTAATGTCTTATGCAGGTATGTACCTGAAAAAAACTATGTTTTAATTATTATCTTCATATGTAACTAGGATGTTGATACATGCAGTATCTTAAGGCTTTGCTTTTAAACTTTGACCAAAGCATTTTTTTGCACAGTGAATAATGTTATAGTGTTTTACTGGCAAATTAATTCTTGAACAGCTGTAATTACTTCTGATGTTTATAACTTCTGCATTAGTTAACATAATCATACATTGTTTATACCTTTTCCCCAATATATAAATAGGATATTGGTCTTCATATTCTATATCACCAGAATCCCATTTCAAATCATATACTTTGTATGTTAGATGAAGAAACATTATATTTACTTCCAGATTTAGGGCATACCATGGTTGAGGTGAATTAAAGCTTAATACTATATTATCGTTAACATCATTAACATATGATAGAGCAAGTTCTTTTAAAATTAAAGACTTGACATAATGATTTTCAAATCCTTCCACATAACAAATCATTATTATGCTCTTTCTTTTACAAAGTTTACATCATAAAGTTCAAGTTACACAGTATGTACAGAATGACTAACCATTTTTTAAATATCTCAGTAGTTACATTGTAATCCACTTCATCAACCCTGGAATGGTCCATTTGTAAATCGGGGATAATCCTAGCTTATATTAGCTTTTCCAACCATCGCGACATACAAACTCTCTGCACATGTTCATTGACATCATTAATGAAAGCGGGCAAGCCATATGGGCAGTCTTCACATGGAAGATACAACACAATATCCTCATCTGCTCTTAAATGTTCAGGAAGGAATGTATAAATTAATTTCATTTTGTGGGATGCAAAGGTGATAGTAAAAACTTTAGGTAACACACACAATTGAGAATAGTCTTGACTAAACAACGGTTTCGCCCATCCAAAAGCTGGAATCACATTGAATACTTTTGAATACTTCTGTGCACTCCTAGTTGTCAGAGGATTGAACCTCGTGCATTATACCTGTTGCAAGATGGTGCTGGTGCAGAGTGAAGTAACCCCTGAAGATTTTGTGGCATAACTCTTGATGCCAACTGCTTACCCCAAGCCCACTTGCCCACCATCAGTGGCAGCCCCTGCAGCAACTAGCCCTCTTCCGGATGCTTGTGCACACTGGTCGAGGAGTGCAACACAGCATTTAACCGGAAACAAAGCTAATCGCAAGTGGAGCCGTGGTGCCGATTGAAGTGCTTGTGTTGTGAGCAGTGCAAGGAAGTGCAAATGCAAATAAAACCACATGCGCCAGCATGTATGTGTTTCTAAATGAGACCCTGTGAAATGAGATGTAAGTGGAAATGGCCATTATTATCAGACGCTCAAGGGCGCCCTTCCACAAGATGGCAATATATGAAGCCCTAAAGTTTTTAAATACCCCCATGGACTTTAGTTTACTTGTTTATAAATTCCTGTTATTTCCCTTTTTTCTCATGTTTTGCCCTCATTTCGTTTCATACAGTGATTTGTTTGTATTAAAGGGTTTCTATTTTCAGAGTAATTATTTATGTAATAGCTGCAGTCAGAAGAGCAGCGTGGATATGTTATTGAAAATATTTGTGTGTAAGAAAAAGTCAGCGTGGGCTGCCGCCCCGCCATCACCGGCCGGCATGCCATGCAGGCCGAGTTACTCATACTTGTGTGTCTCAGGGAGGTGGACATGCAGACAGACAGGGTCGAGTTTTGCCCGCTTGGGTGGCGCATCAACTTTTAGAACCATTCTTTAATGTACAGTTGACTTCCAGATACCGGAACCTTGTGTTAATCAGCCACCCAAGACTCTTTGTCTCTTCCCTCCCTTCGGTTTAGCATCGCCTAAGGAGCCATATTTTCCATAAGTTTTCATAGCCTTTCGGCTCTTGTACAGTGTTACCCTGCTGGTGGGTTAAGCCCAGTGCCAGTGTTTCCTGGAGAAACAGTTTAATAAAACCCATTTGAATGGATGTAGGATGCATTCACATTTGGGTTGTCTATGGGCTAAAGGAGCACAGGCCCCCACCTATCTTGTCAAATGTTAAGGGTACTGTGCTAAGTGTTTTCATGCCTTTTCAGTGTTTTTATAGCTATGTATAACAAAGTATGGGTGCGTGAGTCTCCCTGAGACCTCACTGCATAAATCTGGTAAAGTATTTTATTAGTTTATTGATTACGACGGACAGAGCACTGGTAGGATATCGCTGAAGTCGTCGGCACATGGTCCTAAGGAACGAGTCTGCTCTACAGAGAAATTGACATTGCATCCTGGCAATGTCTGGTGCCCAAGAAATACTTCAGATGTTGGTAAGAAAATTCTGGTAAAATCCTACCTGACCCTTAACCTGTAAACTGAACACTTTTGCTCTTCCATCCTGCCTTCAAATGTTGCCCAACTTAGAGGCGATGCCCTTCTGCCAAAAATCATACTTCAAACCCCTGCTAAATTATGTTCCAAAATTTCCACAAAATTTTTACAATTGTTAACAGTCAAAATTTGACATTTCCAGCATTCTCTGACCTACACCAATGACAAGGAGGCTTAAAGAAGATCAACAGTGCACAACTAGAGCCATGGGATGCTACCACAATTCCCCAGGATACCAGAAAATCGACGCCCTTGGCCAGAGAGGAAAAAGCACTTGCAATCTACAGGGATGCCGTCATTGCAACCACCACAAGGAAAAACACATAGGAACAACGGATAGTGGCCATATTGGTGTGCTGTGACATCAGTCAGCTCGTGCCACCCAAGCACCGAGCAGACAAAGGGACTGCAAAACCTCCCCCTCTGCCCACGCCATGCACTCTCGAGGAGGACGAGGAGAAAAAGAAACAATAGAAGGCGAAAAGAAAATCGCCTCCCTCTCGCACTACTCGCTCAGTGCACTGACTGTCAGCTGTGCGCCCGTCGAGCATCGAACCCTGCCTCGCACAGTGCCGTGCAGGTCTGCCATGCCGTGACATCACCCATGTCGTGCCGAACATCGCCCCCTCTCGACCACGCTCCCATGTGCCATGCACCCACATCAGCACTTCTGAAATTATGTGGGTTTGTATACCAACAACACGGCTCGCTGGACAAATAGTAGCACAACAGCTTTAAAGTGTCTGCATTGTCTGTGCCTACTGCTGTAAGACCTAATCACAAAATATGAGCAAGGCACAACATACTGCATATACGACCATCAGGTCAGCCCAATGAACAACAGTGTCGGTAATAACCATGAAAGTGTGGACAAACAGAATAACCAATCAGAAATTCTGAACAGAAATTGAATGTAATACTTTTGGACAACACAGAAGCAAATTGGTGCCATGAACTATTCTGCCCAGGTCAGTGCACTTTCCTTTTGAAATGTAAACAATGTAGCAGCCAGTACCATACTGAGTGCCTAAACAGAAACGAACTTCAAACAATTAAAGAATTAATGTTTTCATGTAAACAATGCAGTGCATAGCCATTACCACCTAAAAATGTTACGTACAACTGGGACACATTCTTTGATGAACTACAGCAGATGTACATGTGTGACCATACTAAGTGCATGGGAAATTTGGATGGAGTAATATGTAATTGCCACAAATGTAACATAAGGGTATAACAGTACTGTCAAACCGAAACAGAACAACAGACGAGAAAGGAGGAAAAGCTCATGTGTGGAGACTGCACAGCTAAGAAGGAGGAAACACCTGCTGCCATACCAGGCATTCATAATACGTTCGTGGTACTGCCCAGGACTACAGTGCCCGACTCACAACCAGTGTCTGCAACTATCCTTCCATACTCCTCTCTGCCACCGATACCATTAAACCCTATGTTCCACAATTGCAATCCTATTGTTCTACACCAATGTAAAACCACAGTTTTCCCACAGTTTTACCAGGTATACCAAATCATTTATCTACCTCAACACCATTCCCAAACATGCAAACAAATTTCAATAGTACCCCAACAGCAATGCTCAGTGTAAACAACCGGACAGATTCACAGTTTCGGCCAATGCCAACCCGATTTCAGACACTGCCGAAATTTTCAGGGCAGTTGAACGAACACCTGTCAGCTTTCATACAGGACTGTAACATGTGCCTGCAGTGGAACAGTGTCTCGCGAGGACGAGTGGCCTGGATACATAGAAAATCAACTGGAAGGGGAAGCAAGACAGTGGTGGCCATCTATTAATTACTATGGAGTCAACTGGGGATAATTAATGCATGCATTCCTGTGGCGTTTCGGGGATACCTTTACTTCGATCAGATGCAGAGTAAATTGACACTCGAAGAACAGAAAGAGGGGGAAACCCTGATGGTGTTTGTGAACTGTAAGACACACCTGGTGCGGAGGTTCCGCCCAGGTCATATGTGATGGGGAGCACAAGAGGTGGTCGTGGACACAGCATTGCCAGAATACCGCCCAGCTCTCATCCTGCTGTTTAACAGTGGCCTTGTAGAATTTATGCATGCCACTATAACTCTGGAGCATAGCACAGGAGTACTGTGCTGTGACATGGGAGGCGCACGGGTTGCTCAAGGACCTCGCGATTATGGTAACAACCGTGTTGAGAATCACACAGTGAACAGACAGGACTACCAGCACAGAAGGCAAGAACAGCCACGAATAAGTAATGTGTACAGTTTTCAAAACCACACACGAAGTGGGGGAAACATGCAACATGTGAGTGAGAACCCCGATGCAAACTGCATTATATGATGGGACAGAACAGAAGCGAGTGTAAACAGAATTAATGTTGTGGAAAATTAACAGCTGGTAGCAGATATGTATAGCAAAGTCGTGGCCCCTCTATAGAACTGCGAATTCGTACGCGAGAAGAGAGAGTGATGTGAGAGAGAACAGGTAGATGGATGACGAGTAATAGAGGGGTGTGTCGAGACGTGCTTGCCATGTGATCACACTACTTGGAAGCTATACGTGCCTGCAAATTACCGGGAAAAGGTTTTTGAACATGCACATTCTAGCACAACAGCAGGATGCCCAGGAGCCAAGCAGACGGCGAAAGATATTTTAGAAATGTTTTTTTCTGGTCTGGTGTGATGCTTTACGTAATAAATTGGGTGAGAAAGTGTCAGAAGTGTAACTTGTTCAAGTCGCGACGAACTGATGGAAATCAACAGCAACTCCTGGGCAGCCGAAAATACCTTTTGATACTGTGTGCCTAGACCTCATGGGGCCATATTCTAAGTCAGCAGGAGGAAAGAGGTTTATTTTAGTAGTCACTGATAGCTCCTGGTGCTTCCTAGAAGCCTATCCGTCAAGTAGTGGCAAGACAGGACAAATTGCAAAGTGAATGCATAATGAGTTTTTCGCAAGCTGGGGCTACCCGAAAGAGCCCCGAATGGACAATGGGTCCCAGTTTACAAGTGGACGTTGGCAAGAATTATGTACTAGCAGGGGAGTGCGGCATGTGAAAATGGCAGTTTACCACCCCCATGTGAACCTCACAGAGCGGCGCAACCAGGAGTTGAAGGCACATCTCTAGCTCTTTGTGGGTGAGCAACATACCGGCTGGGCTGAACACCTGCCCGCCGTGCTCTTCACTCTGAGACATATAAACGCAGCCACAGGAGAATCCCTGGCGCAAGTTCTGTTGGGGAAGAAAATGACGTTGCTGAGCAAGCATAACTGTCCGCTTACGAAAAATAGCAGTGACATGGAAACCAGTGGTGCACGGGAGAAAGGTACCAGCGCCAATATCGTGACCAGAGAGAACAGCAGGTAAAATATGTGAACCGATGGCTGCTGGAGACAAAGAGACTGCCCACATCCCTCACAACAGGTCATGTTGTGTACGTCAGAGCACATCAGCAGTCCGCAGTATGAAAAACTATTGCTCGGGACTCGCACAAAGATGGACGGGACCACATCGAGTGATGAAAACACTGGGTCCGACGACATACCTGTTGAGAATAGGCAGGAAAACTGTGAGAATCCTCTGTGATGAATTCTGGGCTGCAGCTGAGAGTGCCCCCTAGCAGGATGGGGAAGAGCCTCAAAACTGCCAGGACGGCCCCGCTCATGATGAGCACGAGCAAAGAGCAAGCAAAGCGGAAAGAGGTCCGGGACCTATACCATAGGTCAGGCCAACTAGTGCAGGGTGAGACGTCGACTTCGGAAAACACGGAGTTCACCAGGGGTCTATGTCACGCCAGCACCGCGAATCACCAAGTCGCCATGTCTGACGTGGATGGCGATGGTACAGGAGAGAGAAGAGAAGCAGCTCCCAATGATTGTAAATGAGATGTGGAACCGGAACAGCCAGCAGGAGACGAGGACCACCAGGCGCGATCACCAGGCGCCCCATGACTACAGAGGCAATGACGAGCTCGCTGGTGAAGTTCCAACGATGGAAGGTGGTGCAACACCTCGACCAGGAGTACCAGAAGAGGTAGTAGAAGGTCCAGCGTCAACCGACACACAGGTGCCGACAGGGTAAGCCCGATGACCAGAGTCGAAATGTGCCGTCAAGCTATGCCATTGGGTCAGAAGAGCTGAAAACAGCCCTGAAACTGCCTCAAGATGACAGGGAAGGGTAGGAGCAGGATCCCACCCTGGTGACGTCACCTGCAAGCATGCATGACGACGAGGTGATGGAGGTCGGGAGAGAAACCAGCCTACGAGAATGAAACTACTGGGTCACAACCGGTAGCAACAAGGATGGCAGCAGTGAGGAGAGTTGAGGTGTTAGTGAGGACAGTGAGACTGGCAGGTTGGCTAGCCCACTACCTCTCCAACATCTCAAGAGGCGAAGACAAATTCCACAGGACTGTACCAGCTGTGGTAGCACCACAGCATGCCGTGGACTGCAGGTCTGACAGTATCAGCAGAGGAATGACATGAGAATGCTGCCACATAGGGACGTTTATGTGCTACGTCTTCGCCTCAGGGAGCAGAGGAGGTGCTCCTGCTGCGAGTGACTCGACGACTGCAAACTGACTCGAAGGAGCTAGGTGGCATTTGACACCATCTGCTTCCCCTAAGCCCGTTTGTCCACCGTAGTCGGCAGCCACTACAGCAACCAGCACTCTGCCAGGCGCTCGTGCGAACCAGTCGAGGAGTGCACCACAGAAGTTACACCAGAAAATAAACTAGTCACAAGAGCGGCAGTGGCTCCGATTGAAGCACTCATGTCGTGAGCAGTGCAAGGAAGATTGAGTGCAAAGAAAACCACGTGATCTTGCACACACCTGTCTATAACTATTCCCTGTGAAATGGAGCATAAGTGGAAAAGGTAATTATTATCAAACGCACAATGACTCCCGCCCATGCGACGGCAATATATGAAGCCCTGTAGTATTTAATTGTAACTGCGAGCTTTAGTTTACTTGTTTTTCAATTCCTGCAAATTCCTGTTTTCACATGTTTCACCCTCATTTCGTTTCATACAGTGATTTGATTGTATTAAAGGGTTTCTTTGTTCATAGTAATTATTTATGTAATAGCTGCAGCCAGGAGACCAGCATGGCTACGTTAATGAAAATTTTTGTGTGTAAGAAAACAGTCAGTGTGGGTTACTGCCCCATCACTGGTCAGCATGCCGCATAGGTCTAGTTAATCATACTTGTGTGTCTCAGGGAGGTGGGCGTGCGGACAGACAGGGTCGAGTTTTTCCTGCTTGGGTGGCGCATCAATTTTCAGAACCATTCGTTAGCATGCAGTAGGCTTTCAGATACCAGAACCTTGTGTTAATCAGCCGCCTAAGACTCTTCGCCTCTTCCCTCCCTATGGTTTAGCATCGCCTAATGAGGCATATTTTTCCATAAGTTTTCATAGTCTTTGGGCTCTTGTACAGTGTTAACCTGCTGTTGGGTTAAGCCCGGCACCAGTGTTTACTGGAGAAACAGTTTAATTAAACCCATTTGAATGGACGTAGGGTGCATTCTCATTTTGGTTGCCTATGGGCCATAGGGTGCAGGCCCCTGCCTTTCCTGCCAAATATTAGGGGTACTGTGCTAAGGGTTTTCATGTATTTTCCAGTGTTTTTATACCTACACATAACTAAATATGGGTGTGTAGTCGCCCTGAGACCTCACTGCATAAATCTGGTAAAGTATTTTATTTGTTTATTGATTACGACGGACAGAGCACTGGAAGGATATCGCCGAGGTCGTCGGCACACGGTCCTGAGGAAGGAGGCTGCTCAACAGAGAGTTTGACATTGTATCCTTACAAAGCATGGTGCTCAAGAAATACTTAAGATGTTGGTAAGAAAACTCTAGTAAAATCCTACCTGACTCTTAACCTGTAAACTGAACACTTTTGCTCTATCATCCTGCCGTCACAGTTTTCACAGCAGTGGTCCTATTGCATTTTTCCTGTTGCGAGATGATGCTGGTGCAGAATGAAATAATTCCTGTAGATTTTGTGGCGTAACTCATGACACCAACCACTTCTCCCAAGCCTGTTTGACCACCACCGCCGGCAGTCATTGCAGCAACCAGCCCTCTACCGAGTGCTCGTGCACACCAGTCGAGGAGTGCAACACAGCATTTACACCGGAAAAGTAGCTAGTCACAAGTACGGCCGTGGTGCCGATTGAAGTGCTCATGTCGTGATGAATGCAAGGAAGTGTGAGAGCAAATGTGCCCCAGCATGCATATGTTTCTAAATGAGACCCTGTGAAATGGGGCATAAGTGGAAAAGGTAATTATTAACAAATGCTCAAGGACGCCCATCGGCGAGACGGCAATATATCAAGCCCTGCAGTTTTTAAATTCCCCCACTTGTTCTTCAATTCCTGTTATTTCCCATTTTCACGTGTTTCACCATCATTTCGTTTTATACAGTGATTTGTTTGTATTTAAGGGTGTCTATGTTCAGAGTAATTTATGTAATAGCTGCAGTCAGAAGAGCAGCGTGGATATGTTGATGAACATTTTTGTGTGTAAGAAAATAGTCTGCTTGGGTATGCCACCCAGCCATCACCGGCCGGCATGCCGCATAAGCCGAGTTTGTCATACTCGTGTGTCTCCGGGAGGCGGATGCACGGACTGATGGGGTCGAGTTTCGTGCGCTTGTACGGCGCATCAACTTTTAGAACCATTCATTAATGTGCAATAGACTTTCAGATACCGGAAACTTGGTTAATTAGTCGCCCAAGACTCTTCACCTCTTCCCTCCCTATGGTTTATCTTCGCCTAGGATGACATATTTACCGTCTGTTTTCATAGCCTTTGGGTTCTTGCTCAGTGTTACCTTGCTGGCGGGTTAAGCCTGATACTAGTCTATCAAGTGTTTCCTGAAGGAACAGTTAAATAAAACCTATTTGAATCAACTTAGGATGCATTCTCATTCAGGTTGACTACCCCTTTACCATTCAAATTTTACCCCCTACCCCTTTATCATTCAAATATTAAGGGTATTGTGCTAAGTGTTTTCATGTCTTTTTTAGTGTTTTTATATCTACATATAACTAAATATGGGTGTGTGAGTCGCCCTGAGACAGCACTGTGTAAATCTGATACAGTGTTTTATTTGTTTATTAATTATGAAGGACGGAGAACTGGACCTGAGGAAGAAGTCCTCTCTACAGAGAATCTGACATTGCATCCTGGCAATGTATGGCGCCCAAGAAATACTTCAGATGTTGGTGAGAAAACTCCTGTAAAATCGTACTTGACTCCCAACCTCTAAACTGAACACTTTTACTCCCCCATCCTGCTGTCAATATCGATGATGTTGTGGATGCATTGTGTAACTTTAGTTGCTGTGATTATCTGATGTAGTACTCGATTATGTGGACGTTTACCACAGATTTCGATGCTGTGGATACCTGGTGTAGCTCTCGATGCTGTAGACCCCTGGCATGGCTCTAGATACTGTGGATGCTTTGCATCATTCTCAGATATATTCTGGATGTCTAGCATAGTTAGCATTATTGTAGATGTCTATTGCAGTGCACATGCATGCATGCATACAATGTGACTACAACAACTATTGACTTATGACGTGTGCCACACGCCCTTATCTCTAAGACTATTCGTCTGGCCGTGACTTGCAACACCACCGCTGCAGGGCTGTGCACTCTGCCGATGGGTTTGAGTGAGCGCCAGGTCGCCGGTAAGTGATCAGAATCGGCACAGTGCAGAACAGCCTAAGGACATACCGGTGCAGTGCAGCCGGTGGTTGCCATGGTGATGCTCAAGATTTCGCGAGGTGGAATGACTTAAAAGTAGACCTGATATAAATTGGACATGTGAGCTCAGGATTTATGATGATAGACACTTCTGATATGTTTCTTTATTAATCGATTTATTATATGTTGTGTTTTCTCTGTTTGAAGTGCATTGTGTGCCATGTTATTGTTTGTTGTATCACACATTCAATACTACGTCCATTTCATTCACCACTGTTAATGTTGCAGTGTTTCATGTGTAATTTTTAATACAAATTTCATTTAATAGCATGATGCAGGGCAGAATATTGCAGGTTGTAGCAGGAAGTAGTTCCGCTCTGGTGTGTGTGTCAGCCGAGGCCTACCCACAAGTCAGGCGGGAATGCAAGTCAGCAAGTAACGTTGGACAAGGGTGGTGCATGTGTTGTGAGCTCCAGTTTATTCTGTGTGCATTGGGCGGCATTCATCACTTTGATATGGACTTTAATTGATTCTGGAACCTTTTTCGCACATAGTCGCCTGATATACCACCCTCTCTTCCTGCGGGAATAACATTGCCCGAGGAAGTATAATTCTGCCGTAACTTATTTGTGATGAAAGACTTTTACCAGTGTAACCACAGTGGCTGGTCTGATTTGCCACCCTTTCATTGTGTAAGTGCTCTCCTAAAGGAAGACTTAATCACATCGAATAAATACTACTGTGAACTGAACGGTATATAGTTTATTTCGATAGCTGTATGCATTTAGGGGGATGGGCAATAACAATACCTGCTCGCACCATGTCTTACCTCATTCAGTATTTGCAAGTGTAAATTTAATCAGTGTTCCTTGTCTTATGGGTATTTGGTTGGCCCTAACAATCCACATACGACAGTGTTAATGACTAGTCAGATTCCTGCAACGAGAAGCATCAGGGTATGTAGTGGACCCACCGGCTAACATTTAGCAAACAACTATAACACCATCCAACCTGCAGTAACAATCAATGGGGCAGAGGTTAACAGCATCATCTGCAAGGAGATTTAGTCTGACTGGTCGGCCCGCAACCCCGAGATCAGCAGAGCAACTATCTTGATGTCGCCTCGACGGCGTCTGGCTCCTATCTGGATGAATCACATCCTAGACCTCACCTTCATTGCCCCAAAATCACATACAACACTTCATCGGCCCATCCACAGCTCTCAAATGGCTTCCCCAAACGTGTGGCAATAATTTTACCGCTTCCTTTCCAACATTTAACCCAGTGTCGTTCGACAGCACCATGTCACGGATCCAAAATTGGCAGTAGTTTTCCTTTAATTATACTTAAAATAGGGTATTTTCAAAAATTTGTTGAAATATCACTAAATTTGGCATATTATAGCTTCGACAGAAATCATTTCAGACGTGAAACATGGTAGTTTATTAATATATGTTGAAACATAGTGTTTTTAAATATAATATTTATATTTGTTCAAGTATACACAGTTTATGACAAATGCAACAATGTAACAGAAAATCTTGGGTGAAAACTTTATATAATCGTATTTTATTTTCACATACATGACACTTTGTTTATTGCAAATATAACTAAAATTTCACTTTGTAGAGATATCTACACACAAATATTTGACAGTTGGAATATATACACACATTTGTTAAAAATATGTTTCTCATTATATTAGTTAAAACCTTCTACTTATGTATCGAGAATATGTATTTTTATTAAATCCAATGATATGTGGTTGAAAATGGTTTTTGTTGAATATTTACAACACAAATTACATAAAAAGTCATGAATAGTGAAAATTTTATTTAGTGAAAATATCTCTTGTGTTTGGTGTCATATTGAATTATTCGTAATTTATTTAAATATTTTCTTGTAAGTTTGCGAATTAAAGTCATTTGCGACATAGTTCTTAGTTTTGAGGAAATAATTTTTCATTGAGAATTTTTAAATTAATTTTCACTGGTAGCAAATGTTTGAATCATTTGTGCCTTGCGAAGTTTTTCAACGGTTTTCGTGACAACGGCTTGGAGGTAGTTCACCCCGGCAGTGTCCAAGCTCGGTGGGGGAGGGTGTTTAGGTAGGGCCAAGCTGGACAAAGACTTGCTTTGGGGAGAGGGAGTAATAGGAACTTCCAACCCCCCAGCCGCTCTGCTCTCTGTACTTCAGATAGTCGGTTCTAGTGTCTCATCAACCCTTGCACTCTACGCATGAATACCTACCCACAGTCTTCGTAAAATACATTGCGATATTTTGATCATTTTCATTTTCGCATGTTAATAATAATTCCTTTTTACACATGTTAATAATAATAATTTTTTCCTGTGTTAAAATTTATATCGGAAAAAGTGAGTGTGAACTATGTTTCGGAAAATAGTCTGCCAGTGTTCACTATGAGATTTACTATGTTACCACTTCGATAGGTTTTCGACGGAAGTCGTGTTAAAATTATTTTTAAATACTTTTCTCGATAGGGAAATTTATTCAGATCGATAAACTGCATTTGTAGATACGTCATTTGTGTTAAGATGTGCAATTAAGTAAAGATATTAATGCATATGTGCAGCTTTTATTTTTTAAATAATCCGTGCAATGTTTCATTTGGCTAGGATTTGTACATTTATTAATTTTGTGACAAACTACATGCAATTTTTTTTGGGAAACCTGTGTGTGAATTCCGTTTTTAAGCTTACCTACTTCTGGATAATCATAGCGAGGTGTCGTCAGCTTCCACGCGAGCAGAACATCGTGCTAAGTTTCAACGGAAGTTTTATTGCTTGTTAGAAGTGAATTATTTTAAAGCTTGGAAATGGGGTGAGTTTTTCTGTGCGATTACGTGATTGATTTTATAGCTAATTTTTTTCTGTATGTTGTAGAGCTGGTGAGGTACACTTTTGTAATTAGCTTGCATTGGAAATATTAACCAGTGAATATGTAAGCAGGGATAAATGATTTTTATTGATTTGTGAATTGTTTTAGTATATGTAAATTTTAACTCGGTCCTTTTGTGTTTGTCGAGGAGTCACATACGAGTCTCTCTTGTTTGTCATAAATTATATTCCTAGCATATAGGACAGGTTAGTAAACTGTCTTTGTGGATTTCACACTATTATTCAATAAAATATTCCATGGTAACCTCAGTCAACAATCAGATGGCGGCTGAAACAGACATGATTGCTCCCAACACCTCGCCCAGCCTATCATACATCGCTAGTCCTGCACCGACTTCCTTAGTGAATGGACGTATTCCTCGTATTAAATTATAAGCTGTATATTGTAATGTACACGTCTAGTATTGTGATTGACTTCCATCGTAAATATAAACGGGCGAATTTGTATTCAGTAATTAATCATTTTAATATCTCGCCTTTGTTAATTACTTCAGAATGTGCCATTCTTGTGTTTAGGAATATATACGTAAATTATATTGGTAGGGAAATAGCATTCTGGCTTCATTGTAGGTATAATTCGATTAACTCGTTGCTTGCTTTATAACACAATGATAGCTGGGCCGGTCATTCATGTGGAAATAGGTTCTGTAATTCGTTGGTGATTTCTCTTTGCAATTCGTTAGTATTTCATTCATCTAATTTAGTCTGTCTTAAATTATGTATTGGTAGGGAGACAGTTCTTCATATCTTTTTTAAGTTTTTGTGGTCCATTCGTTAGTTTCTTTCATCTAGTACATGCATCGTAAACATAATTTTTATCATTTGTAAAGTGTTTCAATGTGTAATTTTTTAAACTCGTTTCCTTTTGTGCTAGTCGAGGAGTCATGTAGTTGCATTCGTTTGAATTTGATTAGTATAATGCCATTGTGGATTTAAGCCTAATATTCAATAAAATATGTATTCTTTCAATAGCTATTTCCGAATAATTTTCAATCACACACTTCATTATTTTAATTTCCGACACTAAATATCTTCTGTTTGTCGACGAGTCACGTGCGAGTCTCTCTTGTTTGTCATACATTATATTCCTAGCATAGAGGATGGGTTAGTAAACTAGCATGTATTTCTGACTATTATTTGCGTATAATTCATTTTCAAATAAATACTCCGCCTTAACCTCAGTCTATAATCGGATGACGGCCGAAGCAGATGTGTCTTGTTATGCTCTCTCTCCCTCGGTCACCTGCCAGACAGCAAAAGGATACGAACTCCAATGCCATCTCCTCAATACCATTATTAAATATTACACAATACATACCTCTTCCCCAACACATCACACCTCAGTACAATGCTGGATGTCCGAGGGTGAGGACCTACCATGCTGCCCCCCCAAAAAATAAGAAAATAAATAAATAACCTTATCACCTCTTGCACCAAACTATACATTATCAGTTCACACAAAATTATTATTTTTATACACTAATTCATTTTAATTAATTGGATCAATCATTCAAATTCTATTGGATTAATATTAACAGATTAATGACAATACTTTAATCGGATTAAGATCGGAATAGTCCTTAATCCGATCAATCAATTTGATACCAAATTGATAATCAGATTAATCACGAGCGTGGTAGTATTCCTACGCCCCTACATTTCATGTAGAGACTCTTTTAAATGTTTAAATTCGGTGAGCATTTGTATTGTTACTGTAAGGTTTTAGTACTGAAAATGACTAATTCAAAACTCATCATTAGAATTCTACAATAAGATTCAATTGAATAAAACTATTTTACACAATAAGCATCGTATTTATTTTCAAAATAATGTGAAATGCTTGCAAATACCTCTTTTCACATGTAGTTAGTATACCATACACACTTTCTCGATTTTTCGCTCCTTGTAGAGGATTTCCCCACTTCAGCGATTCGCGATGGGGGAGGTCCCCTCATCATACCTCCACTAACCATAGCCCTGAATGTCCATCCATCTCAGGCCCAGCATCGTAGCGACATCCAGCCATCGCAGTCCCGGCATCGTAACGACATCCAGCAGCCGCTGGCCCGACACTGTTGGTTAGCCTCCTGTCCATATTTGCATCGGGCTGATTCCGAAATATGACATCGGGCCAGTATAGGCTGGCTGGGAATTTATCGGCTAGCTTTTACCGGCCCAATTCTGGCCCATAATTTTTGTGTATGTTGGACCAAGATACATTTTGTATCTTGCTGGTAGCAGTACAGTGTATTTGGTCACTGTATGTAAACAGTGAGCCGCCAGTCCATATTACCATCAGGCCGAAATCGGAATATGACATTGGGCCGATATCGGCTGGCCTGAGTTTGTCTGCTAGCTTTTATCGGTCCGATTCTGGCCTGTATTTACCGTGTTTGTAGGTTCACCTCGCTGGCTTTCTCCGTTAGGTAGTGACTGTGAAGCGATCACACATCAGCGAAGCTTAGAGTTTCTCCAGAAATGATTTTCAAGGGTAACCCCTCGCAATTAGAAATACTGCACAAGGGTAGTCGAACATTACACACTGAAAATAATTATATTTATTTTGTTTGTGGAGAAATAATAAACACAAGTGTTTTGGTAAACACACAAAGTGTAATCACAAATGTTTGGGTTGCTTGTATGTTCCCTATGAGCATTTACACACTTGAAAACCCGCAGCAGGTCTAAAAAAATTTTGAAGTTGTATAGTGTGTTTGGTAGTTTTACTTACATCAGTGACGACATTGGTACTGCAGTTCACCTTGCATTATTCAATCGTTAGTTGATGATGTGACACTTTGTGCAAGTGTTGTCTGAACACAGGCAGACTAATTGTAATAAGTTTATACTACTATGTTTTCCATAAACAATTGTGCACTGCTGGCTGAGTGTGAAAACAGCATTCACTTACCAGTTGGTTCGCACTCAGTATCCTTGCACACTGATTCACCCTTCTGCAGCACAAGGGTAGATAGTGTCAACACCGGGTGCCTACCCATACTGAGAAGTCTTACAATACCATTTTCAGTGGACTGGATCCTTACCATACTTGTAGATTTCCACCAAGTTTCACACATTCAAACAGTAAAGGTAGTTTTACTTTAGAATTCAGCATGAAAATTATTACCTTTTCATTGAAAACTAACTTCATAGACACTATGGAATTTTTGGATTGTGTAAAAGGCATTTGCTGCCTTGCTACATGAAATAATAATGGTTCTCATTAAGCATGTATAATGAAATTCTTGTAAAATACTGAAAATATTTATGCACACACATTTTACACTGTCTTATATATAGTCTTGCAAAGTGGCTTTGTCTTCATGGCTTATTGAGCAATTGCTATTAAAGCTTCTCATTCTGAGAAATGTTCTTGAAAAATTGGGAAAAAATGTTTATCTCACAATTAAATAAATAAATGGTTTGTTGCAAGCCAGCTCTCTGAGAGTAAAAGAAAACAAGACTTTAAAGTTATCTTGTGGCACACTACTAGGCAGAATTACTAGACTAGGAGTTGGAAGTATTATTGTTACAAGTTGAAAACCAGAGAAAAATATTCAATTTCAGGACCATAACTTTCCTCATGAAAGAAACAAATAAGAAATTCACTTTACTCTTTCAAGTGAATTGATTAACATACACAGTTCCATTCTGCACATGTGAAAATATTTATGCTAGGAATACCAATCCTAGACAAACGCCCAATACTGTAGCTAGACATATGGCTCAAATAGGTGAAACACTCAAAATTACTCAAATTCATATAATAAGGGCCTCTTCTTCACATACCCCTTACTAAAAGTACTTGTGCCCTTTATTTAACTCATAATTATAGCACTTTTAATGTACACTGGTACACTTACATTTTCAGTTCCTGAGAGCTCACTTATAACGATGCTTCTCTTCCAGAACCTAGTGCAAGAAGTTAAGTTACCAGCCTAAGCCAGCAGTGCATTACTTGGATTTTGGTGCATTACTTCAGTATACAATTACAGTACATTTCCTATAAGAAACTGACGTTAGTCAAGCTGTCGGAACGGCGGTAGATATCTGCCACACGTTCGGGCAAGCCATTTGATGTTGGTCTAATGCGCAGGAGGCTGGCAGCTAGTGCCAAGGTGTTGGTCAATAAGGATATTGGTTAGGTAAAGAGCCATAGATATAGTTTTGGAATCTCGGTGGGGATAACTACCCAGGGTGCCAGATATTGTTGGGTTAACAATATCGTGAAGTCGGAGAGCAGCTGTGGACTCGTTCCTCAGGGTCGTTCGGCCAACGACCACTGCAAATCCTCCAAGTGCAGTTGTTGTCTCCTCGTAAAATAAAATAAATACTGACTGAATAACTCCCTTACTTGCTGGGATATGTGGGCTCCCCACAAGCCCATACAAAGAACTGTTACTTATTACTCCGACTTGTGGCCATTTCAGACATGCTTGCACAGCGAGTTACACCTTGAGAAAATTGTCGGAGAGGGCCCATACCTTAAATACCTTGTGGCGAACTGGAAATTAACCACACGTGGTAACTCGTCACTACTGTGATTTATTCAGTGGCATTACTATTTTCCCACTGTTAAAAGCTTATATTTGGTGCTGCTTACGAACCCACCAGCTCGGATAATGTTGTGCAAAAGACACATGATCGCATGAAATAACTTAAATATAATTTAAGCCTACCCAGGCGATGCAAGCACTGTGTAGGTGCGAGGGGTGGTGGAGTGTTGGACAGCTGAAGTATGATAAAGTTTCCAGTATGCTAAAATAACTATTGCTGTAAAATTATGTGTCCAACATCGTAATGGCTGCCTGAGAGCACAAACACGAGCCCCGACTTGGCGCGACACACCCCTCGCAAAGAAGAACGACTACTGACTCTCTCTGTGCGGCATGCTGGCCAGCTTGACAGGCTGGCACCCCGTGCCAGCCTTGTGCACAATATTTGCAAATCGGACATGTAACCTGCGTGCCGGTTGTTACATATTGCTCTTAAATTTAACCCTGTAAATTTGATTCATTATACAAAAAAATTTCACTGCGTAGATTTAAGAACATTTAAGAAAATAACAAAAAGACCCTTTGAAAACACTGCGGGCTTTAGGGCTGCTAAGGCAGGTGTCTTTATTGGTTGCGTTCTCTGGTGTGAACTTACCTTACCCTTTAATTGCACAAATTAAATTACAGAAATTTTACAGGGTCTATTTTCGGATTCGTGTACTATATACGTGGTCGTGCTCACTCTGCTCTGAACCTGGGTCGTTCCTTGCCACATTGCACTGAACTTGCGCAGACCCAGTAGTCAGCATCGAGCATTTTGAGGGGTCGGTTGTATCTGATCGCGTTGCGTATTTTCCAGGCCCGGGTGGCCCGCATATTTTGAACTTATTGTTTAGAGTTACAATAGACTTTAATCAAATGGAGCTGTTTTCTTTCGCCACCAGGGATATCGCCCTCGTCTTCCCCAAGGTTAGCATTGACTCCCCAGGCAATGCAGCATCTAAAGCATTACCGCCTAGAGCATTTAATCAGTGTCTCCCATGCTGGCGTGTTAAGCATGGCACCACAATGTGAAGTTGTTTCGAAGGAAACCTGTTATAATTTCGCCAAGTAAATGCAACATTGGACAGTGTATGTGTTCTTTTATTTTGGCAGCCGCAAGTCATTTAAGGGATGGGCCCTTACAATCCAGTAAATTTTCCCACAAGTGTTCTTTGTATTTTTCAGAGTCTTTTTGTGTTATGTGTGCTGCACTACTTAATGCATAGGCAATTGTATATCCCGGATAATCCACTGCGCAGGGAGTTCAAAAGTTCAGTTGAGAAATTTAACTGCCTATAATAATTGTTATATCAGTACGAGGCATAGGGACAACCTGGAGAGTTCCTTGTTTAGGAAATGGATTTTTACTATGCAAAACGCCGCATCATAAGAACTGTAAGCAGCCAACAGGAATTTGTGCCTATGTGATTGGCCTGCAGCACCCCGAGAACACCAAGACTCTCGAAGCTCCACATAACCATCATCATTGACACCACCTTGAGCGATGTCTCGCACCTGCTGGGTAAAATCAATCAAAGTTGTAGGTTAGGTTATAACCTACAACTTTCCCTGCTATCCAAAATTATATTCAACCAACAATGTCAATGATACACAGTGTCAATTTGTCGCCCTTACGTGTGGCCAAATTCCTGTCAAAATTCTAGCCCTCCTAAATTTTTCCAAAAACTTTCTGGCCAAAACTAACCCACCTATCCTATCCTTTCTGGATTTTCTGCCTACCAGCAACGAGAGGACATAAGGCGAGTCAACAACAGCAACATGATGCCTTCCGGGTGCCTCCAGGATGCTGGAAAGGGTGTAGGAGAATGTGTGCGACGTGCCATGGGCCGCCACCATTGTGGTGGCGATGAAGGAAATAGACCAGAAAAACGGCCATCTTGGGGTGGTGCATGACGTCAGCCTGTGTCCCCCACTTGCCACTGTAGACAAAGTGACAGGAGAGTGCACACCAGCACTACCCCCTCCACCGCGACATGCCAGAACAGCTGAACAGAAAATCGATCTCTGAGAGCGTGTGGCATCCCGCCACTCGCTCTGGCACCACACCAGTTATCTCCCCATCTCAGTATACGCTGAAGCAACAGCAGGAAGAGAGGAAGGTACTCCCTCCCCTCCCTCTATTGCCATGCTCATGCAACAGTTTGTGCATCCATGGCGTTACAGCATGTACCTCGTGTTTACAAACATGGCAGATTATAAACACGTCAGAGCACCAGCACCGCTCTGTTTACAGACTTTGTTTCGAAATTTGAACTTGGAACACAGCACTGTCATTGCAGCCGACATTGCAGCTTTGAGGATTTCCATGCCGCGAACAACCGTGAGGAATAACAGCTAGGGAGAACAGTTGAAAGTCATGATAACCAACAGACAGTGCAAATGCTGATACAACCGAAGTTAGAAAACATAATAGCTACAAAAAACAGTTCACCGAAATATTGTGACAATTTGTTGTGCACCAACCAAGGCATAATCATACTAAATTGTACCAAGTGCCGCATCAGATATCATCGCAAGTGCATGAATGAACTTGAAATCACAACAGTAATAGGCCTGGCCTTCATGTGCCTTGGATGCAGTATGGGAGAAAAGTAAGCAGTATGCAAAACACACAAGACTTACTCATGGAGTGTCAACCATAACAAAGTGTCGCGAGTGCAGTGAACCACGACAGAAGCGAAGAGAATGTTGAGCAATATTGTAGCTGCAGAGTGGAGATGACAGCATGCAAATAGAATAAAGGGGGAGGAGCAGTTATACAGAACACAGAACTGCTGTGTTACATCTGCACAGCAGTCACTCATGTCAAAATGCAGATGCCACACGTCAGTGGTACACGCGTGGCCAGCGAGAGAGCACCACCGCTACTGATGACAGCACCACTACAGCGACCTACCCTGAATACCACTCCCCATCCATTCCATATAATTAAAATAAGAATATAAAAAACAATATAGAACCACCTATAGAAAATTAACATTGAAGGGATTTTGTTTTTTCAGATCTCTAAAATAATCATAACTGGTGACTGCATTTCAAAACAGATTTTACGCACTGTGCCTCCAGAGGAGCTGGTGGTATGTTCGTGTCCTGCCTGAGAACAGGTGGCGAACAGGAAATGATGATGTGCCCGGCACCATGTTCGGTATAGAGAAAGATTGTTGATGGGGCTCGTATGGCCGACGGCATACAGCGACGCTGGATACATGGTCAATATGAAGGAGAGCTGAGTGAATTTATCCGTTATATTACGTAAAGGTAAAATATTGCCTGTGGACGAAGCTGTCGGCCACTTCGTACTCCTATATTACCACTGAAATTACCCTGCTTAAGGGAGGCAGGATCCGTAAAAACAAAACACATTGAAATAAACTTTTAAATTTGAAGGTTGTTATTAGGGCGCAATACCAGATAAACTCAGGTGAGTTAAAAGTAATAAAACACGCCTGATTATGGGATGACAGTTTTATTACCATTAAGGTACAACGGAATGATACTACAAATGTGAATACGTACCTTAGTTAAGTCGACCCGGCACTCTGGACCTGCTGGAAAATAAGGCATGGGCCTTAGATTAATTACGTGAAATGCAGCCCGCACGTGAAGTCCTGGTATGTTACGTCAAAATGCATGGAGACTTCCCCACTGCTAAATAAAAGTACTAAAAGGTTCTTGAATTACATGAACTATGGATATGAAATAAAAGGCAGCCGATACTGAATTGCCGAGGGAGGTACGCAGAGCTTACCGTCTGCCCTGCCGGTTGTCTGGAGTGCTGAAGTCTGACTAACGACGTGGCGTCGGTTTCGCCTCATGTCCGGCGTATCCGGCGCCAAAATCAAAACATTAAACAAATTGAACTTAGTGAACTACATCATAAGTGAAATTGATGTTGTACATAATACAGATATCAAAACTAAAACACATTGGTGATATACTCATGAACGCTGGAGCCCCAGATTGGGCTAAGAATGTGACATCATGAGAATGTCACCGCACTTGAAGGCTGATATTAAATGAAATGATGCTTCAGGTGGCTGATTCTCGATAGATAATTACATGTACACTCTTATCATTAACATTTTAGAATCGGTATGTGTCGTAATGTAATTAATTTGAAGAATGTGTATGGCTGTGACGACACATGGATTTCATAACTAAAGGCAGAGCTACACCCTGTTTTCTATGGAATGTCATCGACTCTCTATGCTGGAGCGGGCAGTTTCCCTAGTGAATTATGGTGTATTTACTGTGAATTATGCTTTAAAATGCTCATATTACTTAATGCTACTAGGGAACAGCTCGCCACATCAAACTTCCTGCGGGAATTTGATTGCCCATCGTTTGAAACCACTTGGAGCCACATCGAACTCCGGATTCGGCCACGGGGCCCATCGAGATCGCGCACATCGGAAAGTCGTGGGAATAAGAGGTACTACTTAACCCAGTGTTCCCTCCAATGGTTGTTGCATCTAACGGTCATGCCTTCACGGGACACACTCATTTAGGTCACATATCCATTCATCACGGAGTTACCTCTTGTTGTGAATGTTAAATATTATGACCCGCAGCCACAGGTTAGAGGGCGGTAAGAAAAGTGTAATGCTGTACCTGTGACCTGCACTGATCGAGATTGCGACCCAATGTCGATCGGTCGAGTGTTGCTGTGTGGTTGATGCGTCTGTGATGGAACAAACAAGCACAAGGGATACATGAACATCAGGAACACATCAAATGCCCCCCTCTCTGGTGACCGCTTGACCCTCGCAGACCCCCAAGGGACTCCCTCGCTGCTAGGCGCAACAGGATATCGGCATTCGTGTCTGATTGCGGGGCCTCAGCTTGTAAGGCCCGCTATGATGCTGTGCGGCACTGCCTCCCGTTGCTTCAGGGCGATGAACCAACTGATGGTGAAGTGCTGCTGCCCTTGCTCGCCGAATGGGTTTGTTCACATCGCAAGTGGTGGGCGCTGGCCGATGTTGATGCTGACGTTTGGAGCGGCAGGAAGGAGTTGAGATCTGTGCTTCTGTCGACTCGTCGTCGCCTCTGCTGATGCTGTCGCTGCTCTTCGGACCCCGCGATGCTCCTTCTTCTTGCGAGAGGAAAGTTATGTTGTCACTTGCTGGACTTGATGCTCCTTCTTTTGAACCTTCCCCTGCGCTCTTGATGCGGTCTTCCAATGCGAGGTCAGCCGGTATCGTAGTCTTCGTTGGCGTCTTGGCAAAGTCTGGTGGGCAGCTTCCCTGTGGGCTGATCAGGCCCACAGTTTCCCCCACTGACTCGCTTTGTGTAATGTCTTCCGAAGACAGTGTCTGTACACTGAGTTATGTGACACACTGGTCTGGCTCACTTTAGTTAGCAGCACCTGCGATGTTGATGTTATATGTTAGAGATTGTGTGACCTCTTCCTCCTGCTCCTCTTCTTCCCCTGCCAATCTTATGGGCATATGATTACTGGGTGTGGCAGTATGAAAATGGTGCCGAAAAGCACTCCTATTTGTGAGTGAGCTTGCCTTTGCTTCTCCAATGGGCATTTCTGCTACCTGCTCTTGTCCATTGGGCACTTCCTCTTGCTCAGGAGTTTCTGCTCTGGGTCCCTACATGGCTCAGAGAAGGTCGTCGCGGTGTATGACCACCTTGCACCTGCTACTGACCTTAATGAGGTAAGTTGTATACCCCAATGCTTTTACATCATGTGGTCCACTCCATTTAGGGGCGAACCCTGCGCAAAAGTTGCACTTTGCACTGGTCAGCCTGTGCTTGTGGATGTAAAAATGTTGTCTGAGCCTGAGCCTCTTTGGTGGGCAGATTGTTGCTAGTACCCATTGTCCTATGTACCTCTCCGGGTGAATGCGTGCATTTTCCAGGTCTTGCTCCCAGCGCTGTCGCCTGCCTGCTGTGCTTTCTGTTGCGTCGTTGTTTGCCTGTCGAATTCTGAATTCTCCAGGGAGGGGCAGTTCTCTTCCCTTCAGAATGGCGGCTGGTGATTGGCCTGTGACTAGGTTCACCCCCCGTCTGATTGTGAACAAGGCCGTGGGTAGATGTCCAGCCCAATATGCGAGATTTGTTCCTACCCACAGATGCAACTGAGTCTTGAGGTCTTGATTCCTCCTCTCAGTTGGGTTGGCCCACAGGTGGTACACGGCCATTGTGTGATGCTGGACTATCCACCTTGTACACAATTCTCTCCAATACTTCTCCATAAATTGGTTGCCATTGTCGGTTAACAGGGTGCGAGGGTAGCCCCATCGAGGGTAGAATTCGGTCTCCAGTACACGGGATACATTGCATGCCCGTGCACTGGAAAATGGGTATACTTCTATCCACCTTGAGAACGAAGCATTCATCACAAGAATGAACCTCTTGCCATTAGGGGTGCATGGATATGGCCAATCAGGTCCAGCGAGATTGACTCGAATAACTTCTGTGGCTTCTGTGGTTGTTGTTGTGTTACTCCATATGCTCTCCTACTCTTGCATGCAGGGGTTACACTTGACACAGCCCCTCACGTATTGCCAGATGTATCTGGTAACGCCCGGCAAGTAGAAATGGTTATGCACATTTCTTGAGGTTTGTGATGCACAAGGTTGACCTGCAAATTGTGGATCATGTGCATGATGAAGCATCTATGCTCGTGCACTTTTGAGCATGTACAGCTTCCAGGTTGTTCCAGGGTGATGCAGTCGTGTCTTGATGCACGTGACATTCATTTGCCACCACTCCTGGTCACCCTGAATGATGAAGGTGATATGATGTTGGGTATCTGTACACTGTAGTTGTGCTGTTAAAACTCTGTCCTGCAAGTCGTCGATCTCGAGTTCGGCTTCCTCGGGAGCCTTGATGACAGCACAGCTCACGAGGCCCTCGCCAGTTGTTGGGTGGTTGGCTGTGGTACAGGGAAGTATGTCATCCCACTCCTCTTGGCCCACCACTACAATTTCGCCTGGCACAAGTGAGAGCACATCAGCTTACTGATTCTCAGCTCCTGGTACATGCTCCACCTCGAAATCGTATGCTTGGAAGAGGAGTGCCCAGCATGCTAATTTACTCCTGGCCCATTTCATGGTGTGATGCCAGAGTAAGCAGTGGTTGTCAGTTTGTAGTGTGAACTGTTGGTAATCCAGGTATGTCCTGTACCATTTCACGGCCCACACTATGGCCAGACACTCTCGCTCGTTCATGTCGTACCTACCCTCAGTTTCCCCGAACTCTGCACTTCGGTATCCAAAGATTCACTTCTCTTGGTTATCCCCAATCTGATAGAGAACTGCTCCCATGCCCTTCTCACTTGCGTCTGTCTAAAGATATAAATGGCAACTTGGGTCATGACGAGCCAATGTCTTACACTCCCTGAACTTACTCTTGATCTCTTGAAAACTTGCTTTATGTTTTGTGTCCACAAGTACATTATTTTTGGTGACAACATGTCAGTGATGGTGTGGTTATGATTGCAAAATCTTGTATGTTTTCCTGCAGCCAGTTCATTAACCCGAAGAATTTCCTCAGTTGTTTCCTTGTGTGCGGCACCTCGTAGATGTAAATGAGGGTCATATGCTGTTATGTTGGCCGGCTTCCGTGTACATCGACCATGTGCCCAAGAAACTGTATAAATGGGTGGCCAATGTGACACTTGTGGTTCGCACACGACAACTCATTGGTGGCTAGTCTCTCCAAAACTAGTGACAAGTGTTGAATATGGTCATCCCAGGTTTCGGACCAGATGACCATATCATCCAGGTACGCTAGGAAAAAATCTCCAGTGTACCCATAGTGCACCTGAACCATCATCGTTTGAAAAGTTACCGGTACACACTTCAAGCCGGAGGGCATTGTAGAATCATCTCCCATCTGGGGCTGTGAACACCATTTTGTGATGGTCTGCAGGTTTTATTGGCAACTGCTAGTACCTGCAGCACAGGTCCAATGATGTCATGACCTTAGTCTTGCCCAAGGTATGCAATGCATCCTTCACACTTATGTAGAGGGGCGGGGTACTCAGTGTAATTTGGTTGATTGCTCTGAAATCCACACAGAAGCGCCACGACCTGTCCTTCTTGGGTGCCAAGATGATTGTGATGTTGTAGTGGCTGCAAATTGGATCAATAACATCCTCAGCTAGCATTTATTCAACCTACTCTTTGATGATGGTGCATTGATGCGGCTGGTAACTTCTGGGCCCAGGGTAGATTGGCCGATCATGTTCCAGTGGAATACAATGCTCAGCTATAGTTGTTCGATGGAGTGGGTCTCCTGCCTCAAATACTGCACGTCGTTCATCCAGTATGTGTTGCACCATCTCCCTGTATTCCGAATGGACCACATGATCGAGTTCGCCTAGTTGCACTCTGGGCTCGTTACCAGTGGGTCAGGATTCTTTGTCGTACACCATTCGCCTTTCCTTCAGGACGAAATGGATCCTATGGGCAGCTGGCTCAACAATGACCCTTTGTTCGTTGAGCCAGGGTATACCCAAGATAGCATCCTCCTGTAAGTCTGCAGACATGAGGTCTGTGGTGATGGTGTCCACATCTCTAATCCGGACGGTAATTAGTGTCTCACCCATTGATTCCCCCACGTTCTGCTTTGTTGCGAGGTGTAGTACTTGTGTACTCAGTGTTATCTCGCTTGTGCCCACGAATCCGACGCACACTGAATTATGACTTGCTGCTGTATCTATTAATGCATTGCATGGTTGCTGATTCAAATGTACTGCAATTCTAATCATGCGGTTTTGTATTCTACTGATCTGCTGCATGCTTGGTTGCTGACTTCCGATTCCTGCCTGCCCTACTTGTTGAGGAGGCTTTGTACTGCGAGGGTCCTTTGCCCTGGGGTAGTGAGCATCCGGCTCACCTACCCCAATGGTCTGTTTCCCGTCTGTGGATTGTTGTTGCTCTGCAGTTCGTTGCATTTTGTGCACTGACTGTGCCAATGCATTCTGCCTTCTCCCATGCAATATTGGCGGCTCACATGGCGGCTCACATGGGCTTCCTACCATACCCTTGGTTGCTGATGTCCGTGCTGCCATCCTGGGTTCGGGGTATGTTTTTGTTCGGAGCGCACCTGATCCTGCTCTGAATCTTTTCTCCGGCGTGAATGGCACCCATCACCCTCTCTTTTCGTGGCATTTTGTTCTCGGCTGGCTTGGTCCATCTATGCGACAGAGTGCATGAAGTCCTCTGTGCTACTCTGAATTAACAGTGCCATTGCTAGCCTTTTTTCCGCTCTTACAGTTGACTTCTAGGATCTCACGCTCGCTCATGTGTAGATGAAATTTTTTTATTTGCCCTATCTTCCTCGTTGCAAACGTGGTCAGCGATTCACCCGCTTTTTGCACTTCTAACACAGACCTGCTCTGTGCATGCAATGAGAAGTAGGTATTGGCAAATCGACTTTGAAAGCTGTTACGAAATTATACGCACTCAATACTTAGATGACTGATCGTTTTCCACCAATTACTCTACTCGCTGACCAATTGTGCCCCTATACAATTAAGCCACTCTTATTGGCACAGCCTGTATCTCTCTAAAGCATTGTGCAGTCATTTAGAAAAGCCTACGGATCCTCACTTGATAGGCCTGAAAACGTTGGTAATCGTTGAAATCGGTCCGGAGTTGTACCGGCTTCTGCGGCTCTTGTGATTGCTGTAAATAATTCCAGATTATCACGATCGTTTTGCTGCGGGTACGTGACACGCATGGGTTATGACGTCTGCTTCTGCGGTTCTTCTGCTCTTCTGGGTAGGGGCGTTGAATGTGCCAGTGGGCTTCGATACACACTGGCCTATTACGAATGTTCCCGCGCACATTGATGTCCGTTAGACAATTCCATCCCTACTACTGACTTGACTTCAGACCGCGGTGATGGAAATGCTCATTGTCCACAGCGGAATCTCCCGGCGGCTTGATATGTCATGTCCTGCCCTGTCAGACATTGCCAGTGCGTTTTGCATCCGCACACCCCCACACCTCACAGTTTCTTGTGACCCTTGCCTACAAATGTCCTGTTGAAACTGCTCATGTGCTTGTTAATGTTCTATTTTGACTGCTTTGGAAATTTTGTGAGTTCGGAAAAGAATGCGTTCGCGCTGTTTCAGAAAGAATACATCCTTGTTGATCCATGTTGGCCTTTTCAGTCCGGCTCAAACATTCCGGATTAAAACTACATGCACACTGTACACTAATTACGGTTCCTTTCCCCTTTCTGCTCACATAATTTGTTTCGCACACCTGCCAGCCTGCCAATCCGTAGATGCATTTATTGTGGAATTGATATCGATTAAGTGTGGTTGTTGACATTGACAAACAAATTGGCTTGGCAAACCTTGCTCATTTCGCGTGGTTTGTACTTCGCCACAGTCGGCACACAAAATTGCTGGTGTACCACCTGAGGTACAACTCCACGTTTCGCCCACTCGAGCTCTGTTTGCTGCCATTATTCTTTCTCTGCGAATTTTCAAATTCCGTGTTCCCCTACACGGACATATTATTTCTTCCAAGGGGTTTATACTGTTCGTGGGTTGTAAATACGTCGAACATAATGGCCTCGCTTGTTCTACGCTCGTACACCAATTCAAATGCTGCCGGACAGTGTCTCGTATCACAGTGTGTTGTGGAGCGAAGGCTTCAAGGTCATACATTCTGTTATTATGTGGCTGGTCCTCAGTCGCTCGTCGTGGGGGAGGGGTATATTTACAGTTTCTCGCGGCGCCTCTTTTATCGCTGAGAACACGTGTTACAGCTGCATGCGTGACCCATGTGTTTTCCCAGTATACTGGTTGCTTTGAAATGGAAAATTACTTGGAAAAGTTTCTTGAAAATTATTTGTGGGCTCTCAGCTTATGATTGCCGCACAACAGCTTTGAAAAGCTCTGCAAAAATGCTTTTGATAAATTACTTAAAAATTTTGTTGACTTTGTGAAAGTCTGTGAAACATCCTTAAGATTTATAATTATTTTCGAAAATGCTCAAAAAAGTTTTAAAAATTGATTTAATTGACCATTGCTCTTTAATTTGGTTACTGTCCAAGGCAAAACACTCAAAAAATTTATTGTTTATTTGGAAAAAGTTTGAAAATTTTATTACTGAAAAATCTTGCAAAATTTTCCGGAAAAGTTCCGGAAATAATGAAATTAAATTTTGATTGCTTTCGTTTCTTAATTGCTGACTGGTATTACTTGAAATTATCATCTTTACTTGTTGTGATACCTGTTGCCAATTACTGTACACGTTGATAATGCCTCGAGCATTAGTTTACAAAACACTCTCGTGCCTACTTATGCATATTTGCAGTACTGTGTTGTATATGGGTACACTTTTACATATAATTTACACTTGCAGTGTCGAGTGGGTGTGTTCGACTTGGATCTGTTTTGGCTTACAGTTGTGTATACAGATGTTGGCCCTCACTGGACATCAGTTGACGTGCGTTGTTTCCCACTCGATTCACTATACGTCTGTTGGCATAACACATATGAATGCTACAGTGTAAACAAATCTGACAACATGGCCAATGAATATTTGTACTATTAGAATGACAAATAAAAACATGGACCCTTGATTTTATCGATGCTGCCTGTAGTGTTGACTGTACTTTCTTAATTGTGTTGTTATAGAGAGGTCTCTGAAGGTCTCAGGTTACTCACCAATAACTGTAGCTGTTCATTGTGAAGCACTGTCGCAATGTTACCTTCATCGCATAGCCTGTTATCAACGTGTTGTGTTGAGCAGACTACCAATGTGTTCTTGATGCTCTCCTGCACTCCGATTTTCTACTGTTGCTTGATTCCCTCGTGTTGGGCAAACCACTTGACTTAGGAATGTGGCTTGCTGGTGTAGACTGATGTTTTATTAGCCGGAGTTGGGAAAGCTACTTGACACATTGCGCCTCCAGAGGTGCTGGTGGTGTGTTTGTGTCCCGCCTGAGAGCAGGTGGCGAACAGGAAATGATGATGTGCCCGGTATAGAGAAAGATTGTTAATGGAGGTCGTACGGCCGATGGCCTATGGTGAGTATGGATACATGGTCAATATGAAGGAGAGCTGAGTGAATCTGTCCGATATATTAAGTAAACATAAAATATTGCCTGTGGACAAAGCTATCGGCCACTTCGCACTCCTATATTACCACTGAAGTTACCCTGCTTAAGGGAGGCAGTTCCGTAAATGCAAAACACATTGAAATAAACTTTTAAATTTGAAGGCTGCTATTAGGATGCAGTACCCAATGAACTAAGGAGAGTTAAATGCAATAAAACACGCATCGTTATGGTATGACTTTTATTGCAGTTAAGGTACAACGGAATGATACTGCAATTGTGAATGCGTACCTTAGTTAAGTCGACCCGGCACTCTGGACCTGCTGGTGGTCGTTACTGCTGGAAAATAAGCCATGGGCCTTAGATTAATAATGTGAAATGCAGCCCGCACGTGAAGTCCTGGTATGTTACGTCAAAATGCATGGAGACCTCCCCACTGCTAAATAAAAGTACTAAAAGGTTCTTGAATTACATGAACTATGGATATGAAATAAAAGGCAGCCGATACTGAATTGCCGAGGGAGGTACGCAGAGCTTACCGTCTGCCCTGCCGGTTGTCTGGAGTGCTGAAGTCTGACTAACGACGTGGCGTCGGTTTCGCCTCATGTCCGGCGTATCCGGCGCCAAAATCAAAACATTAAACAAATTGAACTTAGTGAACTACATCATAAGTGAAATTGATGTTGTACATAATACAGATATCAAAACTAAAACACATTGGTGATATACTCATGAACGCTGGAGCCCCAGATTGGGCTAAGAATGTGACATCATGAGAATGTCACCGCACTTGAAGGCTGATATTAAATGAAATGATGCTTCAGGTGGCTGATTCTCGATAGATAATTACATGTACACTCTTATCATTAACATTTTAGAATCGGTATGTGTCGTAATGTAATTAATTTGAAGAATGTGTATGGCTGTGACGACACATGGATTTCATAACTAAAGGCAGAGCTACACCCTGTTTTCTATGGAATGTCATCGACTCTCTATGCTGGAGCGGGCAGTTTCCCTAGTGAATTATGGTGTATTTACTGTGAATTATGCTTTAAAATGCTCATATTACTTAATGCTACTAGGGAACTGCTCGCCACATCAAACTTCCTGCGATAATTTGATTCCCCGTCTTTTGAAATCACTCGGAGCCATGTCGCACTCGGCATTCGGCCACGGGGCCAGTCGACATCGCGCACATCGGAAAGTCGTGGGAATAAGTGGCGCCGCTTACCCCAGTGTTCCCTCCAATGGCTGCTGAGTCTAACGGTCATGGCTTCATGGAGCAGACTCGTTTAGGTCACATATCCATTCATCACGAGAGTTACCTCTTGTGGTGGATGTTAAATATTATAACCCGTGGCCACGAGTTACAGGGAGGCAAGAAAAGTGTAATGCCGTTCTTGCCGACATGCACCGATCGAGACTGCGACCTAATGTCGATCCGCAGTGTTGCTGTGTGGTTGATGCGTCTGCAATGGAACAAACGGGCACAAGGGAAATGTTGACTGCAGGAACACGTCAGATTAGTAGCATCCAGGTGGCATACATACGGCAAAGGATTGCATTGAAAGCCATTTTTGGGTTAGTAAAGCGATTCATATAGGAAGACTTCTCTCAAAGACATTATTAAATTAGCTGCACCTTTTCTAAAACTGATTTGTTCGCATGATAAATTTTAAGGCTATGGAATAACTGGTGTAATTAATTTTATATAAGTGTTTGTTAATAACTGAAGTCCGAATATATTCCAAATTAGTTAACCTAAATGTAAGAATTTACAGGGGAGTAATAGTTAACATGCTGGGCTTTCAATGCAAGGGGTGTATGTCCGTGCCCCCTCTCCTGTAATGGTAAGAATGCGATTTTCATGTCGTATAATGTGTTTGATAGTGAAATAAAGGACATTAAAAAGAACCAAAGCTAGAATTGTTGGTCAAAATAATTATTTTTAGGAGAGAGTGTTAGACATATAGTGAAAGCATGGCTAGCCATCAGTAGGTCATATGATAGCTGTGAAATCGTACGTTTATGGGCCATTGATGTTTTAAGCTCATGGGTCCTGCTTGGGCCATTTGTGCTCACCACACCTGGGCCAGTTATGGGCAGCGTATGGCTAAGTTAGAGGTGCCACTTCAGGACCAACAATGGTTCTGGGTGCATGCCAGCTGTTGGCCAACTGTTTGCCAGTTTGGCATCCGACTTTAAACCATTAATTGGCCATATGTAGTTTGCTACATGGGTTGTTTCTTGCTGAGCTTGATGTGTATGCTATGAATTTTATTATTGCAGTTTTGGTATATGGGAAATTATGAGTTAGTATGTTTATAAAAGGGCTTTTGTTAGGTTTGACCTTGTAGTCTTGTTTGTTGTTAGGAATGATGTTGATGTTATCGATTTGATGATTGTGGTTTTGGTACATGGGAAATTATGAATAGGTATTCTTATAAAAGGGCTTTTGGTGTGTTTTACCTCGTAGTCTTGTTTGTTGTTGGGCTTGATGTGTATGTTATGGATTTGATGATTGTGGTTTTGGTATATGTTAAATTATGAGTTAGTAGGCTTATAAAGGGCTTTAGGTGTGTTTGGTCTTGTAGCCTTTTTTGTTGTTGGTGTTGATGTGTATGTTACGAATTTGATGATTTTAGTTTTGGTAGATGGGAAAGGATGAGTTAGTATTCTTATAAAAGGGATTAAGGCATAATTGACATTGCCAGAAAAGGCTTAGGGCTTAAATGACCTCAGCATTATGCTAAATGTTGGGTATGATGTCTATGTTATGAATTTGATGAGTATAGTTTTAATGGTTCGAAAGTATTAAGAATGTTCATAAAAGTGCTTAAAGAATAATTAACCTTACCAGAAAGGGCTTAAGGATAAATTGACCTTAGCATTGTGATTGATCTCGGATACGATGCCTACGTTATAATTTTGATCACTATAACCTCAATGGTTCGGAAATTGTGACTACATTTACAAAAGGGCTTAAACGCATAATTAGCCTTGCCAGAAAGGTCTTAGAGCTTAAATGACCTTACCACCATGATGGATATCAGATACAATGCCCATGTTATGAATTTGATCATTATATCTTCAATGGTTCGGAAATTATGAGTATATTTAGAAAAGTGCTTAAACTCTTAATTGAATGTCTGCCACAATCAACGAACAATCACAGCACAGCGACTAGGTATACCATCAGCTAATATCCCTCCACTCCAGCACCAGGGATAGCACCAGCTGGTAGCCCTCACTCCAAATATGGGCAGTGCCAGTTTAGTATCCTCCTGTTTGAGACTCTTCGCAGGTTAATCTTATGGCACTACGCCTGCCAGTGGCCAAAGTGGGGTAGGACCCACCCGCCTCTACTACTGTGAGTCTTCACTTGATATTCGATTAAAAATGAATAAAGAATAATTTAATTTTAGGAATGTGAAAGGGAGAGATGGGTTTGGAAGTCTTCTGTAGCAAATGTTTAAAGACTTTGTTTTCTGAAACGATTGTGTTAGTCGAAGGCTAGTCTGTTGAGTAATCCTTTTGGAGCTGGAATTATCTTAACAGTGTTTGAAATATGTTCTGTTTTAAACATATATAAGTATGTAATACGAATTTCGTCTTTCCCAGTAAATTTTATTTGATAATTCGTTATGTTGGCTGCATAAGTTATATGGAAGAATGTTACTTGTTTCGGATAGCACTTTACGATATGTGACTTCTACGACTGTTAACACTTGAGAATTTTTTTCTAACTTTACTAAGAGTTAAATGTATCCCGAAAGTAGTACGATAGCTAATTGCATCTTAGGGCGAACCCCTTAAGCCTACAAGGAAGCGAAATAATGCAAGGAGACATGCATCGCGGCAGAGAGGGATTGGACAGCCATAGCAGCAATTCAAGAGAAAAATTAATTTATTCCCTTCTTATATAGTTATCGAATACAAAATGGCCGTCTTTTTCCAAATGTTTGCTTAAAATAGAGTCTTTTCGAAAAATGTGTTGAACTATAGTTAAATTTGTCATTTTATAGCTCCGATAGAACTCATTTCAGGCTATAAACATAGTATGCGGTCTTTATTATACTGTCGAAACACAGTATTTATAAATAAAATAGATTTATATTAGTCCAAGTATACACATTTCTGGTATGTTTGGTAGAAGGAATATTCGAAAATCTCGGGTGGAAACTTTATAAAATCGTACTTTATTTTCACGTACATGAAACTTCGTATTCTAAAATTTCGTAATGTACAGAAATTCATACGATAAACGTATTTTCTCGCCTGCACACAAATATTTGGAAGTATGAATATGCACGTACGTTTTCCAATGTTTTAGTTAAAACTTTTGAAATATCTATAGTGAACATGTATTTGTATTCAATCGAATGATACGTGTTTGAATATATTCATTTTAGAACACAAATTATAACAAAAGTCTTGGAATCGCGTAAATTTATTTAGTGAAAATACCTATTGTGTTTGTTGTCGTGAGACATTATTCTTTGTTACAGTTTCCTGGAATTCTTTTACTGAATAAAATTTCTGTGGGATTACATGTTTTGTTAATATTACATTTCCTGAAACAGAATATATTATTACGGATTAAAAATTAATATTAGACCTAACTTCTTAAAAGCGGTTTATATTTTCTTGGAATTTTGTGGATTAAAGATATTTGGAACGTAATTTTTCGTGATTAGGAGATAATTTTCCAGTGTGATTTCCTGTACATTTATTTGTTAAATTATATTCTCTCGAATCAAACATTCAGACAGTTGGGACGCGAGTACAAACATTTTTTTCAAACACCCTCGACACAAAGGCTTGGAGGTTGTTAACCCCGGCAGCGTCTTACACCTGGCCATTGAACAGGGGGGAGGGTGGAGGGCTGCGGAGTTTAATAATACCTGGCACGTACGCAGACAGACAAGGTAGTGCGTTTCTTCTCGACTGCCGCCATATAATTTTCTCGAGAACCCTTAACAACGGCGGAGGGTAGAACTCCGAAGATGGAACATATTTGTCCTTTCATAAAGTTCCCTTCGTAACATTAAATGTGTTATTTTATTAACTTTTTACGTGTGTTAATATAATAATTATTATTTTCGTTTTTTTTAATAACCGCCTCATCTCGTAAAAAAAAAGTGCGTGAACTGCGTTTCTGAGGTCGACCTACGTCTGGAAACTTATACCGAAGTAAGATCGTGAACCTTTGTGTTAGGGAGTGCAATTGTACGCTGTTTATTTAATCCGAAAACCTAAAGACAATTAACGTATCCCTTCGTCTATTATTTAAAACAAAATAATGCATGGGACTTTTCGTTAGAGCCGTTCGGCAAGTCTTTGTACATTCGTTAATTTTGTGACAAATTATGTTCGATTTTTCAGGAAACCTGTGTGTAAATTTCGTTTTTAAGCTTACCTACGTCTGGGTAAAGTGTTGCAGTTTTTCGTCCGCCACGCAATGCGTCTCGCTAAGGTTATATTGCAATAGGTTTTCGACGGAAGTTAAAATTATTTTTTATACTTATATCACGCTAGGGAAACCTTATTCGGACCGATAAACTACGTTTGTGAATATGTCGCTAGTTAATTTAAAGCATGGAAATGGAGTAAGTTCATTTTTTGTGCTTGTTTTCATGATTGATTTTGTACCTAAGATTTCTCTGTCCTTGGTTAAAAATTTCATTCGAAACGTTTTGTGTCTTAACTGGAAGTGTTTAAGTGGTCGATCTTTATCTAATTTCTTTCTATGTAATTGAAATGTTGCATGCGCCCGGAGTCTATTTTGCTTAAACGTAACATTGTTTTTAAAAATTACTTAGATTTTCTAGGAAATGCGTGGAAATGGCGTAAGTTGTTTGTTTTGTGTGCGATTCCATGGTAAATATTTTTCCATGGTTAAAATTTCATTTTAAATGTTCCGAATATATTTCACTTTTTCTGAGACTTTTTTTAAATACAAATTTTATGGTTTATGTAAATAACTTTGTATGCGGTAGTTCAAATTTTATGTTGTAGAGCTGAGAGCTAATGAGGGTGCGGAAGGGGTATGTATCTGTACGCTATTGTGATTATCTTGCATTGGAAATATAAACCGGTGAATTCGCAGGCAGGGATAAATAATTTATAATTAATTTGTGAAGTGTTTCCATGCGTAATTTTTAACTCGTTCCTTTTGTGTTTGTCGAGGAGTCAATATGTCGCGTGTCGCACGAGTCTTTGTTGTCATAAATTTGATTCCTACCATACAGGATGGGTGAGTAAACTAACATTGTGGATTTCAGCTTATTATTTGCATATAATTAAGACTCAATAAAATACTCGTTATTTCCGTCACAACCTTAGTGGACATCCAGAAGGCGGTCGAAGCAGACGTATGGTTGCTTCACCAATCTCAGTCCTGCACCGACTTCCCAAGTGAACGGACTTGTTCCGATATTAAATTATAAGCTATACGTTGAAAGGTACGTGTTTAGTACACTATTGTGATTATCTTTCACGGTAAATATTAACTGTTGTTTTGAATTCGTAAGCAGAGATAAATAATTTTCATAACTCGCATTTATTAATTACTTCAGAATGCATCGTTCTTGTGTTTAGGACTAGTCGTTCACTAGTGTAATTTATTCTGTCGTCAATTATAGTGCTACTGAAATAGTATTAAGGAGTTCTTTATATTTCGTTTGCGTGATCTTTGGCATGACTTAAATTAGTAGGGAAAAAGGGTATATTTTTGGCTTCGTTGTAAGATACGTTGTTCTTGTGTTGTAGGAATTTACTACACCAGGATATCTAAGCCGGTCATTCACATGAAAACAGACTCTGCCATTCTTTTCCGATTTCTCTTTGCGATTCCTTAGTACTTGATTCGCGTAATTTATTCTGGCGTATATTATATTGATAGGGAAAGAGTTCTCCATATTTTTTTAACATTTCGTGTGTGTCAAAGAGATTCGTTCCTTGTTTCATTCATTTAGAACGTGCGTCGTAAACAAGCTAAATAATTTTTATCTATTTGTGAAGTGTTTCAATGTGTATTTTTTAACCAGTTTCCTTTTGTGCTAGTCGAGGAGACACGTACGCGTCTCTGTTGTTTGTCAAAAATCCCTGTAAACACAACCTGTCAGCAAAGTGTCGGCAAATTGTCGGCCCGATACCTGTGCTGTCGGCAACTGTCGTTTAAATGCCAGAAGATACCCATCTGACAACTGTGTAATGTCTTTTTTTTAGATAGATTGCAAGCCGTTAGAAAGAAGACAACGGCCCGCTGTATTTTTCAAGACAACAGATGGATATCGCCGAAAAGATTTTGGCATGATATCGCAAAGGAAACATTTTGCAAGCACCCTAAAAATGTTTCTGGGCCGATTCCCATGTGGCATCTTTATCTATTCGGTAAGCTGGCCATTGTATTATTTATTCCGGCCCAACAGCGTTTTTGAGACAAGGCTCTTTATCACAATAAATATATAAATATGATGTATTTTGCCGTAAACCTTTGGAAAGTGTTTTGAATAGGCAAGATGTTAGCTCTCTGTTAACAGCATGGTGTCTTTTTTGAGACAGAATGTTTGCCGTTAGAAAAAAGACAATCGCCTGCTGTATTTTTTAGGATAACAGATGGATGTCACCGAAAAGATGTCGGCATGATAACATGTTGCAAGCATCGTAAAATGATTCTGGGCCGATTCCCATATGGCATCTTTGTTTGTTCAGTAAGCTGGCCATTATCTTCATTATTCCGGCCCGGCAAAGTTTTTTAGACAGGTTTCTTTATCACAATAAATATATAAATATAATGTATTTTTGATGACAAACTTTTGGAAAGTGTTTTGAATAGGCAAGATTTTAGCTAGCTCTTAATGGCATGATATTTTATTCGAGACAGTGTGTTAACCATTAGCATGATTTTTCGTGATTATAAATGTGTCTAGTGGTAGCCCATGGAATTTTTTTGCTTTGATTTTTTTTATTTGTACTACCATCCGACAGATGTATTAAAAATTAACAAAAAACTATTTTGTTTGCAAGCCTATGAAGAAATAGTTTTTTTTTAATTATCACTGTTTTAAAATTATTTGTTATGTTGTAATGGAATTTATATATTCCTTTGTAATAATATTTGTCATGTAATATTTTTAATTACTGGAGTGTATCAACAACTTACCCTGTGGTGTATAGGTTAGCATGTTTGGACTGTCATCTCGAACATCTTAGGTTTGAATCCCATGCTCGGTAAGCCAAAGATTTTCATATCATACAGTCTGTTAAGAAGTAAATGAATTAAATATATTTAAAGAGGAAATGACAATTAGAAACATTTTTAATCAAAAATATGATGGTTTTTTCATGTTTATACTGCTTATTTCTGGATATTATGCTGCTGAAAGCCCAGCATCGTAACGACATCCAGCCATCGCAGAGCCGCCATCGTAACGATATCCAGCCATCGCAGGCCCGGCATTGTAATAACACTGTCGGCCAACAGTTAGCTGCCAGTCTATATATCCATCGGGCTGCTTCCGGCATAAGACAGCGGACCGGTATCGGCTGGCCGGAGTTTGTCGGCTACCTTTAACCGGCCCGATTCTGGCCCGTACTTTTCGTGTATGTTGGGCCGAAATACATTTAGTATCTTGCTGGTAATGGTACAGTGTAATTTTGTCACTGTCGGCAAACAGTAAGCCGCTAGTCCATATTTTCATCGGGCCACTTCCGGCATAAGACTGCGGGCCGGTATCGGCTGGCCAGAGTTTATCGGCTAGCTTTTACCAGCCCGATTCCAGCCCGTATTTTACGTGTTTCCTGGAATTTGATTCCTACCATAGGACGGGTTAGTAACTAATGTTATGGATCTCAGCCTATAATTATTTATTTTCAATAAAATACTTCGTTATTTTAAAACATGCCTTTCTAAACTCCCTCATCACTTCAGTCTATAATCAGACAGTGGACGAAGCAGACGTGCCTTCTGATGCTCTCGCTTCCCATCCCTCGTCGCATGCCAGAGGGTAAATGGGAAGGAACTCATACGCCGTGTTCTCCCCTCAGTACAACTCCAGACGTCCAAGGTTGAGGACATACCATGCTGCTCCCCAAAAAATAAACGACCCTTATATCAAATTACACAATACAAACCCCTTACCCAATACCTCAGTACAATGCTAGATGCCCAAGGGTGAGGACCTACCATACTGCTCCCCATTAAAAAAATATAATCAATAAATCAAGAAAGATACTTAGCACACTCTTGCGTCAAACTCTACACTCATCAATTCACACAAAATTAAAAAAAAAAAAACTTTTTCTCTTCGATTAATTCAATTAAATTAATTGCACAAATCAATCAAATTCTATTAGATTAAGATTAGCAGATTAACTACAAAAATTTTGTCGGATTAACTCCGGATTAATTCGATCAATCAATTTGATATAAAATTGATAATCCGATTATTTCTTGAAAATAATGCCTGCGAGGTGTCGTGCATCAAGCCTGAAACATTAGCATAGACGAGATTCACAATCGTACATAACATGCGCAAGTGTTTCGGCTGGTATGTCAGTAACTTCTTCCACAAATTGCTGCATTGGAGCGTTGACGTTAGCTGAATGTGTTGCAAACACTTAACTGTTGAAGAATCTCACAGGAAGAAGTCACATGCAGACTAGTCGAGTAATCTGGCCGGCCAAGGAATGTCGCCAAATCTGGACGGTATGTGATGTTGAAACAACTTCCATAAAATTTTCAAGGAGTGACGAACAGTATGCACTGTGGCCCCGTCCTGGTAAAAGAAAACTGTATCCAGGTAAATGTCATGGCTGCGTAAATCAGGGAACACAAATTCAGTCATACACACATATCGTTCAGAGTTCACAGTAACTGAAGGCTTATCTCCATCCTTAAAGTAGTAGGGTTCTATAATTCAAAACGCTGATACTCCGCACCAAATCATCACTTCCTGGCTGTGAAGAAGTTTGGCGTGCAGTTGTTGTGGGTTTTCATTTCGCCAGTGTCTCATATTTTGTTTATTTACACAACCAGACAACCCGAAATTTGTTTCATCAGATATGATAACGCGATGGATGAAACCAGGTTGCTTGTTCACTACGTCCAGCATTGATAAATAAAACGATTTGCGTGCAGCAAGACTTTGTCAGAAATTTCTACACCAACTGGATTTTTTATGGGCGGGAATTAAGGTCGGAATGCAAAATCTGCCATTACTATCTGTTTGACAGGTTCAATGCGGTCGCATGCATCTGCGCCGACCATTTGTGACTGCAAATCATTGCGATTCGCACACGTTCAATTTTCTCCAGCGTTCGGATGGTTCTCGTGCTTTATATATGTTTCATATCCATCGCAGATGCAGTGGTCCGAAACTTGTCCACCTACGTCTTTGTAGTATACCGATCAGGTACCCTACCGTGTCTCCCGACCTTCAAGTGACGACGAAATGTGCACTGTGTCGCTACCACACATTCACTGCGTTTAAAGAAAGTCTTTACAGCGAATGCACAATGTGCAGCTGACAAGCCTTCCATGTTGACTGCCCTCCAGTTCTACTGTTCAGGACTGTATTGTATCGCTGCACCAGTTCCACAGGGTTTCGGTGCACATCACAACCCTAATGTGAAGTGGTGTCTTTAATTGCATGCGCACGAGTGCCAGACGGTATGGACAGCATACCGCACAGGTTATTTCTACCATTCGTGTAACGCTGATGTTATTTGCTGTTACATAATTGTGGCATAAATATGGTTGCTATATATTCAATGCTACTGTTTAATGAAGTATTGCTGGTTATTAAAATGGCATTCCTGTACTTCTAACTACACTGTTTTATATTTTACCATTATAAACTGACCAACTTGGGCACGTTTTAAAGTGGTACGTCTTCATTGCCCCAGTCTGTGGTCGTGTGCAAAATGACAAATTCGCTATTTTGTAATTTGCCATTTCGTAAGTTTCCATTTGGACATTGTCGACAGTCACTTGTTTAGCAATTGCGGCATCACATTTTTACAACAGTGATCATTTTTAAAATTTAAATTTATTGCTTAAAATTAACGTAATATTTCTGCAATCATCACCTGAATGCTGCTAATATGTTAAAAAATATGAAAATAATAAGTTATGCAATATCTAATTTAATAATTTTTTTTTGCGAAATATATCAACAAAGCGTAACACTTACTTGCTTTTTAAAACATACCTAAGTGTATTTCATGAAGAGTTATTTGTTTTTTATAAAAATGTTTTATATAGTTGATTCACGATAACTTCGACCATTTTTGAAGCCCTGCCAAATTTCTACTTTTGGTTACTGATTACGTATCCTTCCGCTACACGTAAACATAAACACTGCCATGTGACATAATTTTATAGCTGTCAAATGCGTTGGTTGCTGTTTACAGCTGTTCAAAGAATTATGTCATATTGCAGAAACCATTTCCTACGAATATTCACTATGTAGGCCTATAACAATACTTCGGTCAGCTTTATAACTATTTGTGACACACGATATAGCGCGTTACACATAATACACATTAATATTTTGCCACGACGGTGTTTGTTTACAACTGTGGCGTAAACAACGGTAGTATTTAACCTGTTGTCGTTAATAAGTGTTTGGAATAAAAATTAAAACGAAGGGACAACCAGTCCAACGAAACGACGCAGTAAATTCAAGTACGCAACTCGTGTCACTTATTTATTGTACATCGACAAACGTAAAAGATAGTGGTGAACACGCAAACACGTAAGTCTACAGTAACATTTATTCTGCTAATATTTACATGCATTGGTAATTGCTGGTTTGTAGGTTTATTTTATTATTTATTTTTATTTTATCTGGGCGGACTTAGTATTTCGTTGGGATTGTTGCAGACAATCAAATCACAGAAACGTAAGCTCGTTACACAACTGTTTATCAAACACCTAGCGCAAAGGTATAGCGTTGTGATAAACAGACCTGAATCTAAATAATTAATTTCGTCACAACATCAGTTCATGGTTACAACGTATACATTTTTCACATTTTTTAAATCAACACACATGCCTGGCCTGCGTAACGATTGCAACGCAACCACCACGCCCTTTCATTCGCAACGATCACAACACATTTCACTCTGCCGTGGAAACATATATTTATCACAACATTGTAACTTCCGTAGGATGTTTCAGAAATACGAGTACGAACTTGACGTTTCATTTGAAACACGCCGTGTCATTGTATGTCGTCCGCCGCCGCCATATTGGGAAAGCTTTCCACACCATGTTTGCCAACCTGCTGGATTTGTAAGTGTCGCGCAACGAACTGTGTCGCGCCACCGCATCTAAAATATGTCGTTGCATCTAAATAACATATAATAGGTATTTAAACAATAAAATCTCGTTTCAGTTATAAATTACAATCTCAGACATCATTACTGTTACTGTAATTAGTTTGAGATGTGCTGAAATTAGAAACAACAAAAGTATACCTTTCCTACACAGATGGTACAATCTTCCCTAGAGAGAGAAGAGAGAGAGAGAGAGAGAGAGAGAGAGAGAGAGAGAGAGAGAGAGAGAGAGAGAGAGAGAGACGCTCTGCTTCGCTTATTGAACCTTTATTCCGGATGAAAAAAAAAAACACCAACTTACACACGGGAATTTGCGCGGATATTTTTAACTGCAGCAATGAAATGTGTTTCCGTCAGTGCTACCTAACAATACAAATATATCAATTGGCAACGTTTAACTTACAAATAGTATATATAAAACGAGGTTAAAAAATATTGTAACTGTGAACTATTTCTTACCGGCCATTGCCAACACGTCGCTGCTCTTGCTGTTGTTAGTTCGTATTTAATACGAAATAAATATTACAAGTTATATGAGATACTAAGGTAAAGTTTCATTTATTCAATAATACAGTACTCTAAAGTTGATCACAGTGTTAAATACTTGTGAAATACAATTTATTGGAAAAACAGGTTGACATAATACTCCTAGGGTGATTTTTCAAAGGTTCCATTCCAAAAGGCCGAAGAAAGCGTGAATGGACTATATATGCATTCAAATATACGTTTTGAAGAGGAAAACCAACATGGTGTTGATTATGTTATTTTGCATTTTAGCTAACAACCACTAGATACAAAATACGAAATACCAAATTACCGAATATGTCACCTATTTTTGTATACAAAATCGGGTCACTTGATCATTTTGTCAACAAAATCTGCCATTTCGTACACGGCCTGAATATATAGTTGGATGAATGAGTATTGTTTAAAGTTTATGAAATAATTATTGTTGCCCATAGCTTGATTCATTGTAGGTACTCTGACTGTGAGTTTGATATAGTAAATTCATGATTTTAATGATAAAACTTGTTTTCAAACATACTATGGCAAAGGAGTTGAAAAATTCATGTAGGCCTACGTGTTCTTTTCTAAGAAGCAACATACTTCTTGTGCTAGCACAGCAATAAGGTTTGACATAGTAAGTTCTTCAATGAGGATAGTTGTGTAGATATAACTTTCTGGAAAGCCTAAATCATATTGAAATCATACCTAACATTTAAAACAATATTTAAGTTTTATCTTGTTTGTTTTAAAATCTGTAAAAATAACTGAATGCATTAAAAAAATAAATCAATTGTAATTTTCTCTTTAAAAGGGATTTTTTTCTTTCAGCATTAAACTACATTATTTTTAAATAAAAATTACCTTCTTCTGTTTCTGTATTAGTAAACTACTATTTTTAGGCAAAGGCAGAGTATATTTCGTTATATTTATTGAAATTATTAAGAAAAATATTTTATGCTGACCTAAGTAAGTACAGTAAGTAATTAAAAATCAATGGGTTCCTTGTGAGCCTATGTCTATATTTGGTGAATGTCATAAACCATATCAAGCATAACAGAGTAACGAAAATAATATTTCAGTGAAAATTAAACATATATAGGGATGTTAAACAATGATAAGTGTAATTGACTTTTAAAGAAAGGGCATTTGTGCACATTCATTTCAACAAGTTGTATGTGGTAAATTAGTGTATTAGGCCTTGTGGTTATGATAGTTTCCCTTTCTGTTTAAAAAAACTAACACGGTATTGATTGATTTTGTATTTCCTTATTAGTAAGCATCAAAGTTGAAATTCAATGATAATACAAATTACAAAAAAAAAAGTGAATGATTTTGCTCATTTGCTGACAGATTATGAAAATGTAATACTTTTTCGATTCAATTATATTAATATTAATCGAATAGAAAAGAAAATTTGCCCATCCCTAATTTGATCATCGTGAATATCGCTGCAAAGATTGCTGCACAAAAATGTTTGAAAATGTAATTTTTTTTATTGAGGGAATGGGAAATAAATAATATAATTGAACTTAACAAATAATAGAATGTCTCGCGCGTAAAAAGAATGTCGTTAATTATGTAGAGTATGTATATCATAAAAATATCATAATTGTACGTTTTGAAAGCTACGTTAAGTGAACGTAATAAGAAAAACGTATCGAGCTCGCCTTTACGAACGTTACCTGGCGCCTGGCGAAGGCACTAACAAGGTACAGCCATAAAAGAAACGTAACCAAAGAGTTTCCTCGGAAATACAAAACGTTCGTATACGTAGTGCTTTGCGTCAATATTGAATGGGAGGTAGTCACGCGACGCGGGGGTAGGGAAAATGTCTTGGCGAGAGATACTCTTTGCTACACGTCTGTTCCCGGATTTTGTTTGTTGTCAGGTGTGATGTGACGTCAGTGTGAGTTAGGCAGGTGGTGTGTGAACGAAGTGTCATTTGCGGCAGTTGGTTGCGAAAACGAAGAGCTATGTTGTGATCACCTCGTCGGTCAGTGGGTCGCAGTTCTAATTTCAGATGCCCCTGGTTATAATGCAGGAAAGGTAAGCGTACAGAAAATAGTTCACGTTGCTTAACCTTAACTCAAAAGTTATTATAGCTGTCGGATGTAACTAAAGAACTGTATAGGCTGTTCACGGTAAAGTGAGCACTTTTAAGGCCCTCCCAACATAGATTAACCACTAATAAATATATCTTATTGCAGCCTTAGGCATTAAATTTTGAGGGTGGGGAAATGTATACACTTTGTTTATTGGTCACATTGGAATGTTTATATTAAAAAGCAGGAGGAAGATGGAAATTGAATGAAAGGAAAAATTTAGAAGGGCCTTATAAAGTGCTCACTCATCGTGAACAGCCTATAAATAAAACCGTTTGGGGGATTTCTGTAATTTATATAAATAAATATAATGGAAGCGTACGGAAGTATTAAATCTTTAAAATTTTATAATTAGTTTTTTTTTTTGCGAGTCAGAACTGGATCCATTATAGTTTAATAATAATAATAATAATTATTATTATTACTATTATAAACCCCAAAAATTTGTTAGGAATGCTTCTTCGGTTAACCGGCAATTCTCGTTATTTAGATAACGCCATAAAAGTTCTGCTTACATGTAAATAAGAAAATTCAGTTAATCGACCTTTGTTGTAGACTATTGAAGGTCTTACTGTACATGTTTGTGAATGTCTTCTAAGAGAACTAGCGCAGTTACCTTTTCTGGAAAAGTTAACCCCTGTTGGTCAAATAGAACGTGGGGAGTAGAAAGAATTTAAGTATAGAGTGCGCACTTTTTAAGGCCCTTATAAATTTTTCCTTTCATCCAATTTCCATCTTCCTGCTGCTTTTTAATACAAGCATTGCAATGTGACCAATAAACACAGTTTATACATTTCACCACCATCAAAAATTAATGCCAGAGGCTGCAATAAGATATATTTATTAAAGGTTAATGCATGTTGGGAGGGCCATAAAAAGTGCTCACTTTATCGTGAACAGCCTATTGCATCGCCGGCGTAGCGTGTTCTTTTAACATAGCCTAGCCACAAGTCCAGGGTTCGATCTTCACACGTAACAGCACAATGAAGTAGATACTTATGTGCATATTGTCTGATCTGCTACGAAAATGTTTAAATCTAAAAGTTGAAAAAGATAACCGGACTTTTTAAGGGGAAAGTTGCTTTAAATATGCCGCTTGAAATGTTTCGACAGAAACTCCATTCTTGTACCAGGCTGTCAACTGGTTTTGAGCGTAACGTAACCCGCCCCCCCAATCAATATGTTATTTACAAAATATCGGTTTTATTGGTATTTTAAGTTATTAGCTCTTTAGCACTACCTGTTAAGCCCGTAATTCGTTTTTTATGGATAATATCGATACCTATATTCATTGGAGTTGGTGCCTTATTATTTATACTATGTTTTAAACATAGTAAGTTGTTTTTAATAATCGTTTCTACCGGGATTGAGAACAGTTTACGTCCTCATGATTCATATTGATCACCGCAACAGAAAATTATTGAATGTTTCGGTGTATATATTTATTTGAATGTTCAATGTGGAAATCCGTAGCTGCATGTGCGTTATGGTCTTTCAGTTGCTGTTATATGCACGGAGAAAAAGTGCACCGAAATACATATTCAGCAGGGTAAATTTTCAATGAACCCGTTAAGCATGGTTGTTTATTTCTATACCCCATCGCCACGCACCTTTTCGTAGGAAATATTTCTGCTGCTGTGTATAGTCCATTCCTCACTGGAGGAAACTTTCTCGGAGCCCTGCTAAATATCTACTCGCAGGCCCCTTTTCGTATCCTTCCGCCAAATGTAAACAAACATTGCCATGTAGCATCCGTCAAAATCAATGTTTACATTCCATTGTGTGTGTACATGTTCGTATAGCCTACTTTCGCTACGCCATGTATATTGAAATGTGACTTCTACTTTTATACCTATCAAATGTGTTGTTTACAGTTTAAAGCTTTTCAAAGAATTCTGTCATATTCCAAAAACCATACCGTACGAATATTCACAGTTTAGGCCTCTAACATTATTTAGGTCAGCTTTATAACGTTTTAAAAATGCCTAAATTAACCATAGTTGTTACGTAATATATCTCCTATACCTTTTTCTTGAGAACTGCACTGAATCGTGATTATAAGAGAACAGGTAGCATTATACGGTAATTATTGCAACGTTGGTCACTCTGCAACGTTTTAATTCTTCAGGGACGGTACTGTACGTGACATACCTTGTATGGCCTTGGCGGTGGCTAGCGGAACATGCTGGCAGCTGACACTGAGTTTGATAGCAAGCGGGCGCTGAGTTGCGTCGCATCAACTGTATGTTCCACCAAGCACTGTGTCGGATTTTCAGGAGTTTCATATATGTACTATTAGAATTAGATTTCTGCTGTTTTAAATCTAAATTCGTAATGCTCAATTAGAATACGTGACATGTTGTATCTTAGAAAATTATAAAATTTAATTTTACAGGCCAATTTGTATTTATTGAAAAAAAATGACGTGTGTACAATATTCTCGGTAAATTTGACTTCACATTCGTATATCTGGAGTTTTATTAACAATTAGTTTCAATGGAGTACTTTCACTGTGACGAAAATGAGGCCATGCAGCTGGAATGCAGTTGTTCCGACGGCCATGCGATTGTTTCAACAGTACTTGGAGAGTTTTTAAGAATATAGCGCACGAATGATGTTCTGCGCATTTCCAGAATTGCCTGAAATTTCCCATGCGGATGACACTTTTACAACTCACAAGGCAGAAGGTTTTGAGTACACACACCCACACTTTCGAATATCGATTGACATGTTTTGATGCATGGATTTTGAGTTTTTCCTGTGCCAGTTAAATAATTTCCCTACAAATAAGATAATTTCTGTATATCTCTATAGTGTTTGTCTACACTATTTTTGCAAATAGTTTTCTTGAAGGGCGAATTGGCTCAAATATAAAGATATTTTTCTTCAAACCAACAAATGTGAGCTTAAAATATTTGCTGTTGTAACGAACGAGCTACTTATAATTTTATTACATTTACATTTCCCTACGAAAGTCTCAAAATAATAAGATACTTTAGAACAGGAATGTTTAGTGAAAGTGGTTGTATATTTTATTTCGTGAATAATCGGTTCAAGAGTTGATGCAAAGGAAAAAAAATTCACCAATAATTATAAAAAATGAAAATGTTACACTGAGAGAAAGGTTTGTTTCAACAAACAAAATGTTTGTTCATATATGGCCTCAAATATATTTTGTTACACCAACAAAATACTTTATTGAGTAAAGAAAACTTGAAAAGTAACAAAATTGATTTTGTTCAACTAACAAAATACACGCTTGAATAAACCAACTCTCTGTCGGGAACAAAATATTTAGTTGAATCAAGTGTATATATTTGCCACTCACTGATTGATTTTGTTCGAAATATAGCTTGAGAGTTTGTTTGCATTTTTGTGACAATTAGGACAGTAGCGCATTTTGTAGCGCATTTATTGATGCTTAAAAATTGTATAAACATTATAATAAAACAAGTTAGGAAACTAAACGTTATAGCTGGGGTAAAACTTGAAATCTTCATTTGAGCACTTTGTCCAGCATTTTAAATATATTGTAACCATAACTGTTTAATGTATGTTGTCTCAAAGAAATATTCGTAGTTTGGAGCAACCAAATCACAACAAAATCATTTGGTCTCTACAACAAAATAGTCTTGGTTGTGCCAAACAAACTGTTTGATTCAACAAAACCTATTCCTCAGTGTAATTTTTTTGTTGTATACAACTCTTTGTATGACGAATATTTGCGATATATTACGAATTTCATAATACATGGTTTAAGTGAAGTTACGCCGTATGACATCAAAATTTAACCAAAATTCAGTTTTGTTTGCAAAATACGCACAACCCTTGAAAGCTAAATTTCATATAGGTCGATTAAGTGAAAGGAAAAAACTTCAAAATCTGTTGACTGGTTCATAGATAGTCAACAAAAAAATATGTATTGAAACGTTATAGTTATAATGTTATACATTATCTTGGCATAAGCATATTTTCCTAGTTATTGTGGGCTGTCTCTTAGGCATAAAGAAACTTCTAGTGTTACACATTAGTGTTGGTCGAAACTAACTTTCGTTGACAGAAACATGCGAATGAACTGCTTTCGCGTATCATGCAAGCCACTACAGAAATCAAAGACAGCTGTGTGCAGCTATGTAGTGCAACACGTGCGATTCATAAGCGCGCGGCCAACATTGTTGTGCGGAAACATTGTTGAACATCTTTTGTAAGCTTGTTAGACGCAATTGTGATGCTCAACTATAAACAATACGGTCTGATAATACATCACTGTAATTACTTCTGATAGGGCTATTATTTAATTCGTCATTTTTCAAATGTTTAGAATTATTCGGTAAATATTGGGAATATGACCCACATTGACATGCTATATTTTACACCAAATGATGTAATGAATAGGATCTGTGAAGGGTAAAACCTTCTTGTGAATCATCCTGTATAAATCCGAACCATACAACAATACCTATTTTCAACCCACAATGCCATGACACGATTTAAAACATAATCTTCTCCCCTGCGAACTCAACCTATAAAGATATAAGGCGTGAGGCGGATTTCGACCGACAAACTTCGCGAGGTGATTCCTTATGCAAAATAAAGTGGGAAATGTCGGTTTAATAATATTGGGATCTTCCCAACCTAATAGCAAACTCTCATTAATACCTCCCATTGTATTGGAACTTACAGGGGTGGCCACCCACTTATTGCAGATAACCTTTTCACCGTCAGGATTTACGAACGTCCGCTGCAACAGACTTTGCTCAATTACCGCATTTCAGCCACGACCGCCGCGGGATGGCCTATGCACCTCGTGCCGCGCACGGGAAGGGGTTTCCGAGCGTAACTTAATTTTTGCCTGCGCGCCTGGAATATTATTGCTGCCGCCGAAAGTTTTGTGTGTGTTTAACACGAATACCATGAGTCTTGTACATTTTAAAGAAGAGGGCCATCCTGTATAAGTCAAAGTATATACTTCCTAATATTAACTTCACGTATATTTAATGGCAGAGTTTCATCGCTTCTCCTTTACTGAGATAAAACAAATTTTTAAACAATATTTTGTACCTACAAGCTCAAAGATTAATAAAATGAAATCATATTGAGGTTGTTAGAGGTGTACTCGCGGCCACTTTGCATGGATGAGGAGCACCACAGCCAATGACTACTTTTTAAATTCAACAGGATGGAATTAGTGCATCCACAGAGAAACTTGCCAATATGAAAGTTTCCCTGGAAAATTTCATACCAGCTTCCATGGCCGCTGGTCTGAATTGTTCTATGGAAGATTTAGCAGACTGCTGGCTGTTTTCATGACCGTTTTCGTAATTGGTCGCAATTTTCCGTGGAAGGTTTCCTACAAGGTTGAAATTTAAGCCAATCATTGATAATATGGGGAAGTATGATATTGGCAGTAGTTGAAATTTTATTTTGGGGAAAAGCGAGGAGGCCATTAAAGCTCCCGCCTACTTGGAGCTGTTTTCCGCATTTGAGGCCGAGAGGCGCGCAGGAGCGATAAGGACGATACTACCTCGCGCATAAAGTACGCCATCTCCCCTAGGTGCAAGGCTCTGAATTAACAAGCAGTGTTCTCGTCGCAGTGCATGTACGTATGGGACTTAAGTGGTGATCCTATTATTTTACTAGTGGAAAATCTTTAAGAATCTTCAATGCAGGACTCTTGAGTAGCTTTGTGTGTATTTGACGACGTGTAAATTTTGAGAATCAACACTTTAAAAAAGCAGTTTTTACCCATTTTGGAGTAATCAAAAACTGTGTTTTTAATGTCTGCAACATCTTGGAAGCACTCGACAGCCCTAGTTTGAAATGTGTTTTTTTTTACTTATATCAGAATATTGGACACTTTAATAGTTTTGTAGAAAAACATTTATCTCTACCACACCATACCTTATTTGAAGCACTAGGTAGGCTGAAGCCTTAAACAAGTGCGGAGAAAACAAAAATGGCTTAAATATATGCTTCCTAATGCTATAACAGTGTAAGAGAGAAATTATGGCAAACACTCGTGTTTATTTAACACAAAAAGTTATAATTATAACAACAAAACAATTAAGTTCTCTGCATTAATGGTTTCTTGAGAAGTTGTGAGTGAAGTCCGTCCTATAACCATAGTTGCAGAAGTAACATCGAATCAAATGCCCATGTTTATACTTGTATGGTAACAAGTACCACGCGACTAGGTTATTTCATATAAACTTCCATACTTGCTTGCATACAGGCTCGGATAGCCATAGGCATGACCAAGAGTGGTCCGGCTACACTAAGGACAACCCATTATAGACTAACGGTTTGTTGAACACATTTGAAATCAATCTTTGAGAAATGTCACTTCCCCCCTACCCCCTAAATACACCCTGCATGTATTTTCAATAGTGATTAGGCGCATAGCTTTATTGATATTACATGCGGCAGAAGAATACACAATGTGCATACAAGTAGACCTCAAGCATGGCTTTCAAGAGTGTTCAGTTCACCGCGAACAGTCTATAGGAAAGTGTTTAAACCCATTAGTGTTCTCATCTGAGGTTTACAACCCCCATACACATTACACGAGTGAGGTTTGCTATATTCTTCGTGTTGTTTGCTGTTTTCATTGTGGGGTAGATAATTGTACGGCATTCTTGGCCACACTGGATGTTCAATGAAGGTGTTGGTTCCTGGGTCCCTGGAATGGGACCACCTTGTCAGAATAGTGGCCAATTCAGGCCACACTTATGTGGATAGCTGGTCTCGTAGAAGCTTCCGCCGGAGCTTGGACGGAACATTCTATCATGGTACACAGGCTCGCTTGGCCCAGCAAGTGGGCCGCCTGCCTCACAAGTATGTTTATCATAATTGTCGTCTAGGTCCTTTCTGTCGTGGGGATGAAGAGTTGCCACTATGTATTTTGCCAACTGTTCGAGGAATGAGTTTTTAAAATCTTACATCTGGAATCTGGGCTTATTCAGTCATTTGGGGCTCATCTGTTGCATAAGTTACCATAAAGTGACCACAAATCTGAACTGAGTGAATGTTACCTCCGTATGTAGGGGGGCGGGTAAGGAGTGTTCCGGCGATAAAATGTATTTGCACATGCATATGCACTTGCACATGATGGTTCCTCTTCGAATCCTGGCAGCCGACTGCGCTCTGAGGGTGAGGAGCAGCAGCATATAGGTGTTGACCTTAGGGCAAAAGTTTCATAAGGGTCAATTTAGGTCCATTGCCTTTGAAGTCTGACTTTGGACTTAGGTTACTGGGTTTATGAGGAGAGGGAGGGAGGGAGGAGAGAGCAGCATAGGAAGTCCTTCTTGGTTGGCGGCAGTGAAGAGACTGAGTTGGGATGGTGGGTGTGAGGAAGGATGGGGTGTCATGAGCGGCAGAGGAGGTCTATTCAGCTCGGAGGCAGAGATTGAAATAATTGAGTGAGTGAGTGAAGAGATTTAGATGGCTCTTAACAGTAAGGTTTTGAGAGTCGTTGAAATGAGTGTGGTGAGTGGTTGAGTGGAGGGAGGAGGAGAGAGCATCAGGGTGTGTCTGTTTAAGGTGCCGGTTGTCGAGAGACTGAGCTGGTGTGGTGGATGAGGGGAGGGAGGGTGTGTCGCGAGTGGACACACATCCATCTTGGTCGTCATTTGCTATCATACTGAGTTCTAGATATGTGAAATGGCTATTGGCCGAGATCAGAAATGTGCATTTATAAATAACTGTTTTAAAATTACATAAATTGTATATACTAGCACTGAATTTATCCTGCGACATTAAATTATTACCAAATATACAACGAATTAAACAAATACCTACTGAATCATGACACACTTCAAATGCCACAAATATGACATAGTTTATCACAAATCAATTAAATGCAAAAATACATGAAAAGGACTTAACCTCAATTATATCTATGATGCGTATGAAATATTAAATATACACTGTCAGTTTACCACCCAACCCAGGTAAGAGACGAAATGATGTGGCCTCAATTACACAAAACATACGTACCACAAATATGACATAGTTGATCAAAAATCAATTAATTGCAAAGTGACATGAAGATGTTTTACTCTCAATTATACCTATAATCCACGGACGAGATGTAACGAATAGACCACATGGACAAAGTTAGTTTACTATCCCATCCAAGAATATAAGTGTCATAAAAACTCAGAGCAACGAATACTGATTTATTTACAACACCCAACAAAGCATAACTAAATGTACTAATCACATACACAAAATTAGTTTACTATCCCAAATAATGTATCACAAATAAATTAAATACTTCAACAAAATACCATGTTCAAATACATACTTACTGGCCAAACAAGCAATGAGACTATGTCCATTAAAACAAAGGAAAACAATGTATCCTCAATTACACTAAACACATTTCACACACAATGATTAAATGAAACAAATTCAAACCACGCGTTCAATATAAACTAAATATTAAACATGCCAAAAAAGTTTGCAGAATCCCCTAAGAATATGTGTTTTTTTTAATGCTCAGTTAAATTACTTGTCATGCACAACTTATGTTTAAGCATAGCATGCCCAGTTTCTCCCTCCTCTCTGATGAATCACGTGGTATCTGAACCCGTCCTGACCATGTCATGGTTACACACGCAGCTCACACATTTCCGGTATTACATGTTTATTAAATGCACAAACTTAATTTCCTCTACGTACATGCGCAAGTATGAATGTGTTTTCGTCAGTTGTGTATGTTACAAACGGGAGTTTAGTGGGCCTGATATTCAACTCTGCTATTGGTCTACTGCACCGACCACCAGCCAGATTGTGCACACATTCATATCTGAGCAGTTCCCCCATCTCGCAATAGAGCGAACTCTCTCTCTCTCTCTCTCTCTCTCTCTCTCTCTCTCTCTCTCTCTCTCTCTCTCTCACAGGACATGGACGAGATGGCCATTGAAAATTCAAATACTATGTCCCAGCTACAGGGTAAATGCTATTAAAAATGTAAATATGTCCCAACTGTCTTTAACCGTCACGATTCCAGGAATAATAACGAAATATAGCATTACTAGTAAAGAAATATAACATAATAAAAACAAGACAAACCCAGAAACATTAAATATAGCAACAAATTAAACAAGTACCATATCATTAATCACACACTTGTACTGAAGCATACTCCACAACATGCTCCCTTTGAAGGAGATTATATTCTGTTTGGTAAACTATAGCTAATGTTACTAAATAAATTAAATATTATGTGATTCACCCTCAATGGCTCCCAAGACCCTTTTATTAAGACTCGAAGTACTACATCCCTTGACATGTACAATTTACGAATGTAAATGTTTTACTATTTGAAGTGTTTAAGTACTGTAAACATTAAAATGTAGTATAGACTGATATTCAAAAACTGTTTTCCAACCGCCAGAGCACACCGACACTTATCGCCGAAGTCCGATTTAATGAAATATATATATTCACCAAACACACATAGCAAACTCATGTTATCAATAACGTTCCACAACTCGAAGATTTGACTAACATTTAATATAAGATACCCAACTTACATTACTAAAACATGTATTCATGTCAGTTTCAAAGTATGCTACACAAGTATGCTTACATGATCATATTTGTAAGTGTTAACATTCAGACGTACTTTCAAGTAATTTTCTTTAACTATGTAAGATAATCAAATACATTATAGTCCACATTTGTGTGTAAACTTCCCTATGAGTGAACCACATATTCTCTCTCTCACACAGTTAAAAATTCAAATAATTGTTTACATCAAATACCAAGATTTGTGCACGTGACATTATAAACCAAATTTATTTTACAATATTTCCTGGTACCTAACATATTACGTTTTAAGATACTATGTATTTAACAAAATAAGTCTGTCTGTAATAATAATCTCCTAACATGTAAATGTTAATGTTTCCACCAAAGTTTAAAATGTCTGGATCTTCAGAGCAGTCACCATTACATGTACAAAGTATTGTAAATATTTCCCACAGAGTTTTAGCCATGTTAAAGTCTTAGTATATACTTCTATATTAAATCATTATTATTTGTACAATGCAGAAGGAGAGGGAACTAAGGGGATTACATCCAACGAACTGTATATCATATTGTCGCATCATAAATAAAGAATATAACATATTAATGAAAACACATCCAGTGTATCAAAATTGTTTTATAGTGGAACATATTTACAAACAGTGTCTTAAAATCTTTTAAGATCTTGATTTCCACCCACAAATCATACGCTTTTGTGAATCCTGTCCAGCGACTCAAGTACCTATGTGTTCCCCTCTTATTAATTTTATGAACTAAATATTCATTTTGAGAATTAACTTTCTGTAAGTGAAATTCATAAAAACCACATTTTATGGATTCAGCACCATAGCTTCCGAGGTAATATACTTCAGGAAATGAGTGTATAACTGAAATAATTTTAAATATTTCATAAGACCAAATAACAGTAGATTTCTTCTCAAAAACAACTCTGACCTTGGAAATACGTACATATTCGCCAACTTTAAACTTTTGTTTTCCCTAATCGACTACCTTAGGATTAATATATACAGTTTTCATCAATCTATTGCCCATAACCTTTTCGGTTGCCATCTTGACAGTTCGGTGGTATCTTGAATGATAAAATTTCAGTATTTCAGGCCAAACATTTACCCACGTGCATGTTCCATTCAAAATGTAATGTCTGTATATTAGCTGTTTCAAGCTTTTTTTTAATATCTCGACTACATATGCTTTTATTTCAGAATATGTTACATAATGATTAATGCCATACTCTGTCATTAGTTTCTGGAAAGAAGTTTTAAATAATTCCATTTCGTTGTCAGTGTGGACCAGTCTTGGCATTCTTTTTTGTAACATGGTTTTCATTGAAGTTATAACTTGTTTCCCAGTATTGTCTTTCACATGTACACCCCACACATATTTTAAATACATGTCTATCATAGTTAAAATATACCTACTTGTATTAATTATTGTATTTTGAAAGCAATGTCACTTAACACAAGTCTGCTTCAAACAAATAATTCATTCCCAGAATAATAACTCTCCTTCTAGGAAACCTATTTCTTACAGGAGCCTGTAGTTCCTGGACAATATTACTAAACTGCATTATGAATACACACTTCTTCAGACAACTCTTCAATAAAATACAAAATTTCATTTTGATGTGAATAATTCCCAGACAGTTTCGAAGCGATGAGAAGTTTTCATCTATTCACTAACTCATTAGGATTGTTCCAATATACAGGAGAAAACCGATCGCCAACTTCGTCTTTTTATATTCCACTTCCAACAATATTGCATAATAAATGAAGTTTCGGATAATCTTTATCTCCTGAACCATTATTTGCATTTGTACATTACAAGATCCTTATATTTCTCCAGATCGGTGTGAGTATCCATTTGGAAAGTTTTGAAACAATAATTCAAACAATTCTTCACTTGCATATACATAATCACTTACTTGAATTATATTTTCAGGTAAGAAGGTAATGATGGAATCTCCAAAAAAACCATATGTTGCCATGTCGAAATACACCAAATGCCGTATCTCGCGTAGGCGAAGAATATTTTATAGCTAAGTAATGCCATGTTGAGAAAGAATTTGCTTTTTCTTCTTCTTTAAAGGTTCCTTAGTTTTAATTTTCAGCAGTGTATTAATAGATGTAGTTAACACAGATTGTATTGTATACATTGTAATTGTAACAGGTTAAAATATTTCTATATTTAAAACATCCTGTTCCATTTGTGCTTGTTTAGCTTGCAAGTATTTATCCTTTATAGCAGAAATAACATTATGTAATTCCGAAGCAGAGTAGAAATTTTTGTTTAGGTTACATTAACATGCCTGTATTAATATATAAACTAATGCAATGATTTTCTAATTGCAACACTAGATCGAGTATTCTGTGTATTTTCAGTCTTATCGACTTTACTTAAAATTGCATCTAATTTACTTACTGTTTTAGCTCTCAAGTCATTAATAAAAAATTTTTTTCGTGTTTGCAAATCATCATTTTGCTTTATCAGGACGGTATGCATAAACAAACCAGATGTTTTATTGATCAGTTCAACAGTTAAATCCATGTTTCAAGTTGTTTTGCAATACTAGCAGTTATCAATAAATTAATTACACATTAAAAGTGTTCTAAAGGTTTGTGTATTCTAGTTTCTATATTCTGCAGTACTGTCATCACATTTGTCAATATTTCGGAAATGTAACTAATATTCATAAAAACTTTTGTAATGCTTTCAATTAAATTTATTAATTTCTCTGGTATATCGGTTGATTGCGATTTAAACATGTTTAATGTAATAGTATTTAAGTCTACCACATAACCTTAATTTACCTCATAACTGCCTTTAAAAAGCCACACCTAAATTATATAGCATATGTACATTATAATCAGAATTCCCATCGCGATTTTAGGTTAAACAGCTATTGTAATGACTATGTCTTCTACTGTTAATTCCAAACTTTGAAATACTCCTTATTCTTCATCCAAAAGTATAAAACTGTCAAATACATAGTTATATATGCCTTTATATAAGGTAAGCGCAGGCATAATTACCAGAAAATCGAACTTGTCTTTAGAAAAAGTAAAAACCTGTGCGGTTTTAAAATTCTGCGAAAATTTCAAAGGCACATTAGTTATTTTTAATTTCCACTTTGGTAGAGTTCTGAGATTTTATATAATTAATTGTGTAAGGAAGATTATGAATATTCAGGGTAAATTCGGTATTAATATTCATTTCAGGTTTTTTTGTAGTCCTGAGAGTTTGTTTTAATCTTAAAGGTAGGCATGGGCCTTAATTCAGTATTTCAGAGTTGTTTATGGTCTCTCGGTAGACAGTTTATTATAACTAAGGAATAGATAAATTATTTTACTAAGAATTTCAATTTGTTTAGTTTGTCCTATTTTCAGTTTAAAGGTGAATTTATTTATTGGTAATTTTATCACTGATCAGTGGAATATTTGTATTCAGTTCGGACAATATCACTCTTAGAGTCATTCGTAATGTTTTAAATTATCGTTCTGTACAATTTTGGACTCACTGGTGAATTTATTTGTTTTCTCAAATTTGTAAATCAGAGATTTTAAAAGTAGATTTTAAATTACTGGAATTTATGTGTACTTGGAATTAAAGTTACTTAACGAGCAGTAATTTGGGAATTTTAAGTTATATTAACTCAGTTAATTGGTGATGGCTTAAATATTAAATTTTGCTTTGGCATTTCACAAGTGAGTGCCTTTCACAGTTATGTTCAGAGGGCCTGGCAAGACTGTTTGCCGCATAGACGACCAGGGCTCTGTCCCACGCCAGTTATCAGGTAATCCGACATGCTTGCCTTCACGTCTGTTATTAGAGCACAGTTGCTGTGCTATGCGCTAAGAGGCATGAAGATGTATGAAATTACGATCCAGTCTAATGATAGCTGTTTTTTACCCTGCGATGCTGTAGAGACCAGCTGATGGACTTTTTAGCGCGAGTTTTGGTAGAAGAGCATTGTATCTACCACCTGAAAGCGAGTTTACTGCCTCTTAACACTGCGTAGTGGCGTGGTGGGAACTAAGTACTCTAGTTCGTTTGATCTCCATCCGGTGCACGAGCGCTAGCACTCCGGATGCAACGCCATGGCCGACGAAAATCGTATGCATCATTCTTCCGACTGCATCATACGAGGAATCCGTCTTTATTAAGCACAGCATCTGTGAAACCATAATGAAGAGATGTAGTCAGTTTAGACGTCAGTTGTGACTACAATGTATTTAGTTGTTTTCGTGTTTATGATATAGTGTATCACCAATAGTGATATTAGATATTTATTTGTTTTGTGAGGTGATTGACTCACCAATCGGCGGCATCAGGATGTTCCTCACCTAGCTCCGTTAGAAATCTCCAGCAAAGGTTTTAAAATTTACCTTCATGTTAACCGCTTTAATAATGAAAATTTTACATCAGTAAAGTATTTCAACTTTCGTGATTTCGTCATGCTCAACTTTTATCCCGTCACTGGACAACCTCTTTTTATGCCCTGTGAAAGTACAGTGCCTTTCGCCAACATGGAATGTGAGAACAGCGGGATGTTGTGTCTGCCGGCATCCAAACTGTTATGGCTGCCAGCATCCAAACTGTTATGGCTGCCTACATCGTGGTTGGACTTAAGAACCGGGAAATATTTGCAGATATGACCTACAAGCTAAAGAATACTTTGTTTTTAAGTTCCTGTTAATTATATATATATAAAAATCAATCGTCATAAAACTTTTTTTTATGATATTGTAAATTTTCAACCAAGATGAGATATCATTTAATGCAAATGATGTTATCATATTGCCCTTAAATCATGTACAAAGTACCTCTTTCCATTATGTTATCTCTTTTATATAGTTTTGTAGTTTTCTCTCATTATTACAGGCCTAAGCATAACATATTTTAATAAATGAAAACTATCTTGTTACATGGACTAAGTGAAAGTATATAGAAATGTCGCGAATTCCTTAACTGTCTCATGTACTTAAGTTAATGACAGATCCTCGGCACCTATATGAATCTTATTAAACATAGTGATTAATTTTGGTTATTTCAAGGTGAATTAATGTGTGCTATGCCATGGTTCAGTGTGCATTAGATTCAACTTTACTTTTGACTTGAAATATTTAAAAAATGTGGTAGCAAATAAATATTGTTTTGATAGTGGCATGAGTACAAACTCGTATCTTTAAACTTTGTGAATGACCTATCGCCTATAATTTGATTATTTTAAATATGCTGTAGATTCAAATTGTGCATTTTGAACAAAATTAACATATTATCATTATTGCACAAATTATGTTTTGGAATATGTGCATATCTTTGGGACAGATGAAAGCAATCAATGTTTGAATGTCTACCTAAACTAAAATATTGCTTTATTTTGTCCTGCATTTCACACCAAACATTGTCGAATATAAATACAGAATGAGGTAATGCTTCATTCGGAGGCATACTTTCATCTTTATTAGTGAAAGGGAACTGTCGTATTTCTTTAATTCAATATCCATTGATATTTATTTTGTTGTGTTGTTTTAGAAAACAAATGTATGTTTCCAAATTTAAGTCCATTCGGATGTTCCAACTTTGACATAACACAAGTTTTTCCACATGAAGAAGAACTGCTTATTATACAGCATATATTTGGCGGTAAAATAATTATATGTTTCTGTTCCATTGCGTTTTATTTCATAGATACAATTACGTGAAGATGCACACTTTGTTTTACAACATTAATTTGTACACAACTACACAAAGTGCACCATAACATAATCTACTGATGTAAAACTGTGAATGCATGTATATTTATATGTTCATGGTCAGTTTAAAAATGTGGCTCATACCAAACTCATCAAAATGAACACGAAGTATTGAACACATTGATTAATAAATAACTATTTGTATTGCATTTACCAAAATACAATTACTTTTGACCCAGAACTAAACCTGCATATCATCTGGCATGGATTGATCAAGGAATAAACTCTTTGGATAACACTTGTAAATAACACGACATAGTTTATGCTGAAACAAACTATTTGAAACAAAGACGTATAACAGATACGATTCTAGCCGATAAAGCAACAAATATAAGGAAGAACCCATCAACATCCACATTTGAAAGCTGGGTGCTTGGTTCATAGGCAAAGTAATTTGAGCAAAAGGGAAAAGAGGCATGGGAGTAAAACACAAGACAAAACGCCAAACCAAGAAAGCTGGAATTTAACCATTCACATTTCCAGCATTATCAGCCCTTGGAGCCTTAACAGGCAGCGTTTCAGCATTTGCTAAATCAGCTCAATCAAGGGGTAAAGAATGTATCTTAAACCAAATAAATTTGGACAATGCCAAAATAACTCCAAATGTGTAAAGAAATGCAGAAATTCTTAAATAGTCTTCCAAAGGGTGCACTTACAAAGACATTCTTGTATATGCAAGGAAACTGTATATTCAATATTTCTGAGGTGTGTATATGAGAGATGATTACCAAAGAAACAAACATTTGTGAATGTATGATTGTTAATTTAGATTCTAAACAAAAAAAGGTCACATTGGATTGCATTACTTAAATTGCAAATCAATCATATTATGACAGTTTCGGTGATTTATTTCCCCCAATGGAAATGCTGAACTATTAAAAAAACATGCAATAAAAGTACAATTATGATATGGTGCAATCTCCAAATACTATCAATTGTGGCCATTTATGTTTATGGTTTCTGACTATAAATAGTTTAGGTAAGACTGCAAATACACTTGGTAGTTGTAAAACCTGTTAGTTATATGTCAATTACATTGATATTAAGTGGAAACTCGTAGCAGTTGCATTCGGTATATTTCCCAGCTTTGAAGTTAGATGGCCAGTGGCAAATAAGTCTATGTGAATTGGTTTCTTAAAACAGCATACCAAATATTTATATACACAATCAATCATTTACTTTCAACATTGGTGAAGAAAATTACAGGATTGTGGTATCGGCGTGTTCTTACAAACGAGAAGATTTGGAAACATTTGTTAAAACTGCATTACCTGAAAATGTATAGTTATGATTACATGGAAATCCAATACTTTTAACTAGTATAATGAAAACAGTAATGTCGATATCGATTTCATGAAAAATAATTATATTGCAAATATGTTAAAAGGATATGAATGGAGCATGTATCCTGCTAATCAATTCCTCGAATAATCAAAACAGATTATTATTTTGTCATGTAATGTATGTCGAGTAAATGTTCATAATTTAGGTGGTTCATATTTTAATGGAAAACCAACATACACAACACATTAATTCACATGCAATGTGGCTCCAGGTTATAAAATAATTGAAAAGCAGAGTACTTTAATCAATCTTCCAGTGATAATTATCGTGTTGATGAAATAGTTGTTACAATTGTCGATCAAAATAGTAAACTTATTAATTTCAGAAATGAAGAAATGACCATGCGATTACATTTAAAGAAAACTATAGAAACACTTGCATTCCATGCACATTGCAATCAAAATTGGTATTGTATATAACAGTCAATGACGTAAAGTAGGCAGTTCAGTTAAAAAAAATATATATTCTAAGAAAACATGTATAAAAAGACATAAATGGAACCATCAAATGATCACTTCAATTAAGAACCCTGTGAGGTTAACAGGGGGCAACAAACATTTCTTAACGGAATTAGGATATACACTTAATAGAGATGGAAGACGTACTTAATGTTGAATAAACCGTAATTTATGAAGCCACACTCACCAATACGGAAATACATGTATATGAACCAATCAGAGTAGGTAAGTATACGTTTCCACCGGAAATAAGTATTCCTATACAAAATTATGACATGCATATGTTACCATCGAAATCAAGTTTAAGGTTTAGAGTAACAATTTAAAAGACAGTTTATGCAACTAATCCATTAACTACAGGATAAATTGAATATTACATTTAATAGAAAGAATTGCATATCTGCTTAATGGTTTTCATAAACACTACTGCACATCAGTTTGTGTACGTATCCATGCATTGTAGAACAGGCTTTACAAGTCACTGCAACACAGGATACATACATACACTCGCAAATAGGCTACTGCCCGGTGGCGACCTCTCTCAACTCTCCTTCACCCAACCAACTCCTTTTCCACTCCCTTCCTGAATTTACCAACCCCTCTCACAGGTACCACTTCCTCTTCCTCCCTCAACACATTCCACTCCCTCACAGACCTCACAATCATGGACTGCCTACCCCGCTCCGTTCTCCTCCACACGCTCTGAAGCTTCTCACTGTTGTTTCCTCTTCCTCTAAACACCCCCCTTACTTAGCTTGCAGTGTAGCCCTCCCCATCCTCCCTCTTCATTCACCACCCTGTACATCCTGACTAACCGTTCAACTTACCTCCTGTCCTTCAATGAGCTCCACCCTATTTCTTTCATCATCACTGATGGCCTATACTTCCCTTCTTCATAATCCTGCCCTTACCTCCTCCACTTACCCTTCACCCATCTTGCTGCCTTTCTCTGCACATTTTCCAGTTCTCGCACCTCCACATACAGGTCCCATACTGCTGCAGCATATTCTAACATTGGCCATACCATTGTGCCATACACCTTCTTCACCTCACAGCTGACTCCATTCCGCACCCTTCCCAGCATACCCAGAGCCCTTCTTCCCTTTGCTACCACCCTCCTACCTGTTTTTTCCACCTGAGGTCTCCCTGCAGTACAATCCCTAGATACTTATATTCTGCTGCTTCGTCTATCTCTTGTCCCTCCCATCTGTACATGTCCCTGCTTATCATCTTCTTCCTTGTGAACCTCACTACCTTAGATTTTCTTACATTAATCTTCATTTTATTTTTTCTGGTCCACAACCATATCTTACCGCCTGCAAATTTCCGCCCCCCTCTCCCACCTCCCATCAGTACATGTCCCTGCTTATCATCTTCTTCCTTGTGAACCTCACTACCTTAGATTTTCTTACATTAATCTTCATTTTATTTTTTCTGGTCCACAACCATATCTTACCAATGTCCGCCTGCAAATTTCCGCCCCCCTCTCCCACCTCAGCATATACAACATAATCATCTGCAAACAATCTGATTTTTCCTCTAATCCCCAAACCCATGTCATTTACCATTATGGTAATTAACAAAGGACCCAGCATGCTTCCCTGTGGTACCCCTGACATAACCTCCTCTTCTCCGATATTGCCTCCCCCACTTTCACCCTCTGCCTTCGCCCCCTGAGAAAGTCCCCTATCCATTCCACTACCCTCCTGTCTGGTATCAGCGAGGCGCTGATACCAGATACTTTCCTCATCAATGTTCCATGGGGCACCTTATCGAATGCCTTCTCAAAATCTATGAAGCAGGCATCCACCTGCTTCCCCTCATCAACTACTTCCACCAGATCCTCTAATAACCTAGCCAGCTGAGTCTCACATGAGTAACCCCTCCTGAAACCATGCTGGGACTCCTCCAACCAATTCCTAATGATCATTACCCTCACCACATACTGCACCACCAGCCTCTCCATTACTTTTCCTGTACTTGATGTGAGACTCACCGGTCTGTATCTGCCAGGCCTGCCCCTATCATCTCCCTGCTTGTGTATAGGTACCACCATAGCATCCTTCCAATCTTGTGGTATCTTACCCTCTCCTAAAGACTTTTTAAACAGCACTTATAATATTTAGCCAACTCCTTGCCACCAAACTTTAGTGCTGTGTTTCGTATCCCATCTGGTGCCCCTGCCTTACTGTTCTCCAAACCCCTAATTACCTTTTCTATCCCCCACTCCCTCATCTTAAACTCACTATACACCCCCCAAACCCTGTATGTCCCCCTATTCCAACCCTCCTTTGCCTCAAACGCTGACAGGTACTGTCCTTGCAGCATCTCCGATTTTTCTTGGTCATTTGTTGCATGCCTACCATCCCTTCCTGTTAGCAGAGGGATCTCTTCCTCTCCTCCCCTTAACCGCCTAACATACCTAAACAATTTCCCCCCATTACTTGCCTTTTCCTTCTTCCACAATGTTCCCCAGAAATACATTCTTTGCCTGTTTGATATTCCTTTCAAGCTCCCTACCCATTTGTTTAATTGTTTCTTTAGATCTTATCATCCCTTCATTTCTCCACTTGGCATGTAATTTTCTGCACTTCTTCATTTTCAAAATATTCTGTCCATAATATGGGTGATCTCCCCCAGTCCCTAACCTTTTCATTGGCACAAATTTCTCCAACATAACCTCCATTAATCTTCTAAACTCCTTCCACAACCCCTCTACACCCTCCTCCATAGACCATTTTTTAAACCTGTCTTTCAGGAAGATTTCTGCCCCCTTCTTGTCTCCTCTCCCATACTGCCACACCAACCTTTCTGCCATTTGCACTTCTCTTATCCTGCCAATCCCAATTTCTACAACTGGAATATGATGGTCGCTTATACCATCCAATACTATTGCACCAACTACAGCATTCCTAGGTCTGACCAACACCACATCCAGCACTGATCCAACACCCTCCTCATTCCATCTCATAGGTGTTTCTACTATCTGGAATTAATCCTCTGTTGACTAACTGGGCTGCCATTCTCTGGATTTTGCTACCCTTTCCTTCTGCACCCTCTACCCATTTCACCCCTGGCATATTCAAATCCCCTGCTACAACAACCCACTGCCTGTCCTTTAGTCTATCGACCCTCTCCTTGATCATCTCAATTGCCTGCCATTCCTGTCCTGGTGGTCTATACGCTGCCAGCAAAGTAATACTCCTATTACTACTACCACTCAATTTAATTTCCATTACCTCGACATCCTCACTAACCCATTCTACTGCCCCTTTTAGCCCTTTTCTTACACACACCATTATACCTCCTCCTCTCCCATCCCTGTCTCTTCTGAATATGGTTTTGAAATCTACCAAACACAAGATGTTGTAATTACTCCCACAATAAAGAACTATCTCTTGTAATCTACAAACAATGTTTATACCAGCCTTATGGTGGATTTGCATCAGTCTAACAATTACAAACTGGTATAAAACCCAGGCAGGAAATACAAAGTTGTAATCCTGCAAAGTATGTTACTTAAATTTGAAGACTATAGACATTTTATAGTAAATGCTAAACAAGAATTAGTTATTATATTTGGTAAAACACACTTGATTGCTATATACAACATGGCCAATAACAAGGAAGGTGCAACATTTTAATTAATTGGTGTTGAATAGTTGATTCCACCTATTTAAACTAGCACTCATGATCATGTAATGTTCCTAAAGTATATTTAAAAGGGGAAGAACCTAGACCTTGCATTCATGTCATGGCATTTGGAGATGTGTCTGTCACTATGAGTATCAGACAAAGTTGTATGGAATGTAAAATTATGTTTTTCATATGAAAAACTGAGATATGTAATTATATGTTTCCAAACAAACCGACAAAACAATTTTGGAGCAGACCGATCAGTGTTTGACCATTACAATATGAAGAACATTAAACTTTTCCTAAACTGTCAAGTTTATCCCGACACAGATTTCAATACAAACCTTTGAAATTTAGAATTCGTTATTTGCTTTAATATGTATACGAATTACCGAGAAGTATACTACAATAAAAACAGTGCACAGATCCTACAACCCAAGTCATTTAAGACCATATGACCGCTATTCATATTTGACATCAATAAACAAAATGATATTATTAGCAATAATGTTATTGACTCATGAATTGGAATAATTGCAAACACATCCATTCCACCAAATACTGAAGCTTATGCATTGACCATCCATGATAAATTAGTAAGTTATAATGTTAGAGATAAATTGGTTAAGGTGTTGATGGAATCACGGTGTAGATGAATCACGGTCGAGAAAAGATGTTCTATAATGTGCAAGGATTTCAGACTCCATGTAGATTTATCATTCAAGAATTGGCTATTAAGGATATTGAAAACCACACAAACATCTTCAGTTTCTATCCAATGTTCGACTTTAAATAAATAAATCCAAAGTACCAGAACACAAATCGATGGGTTACCAAAAATCACCATGGTCTAGCATGGGAGAGTGAATGTATGAACTGTGAGAATATAGAAAATATTTGCAACAACTACTTAAAAAAACTGTGAGATATACTTGTGTGGACTTGATTTAAAAAATGGTTACTAAGAGAGAGTGTGGGATGGAAAAATAATAGATATTCAGAAAGACAACTCTAATTCATTCATAGCTACATCATAGATATGAATGTAGATCACAATTTTTCTCAGCAGGTGAAAACTCCAAATTAATTTTGAAATGGTCATTGATGTCTGACTTAGGTGAAATAGAAGATGATACTCTGCCAGAATCTCCATTCGATAATACACGACAAATACTACAGTGATTGGCACTTTTAGCAGCGAGGGAAGATTGCAGACTAACGAGTGTAATTTAGTATAAGCATAAAAGTCATTGGTTTGTGCAAACCTATGCAGTTTGAACATGAAACAAGATGATAGTCACTTGCTCATGTATACAAAAATCAAAGTGTAAATTGAATATTAGCAAATTGTTTACACGGATAAACTGTTTAGAGCACGTCTAGTAATAATCATTTCAGCAAGGAAGGTGTGGTTTACTATGTTAACCATCATCCTAGAAGCAAATAAGTTGGTACGGTGACTTGGTTATCAGCCTAAAATATTGAATTGACTTGTAATGCAGCTTGTGCTCTTAATTTGGTATAAACATTCGTTCAAGTGTAATGTATGTTGTGTTACATCCTATAGTTCGTTAAAATATCTGGTTTTCTGTTATGTATTTTTCGGACAACCTGTATACATTTTGTGTAACTTGTGATTTAAACTGTATATATTGTTATCAGTATGATGTTCATTTCCCCAATTATTGTTTCAACATATATATTTTGTGAAGTGTTTCTATTGAAATAAATGTGTTCAAAAGTACTGTATTGTGTCTCATTGTCTTTACAAAATGACTTTTAAACTGTGTAACAGTGTATAAAAATAAAATGCATTTGTAGCCTTGGTTAATCAAATGCCGTAATAAATTATAAAAGTGGGAAAATTAAATATTGTTAAGACTGTTGAAAATGAAAAAAAAATTAAGAGTAGTGTAACAAAATACAATTGACATAAAGTGTTAAATGAATGGTTTCTATCATTTTTATCACACAAAACATTTTACTCGAACAAGTGGTACTTCATAATGACAATAGTTCTAAGTACACTATCGACTAAAAAGTAATTGGACACCCATGAAGATAGGTAATTCAGTACGTTAGTTGGCTTGTGTGGCCACCACATGCTGCAGGCCAGTGTAGAACCAGTTGACAAGGAGATGCCATATGGTACAGAGCTACCAGACTTCGATACGGGCGTGATTGTGGGCTGCCATCTCAGTGGGCTGTCTAGCCGGGCAGTTGGACGGAAGGTAAACAGGCCCAAATCAATGGTCGCATTCGTCCTGCTTAAGTGGAAGGTCGATGAGCATTGTGCCAATGCTGCACGTTTTGGACGACCTCCAATCTTGACCGACAGAAATTGCAGAACCCTAAAATGTGACATTGTCAAAAATAGGGTACAACCGATGGCTACCATACAAACACAAGTTTCATGCAGCAACAGGAGTATCGGTTTCCATTGGAACATTGCATAATGAAGCCCACTGACTTGGATATTTCGGAACAGCAGCGGCACATAAGGCCCATACCATGACATGCAATAAAGCTCGGCGACTCAGGTGGTGTTTGGACCTATTCACCTGGACACTGGAGCAGTGAAAATCGGTTCTGTGGAGTGATCCATCGAAGTTTACATTATTCCGGTCTGATGGACGTTTATGGGTGTGGCATATATCCGGTGAACGACTTCTGCTGGATTGTATAGTGCCAACTAGGAAATTCTGTGATGGTGGAATGATGGTGTGGGGCTTTTTCATGGCCTATTGTAACATTCTGGATAATGAAATGCTTCCAACATTGTGGTGTTTTTACAGAATAGACCCGTGTTACTTCCAGGATGATAATGCCAGGTGCCATGTTTCAAGGGCTACTACGCAGTGGTAAGCCGACTACAATGTTCGCCGATTGGACTGACCCGCCCAGAGCCCCGACCTCAACCCTATAGAATATCTTTGGGACGAATTGGATCTCCAGGTGAGGGCTCGTCAGGCGCGGCCAAAATCCATTGCTCAACTCATGGAATAGTTGCAAGAGTAATGGTGATGAATCCCCATGGACATCCTGCAAACACTCATAGAGAGCATGCCAGACAGAGTGGCTGCTGTTATAGTGGCAAGAGGTGGCGCTAAGAGATTATAACAAGGTGACAACCATTGAGCAAACGTTGTGGACAGGTGCCCAATTACTTTTTGGCGATAGTGTATTTACACAATTATTAATACCAAACAAATTTGGTCTGCCAGTAATACTAACTTGAAAGTATGCACCAGAATGAAAAGTCATGGGAAATATACGAGATCTCTGAGAACATCTGGTAAGCGATCCCGAAAGGGATCGAGCCCAGAATGGGAAGCGAGCAGTCCGACCGCTCGGTCCCTTACTTTTTTAATGACAAAGTAAATGTAATAATTTCAAGCTATGACTGGATACAACCAGACAATCATCTTACTTAGCCATCTGTTTATGTACATTGATTTTAACATATGCTGTGATGTTAAACAATGCTATTGCAAGTTAAACTTTTTCATGTACGCTTTCAATGTGTGACCTGACTTCAAAAGTTCATGAATGGGTGATGAAATGAGCTCCCCAGATGAAAACAAGATGCAAGGTTCCGAAAAATTACTTTGTTGATATGGTCCATGGGTTATGCACAAGTACATCCACTCAGTTACAAGACGTTGACGCTAGTACTGTAGCGGTTGGCGTGGAGTCCTCTCACTGGCTGTGCCTTCCCACATGATGAAAAAACACATTTATATTTAACATGAATTGAATGGGTTGTGACTGGTACCCGAAGAATGAAAATGGTGTGAGAAAACACGAGAAAAACTTACATTTGTCAATCAAAATATTGTTTGTGAAAATATAAATTATGAAACTGCATGCCTTTTGGGGAGGTTGCCTTGCCATATGCCTTTAACTTAATGTGTAAAATTCATCTTTTTACATGGACGTTACTGTGTTATTTAAAGCATCCCTTTTGAAACATATAATCTTATGTGACTCTGTTTTATGCGCACTTTCTTGTACACACACTGAATTTTACATACACACATATTCTATTATATATATGGGATTATGCCGCCACATGGTCATTTCTTACTTAATGCTGGTTGCTGCATTAGGAGGACATAACCTAAATGTTCTGCCCTGCTTCTGAACATGCTACTGGTCACTACCATCCATTACTGGATTCATATAAGTTATTTGTAATTGTGAGCAAAGAATGGGGCACACACTGATTGCTGCAAATGTAAAATTAATACTAATTACTAGACTGCCCTTCACAGCTATGAAGTGATTTGTGTAGTTCGTCACACATAATTTTACATGTTTACGAATGATGTTGTCAAAGCATGTTGACCAAATAAAATACAAAGCACTCTTAAACTAAATAATATACAAACCTTAGTTTCAAAATTACATTGCGCCGTAAGTCTATGTAGCATTCCCACTGACTTGACATAATACAACCCTTTCATCACGTGGTACACAAATGTGGTTGGTGCATGAAGCCGAACACATTTAAACCCTTGTTTAGTAATCAATATTATACATATCACTAGTACATATAAATAACACACTTCAGAGAATATTGTGTGTCTTTTTTCAAGAACACAAAAACAATAACACTCTTATTCTAATTAAAGATTAAGCACACTTCACCATGTAAACATTGACAATATATATTCGTGACACACGTGGTAGCACATCATTAAATAAAAACAGATCCTACTTTCATAATAAAAACAAGCACTTGCATCATTAAAAAGGGCATGGTTAAAATATACACTAATTGCACATGTATGGAATCATTGCACCAACGCGATTGAGTGCACAAATTAGAATAGACACTGCAGCGTACTGCTTCACTCTGGTGGCTGCTCGGCGAATTGAGAGTGTTAAACTCTGTGTGGTGAGCAGACTAAGCGGGTCACGTGGCACACATCAAATGCCTTCCCTCTCTTATGGCCGTTCACTTATCGAAGCTCACTCCACCTATGTCACACTATACCTTACCGGTAGTCGAATTCCACTGTGTGGCCTCAGGTTGTATCTTCTGGTCGGCTGTTGTGGAAGTGATGATTGTGGCTGTGGTTCTGGTGTGGACTGCGGCGCTGTGATGGCTGTGGTAGGCACTGGTGAGTGTCCGCATGCTGAGAACTTTACGTGCAAGATGGTATGAGCCCACGTGGAGCGGCGGGGAGAGGAGGAGTGCTCCTCTGCCCCGACTCGTCGCTGCCACTGCTGCTCTGTGTGATGCGGGCAGTGTCGGCTTGGAATATGGGCATGCCCTGCATGCTGTGCTTGCATTCCGCCTCTCCTGTGCGTCGATCCCGATGCTGCTGATGATAATTTTGACACCGGAGTAGCTTGGTGTATTGCTGAAGTGGTGATGCCATCATGTGGGGTCTGCACTGGCGATCATTGCTGTCCTTAGGTGGCCCTCCTGGCTCGTCACTCCTGACGTCGTAATTGTCTAGTAGCTGTGTGATGTGTGGCTGTGCAGAACTGGCAGATGCACTGTCACTTGCTGGTGCCCCTGTAGACGCAGCTGCATCGGGCATGCTGGCAGTCGGCATGTTTTGCATGGTTCTATCATGCTGCTGTTGTGATGACACTGCATTGTTGTTGGTGGATGATGAATGAGTTTTTCTGCCTTCATTTTCATCGGACGGGGACGTCTCGATGCCGGGCGTCGCGATGCCAACACTTGCCTGCGATAATGCATCTCAATATAAAATTGCTGTACGTCGCGGGCTGAAACTGACTTTACAGCATGTTTCACCCAATACCTGTGGGATGGTTTGTAGGTTGCTCCATTTTTAGCCCAGCTGACTGTGGGTGCGACCGAATGTATACACACTGGCCTACTTGAAGGGGTGGTGGGGGCATGTGGTGTCCAGTAGCCAGTGGGATGCATAGTAGCATTGATTCCCCAATGCTTCTCGCATTGCACGATCCTTCCTTCCTGGCTTACCCCTTCCGCTGTGCTGTTGTTTTGCTCTGTTGCTCCACTTGTGAACTCACCTAGGAGGAGGTTACGGCTTTGGAGCAGCTGTGCTGGAGTTTTTCCCGTCGTCTGATTTGTCCTTTTCCGCAGTGTGAACAAGACTGCTGGCAGCTGTTCAATCCAGGAAGCATGATGGTCGCCCACATGCAGGCGCAATTGCGTTTTCAGATCTTGGTTTCGCCAGTCTGTCCCGTTTGCACATGGGTGTTAATTTTCTGTTGTGTGGTGGTGCATGACCTATTTCGTGCAAAATTCCCTCCACACTCTTTTCCTAATTGTGTCCCGTTATCCATAAGCAGTGTCCTCAGGTACCACCAGTGGGAGAAAAACTCGTTTTCGATCACCTTCCCCACTCTTCTGGCCTATCCGCTTGATACTGGGTAGGCTTCATTCCAGCGAGAAAAGGGATCAGTGGTTCAGTTGGTAGGCGTGGCTGTTGTTGGTTGCCATTTGTGCACTTACTTTTATAGTAATTACATGTCACACATAAATGTGCGAACTGTCTCATGTGTGCTGACATACCTGGCCAATGAAAGTAGCTGAGTAAATTGTGTTTTGTCTGCGCTGCTCCTGGATGACTGGTGAGGTTGTCAGAATGGACGTAATTTAGCAGAGTTTCGCAAGTTGCGGCCGCACAAAAACCCTCTATTTTACATTGTTTATGTCTGCTCCCAGCCTCTATGCAACTGTCATTCACCCGCCATCTCAAATTTTTGCTGTTCACACATGTCTTTCCACTTTAATGCAACCCGAAACTCTGCCTATTTTTCAATGACACAAGCAAGTACCTCGTCTAATGGTGGTGCAGCTGGTAGTGCCATTATGTTGGAACATGGCACTGTTGACGATAAAGCGGTGTTCGCTCACTGATTGGATGGGGGGGGGGGGTCTTTCCACTCCTCATCGCATGCTTCTGTGTCTCCTGGTGAATGGGAAAGATGGTCTGACAGTAGGTTGTCTTCCCCAACCACATGTTGTACTTCAAAGTCATAAGATTGAACTGAGGATGTAAGGGATTAGTTTACAGCAGCTCTCTTTCTTACTGTGTAGCTACAGTAGGCAGTGGTTGTTTGTGCAGAGTGTGAAGCGCTGGTATGCCAGGAGTTGTCGGTATTTCTTAAAACTCCACACTACTGCGAGATATTCTTTTTCATTGATGTCATACTGCTGCCTTACTGGACCGAATTTTGCACAGCTGTTGTGTGTGTCATCGTCTGCTAACTGGAACAGAACCACCCCTAATCCTTTCTTGCTTGCATCGGCCTGGATGTACAAATGTTTTGTAGGGTCATATCGTGTGAGAGATGTACACTGTTTGAATCTGTTCTTGATTTATTCAAAACTTGCTTGTTGTTCGGCTTTCCATTTAAAGTGCACATTGGGTGACATAAGTGTAGTGAGCAGCATGGCCACAATGGCAAACTCCAGAATATATTCCCGCAACCAGTTCATGAGCCCAAACAATTTTCTGCCCTGTTTTCGTGTCGTGGGTGCTGGGTATTCTTTTATTAGTTGTAATTGTTCTGGTGTTAGTTTTCTCCCATTCTCGTCAACAATGTGCCCGAGAAACTGAATGCTTGATTTACCGATATGACACTTTTTGTTTGCACATGTGAGTCCATTAATGGCTAAATGTTCGAGCACTAATGAGAGGTGATGGATGTGATCTGTCCATGATTCTGACCATGCGATGACGTCAGTGAGGTATGCAAGTGCACATTCACCCACAAAGCCATCTAACACTAACCATGGTGGATTGAAAAAGTTGATGGCGTGCACTTCAGTCCGAGTGGCATCACACGTAACTGGAAGCGGCGACCGCCAGGGTCTGTAAAAGCTGTCTTGTGGTGATAATTTGGCCGAACTAGAATCTGCCAGTAGCCACTGTGAAGGTCTATGGTGGTGAGGACCTTGGCACGTCCTAGGGTGTTGAGTGCATCTCTGATGTGTATGTATAGTTGCAGTGCACTGTTTGTGACCATGTTGAGGCACCTGAAGTCTATGCAAAACCTTTATGTTCCATTTTATTCAGAGCGAGCGCAATGGCAGAGTTGTATGCACTTTCTCATAGTTCGATCACCCCTTCCTCCAGCATCTTGGAGATCTGATATTTGATGATTTTACATTGTTGCGGATAATATCTCATGTCATAGATGGGATTGTCAGTTGTGAGTTCAATGTTGTGTTCTGCGGTGGTTGTACAGTGTAATGGATCTGCCACTTTTAAAACATCTCTGTGTTCATTAAAAATTCTTTGTACTGTTTCTCTGTATTCTGGTAGCACTGTATGATCGACGTCTTCCAGCAATACGGCCGGCGGTTATCTACTGTTTGGAGTTCCAAATTGTATACAGTTCTGTGCTCTTTGTTGCCGAAATGAATACGCTGTGCGGCAGGTTCTATCACTGTGTTCTGTTCGGCCAATCCAGGTATGCCGAGAATAACGTCTTCGCGGATGTCGTCCGATACGAAGGTGGTGGTCACGGTCTTCACGTCTTGAATATGTACCGTTGTAGTGATTTCACAGGCTTCTTCCCCTGTGTGTTAGTGCGTGGCGAGTTGGATCTCTTACTGTGTTGGTTTGATTTCACTGATGTTAATTAAATTTAAGTAGGAGGCCGATGTGTCAATAAGGCCAATGCATGGTATTTGGTTTACAAGTATTGCAATTGTGATGAAGCAGCTGCTGTTGCTAATGATTCGTGACAGTAAGATCTGTTGTGGCATCGGATTTGGTGACTTGTGATGAGTGACGTCAGGCCGCTTTTTCCCTTCTTCCCATTTCCTGTCTGCATCTGGTTCTTTCCCTCCTGCATTTGTTCGTAATATGCCCAAGTCGGAAAATCATTATTTCAATGGGGGCCCCCACACCACCAGTAGGGATGTGGTGGCTGTTGGGGTCCTCCAGAAAAAGGTGGTGGGATGACACTGGCTGATGTTGATCCCATCGTGCTTATCTTTGGGGTTAGGTGGTTTGTTGATGTTTGTGTTGCAGGGTTTTTAGTCACTGTCTCAATGTATCCAGTTTGTTTGAGGTTTAATGGGGTCTGTTCATGGCATGGTGGTGCACTGACACATTTGCGGCGTGGCTGGGCAGGAACATTGGCGTCGAGCAACATTGCCATCTGGATAAAATCACTCTCCATTGTGTGTACCACTGGGGTCAGTGCAGTGGGGTATTCCGCATGTACGGAGCCAGTTACCACTTCGAGGATGTCCTTAAGTGATAAGTCAGGGTGATAGATGTGCCCTCGCTAAACTTATTTTCTGTATCGCCAAGTTGTATAGGGACTCTTCTCCCTGTTCTTCAAGCACAACCTTGCTTCTTGCCCATAGAGTTGTGAACATTTCTGCGAAGCGACTTTTGAAACTGTGGCAGAGTTCTTCTCATGTCATGCCGTAGTGAGTATAGTAAATAAATGCATACGGGGGTGGACCCAGGGCGAGGCGACACCCTCTGAGTAAAGGGCTTTTCATTTGGGACCCGTAGGTGCCTGTCGTCCCTGAACATGACATGAAATGAGACCCTAGGATGGTGTGGTGCTGGAATGCAAGGGTGGGGGAAACTGGAGTACCCCGAGAAGATCCCCCAGCGAGCGGCATCGTGCCATAGTGGGTAATTCCTCACAACCATTCCTTAGTGTTTCCGAAGAAGCTCTTTCCCATAACGGCAGAGGCTGTTCTCACAATCTTGGATGAAGCCGATGTGGTCTTCGTTTGTGATCCTGGAATATGTCGGGAGAAACTGGAATTTTGTTGGTGTGTGGAATTGCTATTATGCATCATTGTATTTCCGACTGGACTTGCTTTTCCGGGATGCTGGCACCTCTTGCATGAACAGTGTTGAATGTACAAGGGGTGTGTCAGCCGGTGTCACTCCCATGATAATGATGGCGGGTGGGTGTGGTACTGTCAGATGTTGTGCATCCCAGTTTTCTCTTGTTATTTGGCTAAAAATGTTTGTGTGTTTCCATTTCTAGTTGTCAGAATGACTCTGGTTATTGTTGTACTGCCATTAATTTGGGCGTTGATTTGACTCGGATGTTAGTGCGTGGAAATCTCTCCTGGTTGGATACTCTTGCAAACAATGGATGCATTTTATGTAATGTTGTCTTTTCAGCATTTTGCACTCCCGTGATGAGATGCACCACTCATGGTATAATCTGAAGCACTGTCCACATACTAAGTTGCTGTCCCATGTCTGTCACACTGCATTATGTCGCATACTTTCTAAGCATGTTGCAGTATTTTGAGGTTGACTGCTGATTGTTATTCTTTACAGTTGCGCACGTGCAAAGATTTGGTGGGCAAACTGAGTTAACAAAACCCTTAATTTCCATGGGCCGCAAGTACTGTGTGTGATGCGATGCGATGTGGAAGGGTGGTCCTGCCTGCACGTCGTGATGCGGGTGGAGGGAGGTGGCAGGCATTCTTCCCCTCAGCAATGGAATGCTCCAAAATGGTGGTGCTGACTGAAGTTACGGTCGTGGTGGCTGTTCCATGGTGGCGATTTTTCTGGCATGATGAACAATGGTGATTTTTCTTGCATGATGAACAGTGGCAATTTTTAGAGCCAAAGTGTTGATGTTGTATTGAATTTTCCTTTTGCCAGACAAACCAGGCAAAAAAAATGTGTGCAGCACAAATGTTCATGGGTAATAGCTTGCCATTAGCGAAAAGATGTGAACCCAGGTGTTAGATTGTATCTAATATCGTAACACCTGGTCACATTGGCATGGATCATTTGAAACAAAGACAAGGAACACTTGATACAATGATGAAATATGGACACTTGGTTATTAGGAGTGGTAAAAATTAGAATAGGGTGACATGGAGTATGTTGGATGTGTGTTGTGTGTGATAAGCCACATGGAAGGGTGACACTTAAGGTGTTTGAATTCAGGCATCAGGGAATGTTTGTGGTTTAGGATGGATAGCTATAAGTTTCATTGTTACCCGATGGGCGCCAGCCCTCAGTCGAGAGAATGAGTTGTTGTTGTGTGTTGTGGGCCGTTCACCCTAAAGTGGCTCCCTGATGCTCCGCTATTTCGTTGATGCTGCTGGCGATGATGGTCTAGTATCAACATATTCCTGGTATAGTAGATGATATAAAAGCTCCCCATAACTCTTCTTGTCCACTATGATAGGAATTGTTTAAGGCCATTTCTACATTTATATATTTTAAGTAAATTGGTGAATGCATTTTATGTGATCGTTATGCGATCAAAGTAAATAAAGACTATGCGAATTCACGGCGATCATGTTTTATTCACTTTAGCCCTCATGAGGGGCACTGAAATTTCCATATTCGACTTTAGTAAGGAGTGCACCTACACTGATAAAAAAATGGCGCAAAGCCTACATATTAGTTACTTTGTGCCAATGCCCCAATAATGTAAATATGATGGGTTGCTGAGTTGCATGTGGCCAGATGAAAAGTTGCAAGGTTCTAAAAATTACATTATTACTATTGATATGCTGTATGATGATACAGAGTCATGATGGTCAGGGAAGGACACACATAAGTCCACTCAGCTACAAGAGCACGCTCACTGGATGCGCCTTCCCCCATCATGATGAAAAAAACCCATATATTTTATATTTGACATGAATAGAATGGTTGTTGGCTGGTAGGTGAAGCATGAAAATGGTGTGAGGCAACATGAGAGCACTTATATTTGTCAATCAAAATATTATTTCTGAAAATATAAAGTTTAAAACTGCAAGCTTTTTTGGGAGGCTGCCTTGCAGTATGCCTTTAACTTAATGTGTAAAGTGTGTCTCTCTATATGGATGTTACTGTGTTATTTAATGCGTCCCTTTTACTTATTATCTCATGTGTGTCTTTTTTCATATACTTTCTTGTACACACATTGAATTTTACATACACATATATAATGTGTGTGTGTGTGTGTGGGATTATGCCGCCACATATTCACCTCTTACTGAATACTGGTTGCTGCATAAGGGCGACATAACCTTCATGTTGTGTCCTGCTGCTGGACATGCTACTGCTCACTACCATCCATTACTTGATTGATATAAATGATTTGTAATTGTAGCAATGTTTGGGGTGTGCACTGATTGTGGCAAATGTAAAATTAATACTGTGCAGCTATGAAGTGATTTGCGTGGTTCGTCACATGTAATTTAACATGTGTGCGCATGATGTTGTCAAAGCATGTTGTCCAAGTAAAGTGCAAAGCACTCTTAAACTAATTGATATACAAACCTTAGTTTCAAAATTATTTCGAACCATAATTCTACGTAGCATTCCCACTGACTTGACATAATACAACCCTTCTGTCATGTGGTTCATAATGTGGTTGGTGCATGAAGTCGAACACATTAAAACCGTTCTTCAATAATTAATATTATACATGTCACTAGTACATATACATAAGACACTTTAGAGAATATGATGTGCCTTTTTTACAAGCATACAAATCAATATAACTCTTATTCTAATTACAGATTAAGCACACTTCACTATGTAAACATTGGTAATAAATATATGTGGCACAAGTGGTAGCACATAATTAAATTTAAAAAATCCTACTTTCATAATAAATACAAAAACATCACAAAAAAAGCCAAGGTTAAAATATATACTAATTACACACCCATGAAATCACTGCACCAATGTGGCCTAGAGCACCAATTGGAATATACACTCCAGCATACTGCTGTACTCTGGCGGCTGCTCGGCGAATTGAGAGTGTTGAGCGCTGATGATGTGGTGAATGGACAGGCACAACATGTGGCACATTTCAGATGCAGAGAATGGGCGATGATGTGTTTGAAGCGAAATGTTATATATTTTGCACACCCACAGTACACTTGTATTTATTCTATTCATTACAAAACTACAATGAATTTTTGTACAACACTCACTTACTTTGGTTAAATACTTGTGTTGGTGCCGTAGTTACATTTATTGGTTAGGTGTGTATATTTTTCAAAATAAAATTTGCTAGTTCGCTTAGGAAACAAACTCGGTAGTGTTGCTTCTCGACTTTTGTTAACATAAATGTGTGCATCTCCCGCAGCGAACTTGGTTGTTGCCATAGAGGGAAAGTTTTCTGTAGAGCACTCAGGTGGAGTTATAATGGTAAAATCCCTGCAGCGCGGAGCTAAGGAATGTTTACCACTCTCGTGCGATGTCTTTCGTTCTTTTTGCCCTGTAACATTAGCTGATGCATGCGACGACTTTCGCTCTACTTGCCCTGTAATATTAGTAATAAATACACATATAGAGTTTGTCATCAATCTTTATTCAAATAAATAAAATCTTATGGACCAGTTTCCAAATTCAAGATGGGAAGTTTGTTATAAGTGAGAAGAATAAATATTATGGAACATGGGAGAGGATATATTTATCAATCACTTGCCACATCACGTGTTGTCCGTTATAAAAACTGATAAAGTGGCATATGCGTAGTATAAAAATTTTCTACAGCTGTGAGTCAACATGATGATGTGGCGTCTTACAGGCTGGTACATCAGGGAAATAGGTTTTGGTGGACAGGATAAATGTGAAGTTTGAGTTGCCAGGGTACCAGCTCGGAGAGCATGAGAACTGCTGGTTGCCATAGTGTCGACGGCTGCTTGTTGCCCTCCCTGATGTCCTCCATCTGCTGGAACTGTTGATGCTGTAGTCTAAATCCAATAAATGCCTGGTCTAGTAAGGGGTATTCCAGCTCCACTCATACACACATCTCACTCCCGGCCAATTTTTATGGCTACCATTACGTCTTATTACAAAATCCATAAAATGTTTTAAGTAGCCGTCATGCAGCTATGAATAAATGCACATGCGGATTTACCTTTTCAACAACACAATGTATATACTCAATTCCTCCTGAGAAGCACGAAAATCATTACATTCTCTGTTAAAGCGGGAGAGCACTTAAGTGGCGAAAAAGGCGCAAAGCATACATAATGGATAAAAGTAATATTTTAGGTCTAGCCATGCACAAAACGTTCCTGACTGTAGAGTAACCCTCTCTCCGGGCTAATGCAACGTGATTCTAATGTTCCGTGATAAACACTTACACTTTTGAATACTAAATGACTGGTTCGAAAGTTGATGTGCCCGGGGTGGCCGACACAACGTCTGCTCCATGTGAGTACTGTAAGATCACTAAAGATGGCTGTGCGGGAGGCTGGCTGCCAAGCATGGCGTCCCCACATGACGCAATGAAAAAATGGAAAATATGAAAACATTATGAATGTGAACAATTGTGGCATATGAACGCTGCTGCTGTTACTGTTGGCAGACATAACCCTTCCTTAATCTAATCTAATAAAATCAAATACAACAAGAATGTCCTAAAATTAAAATCACGTGATTTTATAGCCTTATACTTAAAACTTAACATAACACACCTGCATTTTTCTGATGTAGTGTGTGTCGCTAATGTTGCATATATTTTATTACCTCTTACATACAGGGGTTCAGGGTATGCATAACTTTATTACAAAACACATAAAAACCACTTCTAAAGAATAAATATAAAAATTTCTAGCCTTTTACGGAATAAGGCTGTGTTTACGTATTGGAGGTGCATGGCCTCTGGCACGGTGTGACTTGAGTCACTACTGGAAACTGTCCAGCATTATACTGGCTGATACTGACATTATTTTATATTATTATTTTAACAAGTCAAAGTGGAGTGATCATGTACAATGCCCTTGTGAATCAAATGCATCTGCACTTATGGCACACTCTGTGGTGCATGAGGTATGTAAACATGTAATGTGGAATAGTGTGTATAAAAACAAATGACAACACAAACACTTTACTACAAGAACGTAACCCTTACTTAAATTCCGCATGGTTTACGCATAGCCGTACACATTCTCACTTACCTTAATATTAAACACAGGCACTTATTTAAGAGCTTCCTGTAGGCCGTAAATTTTTAGAGTAAATTTGACTCACTGGTTTGAAATTATGACTCAAGCCAAAAAAATTTTAGTTAGAAAGAGCTTACTAAATTTTATTATAAAATAATTTTATATGTTTGATCCTTTTCCTCTAGTGATATATTTCTTAAAATACATTTAAATATGTACTATAAAAGTGTAAATACACCACAATCATCAGTGAAGACGTTTGACACGTTCATGGTAACTGCAAGACTATTTGTATGCAGCGCCGTGATCGACAAAAGTAAACGTGCCACTCTGCAGTAATTCTTAAAGCCGATTTTGTTACAATTCAGTTTTTTTACTTTTTCTCACTTTACTTGCTACCTACTGGGGAAATTTTAACTACATGTATAATTTTTCGAGGTCTAGCTAAAATTTTGTTGTATATAGTACCGAAGCTGATGTTTTGTAATAATGCGTTCATTATTATGTAATCACAGTAATAGTTATTTTATAAATCCATCTGCTAGATGTGGTGAAAGATACGGTGAAAATTCAGGATCTAGGTTGACTTTTGTGATAAAGAGAAATGCACACAATAGAAGGAATAATTTTGCTGGCTAAAAAAACACCACATATTATGTCACTTAAAACTAAAAACATTTATCATAATGTTCTGTAAACTTGTAGTTCTAACACGTGTAAATAAATGCCATGTTTATTAGCTTTATATCTGTTATGGTCTGTAACCAGGTGAGAACCACACATGTTTTATTGTAGTGGCAACAACATGCTGGAAACAAACATGAAATCAATAAACATATAATTTTATAATTTTATTAATTTTACAAAAGCATTGAAATGACGCGTTGAGTGTTTATAAAGGTTATAAATTTTAGTTTGAGAAAGACTAATGTGCAGAGACACACATTTCTGGTGAAAAATCTTGATAGATTTCGTCAAATATTTTTGCTGATTTCAGTGTGAATTTTTTGTTAATTTTTTGTTACATTTCAGCAAAAATTTCGCTGAAATTTGGCCGAGAAAAAATGTTTTGGTAATAGAACAAAAAGAAAATCGTAAAGTATATATTTAGTCAGAAAATGCAAGCACTGGTATATATTTCATATTGGATTCGGCTACTATAATAATGGCAAAAAATAAAGTAGCATACACTTAATCGGGAAATGCAAGCACTGCCATTAATTACTACCACGTTACTTCACTTTTATTTGTTCTTTTGTCAGTCATTATGTTTCCAGACACTGAGAAACTTTTTTCAGTGTTTACATTACTGACTGGAATCCATACTGATTTCGCCTATTTTAGTGTAGTTCATAAAAAAAACTCAATGATTTTCAACTTTACTGACAATGTTTACTGTGTTATTCTCACGTGGGTACGAATAATAGCGTCACATTTGTCGCGTTTTGTTCTTTCTGTGATGTTACAACTTTTGAATTATAATAATTTGAATGATATTTTCGTACGAGTAAAATTTCCTACTGCATCATCAAAACAATGAACAGTTATAATTGCTACTTTCTCGTAAGAAGAGGCGCAAAACACCCTCGCCTCGCAAAAGATGATAAATGTGAGAAACTTAAGTTTCCCGCCCCACTAGTAAAATAAATAGGACCTTAACTTACATATTACTTGGTCAAAACAAAAATAAAATGGCTCCAGGCACAAGTCGTCCTCACATTACCAGGATAATTTTTAAAACATGTCCACATAACACGTGGTGCGTGAAGTGTGTCGTGGTTCAATAAGGTATGTGTTTAATTCGTTAGATATTTGGTAATAATTTGATGTCACACGATAAATTCAGTGCTAGTATATACACTATATTTCGTTATTTAAAACAGTGATTTATAAATGCACGTTTCCAACCTCAGCCGATAGCCATTTCAAATATCTACAACTCAGTATGACCGAAAACAGCGACCAAGGCGAATACACCCTCCCTCCCCTCACCCACCATACCAGCTCAGTCTCTCGATAACCGGCACCCTAGACAGACACGCCCTGCTGCTGTCTTTTCCTCCCTCCCCTCAACACCTCAACAAACTCATTTCAACCTCTGCCTCCGAGCTGAACGGACCTCCTCTGCAGCTCCCAACACCTTCTCCCACCCCTCACTCACCATTTAAGCTCAGTATCTCCACTGCTGCAAACAGAGGAGGACCTCCTCTGCTGCTCTCCCACCCCCTTTCTCTCCATTCACTTACCCATCGAACCCACTCCAAACTCAGACTTCGAAGGAAATGTAGCCAAATTGACCCTTATGATACTCTTGTCCCAAGGTCAACACATATATGCTGCTGGCCCCACTCCTCAGAGCTCAGTCGGCTGCCAGGCTTCGGAAACGATCCATCTCACATTAACATGCAATTGCTCAAACTTTTCTACCCTGACCCCCCCCCCCCCAAGGTCCAGAGATATGAAACCTATTTTGGCGGCCATTGTGTGCTGGAGAGCCGCCAGAGTGGGGAGCTCTGACGACCGTTGGCCTGGATGGTACTGGGTTCGATTCAAGTACAGAGTACAGATATTTTATTTGCACAATTAGGTGTAATTACACATGCTGATTCTTCAACAGCTGGAGGTAAACTGAGATGTTGTTCCTTTGGGTGCTGGTTCACAATTGGCGATTTTGGGAGGGGGAAATTTTGTTGCATAGGGGAGGGGTAGATATGTGTAATTCGATTATTTCATTGAGTATTATGCACTTATGCAATCTATGCACTGGCATAATCACTAACTCCATACATGTCCTCTTGCTAGGACAACCAGTTCTCGAATGGCCTGAGATTGATAGCATCACAGGATTTTTATTGGATTGCAACAGATTGATGTTTTCAAGTTTAAAATATAAATTTTCATCATTTAATGAATGATTTAATTGTGTAATGAATTATTTAATACCACACGGAATATTCATTAAGTGTGCACTTGCATAATATACACAGTCGCATGATTGGCAATTATATGTATCGAGAGACTACATACCACATTGAGTTATTTAATCGCACAATTGTGTAATCACCAACTATGTACATGCCCTCTCCCTAGGACTTCCATCTCTCAATTGACCTCAGAGAATGTACATGTCCTCTCCCGAGGACTACTAGCTCTCGACGACCTTCAGTCACCAATATTAATGCCTTGTTTCCTCGGCCGCCATATTGGATTGCGATATATATATAAGGGGGGAAGATATTTAATACATTTTTACTGCATGTTTGGAAGAAGTGGATGTCGGTTCACATGCATGACGGGCATAGTCCATGCATGTGGCACAACCCACATATACAGGTTGTGTCTAAATTCCCATCACACATTGTAAGGACTTGTAGTGGGGACCAATAAGGCTACATTTTGCATAGGAATTTATGTGCATAAATTTCCCATTTCCCTGCGACAAACGAAACACCATCACATCACATGTTGACCTCTCCCATGTTTGCAACATACCTTATGTTGTTTTCCTTCTGGGTCAACTTACAAGGAGGGCTCTATGTGACGACCAGTGATGTCTTACACAAACATGGTACCTACATACCATATTCTGGTACACACAATAACCACACGTCCAAGATCCGTGGCAGCCAAGACCAGCACCAGCAGTTCTTCCTCTCAATCCACAGAGGTCTGGTAAATCAAGACCTTCATGTCGCCCCCACAGGAAGTAGTCTAGCGGAGTCATTTTGGCCAACAGTGGATAGGTCGAGGTGGCCCAATTGCTTGGTCTGCACATTCACTCGGCTTGACTCCACAAGACTACCTACTGTAGGGTCACATGAAGGGCGTGATTTATGAGACCCCTGTGGAATTAAAAGAGGACCTGCTGGCACGGATTATGGCTGTGGCAGGTCTTGGACTTCCCGGTACTAGTGATCATTGTACAAGAACATGGTACTTATGTACTGTTTTTGTATAGACATCGCTGGTCGTCACATCGAACCCTTCTTGTAAGTGTATTAATCATGAGTACCGAAGGGCCGGCAGCTGCACTCACCACAGACTATTTGGCGTCCAACACCCGTGCGGCAACAGCAGAACACGCAGACAGCTCTGCGGAGTCGTGAGCAGTGGCAGAGGCGGGGCGGGGGATGGCAAAGAAACAGCGCGTACCCAGCTTTGCTTCCTCCATTGAGATGGCAAAAGCAGACCGCACCGCCAGTTGTGCGTGGCTCATCGAGGCAGCAGAGGTGCTAGGCCTGTCCTCCCACAGACTAGCATGTCATGCATCAACAACCTTCATGTATCACTCCATATAGTGCCGCTTGCGGTTAATTCACAAACCCAAAGGCTCACTGGCTGTTTCTTCCTGTTCGAAAGTCAAAAGTATGACATCCACATCCAGACTTGTTTGTCCACAGAATATAAATTTCTTTAAAATTCTTGCCAACAACACTACATCAATCTCTTAATGGCTGTGTAAGAAACCGAACTATCATGGGATTGAGAAAACCTCTTTCAACTGACGAGAGACTTATACTTTCACCTTTTAATTAATTTTTAAATTGAATATTTATTTAGGGAATTTACTTTTCGTAGTTAAAATTCATAGAAAGCACCTTAATTACCTCCCCATTATACGATTTAAGGTAGTACTCTGGGAAAAGAAGGTATAATGGAAATAATTTTAAAGTCTTCGAACAACCATTTTACAGCATTTTTTTCTTAAATTCTTGTAATGTTTGAGATGTGTACATAGTTGCCAACCGTAAATATTTTTATCATATAATTTAGGAATATTATATATAGTTTTCAATGATCTGTTTAACTTTTTCAGACAACGTTTTTATTATTCTATTATTACACAAATTATAAAGCTTAATCAATTCCAGAAAAATGTCCACCCACTTATAACTCCCATTCGAAGTGAAATTCTTAGAAATTAGCTGTTTAATGCATTTATTAAATATTTAGGGCACAGCGCATTAATTTCCAAATAAATTACATAATGATTAATTCCATAGTCTCTCATGAGTTTTATAAATGAACATTAAAGAATTCTGTTCCCTGGTCGATGTGAAGGTTCAATGGTTACCTTTCTTGTAAATTGCTTTTCATTGCATTGGTAACTTGTTTTTCCAGATTTATTCCTTCATGGTACAGCCTAGCAATATTTTGAATGTATGTAATTTACAGTTAAAATTTATGTATAACCCTCATTGTGTTTCAAGAGTAAGGACATATCACATAAGTCTGCTTAAAAAGATTGTTTAAACCTAAACTTCAAACTTTTCTTCTTAAATAATGAGGTCTTGGAGGTACATGTAACTCGGTGGCTAGCATACTGAAGCTCATGATTTATAAATATAGCCACCATGTGTCAATTCCTCTATAGTAGAAACTATTTCATTAGTGTGTGAATTATTATTAGACTGTTTTGATGCGAGGAGTAATTTTAATCTACCCACCAATTTTTTGGATTTTTACAGTATATTTGGGAAATTTTATCGCCAACTTCAACTTAAAATATACCATGTCCAACAATTTCCCTCAATAAAGGTAATTTCGGTAATTTCAACACTTCCTAAACAATTACATGCATTTGTTCGTAATACAATCTGCTTATATTTCCCCAAGTAAGAGTCGGAGTAGCCATATGGAAAATTTTAATATAATAATTCAAACATTCCTTCACTTTGATCAACCATATTTTCATTTATTGGAATGTTATCTTCTGGAAAAAATGTAATTACATAAGCTCCAAGAAACCATATGTTTCCATGCCTATATATGCCAAATGTATCAATATATATTATGATAAATCTTCAATTCACCTTTAATTCAGTTTCTCCAAATCAGTTAATAAAAGGAGGGAATGAATAAAAACAATTGTATTCCGTACACTTCTAAATTTATTTCACATGTTAGTCAAAATAACATATATAAATACACTCAATCATATTCTCCTCTCACAAAAAATTCGTGTAAACAATCTATCATAACTATTGCAGCCATAAAAACATTTCATAATGTTTACATATTACCTACAATTATATACAGATTTCATGAAAAAAGAAATTACTGCATTACATTGTGTTAACATTTAACTATATGTTTGTCTTATATAGACTTCCAGGCGAATATTTGTGCACACATGTAACATCGATGGAATATACATTCAGGATTTTTTAACAATTGCTCTTCATGTGATTATACATATTATTACAGAATGTAAATAACTTCCGAAAAATCGACACTGATTTACAGGAACCATTGAGTTATCCACCACAATAATTCCATCGCAAGTTAATATATTTTTTAAAGTGGGGTATGATCACAAAACACACATGGGCATTTACTACATGAATATTTCTTTCCAAGTATGTTTCCTAAACAATTATTTTTTGTTTTGATGTCTCCTTAATTTGCGTTGTGAAGTAAATTCCTCCTTGCAAGTTTTACACTACAAACGAGCTTGTGTAATATCTTCCAACTTAGTTGCCAGTTATGTAATCAATTCACTTGATTGTAAGGAAATTTTATCTGATGCTTTTTAAACATACGTAGACATATTCCACACCTGTATACTTTCGAAATGGGATTCTTGGAACATGCTCTCTTTTCATGACGATGACCATAACGATATGCGGTAAATGTTTGTCCACATGTTGTATTCCCGTTGATGTGTTACCTTTACATACTGTTACGTACCTTGCTATTGCTTATTGTCTAGTAAATAACATACACAGATTGCACAGCAATACCTCAAACACTCAAGATTCATTACACTATTACTTCTTTCATTTAGCTGCATACTGCGAATATGATTAAAGTTTTTATAGCAGTGCTGACAGTGTAATCCAAGGGATGGTTCACCCATTGCAGGAATTAAAACAACAGCAATTCATAACGTGTAAATCTAGTTTATCAGTAGTACCAAACAAAGGTTGTCATTTCAGACATACATGTAGATGGCAAGTAGGTTTACTAAAAACGTAGCATAGATGGTAACATTAACATTCCCTCATCGAAATAATCCTTAGCACAATAAAACACTTATGCTTCATATCTAATGCTTGACGCGAGGTTTCTTCTGAAGAATGCAGAGCCGATGTGTTCACCTCTATCATCCTAAACAGACTGTGCTAAATGCCTTAAGACCGCGAGCTTTTATACCTTTCATTCATGTAGTAATATACGAGGGGGAAAAAAGTAACGAATCATTAGAGATCCAATCTGCCGGTGATTCATTGAATGAAACAATGACAAACACATTTTATCAAACATAATGACACTACTGTTCGGAGTTAATTCGATATCTTCAAACACCAAAACATAAACATCTCTCCACAATCCTATAATATTACTCTAAACACAACATACCTTTAAACTTGGTCATGAAGTAACTAACATATAGAGAGACAAAATTATATGTGAAAAACATCTTTTTAAATGTTATAAATATTTTTTAACTGTTTGTCTTAAATAATCATAAACTGGAAATGTTTTTGTAGGTATATGGTTTAAACACCAATGTTATCACACTTTCAAATGAATGTTATAAAGAGTGATGTGTCTAAGTTACAGGCTTAAATATATAATACATTTTAGGTATACTTAATTATATTTTTCAGGTTACGTGTAAACATTTACAAACAGAATAACAAACACAACTATTCACATTAACCATATAGACATTTAATGATGTAAGTATTGTACAGGAAACAAATTTCGTAAACATACATTTTCACCCCCAACTATGTCAATTAGTTAAGTATGATTCCTAATTAAGAAAATTTCAATCCAACACTCCCTATCATGTTTATGGAATCAGCGAACAAACTATTCAACTTTTATCAAAATCGTGTAATATTAGTCAATTCGTCATATAAATGTAAATTCATTTATAACTCTACCTAACACTCATCTAAACAAAACCAAGGTTAGAGAGTGAAAGAGAATTATCTTTCGTATAGCACACGATATTTCCGTGAGGGTGTCAAAATACAACAGATTCCCAGATGTCAAAGGTTTCCCAAACTATTGCAAAAGAATATAATTTGACATTGGCTTTGTATGCAACATACATATATGCTTTATGTGCAACACACATACATATTTACTAAACTATTAACCAGAGGGGATAAATAAAATTGTTATTGTTATAGTTTCCTTTAAATATTCTAATCCATCCTTCCTAGCAAACAATTTAACTTCCTAACACAAAAAATCATCCCAAATAGCAAACAGTATACTCACTCCCAGAAAAATGTTATTTTACTTACAAGCAATTACTGCTAAACAAGTAAATTTACGAACAAACTAACAAAGAAACGTACAAAGAACCAATAATATTCCAATTGGCAAACCCACTCCACCCAAGACTTGCTCCTAATGAACCAAATTGACCCGAAATTAACCCAAATTGGCCCCAAATAACCCGAATCAACACAAAATGACTAAAATATACTCCAAAACTTACACAAACCCATGCACACACAACCATACCCACACAGAATGATGTAACTACCTAAAACCTACATCGCTTGTAGAAAGCTATGGTTAACATAAACACTCAACCATTTACACTTTTCGTGAACATAATAACATACGAGGGAAGAAAATATTGTATTTAAAAACATCCCAAGATTATTAAACATATCATAAGAGTTATAGTATATTACTTTTTAAAAAATATTTATGTATGCGAAACTCTTTAAGAAAACTGTATCCATATACATTTCACATTCAAGAAATAAACAATGTTTATATCTTATTCGGATACCCTCCCAAGACAAATACCTGTATTGGAACGGACATAGGTTTGAATATTCTGTAAACCCTAATATATACATATATATATGTATATATGTACATATGTATATATATATATATGTACACACACATTATATTCAATTTTGTAGAAAACATTTTCTGTGATAAATACTTATGTTTGACTCCTGTCCTACACAATATTCACTTATAAATTCAACTTAAAAATTCACATTACATTGTAATTGTTTAATGCATTTAATTATTGTTCTGACATATATTTATAATTTATTTTATTTCACACACACTTTTTTGTCAAATGTCCATTTACAAGAACAGAGAGCTCAACATATTACCAATCCACACACAAAAATCTTTACCAGTTTTTCCATCAGTCAGTAACAATCTTTACAAATCTTTCCATCAATCTGTACAATTTTACCAATCTCTCCATCAATCCTTACCAATCGTTCCATCAATCATTGCCAATCTTTACTAGTCTTTCCACCAATCTATACTAATCTTTACCAAGCTTTCCATCAATCCTTACCAATCTTTCCATCAATATTTACAAATATTTACCAATATTTTGACGTGTGCTATGTTCAGAGCCCTAGACCGTTCACCACGTCTGGAGGAGAAACCCACCAAGCCAATGCATCGCCACCATCGACACGTGAGTCCAGCCAGAGTGACGTGTGCGCGATATAGTGTGGATCGATTAGGGTGTGCTGTGTATATGTTCTTAGTGTTTGTTTTGTTTTCTTTCATGGTCGTATAATGTTGTGCTTTTGTTTTATTGTCGTTTTCAGTGCTAATAAGCGTAAAAGTATTTTTTAATTTAATTTCCTTGGCCAGTTAAATTTAATATTATTTGTTTACATCATGTGATTACGTGGTCTCGGACAAGCCGCACCGTGTGCACCAATGCGACGTACATGGAACACGTGTGATTGTGTGTCAATCTGAATATCGCCCGTACGATGCAGTGTTTTATGTTTATTATTTTTTTAAGGGTTTTTAATAGTGTTCCATAATTATGTATTTATTTGTGTGAAGTATGTGGGCGTGCGCAGCTGGTTCAAATGTAAACTAACCACACAGCCATGTGTGAGACACTGTACATGTGGAATATTCACTCAAGGTTTATCAAAGTGGTTTTATTAAATGAACTGACTTGTTTTTCTTAGTTTAAGATATTCTTACAAACTGAACAGTATCAAGAACAGTATAATACTGGACAAAGACAATATTTACCTTACGTTAATTGCAAACCATGAACCTCAGTAACCTAATTTATTGAACACGTGCCAAAAAGCGGCCCAATATTAATAAGTGTTCCTTTTCTGTAATATTTTCCATGCAGTGAATTTTGATTCTGATGAGTGTAATAATATTATAATGTGTACATGAATGCAGGGTAATCCTGGCATGAGCGGGGCCATGCATGGGAAAACCATAAGGCACCAGAGTGAGGTTAGGGTGCCTTAAGCGGTAAGTTGCATTATGTTTACATATATATTTTTATTTCTCGTAATATTATATTGTGCCATACAGTGTTATGTTTTATGTGTATCATATCCATCTAGGGTCATGTTCATTTACGTCATCTCATTTAAATATTGTATTAGAATAAGTTATTTATCAAATGGTACTGTGGCGGGAGTTGGTGCCGAAGAGCAGGCAGTCCGCTACCATGTTAAGTAGTAGAGCCACTGCTGCCGTGTGAGATGGACGTGTGTCGCATGGTACGGCGGCAGGAGTTGGCGCAAGAGAGCAGGCAGTCCACCGCCATGTTAAGTAGTATAGCCACTGCTGCCGTGTAAGACGGACGTGTGTCGCGTGCCTTCCCCAGACACTTCACCATTTGTGCCAACCATGTAGTATTCAATAGTCTTAAATGTTAATTTTTCAGGAACCTTTTGCTTTGTTTAGCACAAGGAGTGAGCCGTCTCCCAGCCCGGTCCACTTTTACATGGCGTAATTTTCCATGTAGGCACTTTGCCGCCTTTTTACTGCTGTAATTAGCATCCTACTTTAACAAGGCGAATTGTGTTAGTGCTTCTTTGAAAGTAAACGGAATAAATCAACATGTCACGTGAGCCACGGATTATTTATTTCACCGGCCACTTAATGGCAGTATAACTCGCAACATATATTTTTCTTAAGGCATAAGACGGCCTATAACACCACAGGAGTGGGCATGAGCGTATGGGAGTAGCTCTAATAACTCTCACTAGACTAGGCATTCGATTTATAAATCAAGATGTACTTTAGTAACTTCTACAACTTCTGCAATGAGGCGTCGGACATCGAGGGGCCGCATGTAGGCCGTCGGTCACACGACCAAACTGTACTTGTGCTCTCTGCTGAGAATGCTGGCGGCTCCGGACTACCATGGTAGTATTTCTAAATCCCATTCACGTAACCTTTTTCTCCTCGATGGTCCACCACCCGCAATCACTTTTCATCAATACTTACCTATCTTTATCAATCTCTCCATCAATATTTAGCAGTATTTACCAATCCAAGGGTTTCTAGACTCTATATAAGACTACATATAAGAAAAACGATTCACCTACTGTCTAAAAAATTGTATACATATCGGTAGGATGAGTGTTTGTGTCTTTCATACACTTTATCTTTATTTCACAAACTTGTCAAAAAATATGGAGTGTTACTTACACACTCAAACATATTCTCCAATCAAGAAAATCATTTATGCTTTACTTGAATTGTATAGTACAAATCGTATTGTGAGCAGTCGAGGTACTCTTATTCACATATACAGCATCGCAATTATCACAGTGAAACGCTGTATATGTAGGATTGAACAAGAAATTAATACGTTCATGACAACGTGCATTAGAACTTTGACTAAATGTATTTCCACAATAACAACATTGTTTCTGTAATGTTTTTAGAAAATCTTCAGAAACCCTTTCTGAAAGTGTTACAGATCGTAAGACTTCGCCCGTTGTTACTGTATTCTTGTTACAAAAACTTACACTATCATTAGATGATTTCAGTTGTAACGACGTGCCTTCCATCAGAACTATCGAAGAAATGAAAACATTCATACGGAATGCATGCTTATATACTGTTTTCACAACAGAATAATTGGTTTAATTGTCAATCGAACTCAGTCGGAGAAAGAGTGCTCTTACTCGAACGACATACGGAAATACGAATAACACCATCTCAACAATCTCAATATATATCTGGCAAAAATGTGCGACTTGAACTCATGCTCTCATACAGGGAACTAGAGCTTAAATCTGGCATCTTAAACTACTCGGCCAACCTGATAATTGCAGAAAATGTTTCATTATAATGAAAAGTGATAAACTTTTCCTTGGTTGACATCATAGGATGACGACATAGGATCTTAACTTTATGTTCAAAATCTTCTGTATAAAACAAAAGCGAAATTATTTGTACCAAAATTTTAAATTTGCAGAAAATATAAGACCTTCGCGATTGGGTGCACTCTGAGAAAACCCAAAGACACATTCAGCCAGAAGAATTCATTTTATATGTATACTCCTATCTTATAGATAATTATACACTATCTACCAAAAAGTAATTGGGCACCTGTCCACAATGTTTGCTCGGTGGTTGTCACCCCGTTAGAATCTCGTAGGGCCACCTCATGCTGCTGTAACAACAGCCCTTCTGTCTGGCATGCTCTCTATGAATGTTTGCAGGACATCCACAGGGATTCGTCGCCATTCCCCTTGCAACCATTCCACGAGTTGAGCAATGGATTGTGGCCGCACCTAATGAACCCTCACCCGGCGATCCAATTCGTCCCAAAGATGCTCTATAGGGTTGAGGTCGGGGCTCTGGGTGGGCCAGTCCAATCGGCGAACATTGTTGTTGGCGTACCACTACATAGTATCCCTTGAAACATGGCACCTGGCATTGTCATCCTAGAAGTAACACGGGTCCATTCTGTAAAAACCCCACAATGCTAGGAGCATTTCATTATCCAGAATGTTACAATAGTCCTCTATGTTCATACTACCATGGACAAACACCAGCGGTCCTACGCCGAAGGCCGTGGAACACAAGTAAACTGGTGTACTGAAATACCATCTTCACGGGTGCTCAATTACTTTTTGGTAGATAGTGTATATACATTCCTATCTTATAGATAATTATATTTATACTCCTAAGTGTTTTCTTGTGGGTGAATGCGTCTTTGGATTTTCTCAAAGTGTGCCCAATCGCGAAGGTCTTATGAGTTTTTTTTGCGAAATTAAAATTTTGGTGCAAATTATGTTTCTTTTGTTTTATGCTGTAGAGTTTGAACATAAGGTTAAGATCATATGTCATCCTATGATGTCAACCAAGAAAAAGTTTATCACTTTTCATTATAATGAAACATTTTCTACAATTATCAGGTTGGTCGAGCGGTTTAAGATGCCATATTTAAGATCTGGTTCCCTGTATGGAAGAATGGGATCGAGTCCCACACTTGACAAATAATTTTTAAGACATATATTGAGATTGTAGAGATGGAGTTATTCGCATTTCGTATGTTGTTCGAGTAAGAGCTCTTTCTCAGACTGAGTTCGAGTGACACTGAAAACCAATTGCTCTGTTGTGAAAACACTATTTAATCATGCATTCTGTGTGAATGTTTTCACTTCTTCGATAGTTGTGATGGAAGGTAAATCGTTACAAGTGGAATTATCTTTTGATAGTGTAAGCTTTTGTAATAAGAAGATGATAACAACGGGTTAAGCCTTATCATAAGTAACACTTTTAGCAAGGGTTTCTGAAGATTTTCTTGAAGTATTATAGAAACGATGTTGTTATTGTGGAAATACATTTAGTCAAAGTTGTAATGCGTGTTGTCATGAACGTTTTCATTGCTTGTTAAGTCCAACATATAAGGCATTCCACTGTGATAATTGCGATGCTGTGTATCCAAATAAGCGTACCTTGACTGCTCACAATACGATTTGTACTATACAATTCAAGTCAAGCATTAATAATTTTTTTGACTGGAGAATATATTTGAGTGTATGTAAGTAATACTCTGTATTTTATAAGTGTACGAAATAAAGATAAAGTGTATGAAAGACTATTGTTTTTATTAATTTTTCCCTTGAAACACTTAAGTGTTGCTCTGAGGATTCGCTTATGAAAGTAAAGAGAATGATAATAAAGACTCCAATATAAACGTGTCTTGTTAGTTAAATGCATACACAAACTATCATTCTACCGATATATAGCCAATTTTCGAGACAGTAAGAGAATCGTTTTTTCTTGTAAGTATGGATAGAGTGAGTCTACAATCCCTTGGACAGGTAAATATTACTAAAGATTGATGGAAATATTGATAAAAATTGGCACGGATTTATGGAATGATTGGTAAATATTTGTGAAAATATTGGTAAAAAATTAGTAATGATCGATGGAAAAATAGGTAAATAATGTTAAAAATTGGCAAGGATTGATGGAAAAGTTGGTATATAAGGATGGAAAGATTGGTAAGGATTGTAAAGGATTGATGGAAAGATTTGTAAAGATTGTGAAGGTTTGATGGAAAGTTTGGTAAATATTGTTGTGTGTGGGTTTGTGATGTGTTGAACTCTCTGTTTCTGTAAATGAACCATTGACAAAACGGGGAGTGTAAAATAAAGAAATTATTATAAATATAAGTCTGAATAATAAATGAATGCATCAAACAATTACAATGTAATGTGAGTTTTAAAGTTAAATTTACAAATAATATTGTGTAGGAGGTGAGTCTATTATAAGTATTTATTATAGAAAATGTTAAATGTAATATCATGTGTGTGTGCGTATAGGTAATGGTTGGCAGAATGTTGGAACCTATGTACGTCCCAATACATACATTTGTCTTCGCAGGGTATCCAACTAAGATATAAATATTGTTTATCTCTTGTATGTGAACTGTATGTGGATACAATTTTTTTAAAGAATTTTGAATAATTATTCTTTTATAAAGCAATGCACTGTAACCCTGATGATATGTTTGTTTATCCTGGGATAGTTTTTCAAAATTATTTTTTCGTCCCTCATATGCTATTATGTTCACGAAAATTGTAAATGGTTGGAGTGTTTATGTAAACCAGAGTAGTAGAAAAATATGTAGGTTTTAGATATTTACTTCATTCTGTGTGTGTGCATGGGTATGTGTGTGCATAGGTTTGTGTGTGTTTTCGAGTAAATTTAGGTCATTTTGTGTTTTTTGGGTTGATTTGGTTCATTAGAAGCAAGTTTTCGGTGGAGTGGGTTTGCCAGTTGTAATATTTAAGGTTGTTTGTACGTTTGTTTGTTCGTAAATATAACTATTTAACAGTAATTGCTTGTAAGTGTAATAACATTTTTCTGGGAGTGGGTCTACTGTTTGCTCGGAAATATGAATTGGAATATTAAAAGGAAACTATAACAGTTTTATTTATCCCCTCTGGTTAATAGTTTAACAAAATGGTATGTATGTTTGCATATGAAGCATATATGTATGTTGTGTGCAATGCAAATGTAAAATAATTTCACTTGCAATAATTTGGGAAAACTTATGACATCTGGGAATCTGTTATATTTTGACACTCTCACGGAAATATCGCGTGGTATAAGAGGGGGAACTCTCTTTCACTCTCCAACCTTGGATTTGTTTTGATGTTAGGTAGAGATATAAATGAATTTAAGTTTATTTGAATAATTGACTAATATTACATGATTTTGATAGGAGTTGAATGGTTTGTTCACTGATTCCATAACCATGATAGGGAGTGCTGGATTGATGTTTTCTTAGTTAGGAATCATACTTAACAAATTCACATAGTTTGGGGTGATGTAATGTATGTTTGCGAAATATGTTTCCCTTAAAATACTGACATTATGAAATGTCTTAAATGCTTAACGTGAATAGGTGTTTATGTCATTCTGTTTTTGTATGTTTACATGTAACCTGGAAAAAAATGATTAAGTATATCTGATATGTGTTATATATTTAAGCCTCTAACTTTGACACATGACACTGTGTTTATATTTGTTAAAAAGTGTAATTTCATTGGTGTTTAAATCACATATCCTACAGAAACTTCTCTGGTCTACGTTTATTTAAAACGAAAAGTTAACAAATATTTACAAGTTTTAAAGAGATGTTTTTCATATATCACTTTGTCTAATTTAATGTTATTTTCTTCATGACGAAGTATAAAAGTATGTTTTGTTTAGAGTAATATTATAGGATCGTGGGAAGATATTTACATTTTGGTGTTTGAAGATCGAATGATCTCCGAACAGTAGTGGCATTGTGTTTGATAAACTGTTTTTGTCATTGTTTCATTCAATAATCACTGGCAGATTCCCTCGTATATTACTACATTTACGAAAGGTATAAAAGCTCGCTGTATTAAGTTATTTAGCTCAGTCTGTTTAGGATCACAAAGGTGAACACATCGGCTCTACTTTCTTCAGAAGAAACCTCGCATCAATCATTAGATATGGGGCATAAGTGTTGTTATTGTTCTGTGGAGTATTTCGATGAGGGAAATTTATGTTCTAAATAATGATACTATCATAGTAAACCTACTCGCAATCTACATAGTTGTTTGAAATTCCAATCTTTGTTTTGTACAAGTGATAAATTATATCTAAATTTATGAGCTGCTGTAGATTTACTCCGGCAATGGGTGAACCATCCCTTGGATTACAGTGTCAGCACTGTTATAAAAACTTTAAGTATATTCGCAGTATGCCACGCCATGAATGAAGTAATTGTGTAATAAATCCTGAGTGTGTTAGGAATCGCTGTGCAATCTATGATCATCAACAGGAATACAACACTTATGTCGTTTCTGTGGGCAAACATTTACCAAATACCATTATGTTCATCCGCATGGAAACAGAGCATGTTCCAAGAATCTTATTTTAAAAGTATACCATTGTAGAATCTGTCTACACATTTTTCAAAGAAAAAGAATGTATGAGAATAAATGTTAAATTTCCCGACAATCAAGTGAATTGATTACATCATTAGCGACTACTTTGGAAGAAAGTACACAAGCTTGTTTCCAGTGTAATGAGGAGGAATTTATTTCACATCGCAAATTGAGATGACATCAAAACAAAAATAATTGTTTAGAAAACATACTTAGAAATATTCATATAGTATATGCTCATATGTGTTTAATGATCATACTCAACATGAAAAACATTTGTTAACTTGCGATGGAAGTGTTGGGGTTGTTTACTCAATGGTTTCTGGAAATCTGTGTAGATTTTGTCGGAAGTTATTTACATTCCGTAATAATATGTATGTCACATGACGAATAATTGTTTAAAAATTCCTGACTTATAGTGCATCGGTTTATAATGTGTGCACGAATACTTATCAGGAAGTCTATATTAGACAAACATATAGTTAAATGTTAACACGATGTAATGCAGTAATGTTTCTTTTTTCGTTAAATCTGTATATATTTGTAGATAATATGTAAATCTAATGAAATGTTTTTAAGGTTGTATTAATTATGTTCGGATTGTTTACACAAATATTTTGTTGAGTGGAGAATATCATTGAGTGTTTTTATTAATGTTATTTTGACTAACATGTGAAATAGTGTATGGAACACAAATGTTTTCATTCATTCCCTCACTTTATTAACTGATTTGGAGACATTTTTTATGTCTAATCTGAGTTAAAGGTGAATTGAAGATCTATCCTAATATATTTTTTTGGATAGTTCTAGAGGCGGTTATGTACATATAAAATACATATAAACTAAGATTGGTATATTTATTGAGATGGAGTTTTCTAGCAATTTAAATAGTAATTAGAAGAAACATAAGCGACTTCTCGATGAAAGTATTTTTTTCAGTAAATAAAGAAAAGAAAGGAAAACATGTGTTAATTAATTATTTAATGTGAGATGTTTTTTCCTCCTACGTATTTGTGAATGTTTTGAATAATTGCAGGACTTAAGTAAATTCCCTAATGTTAAGCACCTTCCAGTAGCATTTTCTTTGACACTAGATAGGGTGTACCTTTTTGAAAGTGAAGTATGTCTCTCTGATGTTGTGAAATTGAGTACTGAGTTTATTCCTATATGCGCAAATTATTCGAATATCCTAACAATGGGTGGAAAAATTTCGTTATTTATTTGTAAATATTTTAGTAATATATATGGTTGAGTACAATGCGAAAGAAATTACTTCCACGGTGTGATGGGGACGGTATGCGAATTAAAAGTAATGATAGCTTAGCTTGTTGGAATGTTTTGGAAACTAAGTCTGGTGGTGTACTGTTAGTATTATGAGCTGAAATCGTCTCATAATATGATTGTGTTTTTTTCGGTTCAATTGTGATGTATGATATGTTGATATAGTTTTAAAGTTATTTTTTTTTAGTTTGCTGGTATGTGTAATTGAGTTGTGTGATTGGGTATGTGTGTAAATGCGTATAAGCTTTGCATATGTGTGAACTCGCATCACAAGCGAAGCTGTACCCCGATCAATGTTTGCGAGGTGTGGTTAATTGTTATGTATTTTGTATCCGAATTTAATGTATGAGTCTCGAACCAATATGTAATAACTATTTTGTGTAGTAATCCATTGCTTACTACACCAACGTATTTACCCTGGCGTGTCTCGCTCGTCTTTCACTTACTAATTTCCAAAATATTAAAACTGAATAAAAATGTAAGTATCCTGAATGGGAATCAATTTCAGTAGCAATCTGCTCACCAGTAGTTAGTGCTCTAGTTTGATGAGTACATCTTCGGTAGATGGGAAATTACGAGTACCTATAGTTATAAAAGGGTTTTAGGTGTGTTTTACCATGTGGTCTTGTTTGTTGTTGGGGTTGATGTGTGTGTGTGTTATGAATTTGGTGATTGTAGTTTTGGTACATGGGAAATTATTAGGTAGAATGCTTATAAAAGGGTTTTAAGTGTGTTTGACACTGTGGTCTTGTTTTTTGTTGGGGTTCATGTGTGTATGTGTGTGTATATATAATATGTATACATATCATATATGTGTGTGTGTGAGGATGTAGGCATATTAGCCCCCCTCCCCCAATGTCTACTGGGTTGTAAAGCGCTCTGTGATGGGTTAAGATGCGAGTTGCTTCCAGCTATCAGGATGTTAACACCGATGTCTGTGCGACATCTCTTTGTCTCTCTGACGAGCTCATATGTGAAATTGCGTAAGTAAATGCAATTCCCCTTACCTATCTCACTTGTGTTATTCAATGCATTAAATATTAAGTGTCTTGCCTGGGAATCGAAGCCAGTAAACAAAAAAAAATACATTAATTACTATAAGCAAGAATACAAAGGAAAAATTAATTTTTCATTAATTAAAAATTTAAGTAATTAGTGTTCTGCCCAAAAATCGAACCCAAATACTTAATTAGCATTCCATTTAAGGGCTCTAAGCAGGAATATAAATAAAAACTAATTTTCTCTTAAATCCGGATAGGCCCCTATAAAATATTAGGTACTTCGACCAAGACTCGAACTCGATAATCCGAAATTAACATTATACTAAGTAAACCTAGTACAAGTCATCTCAATATAAAATTGATTAAAATTGGAAATGAAATAATAATATGTGTATAAATATGTCCTTGATGAGTATGTACTTAATATGTTTATGTCTAACTGAGCTTACAAATGTTTTAAGTTTTGTTTGAGCTTGTGGTGTTTGTTGTTAGGGTTGATGTGTGTGTTATGAATTTGATGACTATAGCATTAACTGTTAAGAAATTATGAGTAACTATGCTTATAAAAGGACATAACTCATTATTAACCTTGCAGGAGAGGTTTTAGGGTCACAGTGTCCTTACCATTGCGGTGTATGTCAGGTATTGTGTCTATGTTATCAATTTGATTACTACCGCACCAATGGTTCGGAAATTATGACTACAATTTATAAAAAGGTCTTAAATGTATAATTGGCATTGTCAGAAAGGATTTAGGACTTAAATGGCCTGTTCTAAGGTAGGCAGTGAGTTGTATTTGAAGCTTGGAGTGGTTACATAATTAATTTAAAAAAGAAAAAATATTGCTTCTACACTTACTAAAATTCAAGAGGGTGATGATTATATTTACATGATTATTTTTTCTGATGACATATTCTTATTTGCCTAAAAAAAAAAGCGAATCTTTTGATACGTTGCTCGGTTATGTTTGTTTTGTAAAGAAATTAATAAATATATTTTTAAGTAAGACATAACTTTTCTTTAAAAAATATCAGTTTTTATATTTGGTTGTTGTTGGCCACATAAACTAGATCTCCTTCAAAATACTAGTTCAAAAACTAAATATCCTTTAAAATACTAGTTTAACATGTCGCTTCCTACAAAATGTTTGACAATTTTAAAGTTTTATATACATATATTATAATATAAATGCATTACTTTTAGTATAATTATGCTTTATTCATTTATTACAGCTCCATTTTGAATGTGCGAGGCCAAATTGGTACAAAAATGACAAAATATAACTCTATTCTATATCAATGATCTTAACTGTCTAAGAACTATTATCTTTATTGGCATCCATAGTAAAAGACACAATATTACAATAAACCTTTCTCGGGTAATACCCAGAAGAACGAATTCGTCTCTCATTAATGTCAGGATGAAATCTGCAAAAACACATAATTAATACTGTTAATAATCATAAAAATTAAAATAATGGTGCTGGACAATTTGATAATAATATTTATAAGATTGATTTAAAAACATTATTTGGAGACAGTTTTGTTTTTTCAAGAGAGCAGGCTTTCATTGGTACTTTTAGGCAGGGAATGTTGTCACATGTTAGTGTACATATCAGTGGTATTGAAGGCAGTCAGTATAATGTGTACTTAAAGAAGATTTTAATTAGAATATTTAAATTTATTTAAGCATTACATCTATCTCCTCTGGTTATTAGTTTAGCAAATATCATGAGACATTTATTAGGCGGGAAAATGCTAGAGTTCTCGCTTGCTGGAGAGGAAATGTTTATAGATAATGTGTAGAGGAGAATGTTTCTCAGAATGTGGCATAGGGTTGTGGATCTGTAAACATGTGGCTGTTCCGAGGTCGTTTCCCTGATAAATTTCAAAATCATAGAAATAGGGATGTAGCGATTGCCCCCCCCCCCTCCTCCTTGATCTTCTAGTATTTAATAGAATTAAGAGCGAACGAGTCAAGTGTTCTACATGGCATCCGTCTATGAAGAATATTTTTCCAGAACGTTGATGCCTGAACTAGAGAACCTATTAATGTCGATCGACTGGGAAACATTTTAAAATGCTATACCATATCCAGAGTCACTACTATGTGATGCTGAAGAGTGAAGAGGTGGGGAATGCATCTTTAACTACTGTAGCATCCCCGGAGCCGATGGTGGGCCTAATGCTAATGGTGTAATCGACAGTGAAAGACTTTATGGGGGAGCCGACGGTGACAGACCTAATGGTGGAGCCGATGGTGGCGGACATACTGATGGATCCAATGGTGGAACCGGTGGTGGCCCCAATGTTCAGCTGTTGGTGGGGCCGCTATTGGTGCCAATGGTAGATGCGATGGTGGCAGAGCTATTGGTGGAACCATTGGTGAACCCGATGTTGTAGCTGTTGGTAAATCCAATGGGGGAGCTGCTGTTGGAGCCAGTGGTGGAACTGATGGTGGACCCGGCGGTCATTCTTATATATAAATTGATAGAATTTGGAATATAATCAAATCTCAATAATTCTTTGCAATTTGGATGTCTATTTTCAATTTTATACAATTCTCTTTAAACATATTTTCTTTGAGTTCTAATGACATAGTCATCAAATTCACTATCAGGATCAAATAATTTTAAAAGAACAAAAGTTGGATTTGAATTTTGATTTTGCGTTTGTGGTATAACATGAGGGGACATTATTCTGATTTCCTTGTTTCTGCGAGCTGTTACATCTACTGCCATATGAACTGATCCTCTTAAATTTTCCGCACATTCACCTTGAATTCTGTTTATATCTCTTAAATAACTTGTAGATCATTTTTAATTTTATTTATATATTTTAAACTGTTAACTTTAATTTTGTTCATTTTTTACCATTTGTAACATCGTCAGCGACGTCAAGGACCCCCGAAGAGTTGTTAGCATCATTACGGCATCAGTGTTGTTATTGTGGAAATACAGTTAGTCAAAGTTGTAATGCACGTCGTGATGTACGTAGTAATTGTTTTTTTAGTCCAGCATATAAGTCGTTCCACTGTGATAATTTCGATGCTGTGTTTAACCATAGCGATAGTCTGTATAGACATACTAAGATGTGTAAAGGTAATGTCTGTTGTAAATCGGGAATCGAGTGCAAGTATTACAACAAGACATTCACAACTAGGTCTAGCGTTATACAACACGAAGATAGTAACTGTCCATTTGCCGTTAGCTACAAGACCTGCACATGTGTTAACTGCAATGCTGTATATGCGAATAAGCGTAACTCGACTGTTCACAATACGATTTGTACTATATAATTAGAGTAAACATAACTACTTTTATTGAAATTAGAATATGATTAAGTGTATGTAAGTATTACTTTGTATTTTTTTGAGAATTGTGTGAAATAAAGATAAAGTTCATGGGAGTCTATTATTTTTATTCAATTTATCCCTTCCAACTTTTAATTGTTGCTATGAGCAATCGCTTATAAAGGTTAAGAGAATAATCAAAAATACATTAATATAAAAATGTATGGATAGTTGAATGTCTACATAATCATTCATTCTACCAATATGTATACATTTTTGGAGACATTAGGTGAAATGTTTTTCTTATACGTATGAATAGAGAGGTCCTATGGACACTTGGATTGGTCAATATTGTTAAAGATTGGTTGAAATATTTATAAATATTGGTAAGGATTGATGGAAAGATTGGTAAGGACTGTTAAAGATTGGTAAGAATTGAGGGAAAGCCTGGTAATTATTGGTAAAGATTGATAAGGATTAATGGAAGGATTGGTAAATATTGGTAAGGATTGATGAAATGATTGGTAAAGATTGATGGAAAGATTCTTTAATATGGGTAAGGATTGATGGAAAGATAGATAAATATAGGTAAAAATTGGTATGAATTGCTGGAAAGATTGGTAGAGATTGTTGAAGATTGTTGTGTGCGTGTGTGTAGGTACGGCATGGCAGAATGTTCGAACCTATGACCTTTGGGATATGGGGTATTTGTCTTTGCAGGTAACCAATTAATTTATAAAGATTGTTTATTTCTTGTATGTGAGTTGTATATGGAGATATTTATTTTAAAGGGATTTTCATAAATTAAAAAAATGAATTATCGCAGTTATTGTTATTATCTGATTAATTGTCCTGGGGTTGATTTTTTATATAATAGTTTCTTCCTTGTGTGTTACTATGTTCACGAAAAGTGTTAATGGATTGTGTGTTTAGGTATACCGGAGTGTTAGAGAGCGATTTAGGTCTTGGTTTACTTCATTATGTGTGTGTGTGTTTTGGAGTAGATTTCGGTAATTTTGGAAAAATTTTGGATCCAATTGGTTCAACCGGAGCAAGTATTGTGTGAAGTGGGTTTGCCAAAATGAATATTATAGGTTCTTTGTGAGATAGTTTGTGTTATGCTCTGTGTGTGTGTGTGTTGGAATAGAGCTATGTATGTTTTGTTGTATCGCTATAGCTTGTTTGACATGTTCTGTAGTGTGAACGTTAAAGTTGCTATTTGCATGGGTTGTATACTTTCCCTCGTGGGATGATCTATTAGGTCTTTGTGATCTGCTCGGGTGTTAGGGAACAAATTTCTTGTGGTTGACATGCATGTTCTAGCGGTAATGTTGTAAGTAGATTCGCTTTCATCTCCTGGCTTGTAATTAATTTTTACATTAAATTTTCTTTAAAATTATTTTGTTATATTTGTATACATTAAATATATTTTTATACAGTTTGTGGTTGTGTAGCCTTCCCATATATAAGTTACTAACCTACATATTTTCCTCGAGATCGTTGTTCTCCCTTATAGAGATGATGATAAACTAAGTGGGTTTGGATAGCTACTCATTTTTTGAATTACTAATGCTGTATGGACGTTGAATATATAGTGAGCTAGTTAATGGAAAAAACATATTGTTTAGGTGTTTGTTGTGTAGTGCATTACAAGATGGCTTGTATATACATTATGCTTGATATCATACATATGTTGATCGGAATTTAGCATTTGTTATGCTAAGATGTGTACTTAGAGTGAAATTAATAATGGTAGATAATCATAACATAAATACTATTATAAGTGTTCTTGACTTGCAATGAAGCAATGAGTATGTTCTCAAACCTATAGCTTCCATCCCTGTTTTATTTTTGTTTTTCATCATTCGATGGGTGTTTGGTTTCAGATCAATACATACATAGACATTGCATTTGGATATTCATTATGCCAAAGCTTTGGTTAATTTTCTTGATACGTAATTAAAAGAAATATCTACTTACCTTTATGGCTCTTGAATCGCTATGTATATTCTAATTATATCGAAATATTCTTACTAAATATGTATTTTTGTTATGCGAATATACATATTTTGCTTTTGGTGATTTATAATGTGTGTGGTAAACTCTTCTGATGTAAGCCTAACCTATCATGAATGATACCATTTTTTTAAAGTTTCTCAAATTATTAAGCTGTATAGAGCAATTAAACATGGTATTCTTCGGACGATTGCGAGAATTAGCTAGCCATTTGCAAAACATTCTTCCTAGAATAATTAAGAAAGATTAAAATCTTTGGTTATGATAGGGTATGTTAGGTAATTCATCGACTTGCATTATGCACTGTTGATGTTTGTTGTGTAATGAGTATTTGCCATTTGTGTTACTACACTATATTAAATTAACATGTCTTTAACATAAAGATGGATAAAAAACTATAATTTTAAAGGATTATTTAATATTTAATGCATAATATGAGTGGTTTTAAACAAATATCGCACATAGTAATTCATATTTACCTCTTTGGGAATTGAAACAAAACATATGTTAGTATAACAGCATATGTCTGCATTCAGGTTGAAGTTTTGACTACATCAGTATGCATGCTTGAATTTTGATGCTTTTCGAAGTATATAACTATAGTTACATTTAAACAATACTTAATCTTCTTTTGTGATGAAAAAAGGTTTAATTGTGTAAATACTTTTTACGCAGATAAGATCTAAGTATTCTAGAAGGATCGAATTAACGGTTAAAAAGAGCAGATCTTAACAAATATTTTTTGATTATGGAGTTTTGTATGAAATAAGCATGTTCTGATTGTTATATGTAGTATGTGATAGCATGATTTGACTGCGATGAGTGTTTTATTTGCATCTTAATTTGGTTTTAAATGCTGTTGTATATAGTAAATTAGTAAAACGGAATCTTGGTAAGGCTTTTTTTTTTTTAGATTATTATACTTTAGAATAAATATGTGTGATACTGTGTATTGGAAGACAGGTGAAGGAGATTTGTTGATTTGTGTTGTATGATATGTTGATATAGTTTTCTGGTATTTAGTTTTGCTTGTAAAGTTTGATGGTATGTGGTTTTGCAAATGCCTTGTATGGTATGTGCAAATGAGTTGTGTGAGTCGTATGTGTGTGTGGGTTATGAATTTAATACCTGTAGCTTTGGTATATGGAAAATTATGAGTTAGTATGTTTATAAAATGGCTTTATGTGTGAGATTGACCTTGTAGTCTTGTTTGTTGTTGGGGTTGACATGTGTGTTATGAATTTGATGACTGTTGCTTAAGTGTATGGGGAATTATGATAATGCTTATAAAGGTGATTAAGGTATAATCGAGCTTATCAGAAAGGGCTTCAGTTCTAAATTACTTTAATATTGTGTTGGATATCGGATACAAAGCCTAAGTTATGAATTTGATGATTGTAGCTTTATATATGGGAAATTATAACTTAGTAAGGTTATAAAAGGGCTTTATGTGTGTTGTTGCTGATATTGATATGTGTGTGTGTTTTTGCTAGTACATGATGACATGGTTTATCAGAATAATTCATTGAAATATTCTGTATGTGGATGTTGGTAGATGTTGAAACTGCATACATGATTTTTTCCTGTTTGGGCTTGTTGGCCTGATAGGAATAAAGCAGGAACTGTTTTCACTTGAAAATATCCTATAAAAATATGATTATGGTAAGGTTTTAGTCTCGAGCTGTAGTTCCGTAGGAGCAGACATGTCCCTCTACATATCATGTGCATACTTGATAAGTGTGTATATTGAATACTAGCATAGTGTAAGTGTAGTACCTTCCATACCTAACAATAATAAAAAATAATAGTTACTGCGACTTCTGAAACAAATTAAAAGGTATACGACAGTTGAAATTTGGCTGTTTTGCTGAGAGGATATATTAATTTGGTGAATGTTTAGTTGTTAATTATTAATGTGTGTATATTCATACCTAGTAAATATTCATTGCATGTTTATGCAAATATGAATTTTCATGATTATGTTAATTATATGATTACATCATATAACTGCATTCTCCACCGTTCTCGACCTTCGAAAGTTGGCATCGAACATAAAACACGTCAGTTGAGCAGTATACACCGATCAGGTAATATTATAGAGTGTGATCATAAGTGAATAAGTAAAAATACATTTCCCAGAGCTTTTTTTTTTTACTATTAAGTGTAGCCCCTAGGAATCGATATCGGTAATCCAAAATAACCATTACATTAATTACTATAAGCAGGAATATAAAACAAAACTAAATCTTTGTTAAATTCTGGTATAAATTAATATTAGGTGTTCTGACCGAGACTCGAACTCGATAAGCCTTAATTATCATAAACATTAAGTAAGCCTAGCACCTACCCAATCACAAATAAAATTTTGGTAAAAACAGAAATGAAATAATATTAAGTGCCCTGACCAAGAATCTAACCCCAAAATCCTAAATTAACATTACATTAATTACCCTTATCACCCACTCAAATCACAAATAAAATTTTTTTAAAATCAGAAATTTAATAATATTACATATCCTGACCGAGGATTGAACTCCAAAATCCGAAATTAACATTATATTAAATAAGCCCAGCACCTACCCAACTCACAAATAAAACTTGTTTAAAATCGGAAATGAAATAATATTACATGTCCTGACCGAGGATCGAACTCCGAAATCCGAAATTTATGTGTTTATCCCTAGCACCTATCCAACTCACTAATAATTTTTGGTTAAAACCGGAAATGAAATTATTTTATGTACCCTGACTGATGTTCTAACTCATCCAAAATTAACATTACATTAATCATTCCTAGCATCTATCCAAGTCACTTATAGAATTCGGTCAAAATTGGAAATGAAATAATATTACATTGATAAAGATGTCCTTGATGAGTATGTACTTGGTGAGTTTATGACTATGTTTATAAGAGGGCGTAAATGCATATTTGACCTTGCCGAAAGGTTTTAGGGCCTAAATGTCCTTACCATTATGCTGGATATCGGGTATGATGTCTATGTTATGAATTTGATGATCATAGCTTTTTATGTTTTGGAAATTATAACTATATTTTCAAAAAAAAGCTTAACTGAAATGAAACGTTTGCCAGAAAGGGTTTTGGGCCTAAATGCCCTTAACATTATGTTGTATGTCGGGTACAGTGTTTATATTATGAATTTGATGAGCATAGCATCAATTATTCCGAAAATTACGAGTATATTTATAATAATAAGGGCTTAACTAAAAATTGACCTTGTCAGAAAGGGCATAAGTCCAAAAAATGTTGTAAGGTAGGCGATGCGTTGTATTTGATGGTAGGAGTGGTTCAAGATGGCCACGTTATGTTTGTTTTGTAAAAAAATTATAAATGTATTTTTCAATTTAAAACCGTAACTTTTCGTAAACGTTATGATATTCCTAACCCCAAAATGAACGAATCTAACCTCACTTTTTAGGTGATTGTCGTTAAGGGCGAACAAGGTTAATTCCCTATACTGACCTCTCCTCCGACCCTCTTGTACAAGGTTAAACGTTATGGCACTACGCATGCCGATGTCGACAAGTTGGAGAAAATCCTTGGAATGAAAAAGAGGTAAGACAGAATGCCAGAGCATGAAAAAACGATATCGAATTAAAGAGCATGAAAAAACAACTTGGAATGATAGAGCATGACAAATGATGCACTGACCACCAAAATTGCATTTTTCAAAATGGTGGCAGACTGGCTGCCAAAATGGTAGCTGGATCACAAGGAAATAAGGGAAATTATGAGGGAAATAGGAAAATTGTGAGGAAAAAAGGTAAATCCAAGATGGCGCCTCGGATTCCCCGATACCCTCCCCCCCCCCCTTTTTGACCCTTTTGCTGGACCGATTATTTTATACTACTCTGGTTGTTTGTCATGGTTCAAAATGATGTGATGTTCTCCATTGCATTGCTTCTAGTCTGGCCGAAGGTGGTTTTCCTTGCTGTGACGAGGTCGTGGTGGGGTAATAAATCTGTTTCGTAATGGAACAAAGCTTAAAAACCATATTCTTCATTCATGCTGACCCAATGTTCAATTAAGCTGCTGGCTTGTACTTGCTCATGAAGCTTGCTGACTCATTATCTTTATTTGCCTGATGCCGAGCAGGTGCAGAAATGCTAACACAGCTATTCTCATGCACATGGTCATCCGACAACATCCAGGTGCGAAAACGACTTGTAAGCATGTACAAACTCCAGTTACCAGACCCCAAGTGGGTGCAGAAATGCTATGTGCTGACTAGGCTATCTGACACCGTCCAGGTGCAAAAACGGTCAGGAAGCACATACAGATCCCAGTTATGATGCAGATGCAGACTTACTACTACTGCTCTTGATATTTGCAAGGTTAGCTGTCCCTCTGATAAAATGAAGGGGGTAATGTCGTGGTGAGTTTAAATCTAACTATGGTTGGTTCAAGATGCTTGAATTGCGGGCTGTGGTATGCTTGACTTCAAGTAAGAGGTATGAGTATATTTACTCTGATGATTGTTAGTAAAGCAGATATTCTGCAAAAATTGCAGTGATCTATCTGTCAGTGAAGATATAAATTCTATTGTTAATAAACTCAGAACTAGAGGCTGTTTTTTTTATTAAATTGTGTAAAATGTATGCGAATAATAACGAAAGTAATTATAATGTTAATAATAAATTAAAATGTATATATATTATAGTAATATGTATATCTGCTTCTCTGAAAGGCCTATTAATTCAGTGGTCTTTTAAAACAAATTTATGCGAGGACATGTCATAGGAGGGCTATTGTACTCGTAACATCTACTGAGTTCTACATTACCAATGATAGCCGCTAACTATTCACCGTAGCCCTACCAGTGAATAAGTTTATTTTAATGTGAAAATATATTTCATCCTCGTGTTATTTGCGCTCAGCTTGAACTCATGGTCGCGCTTAAAGCAGACAACTAACTTCTAACAGACCGGACACTCTCGAGACTGATTCGTTGACTCTTGGCTCAAAAATGAATTAATAAATTACTCGCTCCATAGCTCCATAGGTACACCTTTACATAATATAAAAAAAAACCTTAATATTTTTAAAATAAAAAAAAAAATTTCAAGTTCTAACGTACATAACTAGTGTGTGGTGGTTAGGTTAGGTGAAATTAGGTCAAGTAGATGTCGAGAGAAATAATTTGAAATATATTCACTGTTTTATACAAGGTGGAACGCATTCGAATATGGCTCGGTTGTACAGTTAGATTGTTTGTATGGTTGGTATAGTTGTTATGTTGACTGGTATGACCTGAAACATGTTCAGTTATTTTGACAGGATTACAAAAGTGTAAATGGTGTGAGGAGAGTGGTTTAATTGTGTGATTAGTTTGTAAGAGCGGAATGGTTTGATTGGATGTTTTAGTTAATATGAGAGGGGCAGAATGCTTAACTTGTATGGCTGGTTAGTATGATTGGGTGATATTTGGGAATTAAGACGATATGGTTATCATAGATGGTTTAAATTATAGTATTAATCTTATTATAACATGGTTGGAGCTTATGATTTTAATATTTGATTGGCTCTGCAGCTAGTATGGCTTGTTTATATGTGTAACTCATGAAGTTAAATGGACTGAAATGGCAGTCAATATAGTTGAATGTTTTTTATTGATAATTAAGTCTGAGGTATTGTGGTGGATATTACCTGTATTGTTAATAGCATGAATGAGGCAAGCTTATGTCAAGGTGAAAGGTAATATATCTGTTTTGGTACTCAGTACCATTAGGGACAGCAATCAGGTTGGTTGTTGGCACCATATAAATATTGTTAACGTTGATAATAATTGCAACATAACTATATTTACTGGACTTGTCTGTAATTGTATCTGCAACTGTAGTTCTACAAAGCTCACTGTTCCAGCAACAGAACAGACAGCCCCGTCCACTGAAAAATTTCAACAATATATGGGTTGTTCCCACAACAAAAGAACTGCAACAATCTTACAGAACATTATTTTGCTATTACAGAAGTTTGGTTGCTGCTACTATGTAACAAGATTAGAGAACTGTTCTGTAAGTCACTTCTCTGCTGAGTTCTTTTCAGTGTGTCAACTAGGCCTACTAGAAAACGTTACGATTTTATTTTATTAATTTTATATAATAAATTAATAACTACTAACTCACGAGACTTTTATTATTAAGTTAATATCATACATATATACATACATAAACAAATATATATTTAAGCAGTTTCTTTTACAAACTGTTCAAACGTGGAAACATCTATTTTGTGTCCGTGTTCACTGGAAAAAGCTTCCAATATCACTTGAAATTTGTTAATGAGATTTATGTCTATTTTAGTTATCCTGGGCGCAGTGCCAGTATCTGCGAAAAATTTTCTTAAGGTATTTCCATTATTCGTGTTGTATTCTTGTCCGACAGAGGGTGACACGCTATGAAATACACGTTTTAAGATTATAAATTATATATTTTGTTTGACTATTTAATACTGTGAACGCAAAATTATGTAGGACGTTGCAGTACTTAATTTATTGAAATGTGTTATAAAACAATAGACTGCATAGAGTATGTACCTAGTACAGGTGTGTAATACGAAGGCAGCTTATGGAATGCTTTTTCGACAACGCTTCGGTTCTAACTGGCAAAATGACGCCATCGGTGGTGATTCATACGCCCAATATAGATGTATCATGACGCCATGAGTGTTGGCTGTCGCAAGATATCAATGTCATTTAAAAAGGTTTTGTTACATACTCATGGCACGCATTTGCGTTGAATTACGCCTCTGTGCTGCGATAGAAAATAGCATACATTATATATTCCTCTGAATTTTAAGCGGTGGCTACATTGTTAAAATACAGTAATCTGTTCAGAAATTATACAGTATTTTCGCTGTAGTACGAACACTATTTTACAGAAGAATAAATATCGTAAATAGAAGGCTATTTACAGTGACTTTTTTGAACAAGCACGTGTATGTTTGAGTAACTAAATTTATGAACGGAGGGACAACAAAAACCCCACTTTCATTTATTTCCTGAGAAAATATTTGCATTGAAATATTCAGTATTTTTTTTTTTTTTTTTTTTTTTTTGATTCGGATAGAGACAAGTGCTTTAAACGAGACCGCTTGTTTGACAACCAGGCAGGCCAACATTGTTTTGTCCAGCATGAAGGTTCCTTTTTGAGGAACACGTATTTCGAATTATAATTCTGTTGTCAATGTAAAGCTCGGATTTTTTACATGGCAGTGCAAATAATTTAGGAATGTAGTTATTTTATTTATTGTAATTTTTAAATCACATCAAGAACTTCTTCTTTCAAAAACCTATTTATACCCGTAGATTTTTGTAGCAATATACTTAAAAGTTGTGAGTTAGAATCGTTGGAACTGCAGATTTCGTCATCTTCCGTCCGATTTGTGACGTCACTTTTCACTTTGATTGCGTCTATGACGAGTACAATACCGCGTGCCGTCCCTTACACTAACGGAACACTTCACTGGGAAATAAATTGACTAGACCAGCCAGTAGTTCCTGTGAAGTAAAATACTAAACCACCACGTCATACCACGCATTTTAAACGCAACTAACCGACATAGCCAATCGTACCCACATTTTAAACTAGTTAAACCATTATTTCATTTATACTCCTCAAAAATTGTTTTCAAAATAATCCCAGGAGTTTTGGGTGAACCAATTTCTAATAATATTATAATAATTTGTTTAAAATTTAGACGTCCCTTTCATTGAAACCATTTATTTTTTACTATGTTTATATCTGTAACACTGATTTCTCATTTTAACTCAACAAAGTAAAACTTTCTCCCTCATTATGTATAGATACATACTGATAACGAAGCTGCGTTAAATTAAAAGTGACGTCAATTTACGTTTCCCTTTGGAAAAATACACATTAAAAATTATTTGTATCTCGGAACTAGCTTAGTTGAGATTAATTTTAAAATGTTTATTTACCCAACACTGGTAACGATGCTGCCTCTATGTGTCATAAATAACTATTTTATTTAATTACTTACAGGTGTGTGTGTGTGTATATATATATATATATATATACACACACACACACACACACACACATACACACACCTACCAATTCCTGTATCGTGGTTGGTTACATGCCCACTTTTCAGTAGGATGCGTTGGCGTGCTTCCGCGTTTACGACTAAGTTCAGATCATTTCACCTCCTTCACAACCTTCACCCCTCTAATTCAATGTTGTTCTCATTAAAAGCTTGAAAGTGGAGTTGTAATAATAAATTATTATTAAGTTATGTTTGTATTCCGCTTACTACCCTCTTTGGTTGCGTGACAAAAATACTTATAATAAGTGGTTGTTACATTCGACTGGGAAAAGTGTGCTAACCGTGACGAAATTATTTATTGTATGCGATGCAGTTTCAGTCTTTAGAATGTTGATAGCCAGTTACATTGTGAAAGGAAGCAGAATATGTTTCCCTACTGCATCATTTTTTATTCATTGGCGTGACTGTGAAGAAAGTGACTGCCATTTCATTTCTTATTCACTGAATTCTGGTATCCTGAAGAGCAGTCAAGGTCTTATAGTAATAAATGTCACTAATAAGATTGATTCGGACGTCTGTGAAAATTAAAATGAAAACGTACGTATGAGACCATTTTGTTGTGTCATGTTGCAGGTTCTCTGAAATCTATAAACTGACATTCATTGAATGTATTTGTAGATGTTTAATGCTACACTAAATTTATATAGCATCCCCCCTTTTACATATTCCACATTTGCATCCAAACAAAGTGTTCGTTATAACGTTTAATTGAAACTGTATTTTTGCAGTAATAATCCGACAGACTATTTAAAGCTGGTGGTAACCAAAAACTTCTTCGTTGCAGGTTACTCATAAATTCCTGGAATTTGTATAATTGGCTATACGAATCTCGGCTCAAAAGAAGTTCTAAGAAGGTATATTATATCCTAAACGTATGAGTATATATGTAACTATAATCTACAAGTTGGAGAAGATTTTGTCCATTCCTTTTTAATAAACTCGAAATTTAATTAATTAAATAGTTATGCCGCAAATCTTTTATCTACACGCCGGAGGCGATACTTTGTTATGATACAGGCAAAAGAAAATATTTATATTTATATCACTTATGAATATCGTTTTCCTTTCTTGAACGCAATATTAACAAGAAGTTACTGATATAACTAATGAGCCTACTTTCCTCAACATAGGTGCAATTAGTTTTAAATAATTTCTTAAAATATGAGTTGGTCGGAAGGACTTGAATTCTCTTTGAAAGCATTAACTTTAGAAATGAAACCAGAAACTTATGCAAGAGTATTGAGACAATTACAAATACACACGTCTTACCCGGGACTTGAATCCAAAAAACGTCGTACTATAAGCTAGTGTGCAACCTATTACATTACGGAGGTCGAATTCGGAGGAACAATTTCGGATTTAATCAGTCTAATATTTCGAACAATAGGGTTTACTAACCTAAAATATTTGCAAAGCCTTAATTTTGAAAATAAATGACGACAACATAACATATTATACTTTACTTGGCCTACCGTAGCACTACTTGTGTGAAGAATTTGACAGAAATAGGTTGTGTGGTCCCTGAGATATGACATTAAAAAACTTGATTTCCTTATTTCATGGTATCGTACAGAATTGCCAGATAAAAAGGCTCTATATACGATGCTTCTAATTTATACTGTCTACATCCAAATTTTGATTGAATTTTGTTAAATTGTTTAATATATACTTACGTCAAACTTACCTAAAATATTTATGAAACTGCCATTTTGAACATCGTTGTCTGACCCATTTAAATCATGAAAGTTTACATGGCCTTCTGTAGCATTTATGGTGTGTACAATTTGGTACGAATTTATCTGATGTGTTTTAGTGTAAGCTTTGGTGGGAATCAGTTGATTGGCTCTCGAGACATTGCATAAAATCTCCATAATTTTCATCTGTCGAACTTCATAAAATGTAATGTAGTAGCAATTTCGATGATTGTATACTGCCTATACAATGTTAACTTCAAATGGATTACTTAAAGATTATCAGCGACCTGATTGTTGGCGCCATGAACATGGTGCACCTTGAACCGGAATCTGGACAATACAAGCACCCACCGTCCTAGTTTCCCCAGCTGCTAAGGATGGTTTAAAACCCAACACAAGGCCTAATTTTCGGTTTAGATGGTATACTCCTCATGCTCAGTATAAACAGCAAACTTCTCTAACCCGAAAATACAGTGAGCTTTTCATAGCTGCCTAAATTTCGCTCCGTAGGAGTATGGGAACGGCTTGCAAAGATGACGGGCATGAGACCACCATCTACATGCTGGCTTAGCACAGCTCCTAAAGCCAGCAACGACGCATACACCTGTACCACAAACCTTCTTGTAAAGCTGTGTAATCGCAAGGCAGGCAGAAAATACAAATAGTGTTTCAAAGACATGAAGGCTCTCTCCTATTCGGAACCCCGGACAAAATCCACATCCTTTTTCTTGAGGCGTTTAAGGTAAGCAGCTATCTCAGAGTAATGGTTGATGAAATGTAAGTAGTACCCCATGATGCCTAAAAATGTTTGAACTCCCTTTAGGGTGTTAGGATGGGGAAAATTGATTATAAGCACCACCCAGTCCGGATCAAAGGGCAACTGCCCTTCACACAAGTACCCTAAGAAATTTAATTTTGTTGGAACCTAATGGGACCTTGTTGGGGTTGACAGTAAGACCGATCTTACAAATCTTTGACAGAGCCTGCCTCAGATGTACGAGATGACTATCGAGGTCATCACTGTACACAATATTGTAATCGATACAAAATAAAAACAAACTTAAATTTAAACTCAGATAACACATGATTAAGCACATGGGACAAGGCCTGACTTCCAAAGTTAGACCCCTTATTGGTTCCAGGATGTACTGCAAGAGGGATCCAGGAGGCACTGACAAAATCTATTAAATATAAAACCCTCGAGTTACCACAAAACTAACATTTAAAATGTCGGCAAACAAGCACAGCGCGAATGTAAGTGTCCCATAAAGGGGTACAACTCTAAAAGTAAGATATTAAAATTAACTTTAAAATTTTCATTAAAAATAACAAGCCATTCATGTGGCATCCAATAAAATAGGGGAATGGGCCATCACAGCACCTGATTGTAAAATGTTAATGATACAATACACTTAAAAACAAAATTACCACATTCTTCCTCAGTCCGGGCATGAGCTGTGGATGTACCACACAGTAAACAACACGGCTAGGCCAGATGAATGGGCAACGATTCGCCTGCACTAGTATGCACTAGTGCACAATTAAGTACTAAAGGCAACTACACAAACATATAACATTGAAAGGCCAAACTACTGCCATAATATTTATATGCAAAAGGACCAGATAAAATCGTGCACTCAGCTATTACTATGCACTACACACATGCCAAAAACTAGCCCAAATAATGTGTGCTGTCCACAACTCACTGGTACTTCCCATCATGGCGCCTAAACCCAATCAAAATCATTTTAATTGTACCACAATTCAGCCCAAACTATTTACTGCTGTCGCATTACAATCTGAGTATGTTGCATCGGGAGCTTCACTGTCTAGCACGACTCAGGCTGGTGACGATGAATCTCTCGTAGTTGTAGAAGGAAGAATGATACCGGCGGGAAACAGCTTGCACCCAGCTGACCAAAGCACCCCCTCCAACACCCATCTCGGGAAACACCAGGAGCAGAGGAGGGTAGGTGGGGGAAAGGCATAGAGTAGGGAACGAACCTGAGCAGCAAGAAGCTGAATGAAGTGGCGCTGAGCATGGTAACTTGCAGAACTAAACACGATGGCACGGGAGCACCATCGCAACAGTACTGTGTCCGGGCACTTCACTAATGTAGGCACCTTCTGGGTGAAATAGCATGCTCATCTTCGACAGATCACTGATGTCGATGAGCCACATATGTCCTCTTGTAGGTGTAATGGGGAAACATGTTGTCACAGCCACCACCACCACTACTACTACTTAAGAACTTTGGCCAATAGTGCCAAGGTGCATTCAACAAGGTCACAAATAGATTTACAACACATACGCTGGGTCCAGCCTGTTAGTTCTCTCTCGACGATTGTGCTGTCTGTGTCCATACTCGAGGCTTCGACATCCATAATGTACTGTCCACACACTTAAGTAAATTAATCTGTTTACTTATGTACACAGCATAACAGTTGCCTCATGGGGTAGGATCCATTTGCTTCCACAGTCTTATAGCATAGTGCTATCTATGTGTCCTGCATGCTCTTCTAATCATTGACAGGTTGTGCCATTGTCTATGTTGAGTGGGACAGAGTTCACTTTATTTTTCTCGTGATGCTGTTTGTTAGTGTCTTCAAATTGTGCATGTACCGGGAGAGCAATCCCACTTATGGGTAGCCGACTTTTTGGGCATAGATTAGCAACAGCACATCTGTCAATCTTGTTACATGGCAGATTCGCACAGTAGAAATTATACCACATATGATATCCCCACATATGATTTTCATCATATCATACCTGCGTGTCTCATGTCCAAACTCTGTTTTAAATACCTCTTGTCTATAGCCAACAAATTACTGATCGTACATGTTCACATTATCGGCTTGAAACTGTACACACTCATGTGTGTCGAACATATAGTTCAACGGTGGTTGTCTACTGAATGCTGCATCACTGCTGTCTGCTGGTGAGATGTAACACATGTTACTTCTTATTTGCCCATGACATCATGCTCACATTACTGTAGCCAAGTAAACTTCGCACATTGGTGGAGAACACACTGTCTTCCATGTAACTGCACCACACTTCATGATGGTCGAGTGATGTTCATCTGTACAGGTCTCAGTCCACTGGGTAATTACAATGCTGTTGTAATAGTACAGCTCATATGCAATTGACTTTGTAACCCACACATGGCATATATTCTCTTTGTTTGCATTAGCCACCATATTGATGATGGTGCAAGGCAGCTTCGTGTCTGGCCACAGGTAATACATGGGGCATGCTACACTGTATGGCATGAGGTATAAGGCTAGACATCCCTCTTCGCTCTTAGCAGGAGGTTTGAAGATATGGCAGTACCAGTCGTAACATCACCATACTTGGTCATTTTCAGCAGGTTGAATTTGGTTTACATGTTTGGGGAGCAAGAGTTTCACTAAGGTAAGAGAGAGACTAACTATTTTCTTTTTCCTATGTACACCCACATTACAAGAATTCAAGCACATGCATTGTCATGCCAACATTGATAGGCTTGATGCATAGTTATGTTAAGCAGTTTCATCCAATACATCCCAATCACCAGGTTCGTCAGTACCCTATACTGAGCATTTCTGTCTAGCTTTGTATAAACTCATGATGGTATCGAGAGTGAGAGCAAGTGTTCGTTTGGGGTGGACATGAGTAATACTATGATTTAACTCTGCACTGGGTCGGTATTTATATTGTATGCTGCTAGAAAAACTAAATTACTATTGCCCCTCATAACTGTGGTGGTATGTACTGCACTACATAGTCCTTGTCTTGATCAGCAGTGCGTTCATGCATGGACATGACCAGCTTAGCCTACATGCATCTCAGTCGTGTTTGGTTTTCATGTACCAAGCCTTCGATGCTCTTAATTATGGGCAGTCATTCTCTGTCTGCAGATGATATAGTATTACATTTGTACCACAATAAATACTCAACCATTTCTTCTGCTGTGGACCAGCCACAAGGACCTTGCCATTTGCCTTCACGGCCGACATACCTGTGAGTACATTACATATGTTAACATATTCTACATGTCCATTGTCTCATTTGAGACTGTGCTAGTGTTTTTCCAGCAACATTCGTTACCTTGCATTTTCTGTCTAGTGCCCGCCATGGAAACTGAGGTAGAAATGTACATGTCACTCTGTTAACTTATACATACACAATGCAGATGTGTTAAATAATAAACCCATGTGGCGACATGCAGCCCTTTATAATTGCGAACATTGTTAAAATTGGTCAGTGAATGGACTAAAGTTGCTAATTACATTAGTATTATTATTACTCTGCCGTGCACATTGTACGTGACCTGCCATTGTTAATTATTAAGGCATAGGCCTGAGTGTAGGATGGGAAATTCTCAAAGGTGGTTATTTCAATCCTGCAGTCGACTATGCCTGACTTTATCGGATCGTCCTGTTTGCTAACATAAAACACCAGCAAGGGATCAGTGTTCATGAATTCTCTGTGTTCTTGCATAGGTGACTGTGCTTGTCTATATTATGGATTCTGAAAGTCCGCATAGATTTGATTTGGTACCATACACATGCCATTCGTGAAATCTATTTTTAAATCTCCATAAGGGTAACACTCAGAGTTGAGGAATATTTTGACTTTCTTTGTGTTTACATGATCGAATTTCGAACAGTCTGCATTGACAGCATTCTGTTTGCCTGTCTGAAATGCAGTTATTATGTAGCGAGGTTCCGTACATGTGAAACTTGTATTGATGTTTTCATTTACACTCGTGGAGGATGGTACACTGGGATACGTTTATAAATTCCATGTACGAAATGCAATATACATGTTCCTGCTTTTTTCCACTTATTTCCAGAATTTCATACATTCCGACATTTTTACCTGAACATCTGGAAGCAACCATTGGATGGATCATATCGTCAGTAGATGTTCGGGATAATTCTTTGCTGTAAACTTGAAAGCTGAGAATAAATTGGACATACACAAGCCTAAGGCAAATGTGGGTGACTAGGATATCACGAGTGAAAGGAACATTTGCAAAATCATACACACCATGCTGGGGCACTGGTCAAAATTCCTGCACATGATTGTCACAGTTTATAATGACCACCTGATCCTCCTCTGTTCCCATAGCAGAGCCTGTTAATGGCTTCTTGGGGGATTTGAGATTCGACTGTTTCTGACTTGTATTACTGCACAGTTTGTGTTTGTGTGTTCTCAGTAGCATTATTTTATATTCATGCTGGTTTTCCACACATGCAGTCTGCAGTTTCTTTGCTTGTTAAAATTTCTGAAGGTCTGGCAGCTACAAAGAGTCTGTAGGCCATGGCTGTTAATGGTCTTCCATGAGATGTGCATTGCAGTGTATTTCTGACTTATATTATGGTGGCAGCATGGTACTCGTTAATATGATCTTGGAGCCCTGGCTGTGCGTGCCATCTATTCTCATTAGCATTGTTTAATATTCAGTGTAATTTGTTAATTGATATTAATGATGGCTAGAGCCGCCAGTCAACCTGCATATGTGTGGATAGCTATCCACCACTAGCAGCATTAGTTTTTATTAATTTCCACTAGGTTGGTTGTTGCTTGTTCCTATCAGAGCATTATTGCTTTCAGCATCGGTTGATGGCCGTCGGCAGCAAGCATTCTTAATTGGTTCTAGGTTGGCCAGGTCATGCACAGCGGCGGCCCCTTTTCTCACACAGCACTATCCGTTAGGTCCCCACTTATTCATTGCTGTCTTCTGCTGTCTCTTTCTCATGCCGAGGTTTCCACTTATTCATTGCAGGGTTGTTTTGCTCTTGTCTGGTAGAGAGGGGCCTGATATTTTTGTGTTCTTGGACTAATATTGTCTATTTGTTTTATTTTGGGTTCTGCAGTTGTGTTTGGAGATGTTTTCTCTCTTGTCCAGATACTGCTAGGAAGGCTCGATAGGTTCTTACCCGAGCCCAGTAACCATTTCCATCTTGTACATCCATGGTGCTAGACAACTTCTCCAATAATGAGCTCCTCCTCTGCACTCTCGATGAAGCTGGTGCATCTCACAGCCTCTCGACTGATGGGCATCGCGCCGCTGACTCGAGGTTGTTCACAGCTCCTCCACCACCTCGCGATGGGTCTGACTTAGACAGTGGTGGTGCACCAAATCTCCACACTCGCAGCCACTGTGGCATGGATGTGTCGAGGTTATGGTCGCGGTCCCCATGGCGAGGTGTGGCACATCTCACGGCCATCACAACACCACTACCGGAGGCCCCCGATGTCACCTGCCTCATCCGAGGCAGACACTTTCGTCCTGGAGGAGGCAGGCGACAACTTCGGCGATGACAATGTTGGCATGTCTGACAATGTGGTTGACGGCAACAGCAATGCTCCAGTCGATGTGGTCTGGGCATTGGCAGCTGCACTCGACAGTAACACTGATATGCAATGGACGGGCATGGAGACACAGCAGACAGGCATGTTGGTTTAGGCTCGGAATAGCATGGAGCTTCATGCTACTCAATAAGCAATTTCTGCTCTGCAGTATGTGCTCCTCACAGATCGAGCTGAGCATGTGAGGACTCAGGCAGTTCGTGAGTAGTGTAGCCTTGTGCTATTCTGGGTCTACTGGTGTGCTGTGCGGCATCCTCCAGGCCAATCCACCTGCTTGTGGTAATGATGGCGACAATGACAATGGCGATGATGATGACAATGACAAGGATGCCGACGATGTGGATATTAGAGGTGGCGGTGACTACAACTACTAAACCCCCCCCCCGGTCTATGTGGTGGCTAGGTTTTAGAATATCAGCACAGCCACCCCATGCTTGTCATACGATAGACAACTAATTTGGATGCGATCGGGGTCAGCGATTTCTCTGGATCAGCATCTCAAGCTTCTTTCATCTTCTCTCTTATCATCCTTTTCCTTTCCATTGCATCAGGTCCCATCTTTCTTCATTCTCTTCAGCATAATCTCATTCCAGGGCGATGTCCTTCTTCCTAATGAGGTTATGTCTTCACACATGAGTGCTGCCTCCAAATTGTGTGGCTATATGTGGTGCCTTAGTGATGGTCTAGCAAACCCTTCTCACTGGCCCAGGAGGCCATAATAGGTGCGGAGCCTATATCCACATACATGTACACCCATGTAGTACCATTTGGTGCCTTCTTGGAGGGTGGAGTGTCATGAGCGACTAGCCTGTGTGCCCAAACCTGCCAGATATATGTGTTCCCCCTGTACAGAGGAGGCCATTGTAACCTTCCACAAGTCCCCTGAACTGGCACCCAAGGTGTCCTCTATAGTGGGAAGCCTGACATGTTTTTCCAGGTAGTGGAATAAAATAGGCCTCACTCAGGATGTACGATTTGCCCCTGGTTTGCCCTGGTGTACAATTCGGTTTCCTACGTGGGCAGTAATTTGCAGTGAATAGCGGTGAAGGGTAGCTTTTCCTATGTACTTCTTAGGTCTGTGGGAGGTGTGTCCTCCTCCTAACGGCATAGCCCGTAATGTGTTTTAACTGCTGGTTTCTTCCCCCCCCTGCCACGAATGGCAGGCTTAGGGCGTCGAATACTAGTATGGGAGCCTACACCAGGACTTCCAAAAGCACTCCCCAAAAAGGTGACGCCCTTAACAGCAGATGAAAACGACACAGCGATGATACTAGTAGTGATTTTGATAGTAATTCTTTAGAATGGCAATCTCCTATGGTTAAGTTACCTACACCATGTTTTTTTGGTTATCAGAGGACTGGAAGGGCACGCTTTCGAAAATATGTCTCCTTTTGAGTTGCAAAAAGTCATCGATGGAGCAGCTGGTGGTTCTGTTGTTTACTGTAAGAAGATAAGCGAAAAGCGCGAGCTTCTGGTGGAGACATCGACTGCTGCCCAGTCGAAGGGACTCTTGGTGTTGAAGATTTTTAATGTGGCAACTACAAAGTTCCCTCTTGAGCTCAAGTTCCATGTGTCCCTGAACTCCAGCAAGGGTGTTACCTGGTGTCCGACTTAATTCACATCTCAGAACAAGAGATCCTAAGTGAGCTGCAATCACGGTATGTCACAGATGTTCGCCATGTACTGAAGATAACTGATTGTGTCAAATCACCTACCGCTACTCTCATCTTGACTTTTGTTGTGGGTGATCTTCCCTTTGTTATCAAAGTAGGAGTACTTGCATGTGGGTGTTAAGCAGTTCATACCTGTTTCTCTCTGTTGCTACAACTGTCAACACTTTGCGCATTCCTCTGTCAAATCTAGGAAATTACCAGCTTTTCCAAAGTGTGCTGACCCATCACAACCAGAGAATCCTCAGTGCAGCAAGCCACTGAAGTGTGTGAACTGTGGCAAAGCACATCCGGTCTGGTCCAAGGAGTGTCATGTGTGCCAGGAGGAGCAAGCTGTTCAGCAGATCCGGGCACAGACAATGTTTCCTTTGTTGAGGCACGGAAATGTTTCTATGCTCTCCAGAGCACATTTCCAGTGTTCCTTCCACTTCCTGTTGAGGTTGCTCTTGATGTGAATGTGGTAGTGGAACACTTCAACTCTATTGCTGTGTCAGCTGAAGAGGCTGCCATCCCCCAATCTTCACCTTGTGGTTTTAGGCATGTTCCTTGGTGGAGTGACGAATACAGGGATGCTATCAATGCTCATCGACATGTGTTCAGATGCTTTAGTGCTCATCCCACTCAAGCAAACCTGGAGCTCTTCCACATCTGTCGGGCTCACGCCCGATGTCGAGTGAAAATCCTGAAGGGACTTAATTTCGTCGCTCACAGTACATGCTACCAATAAGTTTATATGAGACAATGTTCGGAAACTGTGTGGACAATCTCTCATCATGCAGGTTTCCTTCCTTCGGGTCAACAACAATGTTGTTACTGAGGGGACAATTGTAGCATATGCATTGGGTCAATATTTTGCAGATGTTTCGAGCGGTGCACACTACACTGCCTCATTTCGAGCCATCAAGGAGACATGTGAGACGGTGAGTGTCCACTTTGGTGACTCAGGTGAGGAGGACTACAACCAGCTTTTTACCCTTCTCGAGTTGGATCAGTCTTTATTACACTCGAAACATACATCTGTTCGTTCTGGCAATATCTATTATGCTATGTTGCAACACTTCCCGCTTAACGGGAAATTATTTCTGCTAAGAATTTTTAATAATAGTTGGACCTCTGATGTTTTCCCTTTGAGTTGGTCCAAGTCAACTGTGTACTCATCTTGAAACCAGGGAAACTCAAAGGGGATGTTTTCAGCTATCATCATATTTCCCTCACCAGCTGTGTCTGTGAGACTATGGAGCACATGGCTAATGTATGCCTGGTATACTGCCTTGAGACCTGGCAACTATTATCGCCTCTCCAGTGTGGTTTCTGCCGAAATCGTTCTGCGGTGGATAATTTGGTCAGCTTGGAGGATGCCATACAGACTGCTTTATTGCGAGGGAAGCACCTCCTTGCTGTTTTCTTTGATCTAGAGAAGGCATACACCACATGGCGACATTGTATTTTGTGACAGCTGTCCACATGGGGTTTTCGTGGACATCTCCCTGGTTTCATTCAGCAATTTATGTACTTCTGTACGTTCAGGGTTCGCAATGGTGCTTCCTTTTCTCAGAAGGTTGTTCAAGATAATAGTGTGCCACAGGGTAGCATATTGAGTGTTACCCTGTTTGCTATCGCCGTCAATGGCATTGCCTCTGTCATTGGACCACATGTGGAATGTTCACTGTATGTTGACGATTTTATTATCTTCTGCCGTACTAGTATCTGCACATGACAGAACATCAGGTCCACCTTGCTGTTCACCGCCTTAGCGAGTGGGCAGACAGCTGTGGATTCCACTTTTCCACTGCCAAGACACAGGTGGTCCATTTCTGTAGATGGTGTGGCATGTTAGGTTCTCCTGAGGTTCTTTTTTATAGCTCTGTTTTGCCTGTGTCTAATACTGTCAAGTTTCTATGCCTCTTTTTTGACAGTAAACTTACTTGGAGGACTCATATTCACACATAATTAGCAAGTGTTCACCATGCAGGTATACGCATTGCGACTGGGGCTTTTCTCACAAGCCTGGTTGTCAGCCTTTGTGCTGTGGCTGGTGAACCTCATCTCCATTACAGGTGTAACCAAATGTTGCTTTCCTATGGTGTGCAGAAACATTCGGACTCTTCGCAACTTCACCATACTGCCTTTCTCTGTCCGCCCAATGAACAGTTGTACTCCACTAAGCCAGGTTCTCCTCGGCCAGCGTCTGTCCGATTTGCTCATACCCTGAAAAGGTATGATAGGCCTCTGGGTATGTTGCCTTTGCCTTGCCGTGAACAGCCGTGGCTGACGTCGCAGGTTGAAGGGCGCCTTGACCTAACAGAATTTCCTAAGCTGACCACTCTTCCTTTTGTTTACAAGGGCCTTTTTGTTGAACTTGTGTCTTTTGTGTTTCGTGGTTTTATTTGCTATTTTACAGATGTTCCAAATAGGATATCTCAACTGGTTGTGCCTTTGTGATTAGTGCTTCTTGGTGATTTTTTTGGACTTCATCCATCTTGCAGTATTTTAACGGCAGAGCTTTTTACTCTTTTCAAGGCTCTGTGTTCTATCAGTAGGGGGTGTAACAATAAATGCCTTTGCATGCTCCGATTCAATGAGTGCCTTGACAGCCATTCGCTCTGGTTCCACAGCTCATCCGCCTCTTTCTATGATCCTGGAGAAGCTGGCAGGGGCTGTGCGGATTGGTGTACATGTCGTCTTCCTGTGAGTTCCAGGCACTGTGGGAATTCCAGTCAATGAAGCAGCTGATATGGCGGCTAAGGAGGCATGCAGCCTTCCATCTTGTGAACCTCGTGTCCCTATATGTGAAGTCGTACATGCTGTTTTTGGCCTTGTCTGTCATGCTTGGCAGTGGGAGTGGACTTATTTCCCGATATCTAACAAGTTAAGGGCCATCTACGACTTCCCTGTTTATGCTCATCCTGTTTCGTGTACCCGCAGGGAAGACGTGGTGCTTTCTTGCCTACGCATCGGGCACACTTGTCTTACACACAAGTATGTGCTTTGTGGTGAAATCCCTCCTAAGTGTGTTGTCTGTGACACACTCTTGACTATGTGGCACATTTTGTTGGAGTGTCACAGGTATTGCCAGTCTCGTCGCACTTTTAATCTTCCTAATGAGATACGTGTGATGGGGGTACGTTTATGAGTGGTGTGTTCCCATGTTAACATGTGATGGCTCTTTTTAATATGTTATTAATTTTTTTGTGGTGGTGTTATGCTCTTCTGGAGTATTTTATCCAGTTTTTGTGATTGTCTTTTGTCTCGTTTGAGGTTTTTACCTTTTTTAAACTGCCTTTAGTCTTGCCTCACATGGAGGTTTTTAATTCTTTTTACACTTACTTTGGTTATTGCCTCCCATGGAGGTATTTCCTATTTAATCTTTTACTACTTTTGGGCTCTACTGACTCTGCTGTTGTGCGCCCTACAACCCTACTCACTTACTACAACTAACTGACTGACTCTGACTGGCTGTCTGACATACTCTTCGTCAGCATCGACACCTATGGTGGGCTCGCCTTTTCTGTTCTAATTGTCGCCGACTGATCAGTGCTTCTTTATTCTTGCCTTTTGTTTTGTAGTGGTAATTTCATGTATGTCCTAGGTTGTAGTCTTTTATGTTAATTTTTGATAGTAATTTATTCCTCTAATTATTACTCTGTACGATCATGCAGGCATTGTGTTAAGTGATGCCATTTTCCCTGCACTGCAGTGCACGTACATCTACCACTTTTAAACGACCTACAATTCCCACTGTACTAGTGGGTTTCAACAGCTTGCATACATGGTACTGGTTCTGTGCATGTGCTAACTGTTGGCTGTGTCTAATTCATTTCACCATAGGTCGGCATCTGTGATGTTAATGTTTTTAATACAGCTATTTGTTTATGTTATTATTGAATAGGGCACACATGCACACAGTGTGGATATACTCTGATGTTGGCATCTTTAATGATACTAATTTAATACTGTATTTTATTTCTGTTAATATTTTTTTTTTGCTAGACTCACATTCTTTTTTTTAATGTGGCAATTTATTATCTGGGGAATATGTAGGCCGATGCAAGTATTTCTTGTCCTAAATCCTAATTTGGCAATGCCGATTTATATATATATAAAGTCGGGGTGGTAATAACTATATATGTATTTGTCATATAACATCTTCCTTTCCTGAATGTCATGGTGGCCTGTGGGCCAAGTTACTAGACTACTGACCCAAGGGGCACTAGAAAGATCCCATGTTCCTCTGGCATTTTTTAGCTAACTTGTGCCAAAATGGGTATGTGTAAGGGCGAGGGTCCCGCCTGCTGCATGTCGTACTTCGGCCTTAAGTGCTGCACCTAGTCGTGGACTTCAGAAGCGAAGATGGTGGTCACCGGTGGCATGAAGTAGTTGATAGTGGTTTAACGATGGCTATAGTTTTGCACGCTGATGGGTGGTGGGAGAAACGAAGCTGGTGATGCACTCTGGTGATCAGCAGGAGTAACAAACTGGTGGTGCCCCTTGAGGGCACCGGAGAAAACATCAATGGCAATGGTGGGAGACTGATGTGTGCATGATTGACATTGGATGATAAATGTGTGCATGATCGATGTGTGCATTTTTGATGTGTGCATAATTGATGTGTTTGTGATTTAAGTGTGCATGATTGACATGTGAGATATTGGCGTATTCACAACTAGCATGGATATAATTTGCATAAGTGTATTAACATTGGTTAATTAGCATTGGCAAATCCATGATGTATTCCAAGATGGTCATTATTGGTGAGGAAGGACAGAGCAGGAGGTTTCTGCATTATGTCGTCCAAGATGGTCGCCGAGCTACTGCAGTCTTCAGTCAGGTGGTGAATCGGCCAGTTATGACTATCTGTATGCTCGCTAGTAACTCTAAGAAGTTTGAAACTTCCAGTGCTGCAAACTTAGTTTGTCTCTGGCGAGCGGTAATCGCACCATGCTCGAGGAGAACTGTTGGATATGCATCATACTTGAGATGTAAAACTCATTGTTTTGAAACCACTGCCTTCTGTTCCCACCACAAGTATACAGGTTGGTCTGCCTAGTGAGGACACCGCAAAAATTTCGGAAATTATTGCAGAACACGAAATGTGGTTTTTGCTAAGTTAAATTGCCTACATGGGCAAATAATTTGCTGCAAAACGACTATTTGTCACGTGTATGGACATAAATAACTAAACCACATATGATTTGTCAATGACATCTGAAAGTATGTGCAAAGAGGTATTCAGTGATATAGCATATGCAGTGGAAAGTAACACAGAAGCCCCAAGAAACAATGTGTATATAATTAAGTTAGGTGGGCCGGTAAAATGGGACATTGGAACTGTACCCACAGCTGTAAGCAAGTAATGCGTGCCATGACTCATCCTGGTGGGACCACTTCCTAATAACAGTTATCACCAGTCCCCGTAATCTGTTATGGTAAGTGGTAGGATAGTGTGTGGCTCTACATATGTAGTGAAATTCATGAATGACGAAAAACTGGACACTCCAATTATTTACAGTGAGTGTGGCAGAAATTCCAAGCAAGCCATCCAAATATATGGTGAAAGGCATCCTAATCGGACATCTCAGCAAATGAAACTAAAAATTTTCACATATCTCTTGTCACCAGGTGATTGGAATACCATTACATGAGTTCGACGAAAGACTGCTACGTGTGAGATACATCAACGTGGTATGTTGACACGTGTCGATGCGAACCCCCATATGGGTACATGAGAATTTTCGAGTTTCATAGTGAAGCCCTGCTTCAAGTCTGACTCAAGCAATTTTATGTGAGTACTCCTGTCCTGCCAAAGACTGTCCTGCCTGAACGATTTATTTTTCGTCCCGCCAGCTGGTGAAATGTGGAATGCCTATAATTTTCTGGAGTACTATTAAATGCAGCTACTATGGGGTTGGTGTGTGTTTACAGAACTACATGACGTTAATGATCTTGGTTACCAAGTCTGCTTGGTTATTTGCCACGTCTGTATTTGGTAGCCCAGACAAATGAATTTGCTATTTTGTTTGAAGAGGGGTTACTATTTGAAGAGGCAATATTTTTGCTGCACGAAAAGGTACTTTGTTTCTCTCTCTCTCTCCCCCCCTTCCCCCCCAAAAAAAACGTGGGGTGACGCATGTCTGAACGCTTCCAAGCCCTGAGCTATACTGAAAAGAGGCATGCAGCACTCCTGGAGCGGCCGAGCGCTGTCTGGTGGCTACTACTGGCAACGAGTTCAGCCTCACACACTCTGGCACCTTCCATATGCCTCTCCGCTATTACCGCCGCCTCCTTAACCTTCTCGAGCCGCGTTTTCGCCTATAAATGTTCGTCCCCAGCCCGAGCAAGTGTATAGTGTTCCTCTTCGAGTTGCGCGGACTGGCTGACGATAGGTCATGTCAACACCACTTCGTACTTCGGGGCTTCACCATGCTAGACGCGTTTTCGCGTAATATGAGTTCTACTGAAGTTAAGTATTGCAATGAACGTATGCTGGGGGTAGAATTTCCCTTGTAGTAAATATTTTTTTAAAAGCGATTTTTGTGTATATGGATTTTTGTAGGGAAGTGTTTCTTCACTGTTTTGCTTGTGTGAAATTTCAATATAGTGTTTTATGGAAATGTTTGTAAGAGGTGGATTCTTGCTCGTTTTGGCGTGCTGTAGGAATGGTGTCCTCGACTATGATTTGCCAAAAGAATGTTACTCCCAACAAGGAGTTTAGAGGATACTTTATGGCGTTTCTTTATGCTTATGGTAAAGTGTAATGAGGGTTTTTGCTCCTTCCTAATGATATTCTTGAAATTAGTATTCCATGATGTACTTTTTAGTAAATCATCAGGTGTACTTTACTTTTAAAGTTGTAAAGGTACTTACTTTACTCAGGGAGTCATTTTACCTTTTTTAATAGCATTTCACAAGTGTTTATTCAGGTTAGGTGATTTCTCAGGATATATCAATATTGTTATTTTTCTGTTTGTTCCAGTGCATGTGTGTTTTCTCCTTACCCTATTCACCGATTGGTAGCAAGTAATAGAAATTTACACATGCACTTTATATTTTTATAATCAAGTAGCAAAGTTGCTGTTCTTAGTGATAATGTATAGATAGTCTTCAATATATTTATATTGATATTGGAATTTTTGTGTCCATGCTTTCTTGATTTTTTAATGGTATTCATCCTTCTCCTTGCCTTCCTTTATCCCTGCTACGCCCTAAATATCATAACAATAGGAATAAGTAAAACAATTGTGTTATAGATACAGCTCCAATGGAAATTCCATCCATATTACGTGGCTCTTCACTAAGCATTATATGAAGTTGATTTCCAGAAGTGCATTCAGTTTTGTATGTTTGTTATGATGGTCGTAAGGGATGACAGCAATTTCCTGAAAAATGTACTATTTACCGATGAAGCGACCTTTACAACCATGGTCGCATAAATTTACGAAATACGCACTACTGGGCGAAGGAGAATCCATGTTGGGTCCGGCGCGTCGAACATAAGCGACAGTGAAGTGAATGTGTGATCTGGAATTCTTGGAGACTACATTGTATTGCGATACTTCATTCAAGGGAGAATGATCGGCTGTACGTACGCCTATTTCCTCAGAGAGACCTTACCGGTACTTCTGGAAGACACCACTCAGCATGCACTGTGATATGTGGTTTCAGCATGCTGGTTGTTCTGTGCACTTTGCTTTGGTGGCGAGGCAAGTGTAAAATGAAATGGTTCCCCTCCAGTGGTTATGGTAAGGTGGTGTTGTAAGATGGTCATCTCGCTCCCCATACATCACAACTCTCGATTTATTCGTTTGGGGAACACTGAAAGGTAGTGTGTACAACATGGATCCTACAATACCAGAAGGCATGCAGGAATGTGTTGTGGCAGCTTGCAGAAGCATTATGCCAGAAAGACTTCAGGCTGCTCGTCGCTAGCTACATGTGCGTTTACAGATGTGTGTTGCTGTCGATTGTAAACACACCGAGCACATGCTGTGAAAAGACCTAATGTGAAGCATTTCATCCATAACTGTGCTCTTTTGTACTATGTATGCGATGCGATTTAGTTTGGTTTGTCTTTTTTTTGCTGTGCATCTGTACACACTTGGTACCCAGTACAGTTAATGACTAGGAATCAAGTATCCTGAATAAAATGTCATGTATTGCTATCAGACTTGCAGTCACATCGCCTGTCTTCCCCCCACCGCAGTGATCTCCTTTGTCGAATATCGCATTCCGTTCCCCTTGCCCCATTAAGTTAAACGCTATGCTTCTATAAGGAAGCGGTCCTGCCAGGATGGCTCACGACATGTGCTGCTTGCTTACAGCGGCGGGTACGGGTACGCTGCCCCATGCTACCGGCCTACTTAACTTAATCATATGTGCACATTATTTTTTGGCGTTTCTGTGCTACTTTCCATGATTGCATACGCTATATCACTGAATTCCTCTTTGTACGTAATTTCTGATGCCATTGAAATAAGTGTATGTTTCCAGGCAGCTAGCAGTGCACGTGGCTGATAGGGGAAGTGAGACAGAAGTGTGAGTAAAGCTCCCACCACAGTTAAATGCACATACTGTTTGGAAGTTGGTTCTATCAAAGCATCTGCGGTGCTCTGTAACTATATAGGGAAACTAAAAAATTAATTTTTGTGTTTCAACTCTACTATGGCCTGAATGTATTTTGCTGCATATTTGAGTGTATTATGTAGCATTAGATCTAACTTACTCCCATACACAAGTCACTAGTTTACTCTATGGTAGTAACTGTGTACTGAATTGGTGTCTCAGTGTTGTTGTACATTCGTGGTACTTTGTTTACATTCGTGTGCTTTATTTGAGACGTTTATTTACTAAGTACAGGGTAAATTGTGATTTAAATGGCTGGCAGAAGTACTTCTCCACCTCGCAAAAAAAATGGTTTATACCTCTTTGTCAAGAAGAAATAGAAAGACTTGTGACTCAGTCTGATGATGATTCGGACATGGAGAAATCTTCCGATCTTAGTGCTTCTGAAACATAATATGAATGCAGTAGTGACGAAAGTAGTCGTGACACATCTTCCTCAGGAGAAAATGATAGCAGCTGTGTTTGTCCAATGCAGGAAAATTCACAGAAGATAGATTTAGTAAAGAAAAAACAGCCAAGTATGCAAATTGATTGGTGCCCTTATATTGGAAATCAAAGTTTTTTCCTGCGGTTATAAAAAATATTATTGTACCATTAGATCCTAGGACTGCTACATCCTATGAGTATTACACATTATTTGTGTCAAAAAGGTTGTTGAGGTTATGATAAACAAAACTAACATAAATGCACAGCAAACAATAGTAAATTCACAACTGAAGAGATCAAGTAAGTTCAATGATTGGAATGACACAACTGACGATGAAGTGTTGAAATTATTGTGTTTGAGGCCATGGATGGGACTTGTTCGGTTACCTTCTGTGAATGACTACTGGAACGAAATTATTGTTTACAGAATTGATGCCGCAAAAAGTGTTATGACTAGAGATCATTTTCAGTTCTTACTATGGTTATTTACATATTTCTGACAATCAGCAAAAGAAGTCTGCAATTATTAAAATTGAACCCCTTCTTGATATGGTACTAGAAAATTTCATGAAAGCAAAGACACTCGGAGTGGATATGTTTATAGATTAATCATTTATTCATTTCCGACGTCATCTCAAGTTTAAGCAGTACTTTCCCTCAAAGGCTCGCAAATATGGCATTAAGGTTTTAAAACTTTGTGATGTCAGTGGCTACACATACATGATCAAAATTTATGCGAGAAAGGGCACAGTGACAACCGATGGCGATCTTTCAATGGCAACATAGGTGGTTTTGGACTTAATGGAACCTTATTTGTACAGTGGAAGATTTCTCTGTGCTGACAATTTCTACACGTGTATTCAGCTCACAGATGCCTTATTAGAGAGACAAACATATTTCATTGGTACTGTCCGAAAAAATAGATGGGGTTTGCCAAGGGAATTAACAAATGCAAAACTACAGAAGCGTGAAGTGAAAGCCATGGAAAACAGTTCATGTACTCCAGTGTTTAAGTGGAAGGATCAGTGTGATGTTCTAGTTATGAAAACAATAACAATACAACAGTAGTAGAGCCAGAAATAATCATGGTATACAATACAATTCAGACATAGCAAATACTAGCCAATCTTTATCATTTGGCACTAAGGAAAACAGTGTGATTGTATCACAGAGCAGTTGAAGACATTTCATTACAATGTTTCATTGCAGACACTTTGATACGGTATGTTTTTATTACAGTGTATCATTACAGAACATGGAATGAATTTTGGAGTCAACCAGGTATGTTTGGGGTCGACCAGGTTTGTTTAGGAGTCAACCAGGTATATTTTAGGGGTTTTTATTTACGTACTGCATGTAATTAATTAAATAATATTTAATTTCAAATAGATAAATTTTCTTTTGTCTGAATATTTTTCCTTGAAAATAGTTTGCAAGAGTGTGATGCTATATGGTGTCTCGTCAAATTTGTGGATGATAGAAAAGTGGTGAGACACCATATGGGTACAAATAATGTAAGATGACAGGAATATAGTTTTTTAAGTTAATTTGACAATGGTTTCATCAAAATAATATTATTTAAGCTCTTTCAAATGTTATAGCCTTGGCTGGCACTGAATTTTTGTTTTGTCAAATAGATTCTTTAAAAATAAATCTGCAGGCTAGATAATATTAAGAGTGGTCAGAATGGCAGAAGGAAAAAAAAATACTTGTTGGAAATCGACGAAAGGCGGAAAGGGTAGCTGAAGAAAGTTTTCGCTCGGCGGACTTCCGTAAACATCTCCCTCTCTACAACCATCCTCCTCCTAGCCGCTCCGCACCCGCGCTGCTTGTCTGCCCTCCATCTCAAACACATTTGATTGCGTCTGTTCCTCAATCCTCCCCCGATAGTTTTTTATTTGCAGTGTTTAATTACGCGCGCGCCCTGCTGGCGGCGGCGCGTGTGGGGTCTCCGAAGGAGGGGAGGGTGAGTGACGTCAGTTAGGCGCCCCTGCGCCTTGTCACGATGAATCAGAGTTACCCGGCCGGGTTGATGGTGGTGTTGGGAAGGGGGGAGGAGGACAGGCTTCACGACTGTCCAACGACTCTTACACTCAGTTAGCGGACGGCTACGGCGGCGTGAAGAGGTGGTTATCCCCCTCGCAAGGGCGCAGTGCACCGCGCGTTGAGTCTGGCGCCGCATGAGATGCTGGGCGGCCACGACCGCCATCACTATCACCATCAGGGTGAGTCGGTCACCATACACCACTGCCCGCAACGTCGCTGCTGCTTCACGCATCCTGCTTGTATCACGCGTAAACACACAGCGCAGTACGATGCATGGAAATATACTTTGTGTATACAGAATGTTCCCGGTGAAATGAGCACTTTCGAAACCGATCTTTGGTGGAAAAAATTACTGCTTATTAATTGCAAATGTTACCGTATATACTGGCAAGTAGGCCCCGAATTAAGTTTACAGCGAATTAAATAAGGTATTTGTATGTCTTTATGAATAATTAGTGTGATGCTTAAATTTATCGCTAATTAAGTTGGCGTAATTTTGTTTCATACACATTAGAGTATCAACTAGCATATAAGTAACAAATTTAGCTTCATATCAGTTTCATGTTTTTACTCAGATGATCCATGAGGCCCATGGAAATATGTGAATTTCACATGTGGCAGGAGGATACACAATTAGGTACGTATAAAATTGTGTTTTAATCAGTGCTTTCAAAGGTGTTCAAATAACAACGAGCAGCCTTTAACGATGTACGGTACTTGTGTGTAACGTTCTGGTACCCGGCGGGCTACACGACGTGGATTTAAATATAGTGAATGTTGGGTTAATATAATGACAGGTTTTTACGGCCACCCCAGTTCTAGTTCCAATTTCTTTATGTTTTAAAACATTTTGCCAGGCCTACCAAAATATTACAAAAATAACTTGGGGAAAAATTACGTTCTACCTAAACGGTAAACAACGCTACCAAACGTACGGATAGCGCTTCTAGATGTATGTTTCAACACAGATGCTTCAGCTTGTATGTGTTTTCAGACGAAGTCGTTGGTAGAGTTAGGTCTGGTCCGTCTCCACGACTGTGTATCAACAAGATATTTGCATGTTAAATGTGGGTACGCTGGATTCGCACGCCCGACGTGTGATCACACATACATGCACGACCGCTAGCATACAAATGACTGCTCAGCCCATATTTATTTTGCATAAAAGATCCTTGTGTTGTGAAATAAATGCCTAGGTAAAAGTTGTGCTTATGGGTTATTTTTAATTCTAAATATTTGTTGGATTATGGCAAGCTAACGTTACAATATCAATTCTGATGAAGTTCATGTAAATCTAGGACCCTTCTTTACGCATATTTGTGCTTGTATTTTTCAAACAAATTTCATAAGCTATTAAAATGTGTATTATAGTATACAGTTTTGAAACCTATTTTCCAAACTCCACGCGTATAGATACGCACCTAGCATACATGGAAAATTTTCTACTCTAAAAGCATCGAGGTAGCAGCTGTTAATAATATTTCATAGATTTAAATATGTCATATGTAGATTTAAAAAAGTAGAAATTCGTTTTTCTCATAAGGACGTGTAGCACTGGTGATTACAATGCATGTTGAGAAATTATCAGTAAAAGCGAGAGTTTGTAATTTTCACCGTAAATGTGAATTAGGCATGTAGTCAAATTTCTGACCTGTTGCATAGGTGTGTGTGTGTGTGTGTGTGTATATATATATATATATATATATATATAATATTAAATCAAAAATTCTCTTGGTTAGAACAAAGCTTGTTGCAGAAGAGAAGTTGATTTAATCAAGGTAAACTAATTAATTCCTCGTTTGGTGAGATTTAAATATGAACAAGGAAAGGAAGTATAGTATTTATCCTTTTCAAGACTGGCTCAGGTTCGACCATTGGTTTTTTCTTGGTGCAAAAAATTCGTTCGTGTTACTAATCTACATACTAGTTTTGAAAGCTTGATGCAAACCTGTATCGTGTTTGCGTTCCTGGCATCGCCAGCCGTACGTGAACCAACTGACAATGTGTTGAGGTGGTTCCTCTGGCCTTGCCGCTAGCATTGTGTTTCTCATGGAAGCTTCCTGCGGAGTAAAACAACTGCATCATACAATGTCATATGTCAGACATAGCAAATCGAAGGCGAAGATTCAACTAGGAATTTTATCACAGACTTGACCACTGGACTCAAACCAAGTGACCTCAGGTGTTTGAGGGCGTTAGAAAAGCTTGATTTAAAACACTGTCTAGCTTGTAATGAATTTGTGTGATTACACATGAAAACAAGAATAGAACTCCAACCTGGCACTGCAAATTGTGGAAACTGAATGACGTCCAAAAACGAAGTTTACGTTGAAAATTCCATGACTACCCTTAACGTGATTATATAATCATGTAGAGAAACACTTTAACATAGTTTCTTTTTCATATTTTTCAAGATGTTCAGATTTTTATTATGTTTCAAACTATTTGGTTTACAAAATAGAAAGTTTTAGAACATTAAATGTACCTGCGCTTAATACTATTTGAGCGCATACGCCAGAACTGTGTTTACTGCTACACATTCTAAAATTTCTCAATTTGCAGTGGGGTTGAATATATTGGTGGTCATAGATTATTTTCTTCGGACTTGGTTACTAGGATGCAGGAAGTCAGCACCTTTGCGTGTTCATTGGTACAGCGATACAAGTCATACAGTCCGGGATCAGGAAAATGCGGTGCCCTTTATGTACCGTAATTATTCGGTTACGTTGTAGGAACAGCAAAATACCAACCCTGCAGATTACATGTGGTGGTCTTTTAATATCCAGAGCTTATAACATGCCATGGTTATAACCTTGTGGCTTTAACACTGTGGATATACTTTGCATTTATTGCGCCAGAAGATAACAAGAAAAACTTTTCTACATTTCAAAACGTTGATCCGAGGATAATAACTAGCCTAGAGATGAAATCATTTAGCACTATCGCTTAAAGGAATAAATAGTTTCATACGTATTAAAGTGAACTAAAATATTTCTGCATTTCATGTTTTATATATGGAATTTTTCTTCAAATTAGTCAAGAAAATTTTCTCGCAATCATATGGTACGGATCGTATAGTTCTCAAAATATAATTATAAGTGCTATACAGCATAAAACACGTAGTTTCTGCAGTGCGAGTTAACTAGCAAAGTTAATAACTTAAGGAAACTGCATTGTCAAAAATTTCCGTATATTTACGGTGATGTAAAGTAAGTATGCGGAAACTCAATCCGTAATGATTAAAAACGGACCTGAACTCCGTAAATAAAAAATACGGATAGTCTCAGTATTTCCTGTAGATTCGGATTTCTGGATCGAACTATGCCGAGTGTGCACGAAACTTTGTTCGCCAGTGTAACCAGAGAATTATCGTACCTGCGACATGCAGTTCTGTTATCCACGCCACTAAGACCTATTCTTTCAAAAATTCAAAAGTGGCATCAGGCGGGTGTAATATTTAGCAACACTTAAAATACACCAACTTTAATGTAAGCTGAAAAAGTTGCTTGTGTGACTAATAGTAAAACATGAGGAAAATAAAAGTTTTCTAGTTAGTTAACCGAAAGCATGTAGTTATAAATTCTATGCTTTTACTTTTCGTTTTTGATTTAGTTAGTACCATTAATGTTATTAAAACGAATACTACATATGCGTGCACTCTCTTAATCACATTATATGCAGTTTGAATCTACGAACAGACGGACTTAATTATTACATGAAAACGAAATGAAAAACGTAAAACCGGAAACAAAGACAGAATGTTCATGTTACCTCGTAAAATGGTGTTTTGAAAGACGAAACACATTTAAGAAATTATTTTGTATTAGTTTTATTAGTTTATTCCTTCTTAATTCACTTGATACGCGTTGTTTAACAGCCGTTCTTGAACATGTTTTGACAGCCAATTTATACGCTGTTTAACTGATGCATCAGTCAAATAACAAATCACTGAAAAACAGTGAGAAAAATGACTGATGAATCAATTGAAAATGTCACGAATCAATAAGTGAAGGAAATCTGGCATTTTTCACTGATTTTTGTCAGTTAAACACACTCAAGTGACCGTTGAATCAGTCAGATACTGTTGACTGATTGAAACAGGGAAATTCTCACTGATTCAGATTTAGTGTGTGTATGTGTAGAAATACACCAAATTAAAATTACGTATATGTGTAATGCCACTATTTTATCACGTTGTTGTGATGTGGGGTGGGGTGTGTGTGTGTGTGTGTTTGTGTGCAACGAGGATGAAGCATTTGGATCTGTAATTATGGTCGATGTGGGCGATATATAAATAGGAATACTCAATCCACGTGTCTACCGTCGTAAGCGAATGTTCTAGGATTATATTTAAAGTTGTTTGTATCAAAAGGCATCCTTCTATTGGCTGCATAGGGCCGTGTTGTGAACCGCGGTGTGGAGGGGTTGGAAAGAACAAAAAAAAAAGGGGGGTGGGAAGCACTTCCCTCCAGGTTTCATATTTTCTCCCCAAAATGTATATTTATATCTCACTTGCATAATCATTAAAAATATTTCAAAACTGTCCATATCATTTTGTGTTCGTTGAGAAGCCCAAGTGAAAACATTTATATATATATATATATATGGTATATGTAATACAGGTTACGACCTTGTTTGCTAATTTTCTTCACATCGTTGTACCAACTTCCTTATCAGTCAGATGAACTTGCTTTAGTATGTAGAAGTTAAAATGGAATTCTTTATTAATTAAATGATTAGTAAACGAAATAAAATTTTGTCCCTGATTTTCAACAACCGCAGTTTGTAAACCGTAATTGAATTTCGCTACCTAACGAAACTGGGACCGAAGTTGAAAGTTTCACCGCATATTAGCTTTCATCCGACATATATTTGCCCTTTTCGAGGATCTCGGCAACGGTTATTGCTAATTCTTCACGCTTATTTTACTAAAAGTAATCATCCGTGGCGTCACCTTCGAACCGAAAGTTCTGCATTCGAATCCATGTTAAACCATGGGGTGTGCGGTTTTCATATTTAAGTTTAGGCAAATATTTAGTATGTAAATTGCCACCTCATCCTAAGTCACCGATTGTCATACTGGCGTAAATGAAAAGGAAGCAGACACTAAGTCTATACAAATTATATTTAAAAAAAAACGCTATAGTAGTACAAATCGGCTCGGAAGTTTCTCTGCTCCGGAAACCTCATCACTGATTAGTGTTCCCGTGCATAACCGTGCAAATCATGTGACTAGAAAGCAGATAGAACTAATTGCATTAGCATTCTTCTTTCGGCGCCGTAACAGGTACAAAAACGCAGTTGGCGCGGCGCTATTTTCTTTGTCCCGCTCCAAGGCACGTCCATTCCCATTCCTGTCCCCGGAGGCCTGACCTAGTGGGCGGGCGGCAATGTGCGCGCTACCACCTGCTCCATAGTTCCGCCGGGCTGGCTCCGCCAACAAAAAATATTTAACAATGGCCGGGAGCGATTGCGTCCCTGAAAAGTAACCGTCCGAGGCCGCGCTCTCTGTTCTGTTCCCCACTTTCGAACATGACACCTCAATCCAATCACCTCCCATCACCCACGTCGAGGCACTCTCACTCCCCATTCCGCACGCGACGCACTGCCGTGAACACGAGACACCATTTCCAAACACATCTGCATAAATGTATTACGAGGCCGCGTTAGTTGCGTGGCATTCCGGAAATTCCCGTATTCCGTGCGTTCGCTTGCGTTGTGTCCTTGCGTGTTCGAAATGCGCCAGGTTTTTTAAATACCAGAAATGGAAATCAGTCGACTTATTCAAAACCTGTTTCCCTGGGGAAGTGAACAGACGATTCAGAGGGACTAGGGTATTCAAATTTTCCAAGACGTTTTGCGCTTCGTAAATTTCTAAGCCAGTCGATTTGGCGTTTTCGAGCCATAGAAATGTGGGTTAGGTAATACAATAATCGACTGCTGCCTCTCTGAAAAACCAAGGTCGTTATCAGCCAGTCTAGAAATAAATATATCAAGGTTGTTTAATAATATTATTTAAATTGACGCACTTCTTATTTAGTTGTGTTTCCGTGTATTTGTATGTGTTACATCAATTTGAATGTTATTTTTGCCTTAAATGTTGTATTGTGATTACTCTGATGTTAATTTCTACTTGGCATGGTTATACCCAAGACAATAGTGGCGCCTCATGTTAGTATATTCGAAACTAACTTGTCATCGATTCTTTTACTTACATAATGCCATGCTGTGGAGGGTCTTCAACCGTCTACAGTTGTACCTCGCTTCCTGCAAGGCCTGCCGCTGAGGTATGATCCTCTTATTGTTATGCCTTGTCTCTTATGAGTAGGATGGACCCCTGCGTTTTTTCGTGAAATAATTGTTTGCGCGAATACGCGTGTCTCAGTAAATAAATGTTCTGCAAATACAACTTTTTGTCAGAATATATATATAAAACAATTATCTATCGCCTATGTTTTCACTTTTGTCATATTAAGAGGCCTATGGGTCTAGGTTTTCCGTGAGGTGAGCCCTCATTGCCACGTGTTTGAGCAGTCCGAAAGGCGTGACCTAGGGTCGGGGGCGCGGCTAATAGCAGTGACATGCCTAGTGCAAGGTCCAGTGGTGGGGTGCGCGCCGTCGGCCTTGTGCCTCCCCCTCCAACATTGTGCGCTTCTTTTAGAGATCGCCCCCGGAACCTCGCACATTCCGAACTTCGCAAAGAGGAGGCCCTCTTTGTCCATTGGCTAGCTACCTGCAGGCAACTAACTGACCACGACGAGCAACGATGAAAACATGCCTAAGCGCCGTAATCCGTCCACGTGCCGCTTGTTTGCGACTTCTCCATTAAGAACTCCTTCGATAATATTTGCCCTAAATATTATAATCGCAAATACAGCTCAAAAATTTTCCTACGGTTATGTTACTCATAGTAGCGCTGGTGTTCGTTTAAGAAAATGTTCTGAGGTAGCATCGACGTAGTTATGAACTGTATGGGCAAGTTAACAACAAAATAAGTAAGTAATGTAACATTGTTTTAACTTATTTGATATGGTTTTTATTTTACTTCATACTGTCAAGAGAATACATGAAAAGTGCTCCAAATTTTCTCCTTACTTTCACACGAAACTGAAATATTATTAAATCGGCGGCAATTTGAAAACATTTATGCCCATACAACGACGACACGGAAGTGAAAGAAAGACACACGAAACACGTAATGGTAAGAAGTGATGTATTAGGATGAAAAAATAAAAATACGTTGTTCTACAGCAAGTCATTCAGAAACGCGTTTTCCAGCCCATAAAATGCGGAAATACAACGTACATGTCACGTAAAATTCCAATTAAAATAACTTTACTAATATATTTTAACAATATAAATTGCAGATAGAATAAACCACAATTGTTTTGTTTAAAATTGTTATATTAGGCTACTGCTTTATAAGTAGGCCTAATAACTAGGGATAATGCAATTTAGCTAACAGATTTCAAGACAAGTTATATTTCAAACAGTAGGGTTATTTACCTATTTTGATTGGCTGAATAAGTTTTTGACACTCGTTAATTGTCTGTACACGAATCACGTAGTGGCCGTGCTGATGTTGCCAAGCTGTAAGTAGCCCTGTCAAATATGAAAACGCCTTTTGAAGCAGACAGCAACCGATGGCAATATAAAAACTGCTGTTGGGTGTCTATAGTTTTGAAGTCTACCGTGTACTCATATTTTTTTGCGAAAAATCACTAGCTCTAGTAATAACATTAAGCGCCACAAAAATGAAACTCTACAGCATTGAAGTTATGGTATAAATTTTTCCTTCTGATTTTTTTTCCTCTCGTGAACCTCGCGTTTATTTGAGCATATAATGGAAACCATTACGTTGATTTGTTGTTAATTAAGCTCAGAACTACGTGATTTTTTGTAGGTAAATGTAGCAGAGAAAGAAGATATAAGGTATAGTGGCTCGGAATTAGGAGATTTTGTTGTATGTGAAAAATGGAAGTTGTAAAGTACGTCAAAAAATCAGATTACTTATGAGGACAACGTTTAAAACACAGGTCACTGATGCCTTGTTGTACAGTTCCAGCCTCCATAAGCAACGTGTCCTCAAATGTGGACACAGGAGCTAAACTGGTTGAACTGGAAATTTTAATAATTTAAATTTATGTTGCTTTGAAAATGAAATTAAGTGGTTTTGTTAAACATGAATTATTTTAAGATTTCGATGTGCGACTTAGATATTATTATAACTATGTGGAAAAATGTATTGTTCCAGACATTTTTAGCAACAAATTACCCAGAATTAATTCGCGGATAATCTTTGCCCTAAAATCTGAAGTGATTAAATATTTCACAAACGAACAATCTCAGTATTTGAAAAAATACACAGCTTTTAATTCGTGACTTATTTACGTTTAAAAGAACAATTTGAGTATTTGAAAAAAAAAAAAACGCAATTCCAAATGTTAATTGAGTACACATTTTAAAATCTAACTATTTCAAATTTTTATAAAAATGTTTCATTTACATTAAAAATTAAGAAAATTCAGTGATTGGTAAAAGGCATTCCCCTGAAATCTAAATCGCAAGTTTTCATAAGAAATAGAATTTACGTAAATATGATTTTGGTATAAAACATTACATCGGCACATTAAGAAAATTAAAAGTTCTATGCTTAGTTTCGAAATCTGAATTAAGAGTACATTAAAAATTATTCCTTTCGTCATGTTATCCAAAATGCTTGAAATCTGAACTGAACACTATGTTATCTATAACGTCCTTAATAGTAAATATAACATCATTTCAGTATTCGAGATAAATGTTGACCCAAGAAAATCAAATAATATATTAAGAATTGACTTATGTGAGAGGATCAAAGGCAACATTGATATTTTAAACTAAGAGTGAAATTCTTCTTTTTTGAAAACCTATCACGATAACTGTGTGAAGTTGTGAAACAAATGATAGATTTAGTCTCACAAAATTAGTACATAATTAGTATAAAATAAACTTGTCATGTAAATTAACATTTTTGGATTTTAATTTACACGTTATTATTGAAAAAGAAACACCGCGGTTTTTAAAACAAAATATATATTCATTTTGTTGTTTCCAGTGATGCAGTGTATTTGAATAATATTCATCCAATGCAATGCAAATCACATATTTACCTGGAAAACTAACAACTGGGAAGAGAAATCAATTTCATGAGATTGAAAAGGGAATAAATAATTTTATTCTTTATGATGGGATTTCTGCAGAATTACAGTAGATATTCATCATTCAAGTATTTTAAAAATAATGTTACAATTTTAAGATATTAAAGGATATAAAATTATATTAATTTTCGTTGGTGGAATTCAAATTGCTAAAGATTTTTAAATAAAACTAAATTATGTTTATCTCTGAAGAAGTATATTTCCTTTCATTAATAAATAAGCGGCTACGTACATAAATATCAGGACTGAATTTTCAATACAAATAGATGACATAAATGTGCTTGATAAACACGTACCTAATAAGACATCAACAAATACAAAAAAGAAAGATTGAGAAAAAACATTATAAACTAAGATTTGAAAGCCATTAAGAATGATTTTCCGTCGAGGTATCATTTTCTAATGGTGCATCACATGTAAAGCGAATGATATCAATTATTTATTTCTGCATTACACAAAACTGCACATCATCATACACATGTACGTCGCCAGTGGTGGTCCGCGATGATGTAGTGGACATGCTACTCGCCTTTCCCCCAGGACGGTTCGCCTTGGGGGGTTCGACTCTTGGCGGGGTTGCTCCCGGATTTTCGCACGTGGGAATCGTGGCGGACGATGCCCTTGGTCCGCGGGTTATCTCGAGCTTCTCCCGTTTCCTTCATCCTTTCAATCCGGCTCTTCTCTATACTGACCTATCGTCACACTCATCGTCTCTCAAGACCTCGAAGTTAAGAGTGGCCATAATATCTTCACTCGCCCTAAGTCGATTTCATTCTATCATAAATCTAATTTGACTAACTATGTTAACAATCAAAATTGTAATAATTTCGAAAAGGAAATAGTTTAAAAAAAAAAATGAAATGAATTATTACACTACAAATGAAAATTTTGTAAATGTTGTTGAAAGAAGAAAGAATAAAATTGCCATAGACAAATGTTAAATAGTCTTATTCCTAGCAAAGTTGATTACAAGATATCTGAACTTTAATTTAAAATATTTAATATAATTCACAAAATTATGCTTTGAAAACAGATTGCAATAATGGTTATGACAGGATGGATTTTTTTGAAGATCTAGATTTGTCACTATTCTGTGTTCGTTTTTCTTTGCCGCGAGTGAAGAATTTGCATAACCCGTAAATTGACAGAAGGAAGGGCATTGATTATGTGGAGCTTTCAATTGACGGAGGGCGCTGGCTGCCCGAGAGTTCAGTGTTTTACTTCCGCAGAGGTTGCAGTTTCTCTGGCGCTATGCAGCCCAGCCTATTGTAAAACGTGTGTGCTAGGCTTACTGGCCAGGCGCGCAAGTTCATCAGCTGGCGTCTGGCAAATCAGTGGTCTGCGCCGCACGGCGCAAGAGGGCGCCTTAGTAAGAGGTCGAGGAGAGTCGTTGACCAGACACTAACCCGAAAGGTCGCCTTTGGTACTGGGTTAAGAATAGAATGCAGCTTAAGCCTAGGCGGGCTTTGACCTGGCCAAGTGCGTGAGTGATTAGTTATGCGTTTATTTGTGCACCGCGGGAAAACGTAGCAGCCGGTGCGTGCAGCATGAAATGGCAGGATCGCAGTGAGGGACGAGAGAACAGTAAAGTAGTAACTGCTTAAGAGTTAGGTTGTATGTAGAATCCCTTAAATTTAGATGACCAGCTGTAATCAATATGTTAAGAGTATTCTATACAGACTGCACTCGCAACGACACTTAGGCTTAGTGATACTCTGATGTAATTGGTACTCATCTGTTTAAATGTCTAGCGTAGTGAGTTAATAAGTAATTATGCTTTATATCTGATAGTGGTTTATGTGATAAATCTATCAAATTAAGCCATTATACAGGAATTTACTTCGAAAATGAGCATCATACCGTTACTTTATGGTTTAGAGATCCCCGCCTTCCTTAAGTATGAGTCAATGAATTGAAAATATAGACTGGTTGATTATGACTAAGCAGCTCCCACGCAAACCTCTCGTGAGAAAGCCAAGGAAATAATAGAATTGAAATAGAGTTCTCTGGGGGCGTAAGGCCTCCGGTCTACCAGTTGTTTGTCTACCATCTCAGCTGAAAACGGTACTCTGTATTTTATGACCTGAGTTGCAGATACGAAAATGATTAAGGGTAGCAGTCTGCATCCAGACAATATACAAACATGGTAAATTATATATTTTTAAAACATGTTGCTTTTAAAACAAATTTGATTCTACTGCAAAGGAAAAATAATAATAATTCGATCAAAGATGCTGTTTTTAAAGAATAATTAAGTAGTAGTACCAACTCCAAATGAAAATTTAATAACCTTAAAGGAAGGCTCAAATTTTATAAAATAAAGCTAAAAAAAATTAATTAAATGAAATATAGTATATTATAAATAAATTTGTTAAACTATGAATAAAAAATTAAATTTAAAATGAAAAAAATTTAATGATTTTTAGAAAGACTTAAGATGTATCATAACAATTAAAGCAATTTATGTAATTACTAAAGTTTATAATTTTTGAAAAGATGTTGTTTTAAAACTTGAATTAAACGATTATATTAAAATGAACATTATAATGAAATTAATATTTTGATGCTTATGAGAATAAATTGTAATGATTAGGTGTATATAAAAATGAAAAATGTGATAAATTTAAAATCGATGTGTTAAAACAGAAATGAATAAATACTTTGGAAAAAAAAAATGAAGAAAATAAATAAATTCAACATGATAAATACAATAGAAAATTTAAAGTATATATATATGCTTAATATGGGGAAAAGGTGAGTTATATTACTTTAGTAAATGTAATGTAGATAAGATAACTGATCTTGGAATACGAAATAATTTATGTATGAAATAATTCAAACTAAAATTTTTTACATATATATATATATAATATAAGAAGATTAAAAACTTATAATATTAAATGTATCTATGATTTATTTTATTAGATTTAAAATAATACTTATTTTTAAAAGTGTAAGAAAGAAACTACAAATATTGATATAAAAATTGTAAATACAACTAATGGAAATAGTTATATAAGTAGTTCTTAAAAATCATTAGAAAAATGTTGTCCTCTCATGAAGTTATAGTTAATCATGTAAATTGAAACGAAAAATATTCCCTTGAAACAAAATTATTAATTTTGCAATTAACAATTTATGGCAACCTGATTTATTGAAAAGGATTCAGAAAATTATATGAAATAAGATATGAATCTATTTCAACTGTCTTTGATATTATTCTGTATATGGTTTTGCTATTCCAGTTGAAGATACATCTGGTGAAAATATTATAAAAGTTTTTGAATAAATTTTAAAATATTAGTATCATAAAATTTTACTTACTGGTATTCTAATGGTATAGAATTGTATTATGTAATATTAAATTAAATAATGTAAAAGTACTAAATTAATCATTTTAAATGAAATTTTAAACTTAAAATATTTAACAAATGAATATAATACTACAAACACTGAACTATGAAAGTGATACCTACATTTGTTGATAAAGAAAATGAATGATTATAGACCCGAACAGAACAGCAGGGTTAAAACCCCAGATGATAAAAGTTTTTCTGCGGTCACTGAATATTAGGTTACTGCTATAGTTAGATTTAGTAAACTCTTAAAACTATTTGAAAAATTATACGCAGCAAATTTGTCAACAGACTTATTTAAAATTTATAAAGTTTTAAATTATAATGTTCCTACTTATATTTCATAAGATATGTATAATTAAATAAGTAAAAGAATTTTTTATGTATGTGAAATCATGGAAAGAAATTACTCAGACATGTATATATATATATATATATATATATATATATATATATATATATATATATATATATAATATATATACATATATATATAATATTATATATAATATACTATATATACATATATATACATATATACATATATACATACAGTCGAAAACGTTTTAGGACATAAAGATGAGCAAACTTATGTTAAATGACCTGAATTTAATAATTCATGTATTAGTTAGATTAATAACGATTCTGTTTCATCAAAATTATTTCAATTTTTTTTTATTGTGATAGCACACAATCCGAGTGCCACAGTGGTTCAAAATGTAGTAGTACGTCCCAAGAATCATAAAAACCATGTGAATTAATTGTCTCTCTTTACATCACACAAAAACAATATTATATAGTGTATTCATCGAATACAGTACCAGGGGTAACACTTTTGTGTGCTGTGAGGAAATTATTTTACTCTACTACTTCACAACTCGTTAAACTGCACAATTATTCAAAAACACATCGTAGCGCTTTATTAACATCAAACGAAACACTATGAATTTTAGAAATGCTAGTAAATAATAATCTTAAATTTGGAACGTACGTAACTGCACTATGAGGTATTTTCAAACCCACAGAAGCTTTCGGAAAGTAAAGGGATTATTCATTTAATAAGTGTGTGTGTGTGTCTCTCTCTCTCCCTGTCCTTCTCTCCCCCCCCCTTCTCTCTCTATCCCCTTCTCTCTCTATCCCTCTTTCTCTCTCTCTCTTTTTTTTTAATAGTACAAATTGAAAAATAAAGTTTTTACATTATATCTAGGCAACCATTTAACCAATTTTGACAAAATTTTATACATTACCATTACATGAAGTAAGCTTTGAATTTATAATGTGATTGTGTGATTACTTGGCCATTTTGTAAGATATTGTAACATGAAACTTTTATGTTATATTTCGGTAACTACACAACTGATTCCTGCCATATTTGGCATACATGCAATTTTTTTGTAGACCATGTGCATATATACATTATATAAGGTTAGGATACTTAATTTTCAAAATGGCGGCATTAAAGATATTTTAGGTTCATTTCCAAAATCTGCAATAATGTTTATCTAATTTCGACGAAATATTGTTATGCTAAAAGTATATTTTACATGAATCAAATGTCTCAAAACGTAGCCTCTTTGACCCACCATTTTGTAAGATAGCACTATGTGAAAAATAAGGTTCTAATGTCATATCTCGGCAAACAATAAACCGATTCCTACTACATTTGTCACTCTAGTAATACTATATTACGTCATGTAAACTGATATGTTTTATTGAGTTAGACTATTATTTTCGAAATGATGGCAACATAGACATTATAGACTACTATGTTATATCTATGAAACCATGTAACCAATTCCAACATAACTTAGTATGCTGGAAGTATCTATGCAAAATCAAGTAACCTAATATACAGGTTATCCCCTTATCTTGAACACCCACAATAACTCCGTACCAGGGCTCTAAATGAAAAAGTGTTTCGCATAAAGGTTGTATAACTGGAAGGCGGAAATAATATTGCTGCGGAGTCAGCCTTATAGCATTGTTTATTAGTGAGATACAATAACTAACGTCAGGTTTTTAAATGACACCACGTATCTATTCGTCAAAAGTTCAATGCAGCTCGTTAAAACCTATTCATAAATGTATCAAAATATACGAGTCTAACAAACAGAACGTGAAAAAATGCCACAGACATTGGGACTCATAAGGGGTTTCATGAAGACCCATTATATGATGCCTTGCGGCATGATTGTGCTGTATGGTACAGAACAGTATGATGTTGACGCTTTGCATTTGATGCAGAGGTGAAGTAAACAGTGCAGTTTACCGAGAGTTTCGTACCCCATTCCACAGAGGTTGTGCTTAGAGGAAACAAATGAACGCACATGACGTGATGGGACTAGTCAATCAGTTATCCGTGTGCAGTCGAATACAGTACATTGCAAGGTGAGAGTTATCGTAACGAAAATGCACTCCAACAAACGAGACAGAAGAAGTGCTGCTTGTCGATGGAGAATGTAAGTTATCTGATGAATGTGTTCATATGATTTTACAGTACAGTGTAATACGTTAAGGATAATTGTACTGAAACACACACATACATGCACACAGTTCTACTAGACAGGTGGAAAATGAAAGATGAAAACCACTAAAGCAGTGATGTAGAAACACCATATGCAAGTGGGGCACCGATAGAGGGCATTAAATGCAATGAACAACACTGATGTGTTGTGGACAAAGTAGGAACCCACGTACTAGGGATAATATTTCTGAGCCTGAGACCAATACAATTGTAGTTGACTCAGTGAAAGAGTAATCAGTTGTTTAAGCATTGGCCTGTGTGTAGTAAGAATTTTAGACATGTCACGACGGAATAGACCACCACACTTCGTGCAAATAAAGGACTTTGAATGAGGTCATGTTGTGGGCCTGAGGCAGGCTGGATGGTTGCGTAGGATGTGAAGTATCTGTTGTGCATCGTTGGTGGTGCCAGTGGTCTAACGATGGTGTACATGCACGTCAACCTTGTTCCGGACTGCAGTGGCATACGGATTCCCACCTGAACAGCCACATCACACGAACAATCATTGCTGATCGCATGGCGACCGCCGTACAGATTAGGGCTACTGTTGTACACAGGATGTCAGCTAGGACCATCACCAACCGTTTTTTGGACTCTGGGCTACAATCAAGGGTGCCACCCAGCAGCATTCCTCTTACACCTCATCACCGTGCAGCCCACGTCAAATGGTGTCGCGAACGATGCAACTAGAGATATGAATGGCGCGGAGTTGTGTTAAATGATGTGAGCACATTCTGCCTTGGTGCCAGTGACGAGCGTTTACGAGTGCGGCGTCGACCAGGAGAGCGGCAACACCACAACCAGAGTGTATACAGTAGCGACATAACAGGACCAACTCCTGGCATCATGGTCAAGGGAACAATAACCTAAAATGAACGTACACCTCTGGTGTTTGTTAATGGGAAACTTAACAGTGAACGCTACATCCAGAACACTGTCCAGCCCATTTTATTGTCGTTCCTACAATGCCAGTGTCCTCTTCCAGCAGGACAATGCCTGTGCACACACGTCTTGTGTTGCCCACTGTTCTCTCGAAGGTTTTCGTTAACTCCCCTGGACAGCACGATCACCCAACCTGTCTCCCATTGAACTTGTGTGAGACGTTTTGGGATGGTGTTTGGTGCGGATTGAAATGCTGGCAACAAATCTCCACCAATTGAAACAATGGGTGGAATTAGCTGTAACACTATTCCACAAGATGATATTCGACACATTTATGATCGTCTGTAAGCACGATTGCAGAACTGCATCGTCGCTAAGGGCGGCTGCGCAAGATAATGACATTGATTTTCAAGACACTCTGTAGCCTCTGCCCATAGGTGTACGAACATGTGATAATTGCTATATACAGATCTGTATAATTATTCAATACAACCTTCATTCTTGTGGAACCATCGAATCCGCGTGTTCATTTTTCATTTTCCCCCTATGTATTACCATTATAAATAGCTTGGTTTGCTCACTCGCCATTCATTATGTTGAAGATCGGAGTACTGTTATACTATACAGAAAGCAGTAGTCTGACAAGAACCCATCGTCCAGATGGATGTTTTGTCGTCTCGTGAAACTTTGTGAAACGGGCAATTTGAACCCACAGCAACACATTCGTCGTAGAATTAACACAGATGAACCTGTTGAGGTTGCTGTTCTCGCTGCTATAGTGGTTAATCCACACATCTGCACACCAACATGAAACCGAAATTGGCATTCCGAAAACAAGTGCACATTGAATTCTTAAGATACATAAGTTCTATCCCTATCATGTACACTTACACCAAATATTGTAAAGGAATGATTTCCAGAATCACGTAGTCATTCTCCAACTCAGGCTAAGTGAATACGAGGAACATGTGTTATTGGACCGTCGAGAACTCATGATGGTTTTGACAGGTAGACCATCAGTATCAATGGGCTGATTGGAAATAAGATTATAAGGTGTTATTTTGTGAATGGTAACTGAAACGACAGGGAGTATGCCCCCTTCATACAAACAATTCGTCTTAGTCTTCCGGAGGAGTTTCCTCTAAGGAACAGAATGGTAATATGGTACCTGCACGATGGATTTTCAGCACATAATCCCGTGTATGCACGTTGTATTCTGGACCTATCATATCCTGGTAGGTGGATTGGTTGTAGAGGACCAGTTCAGTGGCCTCCTCGGTCTACTGACCTTAAGTCCCGAACTTTTTTATTTGTGGTTACCTCAAAGGCTCTGTGTGTGTTTATAAAGCTCTTCAGCAGGCAACACTGGAGGAATCAGTAGTGTAATTCATCCAGCGACCGAACTTGTGTATTGCTGCCGATGGGCACCACTTTGAACATCTAATGTGAATGTTATACCCCTCGCAGTACCCATATGGATTGTACTAGAAACAGGCAGTAAACATCCCTCTTTCTGTTTTTTTATTTAGTGTTCATGTTATGAAAATGTACATTGCGCTACATGTTTAAATATGTGTTGACGAGCTGCCATGAATTTTTGTCCAATGCATACATGGTGCTGTTTAAAAAACAGATTTTAGTGCTAGTATCTCACTAATAAATAACGATAAAAGGCTGACCCCCCTAGTAGTATTGTTTCCCCCTTCCAGTTATACAACTTTTGGGTGAAACACTTTTATCATTTGGAGCCTCGGTACGGAGTTATTGTGGGTGGTCAAGATGAATGGGACAGCCTGTCGTTTTGGAAGAGGGCACCACATGAAAGATTAAGCTTCTGTGTCCTATATTGAGAAGCAATTAAATGATACCCACCAAATTCAGGCTACAAGGTATACTTTTGTAGTCCCTCTAATTTTACATGACCTAAGGAGGAAGTCACACATTTCCAAAATAACAGCGATGTAAATGTTTGAGGTTAGTAAGCCATATTTCCAAAAAGATTTCAACGAACTTTAATATGTAGCAGTGTCTACGACAAACATAGAATGTTTTATATACTGAAATATACATTACAAGAATCCCATCTGTTAACTTATAAGCACATTTGTCAACCATTTTGTAAGATAGCACTACATGAATAAAGTTTATATATCATCTCGGTAAACAATTAACGAATTACTGCTAAATTTGGCAGATAATTAGTACTGTGGCAGGTAATGTTAAACTATATGTTTTAGGTATGTCAGACATTTATTTTCGAAATGGCGACCATATAGTCATTTTAGCGTAGAAAGTTATTTCATCGAAACCATGTAATCAATTTCAACTTAACATTGTATGCTGGCAGAAGATATTGCAACTATGAATGGTATCTATGTGAATCATCTTTTGTCCGTCATTCTGTAAGACAGCACTACACGAACATATAAAGTTTTTATGACATATCTTAGGAAACAATTGGTCGATTCCAATCTAATTTGAAAAACAAGCAGTACTTCGGCATTTGATATAAAAGTGGATGTTTTGGTATGCCAGGCATTTATTTTAAAAATATAGAACTCGTAGCCATTTCAGCTTAAAACACTATATCGTCGAGACCTTGTATTTAACATTACCTTATCTATGTATGCTGGTAGTATATATTACAACACTCAACTGCATATTTACGAAGCAGATTTTGTCCACCATATTGTAACATAACACCATATGAATAATGTATATTTATGTCATATCTTGGAAATGAATTGAACTATGCCTGCCAAATTTGGCAACCAATTTGTGGTGTAAACTGGTATGTTTAAGTAGGTTAGTCAATTATTTTTAAAAATGTTGCTTATATTAATATTTTAGATCAATAAGCTCGGGGGAAGATACTACACTTAAGGAGTTTTATGGCCATAACATTTGAAAACATGTACACAAAAATATCGCTGTAGGGTACTGTTTTCGGTGGACATTTTTCCATGTCAATAATGAACCATGCCTCCTAAAATAAAATGTACAAATAATAATGAACGAAATCTTAAATCCTGCATGAGTGGCATGTTCCCCCAGTAGTGCGGGTAAGATGCCACTCAGAATGGGGGGAAATGCCACCATCTGTAAATAAAAATGAAATAAATTGTGAATGCATTACAAAAAGAAACTGTATTAAATTGTAGAGCAAATATCACATACACAATGACAAAAAGAATTGTCTGGGTTATAAAATCCAGTTCAGGATCATCATGGCACATATAACACTTATCGCAATGTAACTGGTCTGAACTTCAATATTTTTGTAGCTATTTCCTACATGTAAGACACTGAATCCAGTTACACTTAGGACCATTTTTAGCATAGAAGTACCCATTGCATGCAACGCAAAGTCATTACTACCATCCATGTCATCTAGTTCATAGTCACCGTTACTATCCGGACAAGATGCATCACTACACGAAGTCGATGAGCTCGCACTTTCCTCTTTCTGTTCTTTTGGTGAACAGACTTGTAATTTTTTCCATGGTGTCTTTCCTTTATTCTTGCGTTTCATCTTACTTTCCTTCTCATGTTTTGATTTCCGCATGTCCGTTAGCCTTTGTGGTGTGTTCAGGACTGCTGCTGTCTGCTTCTTCCGACCAATTGGGTTAGACATCCTAAGAACAGGGACAGGTGTTATTTCTTCGAAGGAACTCTTACTATTATCCTCCCCTAGCGAGCGCGGCACATCACTAGCAGAATAAGATAACTCGTTTACGGGAGCATTTACACAAGACGCTCTTATCGACGCAGTAGGCCTATGTGTCTGGCCATTGTCTGAAAGAGTGGCAGGTGTTTCACTTGCAACAACTTTAGCAACGCTCTCTGTTGCATTTTCTTGGTTTCCAGAAGCATTGTCTGATACAGGGAATGCGTGAGCTGGAATTTTCTGTGGGTTGTAAGGATAGATGCCACAAGCAGCAAATCTTGCACTACCATTTCCTACTGTCGCGGCTGTGCTCCAAGCTGTATTCAACAATGTTACAAACTGGAGTCGTGTCAGTTTTCTTTCGGGGTTGCTATGTATGCATGGGTTTACATATTGCTGCCAAAAAGTGTTCGAAGGTTTAGAAAACGACCGTTCCAAGGGTTGCAAGTATTGGGCTGTGTGGCTAGGAAGGTAGAGTAGTATTACATCATTGTCTGCAGCAAAGTCCAGTACATCAACGTCAGCACAGTGGGAACTGTGGCCGTTTAAAATAAGCAAACACTTTCATGCTTCCTTACGAGGCACAAAACGAATTTATAACCAGTCTAAAAAGGCCACAGTATTTATATAACGAGAGATTCCATTCATTCTGACGTGCGACCCAGATGGCATGCCATCTTCAAATTCTGGTTTCTTGTTTTCCGTTAAAAATATTATACGGGGGCAAGAAGTTACCTTCAGCATTACAGCAAGCAATAACACTGATCGTCTCACCTTTTTCCGCAGAAGTAATATGGTGATCATCTTTGCTGCCCCTAGTAGCTATCACTTTACCTGGATTATTGTTAATTAGAAGACCACACTCGTCCCTGTTATATATTTTGCTAGGAGTGCTAAGAAGGTCGTTTTCCTGGCAAACACTCAAAAGCAATTCCAAGTACCTGTCAACATCGTTACGGCACATTCCAAGCCCACATGCGACGGAGTTGCCCTGTGCCTTCCTAATAGTCAGTTCAGGATGACGTTTCAAAAAAATCTGTGTTGAAATGAGTGTTGAACCTATGCTTCAAACCATTCTTCTCAACGAAACGGAAAGCTATTTGCCGAACAGTTTTTTGGTGTTGTTGAAAAGCCAGCTTCTTCTAGGCTTTGCACATACTTCACCATAACTGTTTTGTGTTATTTTCCCAGGCAACCTATAACAAGTAATGTTCTGATGTAAGTAGGCTTGTAAGTGTAAGAAATATAAAAATATATAATAACTTATTACACTATAAACTTACCTGCAGGTCCAGGTGCTCCTTTAATATTTCCATCTTCAATCCGTCTTTTCAGGAGCTTGTAGGGTATATGATACAACTGGAATGCATTCCATATTGTCATTCTCCCGTTTTTCACATCTTCTGAAGCAAGAAGTGGGTTTCATTCCGACCATGATGCCGGATCCGTTTTCCTCTCATAGGTACGGGGCATAATCTGTTGAACATGGGGTGTGGATTAATACTCTTGCTAAGAAAAATTAATGAACACTAATAATGTTTTTGTTTTTATCAATATGAAATAATATTCTACATAGTGGGGGAAGGTGCCACTTTGCAATGACAGTTTACCCACATACTGGGGGAAGATGCCACTCATATTACTTTTATCCGAATATTCTTGGGTTGGAATCGTTACACTGTCATTTTTCGCGTTAAAAAGTGTTTCTACATCGTATACCAAAAGTTTGGCAAATGAAAATAAATAAATTTTTACAGGTCTTATAAGAATATAATAAAATATTATAAAACTGGTAGTTACCTGATAATTTCTTCGAATAATTCACCATAAAAAGATAGAAAACGAAACTACATGACGGTCCTCGTTATTGCTGCTTCTACACTGGCAGCATTGTCCCTCCGGATGGCTAGAGCTGCTATCTATTTTGCTTCGTAGCTACAAGCTTTCTGGCGCCTTCCCCCGAATGGCATCTTCCCCCGAGTTACCTTATATTTTGTTATCGAAACAATTTTTGTATAATGGCTGTATAAATTAAAACAATCAAATTTGTGTATACATAGTTTCATATCTCTGCCATTTTGTAAGATAGCCTCACAATGTAAATTAAGTTTGAATGTGATATCTCAGAAAACAATCAACCATTCTTAACAGATCTGGCGAATGAGTTGTGCTGTGGTAGGCCATATAACTAGAATATTTTCTTTAAGGGTTACATATGATTATTTTTAGAATTCTGGCTATTATATAATTTTAACTTAGTGTTCTATATATATGAAACTATGGCATTGATTTTATTTCAACTTTGTATACCGCCAGTATACAATCTTCGAATGTGCTACGATTTTTTGTCCTCCGTTTGTAAAGCTAGTCACATGAATAATATGAATGTTTTGCGCCATATATCACACTCTAAATATGAATCAGTGAGAATTTCACTGTTTCAATCAGTTCAACCGTATCTGACTGATACATCAGTCACTTTAGTGAATTCAGCTAATGAACCAGTGAAAAATTCCTTATTTCCTTCACTGATTAATTCAGTGACATTTCCCACTGATTGGTCAGTCTTTTTTTCCATTGTTTACTCAGAGGTTTATTTTGGTCTGATGGACCAGTGAAACATCTCAGATAGTTCCTCTCCGTCTCTAATTGTTTTTGACTGATATTTCAGTGAAACTGCGTGTAGAAATGGCAGTTAAATAAGGTGTAATAACAAAGAATAAACGAATAAAACTAATACAAAAACTTTCTGAAATGAGTTTCGTCTTTCAAAACTCCATTTTACCAGGTAATATGAACACACAGCCTTTTATTCCGTTTGTACGTCTTTCATTTCGATTTCTTGTAGTCACCATAGCGCTCTGTTTAAAGGTTTAAACTCCATATAATGTAGTGAAGGGAGTGGACTCATATATACTATTCGTTTTAACAACCTAACGATTCCAATGAAACCAAACACGAAAAGTATGAGCATACAACTTCAAACTACACAATTTCGCAGCGGAACTATAAGACCTATATTTTCCGTCTATGATTACAACTTGGCGTGGTAGCTCAAAGGCCCTGCCCTCATATTTCAGGGGTAGGGTGGCCGACTTGTAGTCGGAGGGTCGAGGGTTCGCGCCCCGGTGCCTCCGACGTGGCAGATGCTCAGCTCGATTGTCGCGCTGGGAATTCGTCAACAAGTCGGTCTCACTAGAGCTTCGTCAATTTCAAAAATGTCACAACAACGTTAATTGAAGGTTTAAAAAAAAATGGCTAGAGTCATGGACTGGTATTTTTTAATAATAAAATAATTAATTAAAAAAAAAAGTTGACATGGCAGCGCCCTAGGGTTGAAAGGTGCGCGAGTTCAATCCTGGGTGCCTGCGGAGCTTTCTTTTACTTTTTTAAATTACGGTAAATTGCGCAATATAAATTGTAAACTATCGTAAATATGTTTATTTCACGTAATTATTTGGCTACATTCAATAAAAGCAATATTTAATTCGCACTGTAGTCGGTCATCACTTATTCAATCATTGAAATTGTTTCACGTCACTAATTCAATCAGTGAAATTTTTTCACTGAAAAAATCTGTGGTTTTCCACTGATTCTAAGTGGAGCCATTTTCACTTATTAAAGTAGTCGAATTTCACTGCGAATCAGTGGTTTCCCACTGATTCGAATTTAGAGTGCAGGGACTAACCAACAGATGTTCACCAAATCGATCATAAATGTAGCGCTATGTAAGGCCATGTTAAATTACATTTTTTAAGAGGCAGTCTCGCATATTTTCGAAATAATGGCCTTGTAAATACATTTAGGCTAGTCAATCCTATCATTCTAAACATAAGAATGATTAATTTATAAGTTGATGCTCGAATCCGACCTCCGCAGTGCAGTTGATAGCACACTAGTTATGTTACGAAGTTTTCTGTGTTAGAGCACCAGGTAAGTTATGTATTTGTAGTAGTCTCGATACTTGTGCATATGGTTCTGGTTTTATCGGTGAGGTTATTGCTTTCAGCGAGACAAACCCTACCTACCAACTCAACTTCTAAGAAATTATTTTAAAATGTATTGCCTTTATGTTGAGGAAAGTATGCTTATTAGTTGTATTAGCATCTTCTTGATTTTTTTTGTTATGGCCATATATCGCCAGATTTTAATTAAAAATAAATATTAAAATAAAATCAATTAACTTATCAAATTTACAAATATTATCAATTTTAATTAGCATTTCCCATTTTTATAGAAATGTATCATTTTCGAAATCAAAATTTTTATATTTGGGAACTCTCTCGGATATTTTGGTTGCTGGGATAGAAGGTTATTTCATAAAATATAGAGAATATTTTTAAGAATAATTTTTCATATTTATGAAAGCTTCTTGTTTTTATTTTTTTTGGTAACTCAATAAACGATATAACATTTTATAGATAATATTTATTAACATGTTATGAATTAGTAATTGAATGTAATGACCGATCAGAACTTGAGCTTTAAATACTCTTATTTTTGTTCAAATATTATCGGAAATATAATTGAAAATTTTATCTAAATCATTATTTGTAGTTTTACATGATATTTTATTTAAATCATATTTCTATTATACGAAGCACGAAATGTTAAATTGCGTTTTATAGTATAATTTGAGCTTAAAATAGTATTAATTCTTTCATAATATCTTCTTTATTTGGTTCTGAAAATTCTTTAGAATCTATATAGTTTTCTTTATCTTCAATCATGAATGTTTACATTGTTGAAAGCCGTATATTTTATAATAATTGTCATCCTCTTTTTTTAATACCTTTAACTCTTTATTATAAATTTTTGAAAATGGAATATAAGTTAAGTTTCTTCTCGATTAAAAATATATCCTTCAAAATAACTATAAGAGTTTTTCTTTAATACTTTAATGTTTTAATTCTCCTAAAAGTTTTTCATCTGACTATCTGCATGTGTGTATATATTACATATTTTGGTTATTTTTATGATTCATGCAGTCAATTTTCTTAAATTATAATAAGTTGATTTAAGTTTTCTCCTAATTTTTTTTTAACAAAACGTAGCAGTACACATGATTTGTTTTAGAAAATAAAATATTTTATTTTCTTAAAATTTATTTAATTATTTTACCCAATATTTATGACGTGAAATTAAAAGTTTTTTAATTGTTAGTCATGATAATGCCAGTTATTTTTAATGATATTGAGACATTCTTGTATTTATTCTTTATTATGATTTTCCATATCATTTTTTACTCTGCAGAAATTAATTTCTTGTATTCTTTTATAACTAATGATTTTTTATATAACTTAAGTGAATAAATATGTACAAACAATTATATTTTAATTTCTTTTTAATTTTTTCTGTATTTCTTCTTATATAGTTTACATATACATGAGTATTTATATCTTGTACTAGGATGATAAGAAAATAAATTACTCTCTCTTATTTTTCCACATTGTGTGATTTTTTTACACGTTTATTTTCTACTTTATTATGAATTTTATTATATCTTATGTTTTCTAAATAAATTTACAAATATATTCTCTACAGTAAAACACACTTTCTTTCTTTACTATTTAGTAGTACAAGTTCTACATTTATTAATATGTTTACCTTTTGAATTTTCATGTGAATGAAAATAACATATATTTTTCTTCTTTACACTTCATACACTTAATTGTTTGAATTTTCCCCTTCATATTTTTCTTTTCATTTTCTTAATAAATAAGAAAATTAAACACATTATAATCAAATTACACAACTCAAATGAGTTAGTAGTAGATGAGAAATATAAAACATATCATTTTTAAATTATATACTCAATGTCTAGTAAACACTCTCTTGTGTTATAGAAGATTGTTTAAAATTATAGAAACAATGTAAGGTAAAAATGTTGTGTTTCACATACTAGTTTTAAGTTTATTTTGCATGACATATATGTTAAACTAATTCAAAATAAGGTTTTTAAAATTTTTAATGAAAAATATTATTACGTTTGTTATGAAGGATAAATGATAAATAAGAAGGAACAGTCAATGCACTAATTTAAGTTTCCTTTGGTCTAGAAACTGGTATTGAATTTTCATTATTTCTATTTAAGAGTTTAATTTCTTTAAATTTTTTTTAAATATCAAAATTCGTTTTATGCTTTTTTATAAATTCGTTTCTTTTAATACATTTTGCAAAGTTTGCTTTTTATTTTCAGACCTTGCTACACCTTTGAGCTCAAGGATGCAGCAAGGCTGGAATTAACTCAAAATCCCAGCAAAAGTTTGAACAACCTAAGGCACAAAAAGCCAGCAATGTGAAAAAATCTGTTGAGCAGTGTAGGAATATTATTAAGTGAAAAGTTCAAACAGTATGAAAACTCATGAAGTACCTAAAGAAGCTTTATTATTATCTTTTCGTTTTTGGTTTACCTTGGAATTAAAATATTTTAGTTCCAGAAAACAGCACATCTGTAGAGAAAATTGTCAAAATGCAAAACATTTTAAAAGAGAAATACAACATTAATTATATGTTTCCTTATAAGGAATACCTTTATAAGGAAACTCTAGACTATAACATGCAATATTTACTGCCACATGCAGCTAATTCAATACTGGACAATTATTTTTCCATCAATACTTTGGAAACACTTCGGGACTACATTAACCATCAGTATATTAATTCTGGTTAAAACCGCGCAACTTCCATAAAACATTTTTTTTATGTGATATACATTGTTAGATGAAACCTTTAATTTATGGCTAACAGGCCATCCAAAGGCCATGCAAATACTATTTTCATTGTAAATAAAATTTCAAGTTGAAACATGTGGTATATTTTTGACTTGACAAAACTTCTAACTTCTGGCTAACAGCCTTCCAAAGGCCATGCCAAACTCCTTTCATTATAAACGAATTTCCAAGTTTAAATATTTCTCTTGTTTAACCTGCACATGAGAAGAATGCCCTTAATGAAAATTACCATTACATTTTGTAATTAAACGTGCCATTAAATTTCACAAGATTTCTGTGTATGGCAAGAGTAAAACTTTATTAAAACAATACATCCAGGTTGGGTTGACAGGCCTGCCTCCTAAAGTTACACCTTACAAATGCATTTTTTAAAATTTTCCTTGAATCCCACTGACACGAGGCAACTGCTCACAAATAGCGAGCTTTAACCTCCGAGGAGAAATTATATTTTAATAACCATCAGGTTCTTGCTCAAAATGACTGCTAAGAAAACATTTTCAAAACCTAAGTCATTTTTTTCAGCTTTCTATCAAAAAAGGAGTATTTGCAAAATAATTGAAACTTGAAAAATTAAGCCATTTCAGGCACATATACTTACATCAAAGTAGTCATGATCTTTCTCAACAAAAAAAAAAAAGTAAATGCTCTCTCGAGGTCAATCATTTGGTCTCGACTGAACATTTACAACTGGTATATATACAAAATCATCTTAATTAAAAGTTAGAGGGGTGGATACAATTCATTCCACAATAACAATACAGAAATATTATACTTTAATTAAAATCCGCCAATAGGGGCGTATGTTACGAAATATGGGGACAACATAAGTTTCCATGGTAGTGGAATGATGAAAGTTCATTAGTTTGTAGAGGGATCTTCATTGATACAGCCAATCCCAGTCGTTTTCTCCAAAAAAGTCCAAATATGCCGAGCACTGCGTCACACGTCGGCAGAAAGTTCGTCACTTTGAACTGCGCGCTGCCTAGGGCGCACGTGACGTCACACCCGCTGATCGGCGAGGAAGGAACATCAGTGCTCCACGCCACATGTATGCGGGAGCAGAAACTACCACCCGCAGTGACAGCTGAGCTATAACCCACACCTGTTGCACGGGCGCCGGACGTGCATTCATTATTAAAATGTGCCGTGAAAACTATTTTCGACCGCGCCGGCCTTCACCAGAAGCAGCATGCAGCAAACAGGTTTTCAATTAGTAAGTTTAAGTGTTTTTAAACAAGTCCCACATATAATTTAACTGTCGAACTTCCAGTATTTTTCCTTGCGTGCAGAAAACGAACTTCGGACGTTGTCTTCTTGAACAGGGCGGGCCAGGAGGCAACGAAATCACGTAGTTTTCGATGTAGCTGTCTCAATTTTTTAATATTTTTGACTCTTTAATATATTCTTAGGTTTACGATGTGTATTAGAAATTATCAAAAAAATATGGGGTGAGCCAGCTCTGTCGTTTATATACTGCATGTTGAAACTTTCCCCACTTATTTTCTGGAATACCTGGTAGTAAAGTTGATTCAGTTTAACTCCGATATTTATTGGACTTAATCTATTATTCACAGTAGACATTGTAACGGCTGGTAAATGCCACATTATTTATGCACAAAAAGACAGACATTTTGTCAGAAAATGCATATATTTGAGTAAATGATAATTTATTTTCACTATGGCATATAATTTGTTTTGATGTATTGTATTGATTTGCATATATCCCTCAAATTTGATAAGAATAGGTAAGATATTCGCAAAGATATAACACACTTTTATTTAATCGCTATTCTGCAAAATGACGGATGAAAAGAGGCTCCTTGTAGACGCATTCCAAGCATACGAAGTTAAGTTTGATTACAGTATACTGTACTAAAATTGATAGAATTTATGGCCGCCATTTTGAAAACAAGTGTCCAATATACTTGTATCTACTACCTGAAGTAGTAGGCCTACTACATGTTTGCCAAATCTAGTAGGAATAGGCTATTGTTCCCCGAGAGATGACATAAAATCTTTATTAATTCATGTCGCGCTATTTTACAAAATGGTTTACAAACGTGGTTATTTTTGGCATAGGCCTACATTATTCTTGTTATAGATACTGTCAGGATATAAAACTTGGTTAACATTACCGAACAGTGGTGGCTATACAAATAAACCTATTATATTGTTTTGACCGCCATTTTGAAAATAAGTGCTTGACCAATTTGAATTTCATACGTTTACATGGTCTACCATAGTATTACTCACATGCCAAATTTGGCGATGATTGGTTAAGAAGTTCTCGAGGAATAACTTCATAACTGTATGTTTTAGTTGGTGCTATCTTCCAGATTGGCGGGAAACAACACTTTCCATCTCTAGATTAAACGCTTACACGACACGCTTTCGACGTAAAATAATTTATTTTAGATAAGTGAAATGTTTCCCAGTCATTACATAACATCTTAAATTTTAAAATGGCCGCAATTTTGAAAGTTATAGTGATCGAAAATTTTGAAACACATTTATCCTTAATAAAGTACTAAATATGGTCACAGTTTTGTGAGAATTTATTCACTAGCGTTCATAAACTGATAGGCTACATATAGACCTACATACATACACACCGAAAGGAAAGTGATCTCACACCCATTACTTTCCTTCGGAAAGTAGGCTAATGGCGTAGTTTTTACTAGCCTTTCTCGCCTTCGGAATGTAGGATATCAAAATCTTCGGCACACCATATATAGTCGTTTCCCAAGACGATATTTTTAATCAAATACAAAACTTTGACTTTCTACCGTAGAGCTCAACCATGAGTAGTAGTAGTTAATCAATATATCTCTATACTAAAGAACTATTTAATTGTTAACGTCTCTCAATCCTCTAAAAACTATTTCATATGGAAATTATTATACGACTATTTGTAGTTTCACTTCAAAACTATATAGTCTAATAAAGATTGTATAAACTGTTTTTTTCCCCCTCTGAGAATTTCAAGTTGTAATGTTATCGGAATATGTTTGTTACATTAAATATTATTTTAGTAAATAAAAGTCTCGATTTGTTGGAAAATAAAATAAAAACAACCGGCCTCGGCATTGTTATAACATGTGATTTTGCTATGTATTATTCGCAGTTCTGTCTGTTCTGTTTGCAAGATACCAGTTAAATGCTGCAACACAATTATTGGTTACTGTGCAGCTGGAATGGGCACTACAGTATATCCTTATCCAGTCTTCATCAAAAATGACTTATAAAATTATTAACGCTGTATAATAGGTTTCTAAACACACATACAGAATCTCGTTAGAAAAATAACAATTATAGCCTATGTTTCACTTACCACGCAATATACTAAAATTCCATAGCCCTACTTAATTATAGATATTTCTAAGTTTTGACGACTTTTCACTGTAACTGGTAAATATAATTTATTTCTCAGCAAGTGAAGGTTTTCATTTATATTAATATATTTTCCTTTGATACGCCTTTGTATAACATGTTGCTTTGAAGGTTACAGGCATGAACACTATATAATACAGGTAAGTAATGTATATCTGAATGGAGAAAAATCCTTAGTTTTTAGGTGTTAATAGTGCGCATTGTTTAAAGTAAAGAGCATAGCGATATCTTACCGGGTTACTAAGCTACTAACAGGACCTCTAACACACGTTTTGCCCTTTTCTGTCTTCTAAGTAGTTGAATTTCAAAATGTTTGAAATTGGTTTTTAGGTATTTCTATAGGTTTCCTTTTAAAGACAAGAGAAAAGAATCGGGATATACGCTATTGAGGGTTCCTCGAGACCATATTGTATCCATGTTCACCCTCTTAGAGGTTGTATTTCAATATATCCTGACAATTTTTTTAACCTTTTCACCTTTTAAAGCAAAGAAAATGATATCTTATAACGTTAATGCGCTATTAAGGAGTCATAGGAAATAATGTGATATTAAGTAATATCAGATAATACATTTGACCACTTTTCACCCTTTTAAGCTTAAATTTTGTATTATTTTTTTCTTGGTGGATGCCTGCATCCTAATGAGAAGCCACACCTAAATGTTCTAGCTTCTGCGTCCAATGGTTTGAGCTGTGGTTTGATGAGTGAAGTCTGTTGGGACACTTCATGCTATACATAATGATTTCAAGGTCTTCTAAGTTAACTAATTTATATCAACTATTAAAAATTTTGATTAGTGTTTCCACTTTTATTTATAATATTATTGTAGATAAATATATTAACGTTTCTAGAGTATATGTAGCCCTATATATTAATTTTGTATTATTTATTTTATAAATTTACAATCTCATTTATCTCCCAAACTATATGATTATTTTGCCTGCGTATGATTGTTCAGAATTATTCAGAATCATCATTTGGAAAATAATTGTCAATCCCATTCTGTACAAAACATAACATTTCATTAGTAACATATCATTTTCAAATAATTTTATTGTACTGTTAAGGGCAAAGAACATTTAGAATTTTTTTTTTAATATATGCAGTTATACAATATTCGAGAAATAAAGAAAACCTAATGGACACATACCTGATTGCTTCGCGCTCCTCCAAAGCCACGATGTTTAAATGAATACCGACGAGACGAACATTGTAGACATTATAGATTTTATGTGACCCCTACATTTACTGTTCTGAAATGTTAGTTAATAAAATTAATTTTCTGAAATGGAAAATTTTGTGTTTAAAGATTCAGATAAATCATATAAGTGGAAATGTTGTTCATACGTCTTTAACATTGATGTAGATGTAAATAAATCACTGTCTCCACTCAGTGTACGTACGTATCTGAAAATTGAAAGACGTGTTGCTGTCGCTATGCCAACTCGTATGTGCGTGCAAGTGAGAATGTGCGCAACAACATATTACAACAGTAGTTTGACTTTTAATCTTATACTCATTACTTGAAGATTAGGAGTCTAGCTTTTTTCCAGAAACTAGGATAGCATGCATGTACGCATTATGAACACAGGAAAGTGAAATACAACGAGCTGCTGCTAGAGCGGAACGCATCCGTGCAAAGACACCAACTACCAGATGTTACGTGTTACGTAAATGTTGCGTTAAAGTGACGGGAGAATTAGGTATTGCAAGAATATTTTGTTTGTGCATGAATTTTTGTTATTACAAAGTATTTAAATAAAGAAATGCGCAAAGTGGTTGTATTTACTTTGTAACGCCAGTATTGTACTAAAAGGCAATTCCACACACTCAGGCAAAAACGCGTAATTTTAAATATTAGCTTACTTGATGTTTACAAAATTATGTCTACTACTAATTAAAGAGGAAGTAGTTTTACGGTGGTAACGAATTGTATATTTGCATTTCTTCAATTTATAATAAGTTACTATAATTTAGATTATTCTTTTGAAGTCGACCACAAATGGAACGCTAATTGTAAAAATCATTTTTAATGTAATGACTGGGGCCATTGTGTTTTGTGTGACTATGATACAATTTCTAACAAAACGAAGTTTTTTTAAATAAGGGGGTGGGGGAGAGAAACCATATGAAAATAATTTCTTCCCGGTATTTTCTTATACTGTAATATAAATTCGAAAGGTTTCTACTTTACGGTTTCCTAAAAATAATTCCGTTGTAGATTTTTGCTATTGTCAGTGATTTCGTTTTATTACAACATTATTAAAAAGTCAAGAATTAGTTTTCATAATGTGTACTTTTTGACAACTTCTTTATGTCTGTTTAAAATTGCTCAAATTTTTTGTTGGGGCACTGGAATCTAATGTAATGACTTAAATATAGTGATTTAACATTACGCAGTTGCAAAATTTACTGAACCTTGACGAAAAAATTAAATGTTAAGAAAATCGTACATTAGTCTAAGCAAATTATTCAAACAAGTTAAATAAATCATTTTTTTTTTCTCAATTTAAGTCTCACTTGAAACGCAGGAAGTCAAATTCATTTTTTTTATAATGATTGCCTTGGAGGAATGGGTACGATTCCTTCAGAATTTAATGTGAATCAACCGCGGCAGCCAAAAAGACATTCCAAGGGTTGAGTGAGCAGAAACATATAAAAACAGAATAATACAGATAATCAAGTACTACATTGCTGTTCAAGCTAAATTCCACTGAATGCCACGAGGGCAGCAGTGTTAAGAATTGATTTAACTGCCTTTGTAGTTCCTTAATATCATGCGATGGCATTTACTTGACACACCTAACATTTGAATTTTAAATACAGAATGTCTGAGACGATCTTGCATTTTACTTGATGCTGCGAGAACTGTTCTAATAATACATTGTTTGCCTCTATATTCTTATTATCAACTGTGGCCATTAAATGAAAAATATTTGAATGTTTACAACTTGATACATGAGATTAGGAATGCATTTAAAACCTACTATTCCTTACAAGCTTACTTGTTAAAATTATTTTTGTTATTATAAACTAATTAAGTAATATTGCATGATTCAAAATATTTTTTAAGGCAGACAATAAGAATTTTCCATTTTCACATAAACTTTGATCCCTCTTCATTTACAAATTAAATTATCTATGTGAAGAAGTATATAAAATTGACTTGTTTATAGTTTTCCTTGATTGCCGCAATGTGAAACAACCGAACTTTACTACATAAATTACACCTGTTATACTTTGAGAACAAATTACTTACTTCGCATCAATATATTATTGTGTTTGCATAGTTTGTTTAAAAGTGAGTGAAGAGATTTGGGCGGCTTTTAACAGCGAGGTCTTCAGAGTCGATGAGTGTGATTGAGGTGAGTATGCAGCAGCGCCAGAATTGGGGGGGGGGGGGGGTGGGAAACGGGAGATTCCCGAGAGCCCGCCGACCCGATTCCCGAGAGCCCGAGAACCCGAACCGGGTTCAAACCCCGGCCGGGTCGCCTTGGTGGGAGGCGAGCGTGCTAATCGCTCGGCCACCGCGGGGCCGTTTGTTAAAAAGTGCTGCAGATGTTAAACATTATTTCGTCTGAAGTGCCAAGTTTTCATTTTAAATACGAATAAGTTCGAATGACCATTAATACAGTGTTGGTAATATTGTTAAAATTTTAATGTTCTTAAGGTTTTATAACTCACTAACAAAGCAATTTGCATTATCAAATGCACTTGCTTACTAAATGCAGTATAGTAACAACGCAAATATAATATAAAACTTACAAATAAGTTTACTTACAAAAATCTTCCTCTGACATAACAGACAAATGGAATAAGTGTTGGCAGAAAGAATAACTGAGTCTGCAATATGAGTTCTTTGTTCACAGTTTAAAACACCATCTCTCCTCCCTTACTTTACAGGCGTACAGTGCTTTTCCTAGAATCTGGTGTGTTGTAATGTCGTGATATCTGTCTGACATGTTGTATTGTTGACGGCAATATCAGCAAGTGGTTAGTTAAACTCGTGCATGTAGTATTATGTGGGTGAGTTCCGTACAGCTGCTGCCCACCGTCAATTTGTGTCGTGTGTGGCGAGAACTACCGTCGTTTGTTGCGGTGTCAACCCCTAGGCCACTCACAGCCTATTTACACATATTACACATACTGCGCCGAAATTTTCGAGGCGACAAAATACTCTGGGACGAAGTTGAAGAAAACTACGTCGCTCTAGGTGATTTAGTAGATGTAGTGTTTTGTGCGTTGTGTTAGCCATTTTAATCGCCCAAGTAACATGGCTTCGATTAAAATAGCTTGTATTTGTGTTATTGTGGTTACTTCCCGGATCTGCTTATAGTATGGTTTTAATTTGACAATGTGTGTCTTACTGGCACATGCACATACAGAATTTCTGCCAACTCGCTCATGTCGCCGTGTCCGAATTGACACTGCACTGTGTGGAAGTTTGTGGTGCTGCTTGCTCTGGCTATGCAGTGTCCGCGGTTTGTTTTCGCCTCCACCGATCTCTCATATGCCCCGGAGGCCGTGCTATCACGAGACCAGGAACCGAAATTCCCATAACTCGTATAGTGGGTTGCAACAGAAAATGCAGCCCGACAGACTTGGGTCAAATCAATGAGTCGGTGGCTGGCTGCTGTGTATATGTTTTAGCTGGGCACCGGACCCGTGTTATAACTGTGTAGCCATTGTTGCTATCTTAATAAATTTACGTGTAAGTGCTATCGGCGAGGGAGTGAAGCTCCCCACCAGTCTCCCTACTGGTGTGTTGTAGTGTCGTGATGTCTGTAGAACATGTTGTAGTGTTGTTTGCAAGTGGCTAGTTAAACTCGCGTATGCAGTGTGTCGGTGAGTCCCTACAACCCGAGTCGCTGCTTATCGACAACCCTGATTGGGACATCAGTCCTTGCAGTAATGAAAAGTCAGGGTCCGGCCACGCTCTTATTCTCCGGTATTTTCATCGTGTGGCGTTTGTGAAAAAAGTTGTAGGTTATTAGTACACTTTCCTGGCACCTATGTACCAGGACTGTTGACTGCTGCCAGCCCTGGTCAAAACTAGGGTTTACCAGTGTAGTGATGTGTCTACACCAGTCTCCCAAAGGGCATAATTTGTAGAATGTTCGCGTGGGATGGATTCCCGCATGTTTTGTGAAATAGTTGTTTGCGCGAATACTCGTATCTCGGTAAATAAATGTTCTGCAAAGACAACTTTTTGTCAGAAAAAAAAAAACTACTATCGAGGCCCCCCTTTTTTTACTTTCGTCATATTAAGTGTATTGCTGGAGAAAAAAATTCGTGAAAATGGTCAAATATAGCAATTTTAAAGCTTACATACGCAGTTTTCATAAGTGGCAAGAGAAAAGTACAAAAACACGGGCGTAGTTTAATTTGTTTTCTTTCATCTCGTGTAACAAAACCTCTATGTTACATATCTAATTTGCACAGGAAAGCGTAACAGCGGAAGCACTGCACGCAGGCTCAGAGCCCTGCGCGTAGGAGCGATGAGACACTAGGCGTGAGTGTTAGTATCGCCTGTATCGCTCCCTCGCATCTTGCGGTTGGACGCGGAGTTCCCACAGGGCTTTATCCCACACTTAAAAACTAGAAAGCTGGCCTTGTAGCCTTGAATATATTATTTTTGAATTTTTGAAGATTTTTACATTTTTTCTCTTGTTTTATATTATATTTAATTTTTATTTGATTTTAAGCAAGTTTCAAACTTTTGATTTTGTTTTGAAATGTTATTCTTTTTATGTGATTTTTAAACTAATAATTCACTTAACAATAAACCCCTCTAACCCTGTCCTGACCTCCCATGTGAGCCTCTCGGCCTGGATTCCTGGCGATAGAGTGGGGCGAACACTGCCTGCCAGTGCACACATATGAGCTGCCTTGGCAGGGCGTAAGTAGGCATGAGTCATGTGGGGGGACTCTTTGTGTGTGTAGTTTATACTGCCTTGTGTTTTTTAGATCCGGCAGCTCCGCTCGGCTTCACTGTTTCGAGAAATGCCTTGGCGTAGGTAGTGTTGCTAGATGTGTCGAAATTTTGTCCCGGACCGATCAGAGAATTCCGCCGGCCCAAGAGTAGTGAAAATGTGGTTCGAATTAAAGCTCCCTATTTTTCCCTTTTATAGTGGATATTTTAATTGTTTTAGTAGTTTGCGGTTCCTGCCCTGTAGATCTCACCGGAACTGGTAGTGAAGCTATCCAGACGGGCTTATTCCACAGTGTGAGAGGTGATGACTACCCTAATACACAGGCACAGAACTCTAAAGCGAGTCACTCATACACCTTCGCAATCTATGGGGGGGGGGGGGTGAGTTTATGTTTGTTTAGTGTATGAACGTTAATCAATTTACCCCATTTTTTAAATTTATTTATATTTGGAAAATGCCAGCACACAATATTGATGCACCCTTGGGTTGAAATCAGGGCTAAGATAATCGCAGTTTTTTTAAATATTTCCGTGGCTCTAGTGGGTCATATTCCGGCATTTCATCAATAAGGTGGTTATTATGAACACCGAGACTTTCATAAAGGTTTTAGTTTGTAGAAATTGTTGCATCTTTAATATAGTCAATTTTTAATACTGGTGAATTGTTTCTTTGCTAGTATACCAGCCTGCATCTAATATTGCTCTAAGAAATTTATTCTGTATTATTTGAGCTTTCTCTTTATGTGTTGGGAGTGGCGTAACCCCATACTTTATAGCCCAATAGGGGCCTAATTATTTTCTTAAAGAACTTTAGCGTTTCCTACGTGGGAATTGAGGTGTTTTGAGAATCGGATATAATCTTATTACATTTCCTGTGGGTATATTAGGGATTCTTTTAATGTGCTCTGCCCATGTAAGTGATCTGTCTAAAATTAGTCCTAAATATTTAACAGATTTAACATTTCGAATATTTGTATTAAAGATTTTAAGTTCCCTGTCAAGCTGGCTGCTCTTTTTTTTTATAATTGAGTTGGTTGAATTTGCAGCATTAATTTAACTCGCCAGCCTATTTACCATATTTCTAATGCGGTGAGCTATTTTTGCACGACTACTAAGGCATATTTTAAGTTAGCTGATTGTTTAATTATAGCTGTGTCGTTAGAGTACATTTGTACATAGGCGTCCGCATGTGGGATATCTGCAGTGTATATGTTGTAGACGAAAGGGGAGAGGGGAGATCCTAGATGTAGACTCATCTAGCGCCACATAAAATTTACGTTGCCACAAATGGCGAGCCGCCAGTTAAATATGCGTATCAGGGAAATTGACGTTAATGAGTTTGTGTATTAATCCCGGAATCCAGACCTTGTCAAATGCCTTCTCCGCGTCCAGCATTGTGATGACTGTGTAAGCTTTAGTTTTGTCATTAAAACCGTCTGTAGATTGTTCTACGATTTTTAGAAGTGGGTGAGCTGTAGAGTGATCTGCCCTGAAACCAAATTGAAAATCTGGGATTATATTGTGTTTATCGGCGTGTTTTTGGAGCCGTGTTAGGGTTTTTCAAAGATTTTACTCATTGTACGTCTGTTTTGCGGGAGTGCAGGGTTTTTTCCCGGTTTGGGTATAGTGATTACTCCAGCTGTTTTCCAGAGGTCCGGATATACTTTAGACTATATGTTAAAATTGCATTGAATATCACTTGGTAATATTGTAATGCTTCAGAGGGACGTTTTTAAGGGTTTCATAATTTATTTTACCTGTACCGCCTGCTTTATTGTTAGGCCTGGATTAAATTACTTTAATTAGTCCAAAAATTGTCATTTACTCTGGTACTACGTGTGTTACTTGATGAAAGTAATTATTAACTTGTGCTGTAACTTATCGTGTGAATTGTCTGTCACTTATGTCTTCGTTAAGGGAAAATTGTTTTTCTAAAATGTCCGTAATAGCATTTTCTTTATCCTCTGAAGTATATTAAATTCCCGTATCTTTAATTATAGCTGGGGTGAGAATATGATTATTTTTACCGCGGAGTGTTCGTGCGAGTTTCCACATTTCTTGGGTTTTTTTTTTAGCGACTTCGTTACAAGATTCCCAAATTTATTGATGTTCTGTTCTTTAACTTTACGTCAAACGAGGGATTTTAATCTATTGTATTCAATCCTAGCCTGGGGATTTTGTGTTATCTGCGCCTGATTTCGCGCCTGTATTTTTAGAGTAATTATATAATCAATATCAGGATACATTTGCCTGGTATATTGTATATTATTTATAAACTTCGTTTGTTTAAATTGGGTATCTGCTACAGTTTCAGTAAAACGTTTTATGTGTGGATCTATAGTCCATTCATGACTGGAACAGACTTATGAAAATTGACCCTTAAAAAAAATCGTAGCCATTAGCTGATTGTATAGCTAGTAAAAAAAAGTGGCGGATGTGAGTACAGTACCCACATCCGCCACTTTTTCGTTTATGACTGGCGGCTGTTCAAAAACCTCTACAAGCTCCTCCTGAAAACGCTCACAGTCTTTTGTTCTAAGTTTTTGGCTGAAAATATTATTAGTAAAAATGACATCGATTTGTATCTGTGTTAAAACAGGGAGGTGATCCGAGTCTAATTCATTAATTGTTTCTATATTAATATCTGTTCCTGCAATATTAGTTAGTGCCATATCGAGAATATTAGCCTAACTGGTCGGCTCGCGGTTTGCCAGCGGTTCATCCAACGAATCACTGGAAAACCTTATTAATATAGGAGTGGTCGAACAGATAAATTTTATTTCGGACGGGCTCGGGTGAGTACTTACCTTATATTTTCGGGCTCGGGCAATTTCGGCCGGGCATTAAAACCCATGTAGAGATGTTGTCTCTACACAGCTTAACAGCGAATGAGCCCCGGACTAGAGTGTGGAGATTGGATACCGGAGGATACATGTTCTCTCCATGAGAGGTGACGAGAGGCTGACAGAATGGGGTGGGGATAACCCATGTATACTATGGTTGGCCTACCCAAAACGAGTTATTTGAAATTGTTAGAATTAATTGCGCAGAGATCACAGTACTGACTGCAACTTTTGGTCCGGAACACAGAAAAGGATACCTTCTCACAAAATAAAATTACGCGCTAATGCAGCACGACAGCGGAAGTTCGCGCCATTTGCCAAGCGAGGCCATGAGTCCTGATGCGGGCATAGTCCTGATTCGCATAAACATGACATGTTTATGCGAATTTTCTCAAAAGACCGCTACTTTATTATGAGTAGGAGGCAGTATATTTCCCTGGACTTACACTGACACATGGATTAGCAGGATGAAAATAAGACATCTTTACTGTCTGAAAGCTACCTCTCGACTGACACTATTTCTTTCCCAAACAACAATGAAATAGTTTAGAAAAAACAGTGCAAATAGCTTGTTAATATTGGTATTACACTTGGATTTTTGTATTCGTGGTCAAGTGACTTCATCATCATCTACCATTCTATACTGTATAACTTTATCTAGAAACTATGCAGAAACATTTAAGTTACCAAATATGTAGTCATTACAAAGGAAAGACCAATTTTAAAATTGTAACATTTACTACTTGTTAAAGTCTCGTACATTAATGACAAACGGTAATTCACAGAGTATAATCTTCTCATTAAACATCATTCTGGAATCATTTTGGTGATGGTTTTAAGTAGTACGTATTACATACAGATTGAAATGAAACACTCCCTTGTTGAAAATTAAAGTTGTGTTTATATCCTGTGTACTCTTTCTTACAGCATATGGTCTTCCCTCGGGCTGGTCGATCAAGTCGATAGCAGATCACTCCATTTCCCTAATTTTCTGTAATGATTTCGCTATCGCTAACTCCCATTTGTTTCTGTAGTGTGTAGGGTAAGCTACTGTCGGGGTGCAGGTAGCGTACTGCACAATATTCCGGAAAATGTATCATTTCACGCTATGCCCTAGCCCAATCTCACACCTAAGTAGGAATCGTAGGTGTAGCACCAATCTTCTGTATTGTTGCAAACTTAAACTTGCTAAACACCATCGTATTGTAACAACTCCCTTTCCTCCTGAATACAAAATAGGTAAAAAAAAAACATGTACCTTTCCTTACTCTGGTTCTCAATACTCATTTCACCTTAAGTGATTGTAAGGGGGCCTGGGAGTTTGTCTCACTGGTAGCTGAATGATAGATGGAATTATAAAAATATACATTTAATAAAACAACAATTACTTAAACACAAGTTACAACAGTTACTGATACACAAAGCGACAACATTTACTTAACTCACAATATGCTTACTTAGTATTGAACAGCAAGCTACGTTACACTACTCAAACAATATGGTAAGTTCTGATATTGAACCACGCAACTAATCCCGGGCCTTGCCAATGATTATTAATACACAAGGGGATTGGGGACGATGTCGCGATACAAGCATTGGTCCCTACCGCTACGCGAGTTATGCTCACCCTTATCTTCCTGTCAGTTGGCCTCGGAACCCCTCTGGCCAGGGGTAGGTAGGTGCTCTTGTCTTCAGCCTCTATCACACACTCAACACTGTCGTAGTCTTGTCACCATCGGGGAAGGGGGGGGGGGGAAGCGCGGGCCTCCAGGCCTTTTATATAGCTGGGCGAACTGGGGCATGTTTGTAAAACAATCCCGCCCGGCCATAAGCTATAGTGCGTTCTACCTAAGGTGGTGTAGCGCCGCCATATGATGCTATACTACCCCCCTCCCCGAATTGAATAAGCAGCCGTCCTCGGCTGGAAGTGAAGACCTAATGAGCCTCCAGAGCGGCGATGGTACAGTAGTGTGTGAGAGGCAGAGGTTCCGAAACATCACTGGTGTGGTAGGCCTGGGGCGTAGGGCGACGTAACGATACGTTGGGGCAGCAACCCGGGAGACTTATTGCGGTGTCGAGGGACCAATGACAAGAAGAAAACACCGTCCGAAAAGAGAAAAAGAAAAAATGATGTTACAATCAGTTGAAGTAAAGTTTTGAAATTAAAGTCAGTATTTATTAAGGGAAACAAAAGAAAAGGTGGGTTAAAGATTAAAAATTTATATACGAGGTTTATACTTAAAGAAAAGGCTAGTCAACATTTAGGGCCACTGAACACGTTGTAAGCGTCACTGAGGGAGGGCAGGGCGGGGTATGTCCATGGCCACATTTAATATTTAAGAACATAAAATGTTGAACCCACCAAGACTAGGCCGTGGGCACAGGGATGGGAAGGGAGGGGTGTTGTTTTGGCCACAAATAGTGAGCGGTTGACAACCTGCTAGCGGGATTATGTGAAAAATTGAATAGAGTAAAAGGTACCGCCATCTGGCTGAAAGTAATAATATAAAAAAATTGTGTTTAAGTTTGTGCCATTGTTAACATTCTAGGGAATAATGGAAATACTTTAATTGGAAAATACGGGGGATCCTTAAGGGGAAGGCAAAATACTGACTTAATAACATAATTAGACACTGGCTGTGAAGTGATTGGTAGCATGAAACAGTAATTAAAGGGAAATACATTTAACCACAATTATGGAAAGTCATACAAGGGAGTATACATAGAAAAAGGGGAACACCGGGAATATAATGTAATAACTCAAATTGTGTGCGGGGAGAAAATACAAAACTATTAAACTGGGACAAAATACAAAACTATTAAACTGGGATATAAGGTGGTAGTTAAAATAGCTCACATATACATTGATGTGAAATAATGGGGGGGGGGGGGCAGCATCCATGTTAATGACGAAATGAAGGTATTATGAACAACAGTACACACATGGTGGGGGGGGGGGGGGTGATAATTGAAATGCAAATATAATATATGGCTCAAATATCGCATGGTATAATACAGTTACATAATACGGATTATTTATAAGTAAGGGAATGAATGTAACGTTACGAAAGCACTGCTTTAAGGAGGATCTTATAATCTAATGGAGACGGGACGTAGGTCTAAAAGTAATGCCTTATTAGGCAATAAAATACAAGTTAAGGGAGGGAACACAATTCTGATAGTATCTACTAGGGTATCTGGAATTAGAATGTGTGTGGTGGGGCAAGGATGGTCTCGTGCTGATGTCAAGCTGCTCCGTGATGCAGCGACTTCCAGACCGTTTAAAGGCCGGCGGCAGGCTGCTCCCATCTGTGAGGGCAAAACAAAAACACATCGCCATGGTCAGGTAGGCCAAACAGGTGGGCATAAGCCCCCACCCCCACCGACTGGCGCGATGTAGGTGGCGCATTGCCTAGGCAAGGGTCGCCTCTGGCATGGCGAGGCCACGCCCAGAAGAAGTGCTGCCAACCTGGAAGGCCGGCATGACGTACGGCGCTGTAAGCATGCGGACGGCGAAGGCTGGCATGACGTACGGCGCTGTAAGCATGCGGACGGCGAAGGCCGGCATGACATACGGCGCTGTAAGCTTGCGGACAGTGAAGGCTGCGAAGGGAAGTGCACCCCTGGAAAGTGTGTAGTTGCAGTAGACGAGAGGCAGTTCAGCGCTTGCTGAGGAGACGGTAGGCACGCCGTGGACTCAGCATGCTGTAGGCTATGCTGGTCGCAGAGATTGTCTGCTGAGTAGGAGATGCGTCAGCAGCGCCTCATTGCAGTCCCCTTTTACGAGTGGATGACACCCTTATCTTCTTCTCAGTTAGTCTCGGAACCCCTCTGGCCAGGGGTAGGTAGGTGCTCTCGCCTTCAGCCTCCATCACACACTCACACTGTTGTAGTCTGATCACCATCTGGGGGGGGGGGGGTAACGCCAGCCTCCAGACCTTTTATATAGCCAGGCGAACTGGGGCATGCTTTTAAAACAATTCTGCCTGGCCGTAAGCTATAGTGCGCTCTATCTAAGGTGGTGTAGCGCCGTCATATGATGCTACAGTATAATTTTAAGTAGACTCTTCTATAGCCTACTTGCACCATATCGAAGTCGATTGTAGAAACGAATTTGCATACATGACTAACAGACTGAAGCTCTGTCAGCTTCCACATGACTTTATATACAGGATGACATCCATCTTGAATTATTTGAACAAGCACAGCACTTACTTTGGCACACTTTGCAATCCCACATTCCGTACTGTGATACTAGTCAGTTTATTTCATTGTTGATGTGATTGACATGCTCCTTATTGTCACATTTTTCTGTCTACATTACAGGATTGACATAATACTCTCTATGTAGCTTGTATTTTATTTGCCTGAATGATGGGTACTATGATATTTCTACACTTTCCGCAGCCCATGCTAATTCAGTTAAACTACATGATATATCTGTTTCAGGATGCATATTATATATGCATCCACATTATATATGCATATATTAAAAATGTCTCTCTCTCTCTCTCTCTCTATATATATATATATATATATATATATATATATATATATATATATATATATATATTATATATATATATATGACATTTGTCTTCAGTACATGCTCCAAACTCTTCAAATGTATATATTTTTTTTTATTAAGAATAAGTTCCATTGCTTGTTGCGTTTGCACATTTGAATCTGTAATGGATTTTGTCCTCTACTTAGAACCACACTTATCTATAACCCTGATTTACGTTCACATACTCGATTGATGAGTTAATCCTCTCCATCACGACCTTTCAGCATACTGAATTATTTTCTAGATGTGCTCCTCTATTTATACTTCAGTTTCCTTCCTCCCCCACCACTCTGTTATTCTTTGAACTATTAATTTTGCATTTTAAATTACTACTTTGGTCGGGTCGTCCTCTCCTCACCCAAGCCCATTAGCATTGAGCATTTGAACATTAATTTTGAATTTTCACCTGGGGAGATGAACTGTGTTTTATAACTGTACAATTGATGTAACTTTTTGAAGGAAAGACACTTGTGCTCTTTTTTTATAGCTGTTATTTTACTATTCTATACACTTGCTAAAATAAATATTGGATTTTCTCCTTACACAAATATCTCCTCATTTTTGAGAGAATTGTTACAAATATTATGGTATGTTATCATACTCCGTATAGACATGCTCTCAAACTAATCCATGGTGATTCTTTGTGACCCAAGAGTTTGTTCTCTTATACTTCTAACTTAAATATTTATATTCAAAAGGCGTGTTGAATGTGAATACTGTGGTGTGGTCTTGCATGTCCGTAATAGCCATTTCCTTAATGATGAATGTTTTTAGTGCTTGGAACCCTTGGATATTTACTCATCGACTGTTGAAGAGTGACTGATTCACATTAGTACTGTAACTAATTTATCTCACACATTATATGAGACTAATCTGTTGTGAATGATTAATGCATAAGCTTTGTATTTGGGGCAATGTTTGCACATGTGCTTATTTCAATAGGCAAATCAATAACATTATTAGCAATTGAATAATTTTGTTTACTGACATCAAACACAAATAAAGGTACCGTACTTTTAAACCTTTTTTTGGATTCAATATTGATGCACTATCTTTATCATTATATGTTTCTTAGAGTTGTTTGTACATATTGTAACAAATAAAGTACTCCCAATTTGCGAAATGTATGTTAGTCCATCTATGGATATGCTTGATTATTGAGGAATAGTTTTGGGTTTTTAATACTGCAATGGTCGAACAATGATCTGTCTGCCCTTTAGTTATTTTGTTGGTTTGTTTGAAAACATATAATAATATAGATCTGTTATTCATTTGAGAAACTTGAGTGTGCATTCCATATGATTTTATCGCATACTAGTAATGACGAAAATGTCTCCAGACTCCAGGATCTACATACAAGATCTAAGTTTTTCCCTTGTTCAGTGTATTCAAGAAACTTTACAAGTTCATAAGTATTAATTTCAGTATGTGGCATCAACCATTCTACACTGCTTAGTTCAGAATTTACACCTTCCTCATCATAGACCACATCACGTATAGTATTTAAGTGTGTATTACTAAATATAATAACATATTCTTGTATAGTGGTTACTATAATGGGCATAGTCTATCGAATCCCATAACCTTGTTTGGTGGAACTAAAATTTCATATTTTCCACCAAGGTTAATGAATAATCTGTAATTGTCAGCGTGACTTCAGCCATACAGGCTCCTTGCATTAACATAGGTTAGTGAGATATAATTCTTAATTGTAAATTTGTTACCCACATCTGGAGTCAACCCGATTCAGTAAGTATGTCATTCTGTCTATCAGATGAAGTATACAGTATCGAACTATTCCCATAGTTGCTGGGTTAGCACCATCGTCTATCTTTTTAATTGTTCCTTTTAGCTGCAAGGTCAATTTCGAAGGTAAAGTATACATATCATTATTTTGTATAAGAATCTGTATTTCTGTCGGGAAATTATATGGTCCTGCTCAGAATGGTTATACACATGTATTTGAGTAATTGGTAATTGCATCTTGGTACATTACAGGATGTTTGATATTAAGTATGTCTTCCATTTCTTAACTTTATATAATAGTTCTCTAAAAGACAAATTGTTTCCCTTGTTAATCACACTGTTTTCTTAACTGAAGTGAGCACTTTACAATTCTGTTTACATCTTTTTATAGTTGTTTACTTTCTCTGGTTGTTAACTTCACAAATTTTGGGAACATATTGTTTTCTGTATATAATACCCATTTTTAATTGTAATGCACACAATGTAAGTGTTTATATGGTATTTGCTGTTCTTTAATATAAATGTATTGTAACTTATCCATTTCTTAAGTTAATAAGGATAGTAGTTTTGGTCGATTATTGTAACAACTATTTCAACAACACTATTAACTATTACTGAAAGATAAATTAAAGTACTTGGTTTTTCAATTATCTCATATCCTGGAGCCATGGTACACATGAAGTCATGTAATGTGTTTGTTGGTTTTCCATTTAAATGCAAACCTCCTACAATATTTACATGAACACAACCTGCATAAACTGATAAAATATCAACAGGTTTTAATGATTTGTGTAAATGATTAGCAGGATACACCTGCTTGTAGAATAACATAGATTCAATTGAGTCATTTTCCATGAAATCATCTATATCGACATTACTATGCATTATACTAGTTAAAATGTTTGGATTTCTACATAATCATATATATATACACATACATTTTCAGGTATTGCTGCCTTAAAAGATGTTTCCAAGTCTTAGAGTTCGTATGGCCCCACTGGTGTCACAATCATATATTTTTCATCACCAATGTTGAATGATAATAAATTATAATACATAGCAATATTTGGTATGCTGTTGATATGTTATGAATTCAATTAGACTTATTTGCCAGTCGCCATCTAACTTCAAAGTTGGAAAATAGAACAAAGGCAATTGTGACAAGTTTCCACTTAATATCAGCATAATTGACATGCTGTTAATATGTTTTAAGGAATATGTATTTTATTTATAGTTACGGATCGTAATGATAAATGTCCACTATTGTATGTATGGTTATTGTTCTCTTTTGTAATTGTACATTGATTTGTGTATTCTTGAGATGATTATGGATTTCTATTGGAGGATAATATCCAAAATTATCATAATACAATGCATTATGTTCATTTTTAAATAATGCAATCCAATGTGTTCCTTCATTTTGTTTTGAATCTGAATTAACAATGATACATTCCCAAACATATGTTTTTTTGGTAATTCATCTATCATGCACACACCTCGAAAGTATGGAATCTTCAATTTTCTTGGCATACACAAGGATGTGTTTGTTTGTGACTTCGATTTGGGAGATTGTTAAATATCTTCTCTGCTTCTTTCTACACTTGGTGTTTTTTCCTTGTCTAACATTGCACAGTTTAAGATATGTCCCTTTACCACTCAACTGAACTGCTCTACTAAGTGACGAAGCTCCACCCATTAGAGTTCCAAGGTTAGATAATGTAGGAAAAATTAATGGCAACATACCACCACTCTTCTTGCCTTTTTGTTTTACTTCCATACTTCTTTTAACTTTGGCTCGCATAATTGTTCCAACTGCCCAAGCACCAAGCTTTTCACCTGTGGATGCATATGGATGCTTTCTTATATTCCCTGCTTCCTCACCTAGAATTCTGTCTTCAACATGCCTTTGTTTTTAATTGTTTGTTTTAACATAAGCTATGGTGTTCTCTTTACGTGCATCATCTAATAAATTTATTCCTTGATCATTATGTACTAAACATTTTTCAAGTTTTGTTCCTGAACAACAATAACTATATCTTAGAAAATGTAATTTAAATGGCAATTTATTAACAATGTGTTAAAACTCCTCGACCTTTTTGATGTGTTTAGTACGGGACATTATTTATAACTGAATGTGAACATACATAAATATATATAGGCTTCATATATATTGTTTTACTATGTAGGTTGTAAAACAAAGTGTGTGTCTTCCAGTGATATTATCTAAGAGTGAAAACATAATTGAAGAAATACAAAATCATGGAATTCTTTTACCATTCGATCATACATTGCATAATAAGGGGTCCTTCCTCATGTGGAAAACTTGTGATGTTAGGTCACCTTTAGAGCACCCAAATGGATTTAAATTTGAAAATGTATATGTGTTTTCGAAAACAATACTACAGGAGAAATATCAGTGATTAGCGTATATCTTATCACAAATTGAAGGAATGCAATATTTCCCTTTCAGTAATAAAGACAAAATTGTATCTCCAAATTAAGCATTATGCGATTCAGTATATATTTTTGATGATGTGTGGAGTGAACAGCAGGGTAAACTCCAAAAGCATTTTAATTATGGCAGCCATTCAATTGGTGGTTTTTATATTTTGAAGAGTAATGATAGAATTACAAAACAAAATTTACACAATAATGCAATTTTTGTGGTAATTGTTTTTAAAATGGATACAGTAAATCTTCAAAATATTTGCAATGACTATATTATAGTGATATGTCGTTTACAGTTTTAATATATTCGATTTTACTAATGGAAAGACAATTATGGTTTTCTGGTAATCATACCTGCATTTCTATATAAAGGCAAATTTGGTTGTGGATTTGATAGTTTTATACTTAAAAGTAAAGAATAATGAGTATTTTAAATTTTGAACATTGTTGTATAAGACAGAACAATTAAAATAATCAAAATCACAATGGAAATTGTGATTTGAATAGACATATACTACATAATGTTGGCATGCCAGTTAAAGATAGTGATGTGGCAAATAAATGGTATGTGGAAAACTACAACACTATTACACTATACATATTTAAATAACAAATGGCTAAAATACAGGAGAACTTAATAAAGTTAAATTAAAGTAATGCAAAATTGTTTAGAAATATTAGTTACATTTCAGAAAATCTAGCAAACATATTGAACACTGGCAAGATGGCCACCACAGATGGACTACAGGTTGTGTTCTTCCGTATTTAAAGTTGTTTTGGCTTGTGATTAGTTCTAGCAATAGGTTTAAATATAGGTGGAGTAGTAGTTTGAGGTAGAATTAGAGTTAAGATTAGTGTTTTATGTGGTAATTAGTTATAAGGAGGGAGTAGTGTCTGATTGTGTGCACAAGGCTGAGGCCTTTGTTATTGTACGAGGGTAAAGGGTGTATGGTGTAAGTTAGGCTAGTTAAGAAAGTGTGTTGTATATGTAGGTATTTGGTGTATATTATAAGGGAGAGTAGTTTTAAGTTAGTTAAATAATTTTTAAAAAGAGAGGGTAAAAAAAATGATAAGGGAGGTGTAAGTGTAGGGGCTGTGGAAAGGTGTGGAGAAGGTTAGATAGTGGTGTGCAGTGCGACCAGTGTGTCGGCTGGAACCATGTTGGCTGTTTAGGGATCAGGGAGGAAGACCTGGAATCACTACAGAAACATGAGTGGAAGTGTGAGGGGAATGTGCTGAGGGAAAGGGATTAGCGGTAGTGGTAGGGAACAAATTAAGGGTAGAGAAGGAAACACAAATAAGTAGAGAAGGTGGAAAATGGATTTGGGATATGCTGAGGGGAAGCTTTGTAGAGGGTGTGCCAATGCCAATGGAAGTGGCTAAGGAGGAGAGGTGGAAAGGGGAGATGGTAGATTTAATGAGCAGGAAAAGATGGAAATGATGCATAGGATTGAGAGGATGGAGGAAAAGGTCAGGAATGAGATGGGTAAGAGTAAAGTAGAAATGAGGGTGGGTAAGTTAGAGGAGGAGTTGGAAGATGTAATGGGGGTGCTAAGGAAAATTAAAGCCAGTCCACAGGAGGAAAAAACTGAGTAGAGAGGAACAGTTAGGCAGAATGTAAGTAGGGTTGCAGAAGGAACTGCGGGAGGAAAGGCAGAGGAGGAGGGAGGCAGAGATAGAGGTGGTAAGATTAAGGAGGAGGATAGAAAAGTTGTAGGCAGTAGAAATGGATAAGGCAGTATGAGACATAAGACAGCAAATTAGGTTAGAGGAGCAAGAAATAGTAGCAAGGGATAAGGTGATAGTAGTAGGCAGGATGCAATCAGGAATAGAGGAACGGGAATCAGAAAGCAGGGAACAGGCAGTGGTAGAAGGTAGGAAGCAGTATGCTGAGGCTTGCAAGTGTGCGATTAGCAAAGACCAGCAAGCAGGACAAAGTGCACAGTTCAGGGCCAGAGGGGTGAGAGGAGAACTGGCCAAAGGGAGGGGAACAAGGGTGCTGCAGGAGGCCAGAGACAAGGGTAGGCAGGTGGTTGGAAGAGCCACAAACCAGGAACAGGCTGTAGGAAGGGAGCCATAGGTAGTTTTTTTAGGCAGCTCTATTGTAAAGGGGATGGAGCTGAGGAATATCAGGAAGGAAATTGCATATGAAGCAATTTTTGGGGGGGGGGGAAATACCAGGGATTTGGAGGAAAGGGTTAGTGGTATGAAAGGTAGGAGGGTGGCAAAGGTTGTTCTCATTCATGTAGGGGGAAATGACCTGGCTCATAGGGAGGTGGGGCAGGAGGTAGAGTGGGACCTCAGGGGATTGCTGAGGAAAGTGCGGGAGAAGTTCCCTGGAGCTAGGGCAGTAGTCAGTGGCATGCTGGTTAGGAAAGAAGAAGTCAGTGGCTGCGAGTGAGGTATATGAGAGGGTGTGTAGGGATTTGGGGGCTACATTTATATATAGTAGGAAATGGGTAGGCTGGTAAAGTGTAGGGAGGGACCAGGTTCACCTGACATAACAGGGAAAGAGGATTCTAGGTGATCTGCAAGGTAGAGAAGTAGCTGGATGCATGGAGAGGGTCAGGGCAGAGCAGCAGTTGATGGAATAGCAATCGGTTAGAAGCGAGGAAACAGACGGGGAGAGAAATGGAGAGGATAGCATTGATGAGGCCACAGGGGTGGAGATAGGAGGTAAGCAATGTAGGATGGTAAAGCATAGTAGTAGTATAAAGATAATGGTGGTGAACTGTAGGAGTGTGTACAACAAGCTGGAGGGCTTCTAGGGAAAGATTGAAGGATATGGGGCGGATATAGTGGTAGCTGTGGAGACTTGGTTGACTGAGGAAGTACTGGACATTGAGTGTAGGCAGGATAAGTTCATCTTCAAAAAAGGCAGGGATGGGAGAGGAGGAATAATGGTGTGTGTAAGGAAAGTGCTAAAAGGGGTTGTAGAATGTGTTAGTGAGGATGTCGAGGTAATGGAAATTAAATTCAGTGGTAATAGTAATAGGAGTATTACGTTGCTGGCAGCATATAGACCAACATGACAGGGATGGCAGGCAATTGAGATGATCAAGGAGAGGGTCGATAGACTAAAGGACAGGCAGTGGGTTGTTGTAGCAGGGGATTTGAATATGCCAGGGGTGAAAGGGGTAGAGGGTGCAGAAGGAGTGGGTAGCATGATGCAGAGAATGGCAGCACAGTTAGTCAACAGAGGATTAGTCCATGTAGTAGAAAGACCTACGAGATGGAATGAGGAGGGTGTTGGGTCAGTGCTGGATGTGGTGTTGGCGAGACCTATGAATGTTGTAGTTGGTGATAGTATTGGATTGTATAAGCGACCATCATATCCCGGTTGTGGAAATTGGGATTGGCAGAATGAGGGAAGTGCAAATGGAAGAAAGGTTGGTGTGGCAGTATGGTAGAGGAGACAAGAAGGGGCAGAAATATTCATGAGAGACAGGTTTAAAAAATTATGTATGGAGGATGGTGTAAAGGGGTTGTGGAGGTAGTTTAAAGGATTAATGGAGGTTATGTTAGAGAAATTTGTGCCAATGAAAAGGCTAGGGACTGGGGGAGATCCGCTATTTTATGGAAAGGAGATTTTGAAAATGGAGACGTGCAGAAAATTACATGCCAAGTGGAGAAATTAAGGGATGATATGATCTAAAGAAATGGTGAAACAAACGGGTAGGGAGCTTGAAAGGAAGATCAAACAGTCAAAGAATGTATATCTGGGGAACATGGTGGAAGAAGGAAAAGGCAAGGAATGGGGGAAATTGTTTAGGTATGTTAGGAGGTTAATGGGAGGAGCGGAAGGGATCCCTCTGCTAACAGGAAGGGATGGCAGGCATGCAACAAATGACCAAGAAAAATCGGAGATGCTGCAAGGACAGTACTTGTCAGTGTTTGAGGTTAAGGAAGGTTGGAATAGGGGGCCAAACAGTGTTCTGGGGGTGTTTAGTGAGTTTAAGATGAGGTAGTGGGATATAGAAAAGGTAATTAGGGGTTTGGAGAACAGTGAGGCAGGGGGACCAGATGGGATAGGAAACACAGCACTAAAGTTTGGTGGCAAGGAGTTGGCTAAATATTTAGAAGTGCTGTTTAAAAAGTCCTTAGGAGTGGGTAAGTTACCACAAGATTGGAAGAATGCTAGGGTGGTACCTATATACAAGCAGGGAGAGGATAGGTGGAGGCCTGGCAGTTACAGACCAGTAAGTCTCACATCAAGTACAGGAAAAGTAATGGAGAGGCTGGTGGTGCAGTATGTGGTGAGGGTTATGAACAATAAGAATTGGCTGGAGGAGTCCCAGCATGGTTTCAGGAGGGGTTGTTACTCATGTGAGACCTAACTCGCTGGGTTATTAGGGGATCTGGTGCAGGTAGTTGATGAGGGGAAGCAGGTGGATGCCTGCTTCATAGATTTTGAGTAGGCATTTGATAAGGTGCCCCATGGAACATTGATGAGGAAAGTATCTGGTATCAGCGCCTCGCTGATACCAGACAGGAGGGTAGTGGAATGGATAGGGGACTTTCTCAGGGGGCGAAGGCAGAGGGTGAAAGTGGGGGAGGCAATATCGGAGGAAGAGGAGGTTATGTCAGGGGTACCACAGGGAAGTGTGCTGGGTCCTTTGTTATTTACCATAATGGTAAATGACATGGGTTTGGGGATTAGGGGAAAAATCAGATTGTTTGCAGACAATTGTGTTGTATATGCTGAAGTGGGAGAGGGGGGTCAGAAATTTGCAGGCAGACATTGATAAGATATGGTCATGGACCAGAAAAAATAAAATGAAGATAACTGTATGAAAAACTAAGGTAGCGAGGTTAACAAGGAAGAAGATGATAGTCAGGGACATGTACAGATGGGAGGAACAAGAGATAGAAGAAGCAGCAGAATATAAGTATCTAGGGATTGTACTGTAGGGAGACCTGAGGTGGAAAAAACAGTAGAGGGGGTGGTAGCAAAGGGAAGAAGGGCTCTGGGTCAGCTGTGAGGTGAAGGCATATGGCAACAATGGTACGGCCAATGTTAGAATATGCTGCATCAGTATGGGACCCATATATGGAGGTGGATGTGCGAGAACTGGAAAATGTGCAGAGATTGTCAGCAAGATGGGTGAAGGGTAGGTGGAGAAGGCAGGGACAAGATGGCAAGGAAGAAGGGAACTATAGGCCATCAGTGATGAAAGAAATAAGGTGGAGCTCATTGAAGGACAGGAAGAAAGTTGAAAGGTTAGTCAGGATGTACAGGTTTGGAGAATGAAGAGGGAGAATGGGGATGGCTACACTGCAAGCTAAGTAAGGGGGTGTTTAGAGGAAGAGGAAACAACAGTGAGAAGCTTTAGAGGGAGTGGAGGAGAACGGAACAGGGTAGGCAGTCCATGCTTGTGAGGTCTGTGAGGGAGTGGAATGTGTTGAGGGAAGATTTTGTATCTGTGAGAGGGTTGGTAAATTCAGGAAGGGAGTGGAAAAGGAGTTTGTTGGGTGAAGGAGAGTTGTGAGAGCTCACCACTAGGTGGTAGCCTAATTGTGAGTGTATATATGTATATAACGTAATGTAGAATAGTGAAACTAGATTAGACGAATATTTCGATTGTTTAAAGAGTGAAAATGACATTAAAAACACCATTATAACTTCTTAATGTACAGAATAATGGAATAGTTGTAACAATATATAAGTGTTGAGCTTATGAATAAAACATATCATATTATTATTTACTCTTACCGAGATGCAAATGCAAAGAGATAAATTGAAACTGTGTATAATTATTGTTATTAATGACTTGAGATGTCGAATTAGAAGTAAATTATATGTAATTTTATCTTAAGTTGACAAATTAGAAAAAGGGCAGTGTTGTTGCAGTAATACTGCAAGTAGAAAACCAGGGAATTAAATAATATTAATATGCGAGATATATGTGAAATAACCCATATATATGTGTTGCTACATCAGAGTTACATAATGTTATATCTATTGTAAAAGAGAGAAAGAGAAATATTTTCAAGATAAACTTGAACTTAGGGAATGGGATGATTTAAATTAACAAATATTTAAACCTGTTACAAGTAAATTGAATACAATACATACCACAATTACTAAATCTAATGATAAACTAGCAGAAATTAAGTTGGATGATCATTTTAGGTTTAAACAGCAAGTCCTTTCTAAAACAACTCCTTAATGATTTGTTTTATAATTTCTTTGCTTACGTGCGACTCAACATTTGGCATACAAAGGCATGGGTGTACAAAGGCATATAAAGGATTGTTTAAATTATTATTTGAAATCTTTCCTAAGGGATACTTGGACACTGATCGGGAAATATAAGGAACTTGCTACATGCACAAATGCATATTTTCATTCATGTAGAATTGAAGATCATGCTAAATTACATTTGTCAAGGGATATCGTTGGAAGAGGGAATATATAAAGATGAAATGGGTGATCGATTTTCTCCTACATATTGGAACAATCCGAACAAGTAAGTGGATAGATTAAAACTGCACATCACTTTAAAACACTTTGGTAATGAACAATTTGTTTGTAGCTGACTTGTGTGGCACGGCATTGCCTTTGAAATGCAGTAATGGATATAAGTATATTTTAACTGTAATATACATATTTTCAAAACATGCTTAGATTGTACCAGTGAAAACTAAAAGTGCAAAACACATTACCACTGCAATGAAAACTGTTTTAAAGAAGAGAACACCTCAGATCATCCACACCAACAATGGGAATTGAATTCTTTATTCAACATTTCAAGAAACTAATGACAGAGTATAGAATTAATCACTATGTAACTTTGAAGCTAAAGCTGCTGTACTTGAGAAATTCAAAAATCAATTAAATTATTAAAATATACTTTACTTTGCATGTAACTCACAAGTGGATAGACATTTTGCCTCAGATACTGAAATTATATAATTAAAAAAACTACAGAACTATAAAAAAAAAGTTAAAGACAAAAGGTTATTGAAAATTGTATATAGTAATCCTAAAGTGATTTATAAGAGAAAACAGAAGTTTAAAATAGTCTTTTTTGTATGTATCTCCAAAGACAAACGTTTTATTGAGAAGAAATATACTGTGAATTGGTCATATGAAATATTTAAATTATTTTAGTTTAAAATTTGTTCCCTATTATAAATTATTTGGAAATCTAAAATGTGTAACCGATAAAAGATGGCTTTTATGAATTTGAATCACAAAATGTTAATTCCTCAAATGAATAATTAGTAACAAGATGTCAGTTTGGAAAAGGATGGATCACTGGTTCAATAGAAAGGATTTACAAAATCTTATGATTCATTGGATTTGAATAAAGCTATTTGAATAAAGATATTGTAGTATCACAAGACAATGATTTTAAAATATTTGTAAAGAGTTTCTCAATGGCTACATTTTTTAAATAAAATTAAAAGAAACAACTTGAGTGTGTTTTTATTTAATAAAATTATAAAAGGCTTGGTGCATTTTCATTTAATTAGACACTATGTTACATATATATATAATGCTCTTGTTACATCAATTTATTTTTACAATATGAATACAAAAGACAATTTTTTACAACATGAATACAAAATATGTTCTTTTTGCATCAAGACATACTATTTATTGAATAATCTATTACTTTGGTTCAACTTACAAACAAGTATCACACATGAGGGATTTGATACATATATTCTCGTAAGGCTTGCTTTTACATTGTGAACAAACATTGGTTTTGAACATTGATGTATTTTTTTTACTAATTAATTTAAGTTGGACATGCAAAGTACCTTCTGACATTAAAACTTCTGAAGAAGTTCAAGATTTGATAATTTTCTTTTGTGTTTTCCCTAAGATGTAAATGTGATAGTCATTGACAATTACATCATTAAGGTGTTGGTTTCTGTCTTCATATGGTATGATGCCAGAATCCCACTTCAAGTCATGAACTTCATATGTTTGCAAGCAAAACATACTTCGAATTTCTGGTGATAAGTATGACTATGGACAAGGTGGTTTGAATCTTAAGACTTTGGTACCGTTATCATCACTGGAATAATGGATTGCAACTCTTATATGATAAATGTGTTTGTTTAATCATTTTATAATCGTTTCACCAACAGACATGTCTAATACACAGATTATTATGAATGCATACCCTTTGAATACACTAGCTTATAGTTCCAATACCAAAATATGTATATAAAGGTTTGCACAATTACTTAGTCATTTATTCCATCAGATAGTTTTTAACACTTATAATTTACACACAGAGTTCTTTAGACTCACAGTATAACTAGCAAGGACTCTGAATTCACTTCAGCATAGCCTGATGCTGCTTTATTGTCAGGGGTATTAGGTTTGTGAACATGCTGGATTATTTGCCGCACCTTTCTAACAATGCAATCATGTCACATGTGGGGCTGTCCAGGAAATATATTGTTGACCAAGGCAGGAGCATTATGGAGGCAGTTTTCGCATATTAAATAAGATACAATGTCCTCATCGGCCCTCAAATGTTCAGGTAAAATTTGTAGACAAATATAATTTCCTTTAGGGTGTAGTAGATAAGGAACTCTTTAGGCAGATATGCTGACTCATTATGAATGCCAAGAGTCATTACAAATTTGTATCTACCATATGCTAAGATTGCATTATATACCAACAAACATTTGAGATTGTAGTTTGCACAGCAGTGCCCATCATTCATTATACCTTTGAAAGTTCTCTGTTTTGGTACCCATGCTTCGAATGATGCTATTGAGTCACTCTTAGAGTTGGATGGCTGTTCTCACTCTTTAGCTTCCCTTGGCCTGAACACCTTCGAATTATAATAATATTGATGTGGTTATATGTGCCTGGTGGTCATTGGCTGGAAAATGCAGCTCCAAACTTGAAGACTGCTAAACTTATACTCGGAATTTTTTAAAATATTTCCCTCCTTATATAGTAATGCAATCCAATATGGAGGATACCTCATTTGAATTTTCCCTATTTCAGCCACTTTGCAAGCCCTAAGTCGAATTTCCCATATATTGCCCTGTTTGCAAACCCTCCTGAGTCAAAGCAGTATAATTTTAAAAAGTGGGAATACGCAAAGGCATATGGCAGGGTAATTTTTAATAACTTAATCGAGTGACATAAAATGAGATGTCTTTGCTTATAATTCAGATACTCGGGAGTTTCTGGCAGTTAAACAAGGTGAAAAATGTTCTTACTTATTTTATAATATTAAGTGGTAATGTTAAATTAACTTACAAAACTGTAGGGTTAACGTAGTATTTTACCGAAATGGTGGGAATTACATGAAGTATCACATCCAGTAATAAAAAATATATTTCTTTAACTAGTTGTAATGTGTGATTAGTCGACTCGGGCAACACACAGTCGGTGTACAGCTGCCGATGGCACGTGGGCTGCCAGTGGTGCGTGGGATAGCTGAATAGCATGTGAGCTGCAGGGGGCATGTGACAGAGTGCATGGCTAGTGGGGTTTATAATTAATGAGAAATACAATATCAGTTCAGTCTGCAGTGGGGAGCGGCAGCGAGCAGACATGCAATTAAGGTCTCTGTACTTTTGCAATTGGTAAATGTAATTTTAATTGTTAATTGTAATTGCTCTCTCAGTTCTTTTTCAATGAACAATTACTCATTAAAAGTAGTTAGTAATTTCTCATTGATGAATTAATAATCGAATTACTCTGATACTTATTTATTGTAAAGCTCATCGCTCGCGAGACACCGAAAAGTCAACATTTATTCTCCTCAAATTTCACGTGTGCCAATATTGCTGCCAAAAACCAACAGACAGTCACAACTCACCCATAAGGGAAGGGGAAATAAGGGGTAAGCCATATGCAGGCAGATGTAGCCGTACCACCAACCAACAGCCAATCACACTACACTTCATAGTGGAAGGGTGATGGGGGGGATGGATGTGAGTAACCAATCACAGCACACCCCCTGAGGAGTGGAGGAGGGAGTCACATAAACCAGGGACAGAGTAGTAGTGAGGGGGAGGGGTACACGGATTTTATGAAATGCCACTTGTGCCACCTTTGCACTGAGTGGGTCAAAACATACCGGCTCCTACTACTTAGTTTGTTACTTTCTAGGTTCACTTAAAAAATAATAATTGGAGTGAAAGTGGCTAACTAGATAAATTTTTGGACATTATTTTCAAAACAACTATCTATAGGCCTACAAGTAAATAACATATAGGTGTCTCTCTGTGATTTCCGAATTTTTCACTTTTAATAATTTTTTCACATAGTATAGTTGATAATTAAGCCATATCTAATGTTAATTTTTTTCGTGTCTGTTAGTCAGTCTGTCCGAACGGATTTAACTCAAAAACCACTGAACGTATTGACATGAAATTTACCCTCTCTATAGATAATAACTCCAGGACCAACTTAGTTTTTGTTTCATCTAGATATCTCAAACGGTTCCGGAAAAAGTTATGATCAGTGATGTAAATAGGTACTGGATTAAGCTTTTCTCAGCATTGATAAGTGCATAAAAAAGGCATCGTTAAAAATAATTCCGTCATTTCTCCTTTCATTTTTGTCTACGGGCTGTCCACTTTTCTTCTAAAAAGCCGTCGTGGCACAGTGGCTAGAGTTATTCCAAGTTGGGCCGCAGTGACCCATTGGATATTATATAATATATATATATATATATTATATATATATCAAGTGAGGCCGCAGTGGCTCAGTGGCTAGATAACCCAATACGGGTGCCGCAGAAGTTCAGTGGCTAGAGAACCCAGTAGTGGGGCCGTAGCTGCTCCTGGGGTAGAGTACCCAATACTGTGTCATTAGCCTGCTATAGCAAGTGGGGCCGTAGTGACACAGTGGATAGATATATATCAAATGGGGCCGCTTTGGCTAGAGCGATGATATTACCAGGAATATAATTAGGTACTGGATTAAGCTTTTCTTAGGATTACTGCATAATAAAAAAATTGTTAACAAAAAATTTCTTCATTTATAATTTTTTATCTATGGGTTGTCCTCCTCACCTTCCAAAGATAAGTGGGTAGATCGACTCTAAGTCCTAAATATCATGCTAACGAAGTAGCACTGGTCTGCTAGCATTGTGCGCGACTAAACCGCATCATCACTGAAAAACCGCTGGACCAATTGAGACCATATTCACACCATATGTTATTGAGGTGGCGAGTAAGGTTTTTAGTTATTTTTCATTCCGACAGGTGGCGCTGGAGTTTAACTTCTATATTTATGGGCCGATTTTGCTCATACTTGCAGGTAATGTTTGTTGATCTAAAAGAGAAAAATGCCAGCGATACCACGGTTAAATATAGGTCGACGTACCCGACATAATATAGAGGACGCAGATGGCAAAATATAACGTGAACATTCGCTGCACTAACTGAAGAGGCATGGACACAAAATCGAGAAGCACACAGCTCACAGAAGGCAGGACAACGTTCGCGGGGATCACCTAGTATATAATAAAATGTGTTTTTAACGCGGTCGTCTAACTAATGCTAGAAATCTATTGCAGTATATTCGAAAAAGTTTGTATTTTGAAGAAACTACTAAACCTACATCTAGTATGTTTTCTTAAGGAAAGAAAGCAATTCCGATCGATGGTGGATAGTACTTTTAAGACATAATTAACATTGGAAATGTTATTTTCATGTCCAAAATAGCTAAATGTGGCCCTTTCAGATGGTTGTACCTCAAAATCTGCGAATCGGATACATGGGAAGCTACGACAAGGGCATGCATTAAACTTTGCTACAGAGTAGCGTCCAATAAGACTATAGGGCCACGGCCTAAATTCCTGAATTTCGACTATCACGACGAAACCACTGCGCGATTGTTCATACGTGCGAGTAGAGAACATTTTACGTATGCCGGACTTCATTTGTTTAATGATAGTGATAGTATTCTAATATTAGTAATATTTCGTAATCAATAACATTGTATTGTGTCCTAACAAATTCAATACATCTGAAATGAAAGATTGACCATCAATGCCTTTGCTCTGTAACGGGCGTGGGAATAGGAACTGAAATGCCATGATAAGAGAAAATCTCTTTTAAAGACTACCCCTTACAAAAAAATATGGTTTCTAATCCCTTATTGCGGGGACAAGCATGGGAGATCGCATATATTGTTGCAGCACAATTCAGTGACCAAAAAAAAAGTTGCACCAGGAAATTCAGAATCAACTCTCAAACGAATTTGGCAGAGGGTAAATTAAACAGCAAAATCAGTCTGACATTTCAATGTAGAAAGGTAAGAAAACGGCACAAGAAATTAATTAAAATAGATGATTTTATATGTGGTGCTGTGCGGAGAAACATACACAATTTAACACGACGAGAAAAAATTTTACTATAGTTCCAAGTGGTACAGTATATATTCATATTTGTCTATTATCTGATGTGGCAAAATTTTTATGAGTGGTGTGAATATTTTTTGGTTCAAAACTTTTTTTATGTTTCAGCATTTTGCTATTTTAGTGAGTTCATAAGCCCTAGAGTACCATCTCGACACTTTTACTTTTTGTTATCTTCCTCATAGATTGGACTCAGACAAATCACTGGTTAGTAACATAAATTTGCAGATGCCTTTACATTTTTATGCTCGTCCTGAAGACATTTATATGCCTAGGTGTTACTCAAACAGCTTATCAAGACCTTAAAGCTTAACATTACTTGTTATGTCTTCTATTACCACGATAAGTATAGGCGAAAACGTTTAGATATGCTGGCTACGATTGAAAAAATTAACGTGTTTCCTAATTTAGGTAAATGTACGTAATGAACTCGTCAAACTAAAATGCGGAAGTTCCACTTTTGCTCGTGTAGTAAGGACTCAGAACGCTTCCAGCTGTGCAGAGCTAAAGGAAGGCCGCCGCATGCACAGAAGGAAAACGGAGGATCTTTTGTTTCTTGTCACACACGTACGCACGCGCACACACACATATATACATATATAAACATATATATAACATTGTGCATGACGAAAAGAATAAGCTCGCGCATATATTGCCCATTAAATCTGTTGAGGCCGCAATGGCTGAGCGGTTAGACTGCTTGCCTCCCACCAAGGCGAACCGGGTTCAATCCCTGGCTGGGTCATCCCGAATTTTCGCAAGTGGGAATCATGCCGGACTATACCTCCGATAGGCGAGTTTTCTCGGGTATCTCCCGTTTTACCCACCCTTGCATTCCGGCGCTGCTCCATTCTCACCTCGTTTCATCCTCATCAGCTCTCAAGACCTTGTTAATAGCAAATGCTTCATAATTAAATCTGTTGAATTTATGCAATCCTCTGTCACATGTATGCCCATATATGTGTGTGCGTGCGTGTATGTGACGCGCTTACAATAATTCAACCTTCGATCTCATGCCGACATTAACACCACGAATTATTATCAAATAATTTATTCTGGAATTTAATTTTTATGTGACGATATTGCTTCACAAGAAATTGTTTTGTTGTTGGATTATGAGAGGAAATATAGTAATAGATACAGAAAAATAAAAGATACTCAGAAATGTCTGGCACGTGGTAAGTGGTAAGTAGGTAGACGGGAGTTAATTTAGAATTTCGAGCGTGCCTTTCTGCAAGATGAAATTATTCGGGCGGGAGATTCATCCGGAGAAAGAGAATAGGGGACCGCTCTCGCCGCCGCGGTGGTGTTTATGAGTTCATGTCCCACCTCGTAAACCAATAACTCGAATCCTTAGGAAGAGGGAGAGGGTGGAGGCCTTTAGCGGGGGCGCATTTGAGAATCGATCGCTGCTAAAGCGAGCCAGGAACTCGGTCACGTTATCCGTCATCCCGAAGTCTCGCGTCGTAACGTAACATCGATGTTGTAATAGGAGCGTCCCTGGGCGAGTCGACACTTCCAATAAGGTCGTATCATAGCGACTGGACTGCGTTGTGAGGAGAGCACAAGTGTGTGTTTCCGCCATCGAGGGCAATAAGAACAAGGAGACTAGAGTTGTTAGCCCAGAAAATGCATGTGTTGTTACCGGTCCACTTCCATTTTTCGCCCGCTTTATCTCGGAGATGTTGTCCGCTGCAGAAATTCTCGCGATGGGCTCTTCGCCTCATGAGGCATGCACTGTAGAAATCTTTAGGCTCGCAGAAAAAAAGTATACTTATTCAGGGCTTTGGGAAAAAAGTCATTTTTGTATATATTTTTGATGTATATTTAATACAGTCAACTGCTAAATCTCAGGTAAATACCTGTTCCTTAATTATATTATTTTAAGTTGTGGTTTCCAGAATTTGTTCTTATGTAGTTTTTGAACCAAGGCAACTAATTATATTTTATTGGCAATTGTTTATCCGGTATCCCGCATGGCAAATTTTTGATGAAAGGCTGGCGTTGTGTCAATACGTATTGTAAACACACCCGTCGTCCTTTGCAATTCTATACCCGTAAGAGCAATTTCGGTCATACGTATAGTAGTCATGTTTGGCAAAGTCGATTTAATAAGCCACTTTCCGTCACGTCACGTCGGGTAAACGCGCCATGCATTTGAATGCATAAGGTTAGGAATGAGATGCTTACGAGCTACTAATGGTCTATGTGAAAGAAGCTATAAAAACCGCTGATACTAATAAACTGTGATTGCGAAAATGTATCTTCTGATGTCCTCTAATCGGTCCGGAAATCTTTAGGATTTTTTAAATTATTTGATGCGTCTTCCATGCGTTTCATAAATTTTCCATTTTTCCCCTTACCTTTACTGCCCCATTTCTCCTCACAACGTATTCATAACACATATTTAAGGCTACAACAGGACATATCCGTGACTCTCCCTTTTGTGTGAAGACGGAAGATGAGAGCAATGCCATGATGAACCTAGAGTAAGTGATGAACCGTGTTCAGACGAAAGTTTGCTTGTTGCATTTCACACTTTAATGAGCAGAGACCAAGGGTAAGAGTATGAGTTTAGTTATGCAGATTTTATTTATCTTCGCAAGTCAATAATATTGAGATGATGTTAAGTATGACTAAATATTCACTGAACCATTGCCATTTTGATTTGCGTTAGCGAGTCAACTATTGCACATTGTTCTTATCCTTATCTGTTATCGGTTTGAAAAAATAGTTCGTATTATTCGGTTGGAAAATGTTCCCTTACTAACGCATTGCGCCGTTGAGGAGCACTATATAAACTACCGAATAAATAAATAAGATAATTATATTTATATCTTACTGTTACGGCAATCTTCCCTGATCGTGTAATTTTTCGCGATCCTGTTGTGCGTTTGCAACGTTGTCAGAGCTGTCAACATCATAATATTGTATACCGAAGCAATCAACAGATGTAAGTATTTTTACAAGGCATGTTCAGACGAAAGGAGTTCCAAGTGCGCCACTTGAGTAAGTGGTAATAGTTTTTTAACGCCACAGGTATGCAAGCCATTACAGATTAACGGGTTAGTGATCACTGTGTGCGTAGAAAAGTGTGTTTCGAAGAGATCGTTACTCACTGGTCGCGAATGATCCGCGAGGTCTCAGAGGAAACGATGAATTACACGCATCCGGCAAGGCACACAGTATGTTTTGAACATACTGCTTGAAGATTTGTCACCAACCAGGAGATAGAGATGAAGTTAGCAACTGCTTCAACCAGCAACATAAATCTTTCTTCGCATTCTGGATTCGTCTTCTTGAACTACAGGGATCACTTTTATCTAGAACTGTTGTCTTATTTTTTCCTCGTCCAATGAGTTTCATTTTGAAACGTCTCGTAAATGGGACTATTATTTGTTTGTTTTATTATATTACTACACATTGGCTGTCATGAAAGTACGATGACATGTGAGATAGTATAATAACGATCATGAATTCCTGAAGTATAATGTATCGAAAGGTTTGGTCTCAACATCGAATTTAAATATTACGAAAACAGAGGTAATGTTTGTCGTACGTGTTTAGCTGTAGTGTGCTGCTGTTGGCGTTCCATAGATACAGCTTTCTCGGGGCTTGGTGTGTTGTGTGTCACATGCCGGGTCTTGGGCACCGCTAACCCTCTTGAGCAAGCACGTGTTTGGAAGGGGAGTGGGGGGTGGCGTCGTGCCCAGTGTCGTTGCCACGACTTCCACCCCAAGGCGCCTCTGGAGAGGTCTGGCCAGAAATAGTCGCCGCCGCCCCGTGTTGTGGTAAGCAGGGACGCCTTGTGCTGGCTCGCCCGCATAGTCTGCGACCTGCGCCAAGCTGAGCACATGGCAGGTGAGAGTGCTGCTTGCATGCCGTGACGACTGATTTTCCTCGTTGTATGTCAATGGTGCCTTCTCTTATTGCGGTCTATGTTCGATTCTGGGGTCATCCAGATCTGTGCAAGCTGCCGTAGTCAGCCGGATTATATCGGACGCGACTATATGGCGGAACTGTATCACGTCCGGCGTCGATCGGGCAGACCTAGAACGTTCTCCAGCCCTTTCGTCGTATATGAATTGTTTATTCTTCGGTAAAACGATTGGTTTTTCAGCGGGTTTTTAAAGTTAAACCGTGTGCTATTAAGTTGTTTAATTTTATACAAGCTCATGGTTTCTCTTCCTTGAATTTGTTTGCTTAATATAATAATTTTTAATAACTATAACGACGCAACTATAACGACGCACTTTGCCAGCATGACTGGATGTCTGTTCCCATTAATATATATATATATATAATCATGGGTCGATTTCGCTTCCTTCCGAAAGTAAAGAACTGAAATACTAGTAGATTAGAGTTATCGTATGAAAACGAGATATATCAGGCTTGACATTTGCGAGGTTCGTCGCCAATTTGTTTATATTTACTGTCTGTTACAGCTGTACCACATTAAAATAAATTTCAGAATGCAAACAGACGAATTAATTGGAGAGGTATGTAATATGAAGCATGCATGCCCCACTTCCTCTCCACTTCCGACTGAAATCGCAGCAGTGTTCATTCGCTCGTACAGATGGTACATTTTGTGCCGATGTGTCAGTGTAAATCTAATCATTGAAGTGGTATTGTGATTTCATATTTATGTATAAAATGATTTTTACATGTAAATCATAGAGGTTTCTTTATATGGTTTTGTACAACAAATTCTTCATACCTTAGGAACTAAGTTGAGTAAACCCGTGGGGTACAGTTATATATATATATATATATATATATATATATATATATATATATATATATATATATATATATATATATATATATAATATATATAATATATATATATATATAATATATATATATATATATATATATATATATATATATATATATATATATATAAAATTTACGTTCGTGGTTATCGGGATACCCTGACAGTGTGATGGCTTAGTTACTCGTGTACAATCTAACCGCTCCTTCGTCTTTTCATTTGACTCGTGGAATTATATAATTTTATATATACTGGTTTGTTTAGATCAAACGAACAAATGGAGATTGGAAGGTTGGTCGTGAAGAATCTTTGCGAGTGGAACCGAAATAGGAAATTAGGCGTGATTGGCTTACGGAGTGTAGTAGCGGGAATTCCAGTATCTGTACCGCCATTGTTATTCCGGTAGGCAGCGCGGGCGTAAGGCCAAGCGCACATTGGGGCACAGGATGTGCTTCGTGTGACGCTGCGCTGCGTAGTTCAGGCTTGCTCCGCACGAGCGAGTAGGCACATTGGAGCGCAGTATTCACAGTCAGTACAGACGATAGGTATGATGAACGCACGATTGTTCTTAGATTTGAGTTCGGAATCATATTCAGATTTCAAAATGGAAATCTACTCTATGATAATCGCAGAAGAAGAAATGGATTTTGGCGTAGTGAATATATGGAAAAGATGCGTACAAATTGAGAGTTTGTCTTAACAAATGAATTATCCGATTCGTGATTCAGAAACTCTTGTCTTAATAGACACCAATTCGAAGAAGTGCATAGTATGATTGAAGAAGAGATCAGTTCGGAGGGCTGCAATGCACAAAAACTAATTGGGACCAGAGAAAAACCAGCCGTTTTCTTAAGGTAAGATCATATAGTAAAATAAAATAGTATGTAATAAAACTAAGAGAATGTATATGCAGCATTACATAGTACAGTAAAAACCTATGTAATACACATTTTGACTGATTTAATGCAATGGTGCGACTAGTAATAAAAAATTATGTATAGAGAAGGAAATGCATTTCATATATTTTAAAGGTTGAAGAGATGTAGAGTTAGCAAACGTAGGCTAATTGCAACAATAATTCCACATATGTATATAAGAAAACTTAAAATAGCATGGACTGTATGACCAGAAAAAGGGATATTATGGATGTCAGTTTCGCATCCCACAACGAAGTCATATTGCTGCACATTTTCACTGTACATATTATACACACTTTGGGAAGAACTAGAAGTTCCTGGTACACTTGTCATTGGCATGGTGGTAGGAGATGCCTAAAATTATGTTTTTTCTTCTGCAGATACAGCCTCGAAAAGCTTTCTCCTGATAACAAATTGTGATTGTTGCGGCAGTTTGGAAGTTGAATTATACATAGATAGGAACAACTGATACAACTCATCTTTTTCTTTAATCATACTTTCATAAACTTCTTGCCTAAGTTGCCTTCTTTCATGTATTCGCTCATTATGTTTTTCCATAGCTTCCTGCATTAATGTAGAGACATTGTTTTTCGTTTAGGGACCCTCTAAAAACCGTTTCTTTTTTATGTTCATATCTTCTAACGAATGACATCGTTTATTTGCAGTGGTAACACCTGTATGTGGACGGTTGCTGTGGGCACATTATTTGCATCATTTTGTTCAAGGTTTGTGTCCTCTTGAGTTTGTACAATACTATCATCCAAATCTTCATCCATGCTATCGTCCTAGCTGTGGACGACGTTTGATGACATTGGTCTGTTTGCCATATACGGCAATGAAAATTCCATGTGTGTTTGGTACTTCCATGATTTGATGTCAATGTGATCAGAGCCACTTTTTGGTCGCAGTTTCTTTTGCCTTCATAAAGCATCCAGGTGGCACTGTCTCAGTTTTTCCCACGTCTCCTTAACGATGTTGCCTACACATGCAGAATAATTCAGTTTGTATGTTATTAAGTCGTGTCTACAATAGGCCTTGTCCACCGACATGCTCCAGGACATTTAAATGGTGATTGGTGCACGTGGCACAGTGGTGTTATGGTTCGCGCCCGCAAGTACGTACAAATTTCCTAGGTCTGAACCGTATTACAAAGAAAACCTTTCAAATAATAAAATGCACGGAATGTTACATAAATGGTTTTGCATTGAAAATTCCTTTCATCTTTGCATATATTAACTGAAAAATGTGTACAAACAATATATACCAATATGTGTTTAACGCGTTCCCAAGAGAGCGCGTGTTTAACGCGCTCTCTTGGGAATTTCTCAATGGTTTGTTGAATATACTTTACGATTGGATTAAGACATGTACTCGCCATGCTCGTTGACAAGTCCAATTGTAGATATGGCTGAACACAATATATTTAACCCGTGAGTGACAGGATGAAAACATTTTCGTTTAATTGATTATCAACACAGTGTGTCTTAGTGTATAGGTATTCGTGAACATTAGTTCCACATATTGGGAGTTGTAGTATTCAGTTCTTATGATAATGTTCACTCTTTCAGGAAAACGGTATCATTTCCAATTAGAAAATAACTTCCATCCTACCTCCTCGGACATATTTGATTTTGTTTGTATTCACATGGAATTATTCTACACCTATTGTTGCACTTTTTCGGGTACTTACTACTGGGGACTCCTACATGAGTCTTGCTTACAGTTACAGAATGGGAGATCGGGCGGTATCAAAAATGGTGAATAAAGAATCTGCTGTGGTACGCAATTGTATTCAACTAATTTATTTACCTCAACCAACAATTCAAACTTGGGAGAGAGCTGGGCAGGAGTTCAAGTAAAAATGGCGATTTCCCCACTCTATTGTGTCTGTGGACGGCAGACATATCGTCATGAAAAACGTGCCGAACGAAGGTTCTACGTTTTTAAATTACAAAGGCACTTTTTCCACTTTTTAAAGACTACTGTTGATGTGAACTATAAATTCACTTCTATAGATATGGGTTTGTATGGTCGCTTAAATGACATCACAATTTTTTATAGCAGTGTTTTAGGACATGCACTACATTGCAAGACTTTGCCCATTCCACCACCCGCAGAATGTTCTGGATTTATAGATTTACTACTTTACCATTTGTTGGTTATGAGGCGTTTCTCTTAAAGGAGAATCTAATGCGACCTTATCCAAAATGTGGAGTTAATGGCAATATGGACAATAAGGTATTTAATTATAGACTTTCTAGGGTGCGCCAAACAGCAGAACGTGCTTTCGGAATCATGGCTTCAAAATTCCGAGTTTTTAAGAAACCATTCGAGATAAAGCTTGAGACCATAGATTATATTGTTAAGGCGGGTTGTATTTTGCATAACTATTCATGAGCGCATACCACGTCTAGTGAGGCATGTGATGATAATACAAAAGAGATGCCTGCAGACCAACGGTTGCCCTTATCATAAACTGTGAGACCCCCTACAAACACTTTCCACATGAGAGAGAACTTTACCTGCTACTTCAATACTTCAGGAGCTGTCCCTTGGCAATGTGAAAGTGTTTTGCGTGGCAAATACTGATACAAATTTGTGTATTACAAATCATATTTGTTTACCTGTATATTTCACAATTAATTATTTCATACACAATCAAACATGTATGTCTTGAATACTCATTATATACTACTATAACCATTCCCTGTTTACTGCTAAAATTAACTGTGTTTATTTATTGTGCTCTTCTGATGTCCACAATATAATATAAGTTGTATGAGAAATAATGAACTGAGAGCAATGTGTGAATACAGTAGTAATCGAATAAAGTGGTAATTAATAGCATTTACTCACCATCCTTCAATCCAGTTTCTCTTGCAATGTTATCTCGTGTTTCATCCTTTTCTTTGCTCTTCAAGTAATCTGGGTGTGACGCATCGTACAGAATCCTATGGGGCCTCACAACTTCTATAAGCTCCTTTGACATGCTGGACACTCCAAAATAAACGTCCGAACAACTTATTTTCCACTACTTCGGTAGTAAACACTGCACACACACAGGCTTCCAAACGATGACTGCGTGCAGGAAACTATGTACAGTGCCTACAGCGCACAGACCCGTGCAGGCATGAACCTGTGCTGCGCGCCAATGTGAGACTTCCAACCTACACCTACTGTTTGCATTTTACTGCACTACGCTGCGCTATGTAGAACTACGCAACTACATCCCAATGTGCGGCATGCAGGATGCCCTGGCCAAGCATTGGAGGTAGAATCAGCAAAGCACGTGCCGACGTTCCGACGTGTAGTACAGGCAGATATCCCGTCCAATGTCTAAGATGGAGATAGCATCCTGGACGTCTTGAGAAAGTTGGAGACCACAATGAAGGACATTGCTACCAGTGTCTGTGCAAGGAAACCCAGTTTTTATCCACCTAAGCGTCGGGGAATGTTGGTTATTTAGACAAACAGGACACTAGAGTGCCCAGTGCCCGCAAAGGAACTGCAAGACCCGGCAGCCAGACGTGAGTACGACTGACAGCTTGTTGAGATGACTAGAGACGGTCGTAGAGGAACTTTTGAAATCCGTAGAGGCAGCGAGATCTGTCCCTCGTTGACGGAGGTGCCGAGAATTCTGGAACTGTGGAATGGAGGGACACTTATTAGCCTGCTGTCCAAAGGTCCCAAACGAGACTAGGCATCGAAGAACCGGTCAAGGGACAGCTGCACGAACAAATGGAACTGACAGCCGCAGTAATAATCATCCAAACCACGGGCCCATCGAAACAACTGGTAACATCCTATCTGAGGAAACGAAGAAAGATCGCCATATAGTGGTAAGAACAAGGATATTGCACTCGAACCATGTAAGAAGCCACCCAGCAGTTAATGCAAGCGAGGAAACGAGAGAGGTCCAGTTTTTTCAGATGAAGCTGCACATATGGGTCTTCAGAAGAAGGAAGGCAGTCAGGGGGCAGGGTACGAACATATCGCAGTGTCTAGTGGCATCAAGAGGAATGCTCGATGTTCTCCAAGAATTGTGGATGATGCATTCAGGGAAGGATGGCTAGTGTGGCTGTATGAAAGAAAACTCCTTCGGGGGAATACATCTTAATGCCAAGAATGTTGGACAGGCCCGTATCAAATTTTGAAGCAAGTAAGTGACACTTCCTTCCAGATCTGTCACCGAGACTCCTGGGAAGAAAATCCTAAGGTTGTCCACATCGACCGACTGGCACTGTACGAAGGTCCTGATTCTGTAGAGTCTGTTCGGAACGAACAGACTTAAAGAGGGGGCAGTGTTACGTCCTGCAGCTGGCGCCGACTCAATTGTCCCGTACCGTAATCGGAGACCCACCTCGCCCTTCCCTCGTCCTGAAATGATGTGCTCGTTACTTCCTGATCTCCCATTCTGGGAGTCCCGTGAATCTCGACAGCGGCGAGACTTGCTGGCGTCACAGACCTCTCGCCTGCTAGAGTTTCCGATACCTTTAGCGACGACGCAAGAATGTTCTGGTGAGACTGGCTGGCGCCTCAGCCCTCTGCGACACATCACGCGAGTTGGGGAAGATTCTAGTTGGCGGCCTAAGACCTATATATACTGCCGCAACCCAGCGGCCGGCAGTCTTTGATGGAGGCCATCTGGCCGAGTGTGCGCGAGCGAAGGTAAGTTGGACGAAGACTGGAGATTGCGGGACGACGGCGAGTGAGGTGTTCGTGGCTTGAATGGACGAGAGGGTGTGAAACCGACGAGTGAAGCCTACTGTGCGTGAGGGCGCCTGGAGGACTCTAGAACATTGCGACTGGCGGGATATGGACTGAACTTAAGTGGGGCTGAATGGAAGTGTAATTCTGATTTAATTGTAAATATTCAACTGTCAAATATGGACTCATAAATTATAAAATAATTTAATAGGTCGATACACTCTCTATTGGGACTTATCTGTAATTATTTAATTTGATTGATTTCATTATAAATTTTATTAGTTGCTGTCAATTGTGAACAGTAAGTGTTTTTAATTTATTGTGAGAATTTGAGTTCAGAGAATTCTGCTTTAGTTATTGTAAATAAAATTAGGACATTACATTAATACTTTTATTTGATTAAGACCTCCATCCCTTAACGATATTGTTATAGCCCACTTAATTTCTAGAGAGATAAATTGTAACAATACGTTTCTGTAGTAGCAATAAAGAATTATGAGTATTTACCATTGCTTGCATTTACATTATTTGCAATGGTGTTGCAAATTTATTGTTTAAGACACGTTTTCATGTAATCTGGATGACTTGTATCATATAAAACCACATGGGGTCGCACCGCTTCAATAATTTGTTCCTCCATTCTGCAGACCCAGCGGCACTCTGCGCCGCACGTGCGTAGGAAACTGTGTTTCGGACACTGCGCAGCGCAGTTGGACGCAGGCGCAGCTGTACTGCCCTGCCTTTTAATGTACGCTGCGGCATTTACACACATGGCTGCCAGAAACTGCGCTGCGCTGCCCTGCGCTGCGTCGCTTGCGTCTCAGTGTACGCCCGGGCTAACGAATTTGCTGCTTGGCACTGCTGTGGCGCGCCGCTGTGTCCAGTCACTTGTCAGTAATGTACTGCCACTCGCGATATTGCCACGTCAGCTATCGGGCATCTAGAGCCATAAATGGCTCTGGCGTTCAAATGTCGTGAACCTTACGTTTTTATATTATCTTTGATTACATCCCGACACGGACCCTTGGCCGAGGGAACAGTTACTGGCGTAAAAGACAATTATAAAAAAAATGAAATAAGAGATTGAACGCTGTTAAACACACATACTACAGAACAATAGACTACAATAGTTTGCAACTTCAATCCTGACATATGGCACTATAGATTTTACTTGAGCTTCTATATTAAATATTATGGGAAACACAAGCGTGCGTCCTTGCGCAAGTAATTGTAGATGTTTAAAATATATTCACAAAATGTCAAGACTACAAATCAGTGTTTTAAAAATTGTTTTTTTTTTTTTTTTGCGTATACGATTCTAAGAAAATAAAGCACATCTGTGCAATGATGGCTTAATTTCAATGTCGTGGTTATCTTTTCCGGCACAAAAAGAAAAGGCAAATGATTATAGTCTCTGTGTGTACGTGTGCGTGTGTGTACATGTGGGTGTCATTACTGACAACATAAATGTCCGATCATACTTGGACACACATCATGCTACTTAAAATTTCTTTGTACCAGAACAGTAAACTGATTTTACATTATTATTTAATCGTAACTTAGTTTTTTTAATCGTATAGGTTTCATGTAAGGAAGAAATTTATTTTGGCGTTTGTTTTCCGTTAAAAAACATCGTTGACTTTAAATACGAAAGAAAATTTAAGTTCTAAAAGCAACAGGCGTGTTTAAAAATTAATTCATGTAGAGTTTATCTGAAACCACCTTCCAACTTTTCTAATGTGTTATTTACACAATATAGACTACAGTAGTATGCCCATTTAGAAATTGCCACAGTTAAAGCACGCTCACATTGCTGGCACATTACGCTTTGATTGAATTTCTTGTAGGACGATTACTCCAACTACTTCATAGAGACAGCACTTTAATTATTCCTCTAACATCGATATAAAATAATAAATACAGCAGTTCGCTAATTTCTTTCAATAAATGCAAAAAAAACACTTCTGTCATATATGTTACCATTGCTGGCATAACGACGCCGAGTGCCGGTTGGAAAGCTAAACGACGGCCATTTCGCTTAGATGAATAAACATGCACCAGTTCAGTAGCATATCATTTGGAACACCTGCCCGTTGTTATTTTGGAAAAAAGTTTACTTTTCTCATCTAGTAAATGCTGCGTTGTGACCACGTAAAGTCATATAAATTAATAATTCGCTTACGAACTCTTTCTTTCCGGGTATTTCTCCGCGGTCTGTTGTGCGTCAACAGGACTGTCAGAATTGCTAACATGAATTTCTCTTTCACTCTCTTACGCATAAATCGAAGCAGGTTTTTGTACATCGGACGTTTATTTTGTTCGTGTAATGCCAACCACACTGTCTGTCATAAAAGTGCATCATTTCTTATAGACTACAGTTATATGGGGCGGAAGAATACGCATCAGGACGGAAAGAAGTAACTAAGAAGGGAAACTGTAGTCCAGCTATCAAACTGAACTGCACTGTTACTACAAATATAGACAAACTGATGAATAGCCTTTATTTATGTTTAGTATGGAGGTGTTCTTTGTAAGTAATAATTAGAGGGGAAGCATTTATTACCAGTGAATCACAGTTAGAGCGTCATACTTCAGCAGTGTTCCCAACTGTATGTGAGAAATTATAAATGTAAGAAATTTCCCTTCAACAGTTACTGCGAGGTTATGGGCGCCGCCAGGCACAAAACCGGCAAGCGAAATGACACGTTTTACAAGTAGTAGGGGCAGGGGGATCCTGGGCCACTAAGCGGTGTAAAAGACAGATGTAGTCCCGTGAGACTAACCTGGGGGAATTCCTGGACCACTAAGCTGGGGAAAAGGGCAAGTATAGTCCCATAAGATTAACCTGGGAAGGGCGGGGTGTTATGGACCTCATCCTTCTCTTCCTCCTCCTCCACCACCATGCTTAGCTCCATCTGATCCACCCTCACCACCCCCCTATCTTAGCTGTGTTGTGATTACTGATGGAATTAATTGGCTCCCTGCTGCGAGATTCTGGCTCTTTTCTCTTCTGGTTATTTATTCTGGATACCTGCTACACTATCAACCCACCCTCTCCTCTGCTATCCTGTGATTGCTTAACCCCTCCCCATCCCCATTCCCCAACCTCCTTCCCATACACTCCTTCCCAGCGAGTTAGGCTGTGTTCAGTTCCAAACTTGCCTGTTATTCACCACTGCTGAAGCCATCGGCCACCACATTAGTTGCATAATTAGAAATAGAACTTTAAGTGATGTGTATATAAAAAGGAACACCTTCAATCTTGCACATTCAAAATTGAGTTGTTAGAAATAAATAAAGCATAATTATATGAAGACATATTTATATTAATATATGTATATAAAACTGCTAAATTGTCAAACATACAATTATGAAGCATCATGTTCATAAAATATTATTTTAAAAGAAATTTAGTTCGGGGGCCACAACAACCAAATATTCAGAACATTTCTTTTAAACAAAACTTGTATCTTTAAATTAAATTTTGTAATTAATTTAGAGAACTAATCATATTGAGTAAAGTGTATAAAGAATCGCATTTATTAGACAGATAAGAATATATCATCAGGAAAAATGATTATATTATTATATCCATCACCATATTAGATTTTAGTAATAATATGAGCATAATTTTTTTATTCTTAAAATTAAATATGTAACCACTCCTAGCACACACACCACATCACTTACCTTACAAGTCATTTAAGTCCTAAACCCTTTCTCGCAAAGTCAATTTTGAGTAAAGCCCTTTTGTAAATATGGTCAAAATTTCCAAACCATCGAGTCTATGCTTATCAAATTCATAACATAGACAAAGTACCAGACATCCACTATAATGCTAAGGTCATTAGACCCTAAACCCTTTGTGACAAGGTCAAACACACCTAAAACATTTTATAAGCATACTTACTCATACTTTCCTATCTACTAAAGCTATACTCATCAAATTTACGTTATACACAGCACCCCCGATGTAGAAAAGACCCTTAGAATCACACACACCTTAAGTCATTTTATAAACATAGTTACTCATGATTACCCATATACCGAAGATATACACATCAAATTCATAACACACACATCAACCCTAACAACAAACAAGACTTCAAGGGTAAACACAACTTAAAACATTTTGTAAACATAGTTAATTATAAATTTATCATATACAAACTCACCAGAGACATATTTACCTACATAATATTAATTTAATTTCCAAATTGAACCAAATTTTATTTATGAATTGGATTGCTATTGGGTTTGCTTAGTATGTCAATTTCCGATTATCGAGTTCGGTTCTCAGTTAGAACATCTAATATTATTTTATATCCGAATTTAACTAACATAATTAGTTTTTATTTATATTCCTGCTTAGAGCAATTAATTAAATGTTATTTTCGTTTTTTAACTTAGATTATTGGGCAGAACACTTATTATATTAATTTTGAAATTAAAAATTATTTTTTACTTATAGTAATGAATGTAATATTATATTTTCGATTACCAACTTCGATTCCCAGGCAACTCACTTCATATTTAAAAAAGGTGAAATACATTCTTACGCATTCACTTAGTTCGGTGTCTAGCGTATTACCTGATCTGTGTCTACTGCTCAACTAATGTGTTAAATGTTCGATGTCAACTGTTGAAGGTCAAGAATGGTGGAGGCAATGCAGTTATATAATGCAATTGGCTGATGATGTAATCGTGTAATGAATGTAATCGTGCAAATACACACTTGCATAAACATGTAATGAATATTTACTAGTTATGAACGTCTAGACGTGAATAATGAACAACAAAACACTCACCAAAATAATACATTATCTCAGCAAAACAGCCAGATGTAAACTATCATATATTTTTCATTTGTTTCAGAATTCTTAATAAATATTATTATGGGTGGAAGATATTACACTTATACTATGCTAGTATTTGCTATACATAATTATCAAGCATGCATATTATACTTAGGAATGACACCTCAAGAATAAAGCATTACCATAACATGATGTCCATATGATATTTTCAAGCAAGAACACTTCCTGCTTTATTCCTGTCAGGTCAACTTACCCTAAAAGGAAAAAGAAACAATGATTTAGGGAGCTTCAACATATACCATTAACCACAGACACAGATTATTTTCAATTAATTACTCTGCTAAAACATATCATCATGTAATAGCAAAACAAACCCATGTGCATGCACACATACATGCGCACACATTCAAACAACTCATTTACACATACCAGAAATTTGCAAAACCACATACAACCTAACTTCACAAGCAAAACCAAATACTTAAAAAATATGTCGCCATATCATACAACACAAATTAATAAATCTGTCTTCCAATACATTATCACACATAATTAATTTAAAGTATAAATATGTACAGACAATACGAAACCTTCAAGATTTCATCTTCTAATTTACTATATAACAGCATTTAAAACAAAATTAAAATCCAAATAAATCACTTGTCTCATTCAAATCGTCGTTATCCCATACTACTCATAGCTATCAAAACATGTTTATTTCATAAAATTCCCTTAATCAGAGAACATTTAAGATCTACTCTTTGTAACTATTGCTTCGATATTTGTAGATTACTTAGCTCTTATCTGCATAACAAGTATTTACACATTTAGACCATTTTTCATCGTACGAGAAGCTTAAGTATTGTTAAAAAAAATTGTATCGGTCATGATATGTTAGGCTTACTTCGGGAGAGTGTACATCTCTAAGTATACATCTTAACATAACAAAAGCTAACATCTGAGTAACATATGTATGATCTTAAGCATAACTTATATACAAGACATCTTGTACAGTAATACACTACACAACAAACACCTAATCAATATGCCTTTCCATTATCTACCTCACTCTATATTCAGCTCCCATACAGAGTTAATCATCTCTCTATATCAATCTATCACAGCTCATCGACAACACACACCCACACACAAACACACACAGAATAATTACCCATCAATCTTGACCAATACTTAACAATCTTTCCTTCAATCCTTACCAATCTTTAACAATCTTTCCATCACTCTTTACCAATCTTTTTCAATCTTTCCATCAGTCTTTGCCAATCTTTACCATTCTTTACCAATCTTTCCCTTAATACTTGCCAATCTTTTCATCATAACTTACCACTATTTAACAATCTTTAAATCAATCTTTACCAATCGTTACCACTCTTTCAAGCAATCTTTAGCATTATTTACCAATCGAAGGGTTTGTAGTTTCTCTATCGAAACAAATAAGAAAAATGTTTCATCTAATGTCTCCAAAAATCTATACATATCGGTAGAATGAATATTTATGTAGGCATTCAACAATCCATACATTTTAATATTGAAGTCTTCGTTATCATTCTCTTAACTTTGATAAGCATTTGCTTATAGCAACACTCAAAAGTTTGAAAGGGATAAAATGAATAAAAGCAATAGTCGTTCATACAATTTATCTTTATTTCACACAATTACCAAAAAAATACTTAGTATTACTTACACACATTCAGTCATATTCTCATTCAACAAAAGTATTTATGCTTTACTCTAAATTTATAGAATGTTTTCTGCAGTATCCATTTAAGGTTCCCCTACTTGCAAATACAAAATTACTGTTAGCACATGTATAGGTCTTATAACTAATGGCAAATTGACAGTTACTATCTTCATGTTGTCTAATGCTAAACCTAATCGCAAAAGTCTTGCTGCAATACTGCATTCGCTTCTCGATGATTGACAAACAATACCTTTACAATTATTCTTAGCTCTATATAGGATACACCTACGAGTAAACACAGTATCGCATCTATAACAGTGGAACGACTGGTCTACTGAACTAAACAAACAACGACTTCATTCATGTCAAAGTACATGGCAACTTAAAATAAAAGTATTTTCCACAATAACAATATTGTTACTATATTGTTTCTAGAGACTCATCAAAAACCCTTGCTGAAGGTGTTTCAGACGGAAAGTATTAAAGCATTTTTTACCATCTTCATAATACAAAAGCGCACAATAACACTGTATGATTCCGTTTGTAACGATCTGACTTCCATAACCGTCGCAGAAGTGAAAACATTCATACAAAACACACGATTATATACTATTTTCACAACAAAACATTTGGTTTATGTATCGCTCAAACTCAGTAAGAGAAAGAGAAACCATCTCCAATACCTAAATATATGTATTTAAAAATTATTTATCAGATGTAGAACTCAAACGCAAACTCCCAGACAGGAAAGCAGCGCTAACTCTAACACCTTAAACCGTTCAACCTAATCAACATTTGCAGAGAATATTTTACTATTATGGTAAGTGTTACTTTTCCTTAGTTAGATTTATAGGATTATGTCATAGGAACTTAAGATAATGTTCCAAATCTACTGTATAAAACAAAAAGATACATAATTTCTAGCAAATTTTGTAATTTTACAGAAAAAAATTGGTAATTATTCCATATTGCGTATCGTAAAGGGAAAACCATACAAACATTCAGTGTGTACTAAAAAGTATCCATTCCAATTGTTCACTTTGCAGTCTAGTGCCGTATCGCGTATCCGGCAAAGTTCCATTTAGCGTATCCTAATTCGGCAACAATGATTCTGTATCGCGTATCCAAGCATTTTTTTCCGCAAATTTTCTTTAGCGAATCGCAAGATGGTGTGCGCGGAATGTAAAATTACAATGTTGAACGCCAGGCAAGTTATTCATTCCTCGCTGGACATAAACAGATTTCTCATCGAGCACGAAATTCTCAAATCGACGATGCGGTGCGAAGAATGCAGGGAATGCGAAGCGAAATCGGTGGAAAACAGGGGCTTGTTTTACTGGTGCCGATGGCAACTAGAGGACGGTTCAAATGCAACTTTAAGTGTCGGCGAAACAGGGCAGTTTCGTAGGAGATTCAAACGTGTCTCTGGGCAAGATAGTCGAGTTAGGTTTACTCTGGCGCCTTATTAAACACCCTCTACAGCAAACTATAGTGAACAAACTTTTGTACTCTGGAAAGACGGTCGTCGCCTTGTTGAGTTTCTGCCGCCAAGTGTGCATAGACTGGGGGTTGACGTACAGGAAGCGCATTGGCGGACCGGGCAAAGTAGTCGAGATCGACGAGTCGAAATTGGGCAAACGCCAGAACCGCAAAGGATGTAAAGTTCATGGCCAGTGGGTATTCGGCGGAGTGCAGCGGGATGATTCGACGAATTTTTTCCTGGTGGCGGTGGATAAGAGGAACGTGGCGAACCTGACCGAAATCATTCGCGAGTGGATCGCTCCGGGCACGACGATAATTTCAGACTGCTGGCGCGGTTACAGGAACTTGGACATTCACGGCTACCGTCACATGCATGTGAATCACAGGTAGGGAATTTGTGTGCAGCGAAAATAGCGGAATGGTAAACACTCGAAACACGCTAAAGATGAAGAGGGGTGAGACGTTGAGGGTGCATACTTAAAACATCGAGCGAAGTTGGTGTTCTGTGCGATACAGCATTCCCTGCTTTGGATGACGGAAAAACATCGTGGGTCGGCTACCTGACCGAATATGTCTGGAAAAATAATCATCGGTACGGGGGACGACTGCACGCTTAACTGATTCACACTACCGACATGCACCATCATAATCGGCGCAGAGGAGATGGCATCGAAGGCTATCCCAGTTTCGACTGGTATCTGTTTGTTACGGTTGTTTTTTTGCAGGCACGAGCAAGATTGAGTTGCTATTGCCATTGCAGTATAAAATTAAAGTGTGATTCACTTGCTGTTTGTTTCAGTTTAAAGTGTGAGTGATGTGTTCTATGTTTTGGTTAAAAATTGTTTAGTTGTGTTGCTCTTTGTTTCAAGTTTAATTAAAGGTTAATTTAGTTGTTGTGTGATTCAAGTATGAATTAATATTTAATTGAGTTGCTGTTTGATTAAAATTAATGTTTATTTGACTTTCTGTTTAATTAAAATTACAATTATTGTTTAATTGAGTTGCTCTTTGATTCAAATTCAAATTAATTTTTTAATGATTTGCAATTTCATTCAAGTTTAAATTAATTTTTAATTGTGTTGCTATTTGATTCAAGTTTAAATACATGTCTAATTTAGTTGCTTGATTCGAGTTTAAATTAATGTTTAATTGAGTAGCTGTTTGATTCAAGTTTAAATTAATGTTTTATTAAGGAGATCTTTAATGAAAATTATAATTAATGTTTAATTGAGTTGCTGTTTGATTTGGTTAAAAAAAGTGTGATTGACATATGTTTTGTGTAAACATTCATTCGCGATCTGGAAAGAAGCCTGAAATAGTCAAGTAGGCCGTGATGGGTCCGCCTGGCGACGACGGGTGTACTTGCACCTGTTGTATCCTCAAAACTTGAATCTGCTAGTTTCAATTATTAAGGTAAATTGATTTTTTTTTTAATTACATTCATTCGCGATCCCGAAGTGGCATAGAGTGGTCGTGTCTGTCATGACCAGTTTGGCCGGTGGCGGATGTAATTGCATATGCTGTTGCTTCCGCAGACTTTGGACCTGCCAGTTTCGAGTGTTGAGGTAAATTATAATAAAAAGTTATGGCTTATATAATACGGTGTGTATTTAATTTTTAAAAGTACGCAGTTTTACCGTACTCTTTAGTGATGGCATACATATAAAACATATGTACTATATTGTTACATTTATAAAAAATTTGAAATTGTAAAGGTTATCCGTTTTGGGTACATCCTTTAGTGACGACATATAGATGAAACGTTGTATAATAAATTGTTACATTTATAAATACATAGAATTTTATATGTACACGGAAATTACCGTTCCCGTTAGTGATTCCTTCCATTGAATCTTAATTTAATATATAGTTAAAACTATAAAAAATATTAATAATGATATAATATTCTTTTTAAAACAAATAAATAAATTATGCATCGCGAATCGCGTGTATTTAAACAGGGACGAGAAAAGGGCGGAAATTTTTTTTTTTTTTTGGGTATGCGATAGGAAACGTTTAGCAATAGTTACATTTGGCACCTAGATACGTCACGGGAAACAAATGGGGTCGTTCACCCTATATTCGGTTTTCGTTTTGATACGCTATAGGAAATAATTGGGTGTAGGTCGAAATTCCCCCCCCCCCCCCCCCCCACCCCACACTACGAACTCTGCTGGGTACGCAATTCGAAACAAGTGGTGAGTGACACCAATTTCCCCCCTTATACGCAGGGGAAAACTTTGTATTTTATTTGAGCTTTTTCCCAGTTGTGGTTGGATATGTAATTGACGGTTTATTGTCTTGACTTTTTTGTCATTGAATACGTAATACAGTGATTTTGAGCGATTTAGATACGCAATACGGAACAGTCGCCAAAAAATTATTAAACTTTCGTGTTTGGGAACACCCTGAGGAAACTCAGTGTTAACCACTTCATTGGTTAATATCATAGGGCGATGACATAGGATCTTAAGGTAGTGTTCAAGATCCACTGTATAAAACACAAAAGAAACATAATTTTTAGCAAATTTGTAATTTGACAGAAAAAAAATCATAATCCCTTCACGATTAGGAACACTCTGAGAAAACTAAAGTGTTAACCACTTCATTGCTTAATGTCACATGATGACATAGGATCTTAAAGTAATGTTCAAAACGTACCATATAAAACAAAAATGAAACATAATTTTGAGCGAATTTGTAATTTTACAGAAAAAGATTCATAAAACCTTCGCGATTGGGAACACCCTGAGAAATCTGGAGTGTTAACCACTTCAATGTACTCAAATTTAAGATAAAATCCAGAAAAATTTAAGTTAAAATATTAATTACTTTTTAGATTATAAGAGAATTCTATATCATGCATAGTTTGTCCATTCTTCATATATTTTAAACGTGTATATGCCATTAAAACTTGATTCTCATTTATCAATCGAAACTATTTTTATCAAATGTATTTACGTAGCGATCTGGTAATGTAATCTTATATTTACTATCTAGAATACAACATAAATTTTTTACCATACTTCATAAATCTGAACATCTGTAACAGCATACCATTTTTTTTTCAAGCTCTTGTAATTTAGTCAATTCAAACGAATTGTGTAACTTGTTTGTAAGCGATTCCATTGTAGTTTATTTATAAAGAAAAATTATATTATAATAAAAAAATTAAAGTTAAAAGTAAATAGAATTAAATCATTTTTATATCATTAAAATTGTTTCTTTATAAATGGAACCATTTCGCCCCTGTGAAATTGAAATGACAAATAATAAAAAATGATAGTGTGGTGAAGTATTAAACATATACAGCTTTTACTGTAATAAATTTGCAAAGATAATCCTTATGACATCTGTAAAAATTGCTGCATTGAAAAAGCAATAAATCGTTATGAAATAAATAAAGAGAAATTAATAAGTGAATGTGGAAAATATGTTTCTAATACACATATTAAAATGCATAAAAATTGTTAATCACATATTACAGCAGTAGATAGCTTAAAAGAAATTCAAAATGGCACTTACCCAAACAAAAACCTATAAGGCATGTAATGAGAATAAATCATTTATATTATTTTCTCATCATAAAATTACAAAGTACGAGCATACAACATTATATAAAAAATTTTATAGTGAGAAACATCATTACAAGAACTTAGACAGTTAAATAATTGAAACACTTTTACGATTTTATTAATTATTTTTTATCTGTATATTTTTTTATTTCTTCATAAATTAGTTTTCTTAAAAATAAAATAAAAAATGATTACGAACAATTCAATAACATATTTGTGTGATCTTATAGAAAAACAAACAAATAGAATGTCAACTGACATTCTAATAAATGTGTTGAGTGAATTGAAATTGTTGGATTAAGGGAATTAACTGAAAGATAAAAAATTTATATATAAACAAAAAAAAGATGATTTAATCAGGATAATTATCAATCAGTGTATTTCTATTCTAGCAGGCAGAAATCGATTTTAAAAAAATCTATGAATAGTTGAAATTATTCAAAAGGTGGGGTTTTAAGAGCTAAAGCTAAAAGTTTAAAGATAAAAAATATTTACAAATTAAGAAAACATGAATTAATTGAAGCTATTACAAATGAGAAAGCAAAGAATAATTGTTCAAATTTATCTTATTCATGTTATGTAATATATGTAACATATGTAACAAATGTTAAATGATTCAAATAAATATTTCTTTTTTCTACTAATTTATTTATAAATCCGATAATTGAAAGGAACCCCCCATTTTAAATTGGTGAAATTAATTGTAATTTTATTAATAATTTTAACTTTTGGTAAACAAAATGTAGTATTCGCATAAATATTTAGAGGGTACTTTTATAGAAAAAAATGGTTGCTGTTAGAAATGGTGTACACTCGACAATGCGTACTGTAAGAAAAATAACTGAATATATATATTGTGACCTAATGATAATATGTGCAACTAATCAGAATTTTCACCATACAGTTTCAGCTGCTAGAAGAAGTAATTATATTCGGATAATCTACTTGATCAAATTGAGAGAATAATTACATCCAATGAAAATGTAGATATAAACAATACTTCTTTTGACATATATGTTTATAAAATGCCAAGAGGAAATATAGGTAAAAAAAAAAGAAGTCCATTTAGCTTAAGTTATAAAAACAAAGAAGTGTATTAATAAAATTAACATTGATGATAATTTATGTGGTCCCAGAGCAATAATCGCAGCTTTAACATATGATATTAATATCATTTTGGCTAGAGAATTAACGAACAATGAGCTTATTTACATTAGAAAAGGAAGAAAATTACATGGAGAATTGACTCGTGAACTTTAAATAAAAATGGGTAAAAAGTGTAAAAGTTCTTTCAGTTTAGAAGATATATATAGGATGCAGGAAATTTTCTGAATATTGAAATTAAAATTGTTTCAGCTGCACATTTTAATTCAAGTATATACTCGGCCCTCAAAAACCAACAACTGTTCATTGGTATTAAACACGATGAACATTACGATGTAATTAATAGTATAAAAGCATTTTTAGGAAGCTCTTATTATTGTAAAAATTGTGACAAACAGTAAAGTAATAAAGATCAACATAAGTGTGAAAAAATAAATAAAAATAAATGTAAAAAACCACAGCACAAATAGTTGGGGAAGATGAAAATGACATTTTTCACACTTTTTTTAATGTACCAGAAAATCAAAATTACATTGGAAAAATACCAGCCACAAAATATTATGATGTCAGCACAATGAAACAAGAAAAACGTGAAACATTTAAAAAATGGCATTCTGAAAAAATAAAAGAAAATTATATTTTTGATTTAAAAAAAGAACTTGCTGAATATTGTTACTCTGATGTTGATATTTTTATAAATAGAAAATATAGATCCTTTTTGCTGCATATCAATAGCGGGTGTTCGTATGGGTGTTTATAGATCTAAATGTATTATAGAAAATACTATTGGTGTAGTTAAAGATGAGAAAAAAAGAAATTTTTAGTAAATAATCAATACCATCGTTAAATACATCAACCAATGTTCGGCATGCTTTAAACGGTGGTAAAGTAACTATTTGTGGAGCTAAATTTTATGGTTATAATGATAAAATAAAACAATATATCAATATCATGGTGTTTTTTTGGCATGGTTGTCCTGATTGTTATTCACCAGATACAATAAATAAATATAATAATGAAAATATGGATAATTTGTTTACTAAAAAAAACAATCGAACGTCTTTTTTTAAGACAAAATGGTTAAAAAGTAAATTAAATGCGTGCTTGTAAGTGGAGAAAAATTTTTTCACAAAAATAATTTAGAAAACTCTAAAAATGTAATCGAACCATTACAACCTAGAGATGCTTTCGGAGGGGGAGGGGGTAGAACAAATGCTTCAAAACTAAAAGTTTCAGGGAAAAATTTAAGATATATAGATATATGTAGTTTGTATCCAACAGTAATGTTTTATGACTATCCTTTTTATCTGATTTAAATATTTGATCCTAAATATTACAACATAGACTGTTTTGGTTTGATTAAGTGTAAAGTTTTACCACCTAGAAATTTATATCATATTGTACTACCAATTATGTTAGAAAAATTATTGTTTACTTTATGTTCAAAATGTGTTGTACAGGAAACTTTAGAATCAAATAAATGTATGGAAAAATGTTATAAAATACTTAAAATTCATAAATTTTGGCACTTTAATCAAAGCAGTAATAATATGTTCAGAAATAATATTTTAACATTTATCAAAATAATATTAGAAACTTGTTCTTGGGAAGATGATCATAAATCAAAAGAAAATATATACGTGTTATTAAACAAGAACAAAATATCGATTTAGCCATTGAAAAATTGAACAAAATCGTGATACACATGCTGTTGCCAAAATTTATAAAAATATTATGTGGGGTAAGTTTGGGCAAGGACAAAATTTAACACAAACAGAATACTTAGCTAATCCTCTTCGTTGGTATGAATTGTTATTAGATGGTAGAATAGAAATAAATAATGTTGATTACATTTATGACAAAATAATTGAAGTGATGTAAATACAACAATATTTATGTAGAAGATAGTAATGAAACATTTACTTTTACTGCTTCTAATCCTCGATTAAGATTATATGAAATGTTAGATATTTAAATTGATAAAGAAATATATTATGATACAGACATCATAGTTTACATAGATGATGGTACAAATACTATTAAAACAGGTCAAATGCTTGGTGAGTGGACAGTAGAAATTGGTAAAAATGATTATGTTGTAAATTGGATTAGTACAGGTCCAAAAAGATATGGTTATCAACTTTTATGTGTAGACAAATAACAAAAATTAAGGGATTTACTCTAAATCATGAAAATTCTTTGAGACTGAACATGAATTCGATGGTTGGATTAGTACAAAAATCATGAAAAATGGGATTATAAAAAACAATATGATTACAAGGGATAAGAAACAAAAAATCTAGTGAATACACTTATGGCAAATGAGTTTAATTTTATCTATGACAAACGTATGATTTAGAATGCAAAATATGATAAAGATACATTATCGTGGGGCTACTAAACAAGTTGTTATATATTTTTTGTATCATTATATTCTGTATTGTTATATTCTGTGTTATTCTATTCTATATTATAATATTATATATTTTTATATTCAATATTCTAATATATATTTTTATATTCTCTATTATTAAGTTTTATATTACAATATTATATATAATTATATTCGATATTATTATATTCTATATATAAATTTTAAGCATACATAAAATCTGTAATATTTCTAAAATAAAGTTAATATCAGCATAATCAAAATCAATTAATCACCATTTTCATCTCTAATTTCTAAAACAATATGATTAAATGGCTCATTATTAATTTTATAAAAAAAAATGGTTAAGCATTAATCCCTAAAATCAAATATTGTTTTAGGTGGAAAACTACTGATTATATCTGTTTCTAGATGGTTAGGTTCATCATATTTTATAAATATATATTCAAAGTTACAATAAATATTTATATTTTTAAAAGGATTAAAATTATGTAACTTAGTACCTATAATTATTGAAAAAGAAGTTTCATTTTATCGAAACCAAGAATATTAAATAATCTATCATCAAATTGAATATCTAATTTAGATTTAATAGATATTGTATTTTTCACTGTGGCTGATGTTAGTTCTATATTATTAGATAGAAATGGTTCAGTTGTATTTATATTTTATTTTAATGATTCATCATTGTACTGTCCTCTAGGTATATTTATATCTTTATTATTATTTATCAATATTATAGTATTATTGTTTATTTTGGGTGCCACAAATTTACAATTTTTGTTCTGAAACTAATTAATGCTATTGATATATCTATATGAATGATATCTTAATGAAGTTCTTTCTTTAGTTTGGAACTATTATTTGCTAACTTAAATACTTTATTATCCATTTAATAAGAAAATCTCATTAAATGAGAAAAGGTTATTGGGGTGTTAGCATTTTAATTTCAGAAGAAAAATCTAAAAATGAAAAGAATGGTGAATTATTACCCAACAATATAAGGGCCATAATTGTGGGCCTGAGTATTGGTGAAAATCTAATTTGATGTTTAATTATAGTCATAACAATAGTTGGATAAATTTAAATAAGTTGTATGTTTCTTCAAAAATTTTTAATCGACCAAAATATATTCGAAAAAGTTAAACATTAAATAAAAAAGATGTATTTTAAATAATAATAATAATGAAATAGTAACTTTAGATCTATGTGAAAATGATTCTTCGGTTATATTTGATTATGATATTTGAGACAATAAAGATATAATCTACGATTATTTTACTAAAGACAGACATAAAAATATAGACGTAATTTGCTAAGTACAATCTTATTCAAAAATACCTAAGCAATTTGTAAGAGGGAATATGAATTTTCTATGGATATTTAAACAAAATACTAATTAAAAGCATATTTTAAAATAATTTTGTTGGTGGAGATACGCCTTATTATAAATTGAAAGTCAGTTGTACGAACTGTTGGGATAAAGGTCATGGCTTTATAACATTAGATTTGAGTAGAAAAATAAAATATGGGAAGTCTAGAAATAAAATTTAAGAATTTAATATTTTATAAAACATTTGGCATGTTTGCAAGCTAAAGCGCCAATATATTTTAAAAATTGTTGAACATGAAGTGTTTTTATGAATGTAAAAACATAATACTGAGCATTTTTTATGAGCCTTAAATGTATGTTGAATGTAACATTGAAATATATTTTATAAACATCAAATATATTTTATTAATATTAAATGATGTTGCATTTGAAATATATGATTACATAAAAATATTTGAAATTCATAAAACAGATGTTCTATTAATTTTAGAATTATGAGCATTATCAAAACATAACCCTATTACATATGATTTTATTATCTTTTTTTTTAAAGAATTTTTCAATTAAATATTTATTGGGATAGTTAGTTTTCATTATTTCATATTTATGAAAACCATTCCATTGATATCCTTTAGTTTATAAGTAGGAAAATCATAATTTAAAACTTTAAAATGAGTAAATAATTCAGTTGTCGAATTAGGAGTATAATAATTTTAATAATGCAGACAACATTACCAGCTGTATATTTACGTTCAGTAAACATATATGTTTAATATAATTATTTTTTCATTTTTCATATTAACTTCAATTGGTTTCATGTTGATAGTTCTATGTTTTGTATTGTATTCTTTAACTAAATCATCTAATATATTTACCCATTTATAATTACCATTTAAAGCACTTTTTTCCCATTTCATTTTACACTGTGCTATTAAATATTTCTACAATATTAGCTTTTAATTCACTATATGTATAATAGCGATTTTTATTATATTTTTCCAAAAGTTCTTGACATTTTTAAATTATAAAATTCAAGACCATTATCGCTTTGTAAATTATGTGGTTTTATTTTTATCAATATATATTCTAAACTATTTTTTACATTTTTATATGTTTTCACTTTTATAAGTATAGCAATTTCTTATTATAAAACATCAATTTTAGTTATAATATATTTATATCCATTATTTATATGTGATATAACTTTTTAATTACCTGTGTCCATCTCAAAAAGACAAATTAGCCATAAATAATCAATTTCACAAAATATCACTTCTCTTCTGGTGAATTTTCTGTTCGATGGTTTATGCAATTAATTTATTATGCCTTCTCTTACATTGGGCAAAATGTTTTTTTTTAATGTTGATTTATTAGAATGACACATTGAATCTTTACTTTATGAATTACATGCCATTTTTAATATATTATTATTTTTAATAACTTTCTTACACTTCAAGCACCAAGTATTCTGAATACAATAGTAAAGATATATTTATTCTCTATATTTATTTTATATTTATTCTTTACTTATATTCTTTATATGTATTATTTATATTTATTCTTTATATTTCACAAATTGCTTCTTAACAAGTTAAACAATTTGTTTGAATTGACTAAACTACAAGAGCTTGAATAAAATAAATATTATGATGCTACAGATTTTCACATCTATGATTCTATGTATGGTAAAAAAATTACTTATATTCTAGATAGTAAATATAAGATTTCATTACCAGATCGCTATTTACATACATCTGATAAAAATGAAATTGATAAATGAGAAATAAATTTTTATGGCTTATAAATGTTTAAAAGATGTGAAAAAATGGTAAATATATGCATGATAAAGAATTCTCTAAAAATCTAAAAATTAATTGATATTTTAATATAAATTTTTCTGGATTTTATCTTAAATTTGAGTACATTGTATATAATGAAGATTATTTAATTTTGGATCATTATCGCGATTTGAGCTTAAATTTGTATACTTTGTTTAAAATAAGAGTGATTTTTTGTGAATGGCAATTTTTACGCTTTGTAAATCCCTATAATACATGAAACACAAAGAAATCTAACGAAAAACCTTAAAATTCATGTCATTTAAAGTAAAATGTGACTTCTCGTAGACCTACTGGAGGCTTCCAAATCATTAAAAAAAAACCTATAATGGAAAACAATGACCTAAAATCATGAATTTCAAGACAAAAATTGGATTGTTTTCACTGTACACATATACTACTCGTTTTGTTTTATCTAGTAGATTTTGGACATTATCTTAAGATCATATGTCATCATCCTATGACATTAACCAAGGAAGTGGTTTATACTGGAGTTTTCTCAGGGTGTTCCCAGTAGCGAAGGTTATATGGTTTTTTTCTGCAGCATTACAAATTTGCTAAAAATTATGTTCCTTTTTTGTTTTATACAGTAGATTTTGAACATTAGCTTATGAGCCTATGTTATCATCCTATGGGATTAACCAACGAAGTGGTTACCATTTGAGTTTTCTCACGATGTTCCCAATCGCAAAGATTATAAAAAAAAATTTCCGTAAAATTACAGAATTTGATTAAAAAAATTATGTTTCTTTTTGTTATATACAGTAGATTTTGAACATTAGCTTATGTTCCTATGATTTCGTTCTATAATTTAAACCAAGGAAAATGTTATCATTTTTCATTATAATAAAACCTTTTTTTTGCAAATGTCGGTTAGGTTAAGTGGTTTAAGGTGTTATATTAAAACCCTGCTTTCCTGTATGGGAGTTTGGGTTTCAGTTTCACATCTGATAAATTATTTTCAATGATATATTAAGATATGGGAGATGGTGTCTCTTTCTCTGACTGAGATTGAATGATACATAAACCAATTGTTTTGTAGTGAAAATAGTATATAATCACGTGTTTTATATGAAAGTTTTCACTTCTTTGTGTTGTTGTGGAAGTTAGATTGTTACAAGTGGAATCACATAGTGTTATTGTGCGCTTTGGTAATATGAAAATATTAAGAATGGTTGAAGACGTACACTCTGTAACCCCTTCAGCAAGGGTTTCTGATGAATCTCTAGAAGCAATATAGTAACAATATTGTTATTGTGAAAAATTCTTACTATAAGTTATCATGTACTTTGACATGATTGTAGGCTTTTTTAGTTCAGTTTAGCATACCAGTCATCCCACTGTGATAAGTGCGATACTGTGTTTTCTCGTACTGATATCCAAATAGAGCTAAGAAGAATTGTAAATGTATTGTTCGTCAATCATCGGCATGTGAATGCAAGTATTGCAGCGAGACATTTGTAATTAGGGTTAGCGTTAGACAGCATGAAGCTTGTAACTGTCCATTTGCCATTAGTATAAGACCTATAGATGTGTTAACTGTAATGTTGTATTTGGGAGTAGGGAAATATTGAGTTGATACTGCAGGAAATGTTATATAAATTTAAAGCAAAGCGTAAAAAATACTTTTGTTGAAATAAGAATACGATTGAGTGTATGTAAGTAGTGCTACGTATTTTTTTTATAATTGTGCAAAATAAAGATAAAGTGTATAATGGACTATTGCTTTTATTCATTTTATCCCTTCCAAACTATTAAGTGTTGCTATGAGCAAATACTTATAAAAATTAAAAGATAATGATAATGAATACTTCAATTTAGAAATGTATGGATAGTTGAATGCCTACATAAATGTTTATTCTACCTATACGAATAAATTTTTGGAGACATTTGGGGAAACATTTTTCGTATATGTATGGATAGAGAGAGAGAGAGAGAGAGAGAGAGAGAGAGAGAGAGAGAGAGAGAGAGAGAGAGAGAGAGAGACTGCAAACCCTTCGATTGTTAAATAATGCCAAAGCTTGCTTGAAAGATTGGTAACGATTGGAAAAGATTGGTAAACTTGATGTAAAGATTGTTAAAGATTGGTAAGTAATGATGGAAAGGTTGGTAAGGATTAATGGGAAGATAGTTAAAGATTGGAAAATAATGGGAAGGATTGATGGAAAGTTTGTTAAGGATTGATGGAAAGATTGGTAAAGAATGGTAACGATTGGCAAAGATTGATGAATAGCTTGTTAAAGATTGGTAAGGATAGATAGAATGATTGGTAAGGATCGATTGAAAGATTGTTAAAGATTGGTATGGTTTGATGGAAAGATTGTTAAAGTTTGGTAAAGATTGATGGAAAGAATGTTAAAGTTTTGTGTATGTGTGTTTTTTATTAGTAGATTTAGTTTTTGGTCGATTTTGGGTTGATATGGGTTATTTTGGATCATTTTGTGTTGATTTTGGTAATTTTGGATCATTTTGGGTTGATTTGGGATATTTTGGATAATGTTGGGTTAACTTGGATCTAGTTAGTTCATTAGGAGCAAGTCTTGTGAGAAGTAAGTTTGCCATTTGGAATATTTTAGGTTCTTTGTGTGTGCGTTTGTGTTATTCTGTGTTTGTGTGTTGTTGGTTAGCTGTGATAGAATGGCTTAGGGAGATGATGAATGCTGTATAGGAGGTGAATATAGAGTGATCTCGTCAATAGAAAGGCATATTGTTTAAGTTTTTTGTTGTTTAGGTATTACTATAAAATTATGTCTTGTATATAAGTTATGCTTAAAATCATACATATGTTAATCAAAAGTTAGGTTTCGTTATGTTAAGATGTGTACTTAGAGTGAAATTATTAAGTTTGATATTCAGTACATAAACATTATTTATAAGTGTTCTTGACTTGCAATGAAACAATGAGAATGTTCTGAAACGTATAGTTGTCTTCCATCCTTGTATTTTTTGTGTATTTGATGGGTCGATGGGTATTTGGTTTCAGATCAATAAATACATACATAGTCGTTGCAGTTGGATATTCATTGTGCTAATACTTTGGTTAATTTACATGATATGTGATTAAAATAAATATCTACTTATCTTGTATGGTTATTGAATCACTATGTATATACTACTTATATATCTAAATATTCTGGCTATTATATATTTTTTGTTATGCGAATATACATATTTTACTCTTGATGAGTGACATCTCACGTGCTCAACTCTTCTGATGTAAGCCTAACCTATCATGATCGATACAATTTTCTAAAGTTTCTCAAAATGTTAAGCTGTACAGATAACAATTAAACATGGCATTCTTCGGAAGTTTGCGATAATTAGTTAGCCTTTCACAAAACTCTTCCTAGAAGAACTAAAAAGATTGAGGTATGTTAGGTAATGCATCGATTTTCATTATAGAGTGTGGATGTTTGTTATGTAATTAGTATTAAGTATTTGTGTTATTACAATATATTAAATTAACAAGTCTTTAACTTAAAGATAGGTAAAGATAATGATAATTTTAAAGGCTTTTTTAATATCTAATGTTTAAGATGAGTGGGTTTAAACAATTATCGCTCATAGTAATTGATATATGCGTATTTACCTAATTGGGAATTAAAACAAATAATATGTTAGTTAACTGTACATTCCTGCGTTTAGGTTGAAGTTTTGAATAAATCACTATATGTGCTGGAATTTCGATGCTTTTCGAAGTAGATAATTATAGTTACATTTAAACAACACTTAAGCTTCTTGTGCGATGAAAAAGGGTTTAATTGTGTAAATACTTGTTATACAGATATGATCTAAGTAATATACAAAGATCGAAGCAACAGTTAAAAAGAGTAGATCTCATCAAACGTTCTATGATCAAGAGAATTTTATGAAATAAACATGTTTTAATTGCTATATGTAGTTTGGGATAATACGATTTGAGTGAGATGAGTTATTTATTTGGATTGTAATTTGGTTTTATATGCCGTTATATAGTAAATTAGGAAAAGGAGTCTTGAGGTTTTCAATTTTTTGTATATCATTCTACTTTAAATTAAATATGAGTGATAATGTGTATTGGAAGACAGATGATGGATATTTATTCATTTGTGTTGTATGAAATGTAAATATATATTCAAGTTTTTAGTTATGCTTATAAACTTTGGTGTCTATGAATTTTTGCAAATGTCCTGACAGGACTAAAGCAGGAAGTGTTCTCGCTTAAAAATATCATACGGTCATCACTAATTTTACATATTAAATGATTGTAAACATGTCTGAGTTACTTTCCACAACGTTTATCAGTTTAGAAAAGGAAACGCTTTGCATCCTTCGAAGAGAATAACTTTTCTACAAGAGAACAAGTGGAAAATGTTTGTGTTCTTGTTGAATTTCTAAATCCTAATTTACCTGCAATTGTCAGGGTATAACAATTTTTGATCAAATACCTGGTGTAGTAGTATCGCCCGAGCAAAAATGAACAAAATTATTATTTTTTTTTTTTTAAAGCAGTATCGTGAAAGGTGGCAGATAAACGTCTAAATCCAAGTAACATATTAATCCAAGTTAACCTTTCACTTTGCCGGTCCTGCGCTCGGCAGCCGCGTTAACAGGGAGAGTTTATCTCCAGTTTGGATTTGTGGAATCATCGCCACAAGTCTATTGGAGGTTTTTTATTAGGTTTGAAATATCGACACAGCCTAGAACATTTTTTTTTAACGTCTATTGAAGTCTATATTGGCTGACTGTTGATGCTTGTATTATGCGGCCTGTACGCCCGCATAGGTAAAAGATAGTTATTTTGTCTTGGCAGTTACAAGTAAAAAATTAAGTAAGCCAGTGAAACTGCAAAAGTTGACAATGGTTGAGAAGATGTTGTTGATGCCGTGCTGTGCTAAAAACTATGTTAAAGGTTTTCAAATAAGTTATAACTTACGGTAAAATCTGAATACAAAATGGCGAGAAGTGCTCCCTTTATAGAAAAATAAGTTAACTATACGAATATGGAGGTGGCAGATAAACGTCTAAATCCAAGTAACATATTAAGTGTCCATACAATTTCCCCCTCTCGAAATTGCAGATGTTATACGCAACCGTAAATTGCTAAATAGAGACGTGACTATAGCAGGTATGCTTCATTATAATGTAAGGAATTATAATTCCACATAACCGGTCTTTTGTTTTGCGAATACTTCCTAGAAGTAAGGAATATCCTTAGTAAACGTGGTTTGTGACCAATGATAAGTATTCATACGCCAAAGAACCGACAACGAAACAGGACGTGAAACGACCTCGTACATCATGCATCGCGTGACAGTTGTTCACAACGCATGCTGTGGTGTGGACGGAGTCTCTCGTGTGTTTTTCGGGCACTACAGACAGCCGAAATTGGCCCAAAACCTTTTGAAGCACCAGTAGAAGAGAGAAAAATCATTATATCATTGTATCTTCATACCACAAGAAAAATAATTTTTTCAGATCGTAGCCATATTTGGAAGGAAGTGTAGTAGTACACAGAGTACTATCAAGCCACATAAAGTTAACTATGACTTAATAAACACGGAAAATTTTATTTTCTGTTACAGGCTCAACTCGAACATAAAGGCGAAACTTTTATATTTTGTCAATTCGATATCGCTGATCACAAATATCATGACGCGGACGTCTAAATCGGTAGCTTTCTGCCTCAAAATGGCGTTCAAAGATGGCGGCTCAGCTGTCGGACCATTTTGTATCTAAGTTGATGCAGTTATTTTTCTATTAAAGATTTTTTCAGCATGTAAAAACTGTTTTGTCAGTTTTCAACAGTAGAATTATAACATATCTAGATATATAGTGGTATTTAATAACATATTAAAATTAAATTGTGAAAGGAAAGGTTCCATCAGTATTTCTTTATGTACGTTTTGTTGTCAAAGTTTTTACATTAATCAAAACATTGCCATGACGAATCTTGTAGCAAATTTTATTTGCTACATGTTGCGTTAATTATCATACTTCTATGTTGAATCATTCGTAAGTGAGCAAGTCAAAACAAATAATTGGCGACAGAATTGCATAATTTGTCAGTATAGTGATTGTAATTTTTATGTGACGTCGGCATTCGCCTTCCCTCCCGTTTAACGGCCAATTTAAAATCATTAACGTGGACAATAAATAATGTTATTACAAATCATTACTCTCCTAAACAATTTGTTGTGCCCAAATCATGTTTTCACAATCTTGAGAATTTTTTATATCAAAGTAGAAGAAAATGCCAGACTGCACACCACAATATAGCACAAAAAGAAATCAAAATGAAACTTTGCTGGTCTGGTTTCCTTCCACAATGTGTTGTCCGAAGGCACTTTCAACTGGTCTTTTGGGTGATTTCTACAGCATTTCTCCGCACGGAGCGTACAGTCTTCCGTTTGTGGTGATAATGATTTTTGTAATTCTTCATTTTGCAAGTCTCAAAGCTCTTCACTTTATCACTGTAAATATCTTCATCGGTATCAAAATTATCTACGGTTTCAGGATGGATAACAGCACATTATTTATTAAACTGGCACTTGCAAAGTTCTGCACACCTTTGGTTTGACTGTGCACACGAGCAGGAGTCCTTTGAGCAGAAATTGCATCTGCAGTTTATTAATTCCAGCACTTCTTCTGGCGCCGGTCGAGTCTGCAGCCACATTACGCAAATGCGACCAACAGTAACCTGTTCACAGCCATGTCTAATAGGTGAAGGAGCATCACTTCTCTGATCAACTGCTCTTCGCCAGATTGCAGCTTGGTAGTTTGTTTCTAGACATTCAGTCGAAACGTTGATTAGCAGGGTGGGAGAAGTTCTGGTTCAACTTTTGGTTCTGATCTACCGCTAACCGTATACCGTACATTTCATACAGAAATGCTTCTAGAGTGAAAAATTGATTTTCTTCTACAGTCCAAAATTGTCCCAATTATTTGAAAGTATGCACATACACTGAACTTTGTCTTACTGCGATTCTCAGAGGCTCTTTTCCCCTGTTTTTATTTTATAAAAAGCAGATATGGTGTCAAAGCCTGTAAACGCATCAAAACCCAATAACGGGTTAGAAAAAACGTCTCCTGTGATGTTATCTGGGAGTTCCTTTGTAATGCGTTCATAAATATCGTTAAGTTTTACAAGTCTCTAGTTTTTCTCTTGTCCCATTCTCGTGAAAATCTGCGCTTTAATTATCGTGTAATGCGATAGTAATAAAATTAATACATCTCTATCGTGAGCATAGATTACAACACGACCAAAGTTCCTTTCGCTCAGGAATGACGTATGCAGAATCATTATGGTGGCAGCCTCCCTGTGGTCACAGGCCAGATCTGACACGTATTTCGTCTCTTGACTTGTTATTCTTATGCATTTACCTTCGACAAACAAGACTAATAATTCCTTCCCTTTAAATGTACCTCGCAGTGCCAGGCTTCTCTTAGGAAAACAACAATACATTCTGGTTCTAATCAGAAGAAAGGAAGGGAGTTTCCGGTGAGGTTGTGGAGTTGCTCCACAACCTCACCGGAAACTCCCATTTGATGTCACTGACGAGAGCTGCTTCTGTTTATTCTTGACGTCTCTTCATTCCTTGGAAAGTTTTTATTGAATTTTTTCGGTATTCATTAAAAACTACGTGTATTCGAGAACTGTGACAAATCAAAAGGCAATTCAGGATTATTTCTGCCACTTAACCTAATATGAATTGTATGTTAATTTTTCTTACCACATAAATTCCATCGAAAACAGATGCACATCTAATGGGATAGTTGTTTTGAGAAAGTGTCTCCTTTTCCAAAACCCAGGTAAGCTGACTTTTGTCTGCTGTGGTCATTAGCATCTGAAGTGCCCGTGGTAATGGATCCAGCGGATGTGACAATAAAATTCTCATATCTATTTTTCTGTATTTTGCAATAAAGGCCAGAGTAGTAATAGGGGCGGTTGGGTCCTACTAAAATTTTAATTAATCAGATTATTTATTTGATATCAAATTGATAGACCCAATTAATCTGTAATTAGTCCGATAAACATTTTGAATATAATTAATCCATTTATATTACTGCTATAAAATTAGATTGACTGATTGATAGATAGATTCTAATAATATAAATTTAAATTAAAAATTAAAAATAATTCTGACTGAGTGTATATATTTGGTACGCGTGGTAAGGTTCATTAAGTTTTATTTTGGTTGGGGAGCGGCAGCATCGAAATTTACCCTTGGATGTCTGGCATTGTACTGAGGTGTGATGTGTTGGAGAAGGGGTATGTATTGTGTAATATTTTATAATGGTATTGAGGATGGGGCAAAGGAGTTCCTTCCCAATCGTCTGGTAGGCGACTGTGGGAGGAGGAGAGAGCACCAAGACATGTGCAACATGGCCGGCATCTGAATGTCGACTGAAATTATGGCGGAAAAGCATATTTTATTGAAAAATTAATAATGGGCAAAAATCCACAACTGCAGTGTACTAACCTCTTCTATATGCTAGGAATATAATTGATGACAAACAACAGACACTCGTACATAACATATTCACTCCTCGACAAACAGAACATACTTAATTAACCAAACGACTTGAACTAAACGACACTGGTCCTAAACACAACAACGATGTATCCTACATAGAAGTAATTAACAAAGGTGATTTATTAAAAATGCACAAGTCCAAAATTATTTTCCCTGCTTACAAATGGAGCGAAAATCCAAAACAACAGTTTACTATCCGAAAACTCTTTCCCTACTAATTTAAGTTTTGCCAAACAACACACAAACTTACTAGTGATGGAAACGATTTGCACAATAGTCATATGCATCCTGAATTATACCTACAATGAAGCCAAAAAGATATTGTACTCCCCTAACACTATAATTTACGACTAACAGAATAAATTACACAAATGAACTGTATAACCAAACGACTTATATTAAACCACACTAGTGCTAAACACAAGAATGATGTATCATGCAATGAAGTAACTAACAAAGGTGAGTTCTGAAAAACACAATGAAAATTATTTATCCCTGTTTACGAATTTTAGGCACAGGTTTATATTTTCAGTGGGAGCTAATAACAATAGCATTTTAACTGTTGCTTATATTTTAATACAGAATGATCTACCACTTAAACACTTCCATTTAACACAATTACACTGAGTGTTTCAAATGAAATTTTAACCACGGACAAAGAAATAGCAGACAAGCACAGAAATCTAACAACTTACCCCATTTCCACATCAAAATGAAAACTCAATTACCGCCCCAGCAATCCTGGTGTTATAAAAGAATGGGAAAAAAGGTATATTAATATCCTAACGAAATGTCCAACATGTAACCAAATGACTTGAATTAAACCACACTAGTCCTAAACACAAGAATGATGTGTCCTACAACTAAGTCATTTAAAAAGGTGAGTTATGAAAATTGCAATGAGAATGGAAACTAATCACAACAGCGTTCTAGACACACACGTATCAGCTCTTGGCTCTACAATGTACCGTGAGAACCATGGACAAATTAATATTAGCTCTAAAATCAATCGCTCAAACAAGCACAGAATACAAACTTACCCCATTCCCTGAAAAAGTTATTTAATTTTTAAAAATAATTAACTCACAAATGATGTATTCACAAACATAGTTTACGAGTGCGAGTAAGTTTCCCTATCATTAGAAGATGTATTAAAAATAATTTTAATACAAACACAGTTCAAACCCTAACAACTTTTGTGAAACGTATTCAACACTTTGCACTCACTTTTCTCGATAATTCACATTTTCCAATATGAGTAATTTTATAAAAACTTGTTAAACTATCGCACTTATTTGTGAGGAAATGTACGAATACTAGCTAATCAAGCCCTATCCGTACTACTTGAATGAAAAATAGCTCGCATTATTTTTAATAACAGATGCACTTATACATTAAATGTCTTTACGGAATCGCACTTCTTAACACAAATACAGTTGAAAGCCTACCAACTCTCATAGTGAACCCTTTATGCAAATGTAGATCGGCTTCAGAAACGTAGTTCACATGCAAGTTTCCAAATAATCCATGTTTTATAAAAAACGAAATTATTATATTACACACATAAATATTACTGTGGGTCCTATACATTTAATGTTACAAAGGGTAAGGGTGGGTTGCCGCCCCGGGCACGGGACTGTGCGGAACCGCAACGAGGATGGTTGACCATTATAAGCACCGTGCCCTGCCTACACCGTGGCACGAGAGGCCCCCAGGTCACTGACCACAGGCAGTGGGGTGCAGCCCTAACAGCAAAGGGTGTTATGTGGAGTGAGCGACCAACATGTCTCTGCATGAAAGTCAATGTGATACTAAGATATTGTAGCCATTGCGAGGGTGGCAGGCTTGGAAGATCCCGTCAGGCCCCTCTCGACAAAACCTGTTTGTTTGTATTCAGCCCTGGAGGAGCCTGGCAGGGTAAACCACAACACGGTGAAAGGCTGTATTCAAGCAGCCTGTGGGATTGCCTCCCTCCGGACAAGGAGTTCGTACCACTGGCAGGGCATTATACTCAATGCTTCTGAGCATGCCATGAACCAATACACTCCTTACCTGTAGGAAACCTGCAGGCTTCACGCAAATTCACATCACACATTTTCTTTCTGGATAAACACTAAATTCTGACTGATTTATGCAATAAGTGTGGATGTAGAGTAAATGCAATTTCTAGGTGTTTTAAATATCCCATGGAAACTGTCTGCATTTGCTAAAACACATTAACTACTTTTTTTCATATTTCTTTAAATACTTGTATACAGTCAGTAAATTATTTCTTTATTTCACCTTGTTTTCTGTGTAGTGCTGTTAAGGCAAAAAAAATTGTTTACTCTGTTGCGAATCTTCATAAACAAAATTTTTTTACTGCGTTAAATATTAACAATTTTGTTGTTATAGGTGATATTCACGCAAATAGACTTCACAGTGAGAGAGTATTGCTCACTGATATGCGATGTGGTCTACCAAAGTGATGAGCCAGTTGTTGCGAACACACTCGTTAAACCAAGTGAATGAAAATCATGTATTGGTGTTCACACCCAAAAATTTCAGCTCACTGAAAACATATTATTTAACCAGGGTTTTTTGTTTCATTATGTTGATACTCATTTTTCCAGATATATCAGTAAAAATATTACATCAAAGAATAATTACATGTTGTTTGTACAATGTTGTACATGTTGTTTGTACAATGTGTATAGTTTTGACCCGTTGTTGATAAAGTAATACATTATATTTTATTTTTGCATTTACATTAACTCACTCAATTCTCTAAGAAACATGTTTTATAAAATTCCAGATCTAGACTCTGTTTGGAGGTAAATGAAACAAACATTTAGAATGAAATACATTTTTAATATACCCCATTTTTCAACCACCACAATATTTATTTACATATGCAAAAAGAATCAATCTTCTTTATATACCAGTGTTTCACAAATTTCTTTATTAATTTAAATAGTCATTCAAGCATTACACTTTGCATATTTTATAACATATAGTTGAGGGTGCAGTAAGATGCTGGTCCCACATATGGGGTACAATGTCGATAACATTTAGTTGATGTTGCAGGGAGACAAACTCATTACTCTGGAATTTGGAAGAAGTTTTTATTCATAGCAAATGCTAGATGAAGCATTGGTTCACTTAATGAAGCACCACAACACAAGAGGTGCAAGGCTGGTGTAGGAAATTTGGTACGCATATACTAATAGTGGAACTTATACAGGATTAGTTTGGAAAGTTCGATAATGTCAACACAGGTGTACAAAGGCTTGTTAAAAATAACAGAGCTCTTTAATATATCGATCAGGATTAGATATTCATCGATTATTTGCCATACCTGGAATGTAGGCCTTCCTATTGGCAATAAACTTGGAACACTTAAGTGTTCGAAGCACCTATGATAAATGCCCTATATTGCAAGATACAGATGTCCATATGCGATATTATTTGAAAAGTTCACCTGCTCCCACACACACAAAATTCCTCAAGTCTTGGTTAGGTAAGGCATAATTGTCTCGTCATAAATTTCGCCAACATAGGATGAATGCAGGACAGGAAGAGAGTTATTTTGAAAATAAAATGGCTCCATAGCATCTTCCTTGGCTACGAAAGTCTTTAGATATTTACATACTAATGTTACACTAATCGTAATAGACTGTGGTGATGATGTAGTTAAGTCTAAGAGAGGGACCCTGCACCTCATGAAAAATCATTTAAAGTCTGCATCAGTGCTAGTCGTACATCAGTTAATCTACCATTCAATGCACTAGCCTGTATCTTTTTTCTGAGGCTGAATGATAAACTCTTCATTGACAAAGACGAGTTGGAAAGTGAATTACTTTCCAACCCTGAATAAATGTATCAATGTTTTGGAGAAAAGGAGAAAATGCAGTAGGTGGAACAGGAAATGCTAACTGTGGTGCAGTAGGTGTAGCCTGTGGACCATTTGGAGTCTGTAGAACCTGTGGAGCATGTGGAACATGTAGAGTATGTAGAACCTGTGGAGCATGTGGAACATGTAGAGCATATAGAGCATGTGGAGCAGATGGAGCTATGGAGCAATGAAGCATATAGAACATGTGGAGCAGAGGGAGCTATGGGGTGATGGAATGATGGAGCAAATGGAGCAGATGGAGTTATGGAGCAATGAATCAGACTGAGCTATAGAGTGATGGATCAGATGGAGCTATGGAGTGATGGATCAAATAGAGCTATGGAGCTATGAAGCAATTGAACAAATGGAGCTATGAAGCGATGGAGCAGATGGGGCTATGGATCGATGTAGCAGATCGAGCTGTGAAGCTATGGAGTAATGGAGCAGATGGAGCATGCCAAATTGATTGTAGTTTTAGAGAACCAATGCTACAAGTTTTAGAATGTTTCTATAATGTGTCACTCCAAGACAACTGCCTCTGGCAGAAATCACACTGAAACTGCATTATTGAGGTTTTCATTCCACATGTAGTTATTTAATGTCGTCGTAAGTTCTGCAGAGCTGTAAATGGTTTGCCACAGAAGTTACACAGCAAAGGCATCATTGCAACCATACAGTTCCAAGTCTAGAATGAAGCTAAAGGTTGCACACATTTTATAGTCAATGATATGTATTCTAGGGATTGTAAATGCAAGCAAAAAGATCCAATTTCGTTACATTATTCGTTTTTGAACATAATATGTCTCAATCCTAGAATGTATTAGATATATGCTTACAGAGTTTTATGTATTAAATTGCTTTCAAATTACTGATGTTTATTTAATCATCATCCCACACAAACTTCAACATTTATGTGAAAACACATTTATAGTTTATTGTTAAATGTATTTAACCAAAGTTTACATAACATTTTGTGTTACATAACATTTCATTGTTAGAATTAATTATATATGAAAATTAAAATTCATGAATTTGGAAAGTCATCAAAACACAAAAGTATTTTCAAACCATTTATTTCGTTACATTTTGCTTACAGAGTACATTTTTTCAACACTGTTTGCAAAATTATTTTTTACATAATATCTTTTCCATTCTATCCTTGCCAGTACAAATATTTTTAGTCATATCATCTGTTTGATTGTTATGATTTTTCATGTATTTGGGCACATGTAATATTATATATTCTGGTAAATCAGGAAAAGTTTCATAAAAGTACGAATACATTCATCGACATTTTTTCAGATGTGGGCAAAATATTAAATCATTACATCTTTCTCCCACTAATGGATATTGGATGTATTTGAAATGAAACAATAAATTGCAAGTCTTTCTAAAATAACTTAATATTCTGCTAGACAAACAGAGTAATTCACACTTGAGTTTCCAGGGGTGAAAGAGATGTAAATACCAGCTGGGTGGAAGAAAGACATATTTACACTACTGTCTGTGTCAAACATCTTGAAGGGTGTACTCCCTAGTCCTAACTTGTCCCCTCTCCTCCGGTGTACGCCTCTTAGGCTGGTCTTTGGGTTTCCCCACTCCCTCGGAACATACCTGTTTTGGAACCTACTGCCTGTTCCACAAACATTGAAATAACAGTTCGGAACTGAAAAATGATGACACCTCACCGCATTTCGATTTTGAAAATATTCTCATGTTTTACATAGTATACATCCCTAAGCACTTTAGTTCTGCAAGCATCGGACTACTGCGATGTATTCTGAAGCACTCATGTGGCATGAGTTACCAACTTAATATAAAAACACTGCTAGCCTCTTTTACTACATATATGTTAGCCAGCAATCACTAGTGTCGATAAAATTATCGCATTGTTGTTATTAATACAACCATTAAATTAGTTGTAATAACATTCACACCAAAAATGGAAAGTTTTACAAACTAGGTATGTAGGAAAGACAGTATATATTTTTCAAATTGGCATAGTCGATATAAGCAGAGAAAAACTTCAAACTTATAAACAATAAATACAATTTAAATTGTCAATAATACATAAACATCTCAAAATATTTTTGACCACAGTTGCTATGGTTGTAAAAAGCAGGGAACTAAGAAAAATAATACATTTCACTTTTTACCAAACACAAGAGAGAAAACTAATTACAAACGCTTTTGCGATGATTGTTTTCTGCAGACACAATAGTGCACAAAATTTATAACATGAATCTTTGAAATGAATGTATATGTTACTGCAATATGTGTATTTAAAAATTCTTATTTAATGTTTATGTAAAATCAATCAGGAAAATTAGATGAAACAAAAATTTGAAAGAACTTGTTGTGATCCCCTTACCATTGATGTCAAATTAAAATACACAGGATATATTACAACAGTTGAGCCAAACGTAAGTCATCGTTGTTATTGCACATTTCATGGTCAATCTATTTGCCTTGATCGGAATAGCAATCACTTGTATTATCAGTGTCACTCTCATCGCCTAATTTTATTAGGAACTCGTAAACAGCTGTCTCCATGAGGTGGTCTTTTTCCCAGTATCCATCTTCAATATTCTTGACATTGGTGCAAAATCCAACCAGTCTTCCTTTGTCATATATTCCACAGCTTTCGTCATTTTGCAATACTTTGTGCATAATCCACTTCCCAAAGTTTACAGCATTAATTCCCGCATTGTATTCACCAGTGGTGGCAATTACCTTATAAATTAAAATGCCTCCGGGAAGAAAACCTTCACGGGATACTATGTGGACAACAGTCAGTCTGTTCGCAGCATTTCCACTTCCTAACACACCTTCAACATCACCTTATTTCTGCCAGCACTTCTTAAATGTTAAGTTAGTATCTATCCACAATTCATCTAAGTAAAATATTTCGTGGCCTTCTCCTCTAAGCTCTTTCAGTATGGTTAGATACTTAGAATGCCTAACTATGACATTAGCTCATTCTACCAAAAACTTGCATTTCTTTTGAGACTGCTTCCACACGAAACCCATGTCTTTCAGGAGTCTTCGTAGTGACGATTGGCTCCACTTCCATCCAATCCTTTCACGAAGAATTAGCATAAGTTTGGCTACTGTCAGTACAACTGTCTTTACCAAATATAATTTTGCTACTGCATCTGTAGTGAATTATCGATCGACAATGTCAATAACGACTTTAATGGTCTTTCTCGGTCTGAAATAAACAAAAATAAGATATTAAGTTGTTTGCATATATTTATAATGTTGCATATACTATGAAAACAGTGTCACCGAAGCTTGTGCCACATCTTCACATATGTTCTCTAGTTTCAATAAATTATATCATGAGGATATAGTTGTTAAGGCCAAGTTGCAACAAGTTAATAAATAGTAACAGAATATTATGTACTGCTGTATTCAAATTATTGAAATACATACTTAGGAAAACTATTTTCTTAGTGTATAACATACAAATTTTCCTTCTTCCACTAAGCTTATGGCTAACACCTTTTTTTATTATTATTTCATAATGCGACTAGTGTCGAACGATTTTATTTTAGTTAGCGTTTAGACTATATGTTTGATAGGGCATTTGGATAGCAAAAGGCTGATCGTTAATTATTGAAGCATGCTACTGTTTTTTTCGTCTTGTGAAAACCTATTGTTCGTTCCTCTAATAAATATTTGAGCAAAAGTTAGTAGCACTACATTGGTTATTTCGGAAAGAATTAAATCATTTACAACTTTGAATTTTAATGGCGTAGGAATTGTTATCTCAAAGATAAATACCCAAATGCATTGACATGATAATTCTGGACCAGTCTGGACCAGGTGATCTAAAAAAAAATGGTTCTTCTAAAGGAAATATATTTTCTGTGAAGACAATTATAATAGCTACAGCACTCGGGAGGCGAGTACTAGCGACATATTACTGTCCAATTCGTTTTATCAGGGCTTGCGGTTGTATGGTTATTTTGAAACTTGGTTCTAATTTTTCTGCTTAAATTTAAAGAGATCTTTGTTTTCATGGTGACCCGATGTTGAACATATAAAACATGACTCAAAATGTGCTCATGGCTCAGTAACCCCCTGTCTGTCTGTCTCTCGCACACACAGTATAATCCTACAATGCTTCGAAACTTTGGGTAGTTTCTCTGTGTGGTTATAGAAGACAGCAATTCAGGTGAGTCGTAATAGTGGCATGGCAAGGGTTTAGTAATGCATGCATGCGATGTAACTCCTGTGGTAACCTGATGGTTGAATTTTATATTCCAAAAGGAAAAAAACAGGTTAGCACTGCCCTTCAAAAATTCGTTGTCACAGGAAATAGTTAATTTAAAGTATAATTTACATACACTGCATAGTTGAAAAGTATACAATATTTGTGTAAGTGATGAATTAGCTATCGTGTCTGCCAACTTTGAAAACATGTATAATTTTTATTGATCATTATGAAACTTACTAGTTTTTCTCTCTTTACATAAAAACTAAATATCATGTGCTTGCATTACACTCATGTACTTGCAGATAGCAAAACAATGTCATTATTTGTTCCTTCATTTGTAGTAAAAATTAAATATGAAAGCAAATAAAAAAATGATTTAAAATTTGTTTTTGTTCCATAATAATAAGTGATAATATTTGTAGTGAATTAAAGCAGTTAATGAATTGGGAAAACATTATGAATACATTAAATAATCATTGGCAACTATACTACAGTTTTCTCGTCAATATGGACCGCCAGCATTAGGTTTCCAGCTGCATCCCGTAGGTGGATGATAAGAAATTTGCATAAATGCTAAATCAAAGAGTAAAAGCTATTTTGTATTACTTTCGTTTTCCTGGAGTTCTTTGCTATTCACCAGGATTTTCTCAACTCTGCCTTCGAAGTCGTTCGATAGAAGGAATGCCCATGCCTGTATAATTTGCTGCTGTCACTATTGCTTGATTTAGAGGGACAAGTAAGCATTTATTTTTTGCTTCATCATTGCACACACTTACTGTGCGAGACTTTGTTAAATACTTTCGGTCATGCACCACACTCTATTGTCAACAACCCCGGCTCTGAAGGAACCATAACTAATATATTTTGAAAGCATGCAGCATAGTAAGAAGTAAGGGCAGTCTCCTCTTCCGCCCCTTCCTCTTCTAACAAACAGCTTACCTCACTTCTGCGCCAAGAACCTTCATGACTTCTGGAAGCGACAGTAGCAATGCCACAAAGATACTAAAACAATTTCTTTCCTAAACAAGTTCTAAATGGTTTATTCCATTGTTCAAATAACTTGCTAATACTCAATTTACACTTTGATTTCTGTATGCATGAGCATGCCATTTTGTTCCCCTCTTGATTCATCTTTACGAAATATTGGTTTACATAAAACCAAATACTTATAAACTAAATTTCACTCGATAGTTCACAACCTTGAAACACATCCTGCTAATGTTACAATTCCAGTCATAACATGCAGAGATATTAGAGATTCTTTCCAATGAATAGTGCTTATACCTTGAGCTCTGGTGAGCTGATAGGCGATTAGTATATTGGAAGTTAACTAATCTTGCGAATCTCCTCCTTTATTTATACTTTCTCTCACCACAGGCAGAGAAAACCACTATAATATTTGCAACATATTATAATTGGAAGCTCATCTTCATACACTTGACCCCAGTCAGTTATCATTGCCCAAGTTAGCATTAATTTAAAGTTTCCTCTACAGAGAAGAATATCTATTTATAGCTATATATTTTATGCAATTGTTTGAACAGTGGACAATTGTATTATTTTTGAATACCTGTTATTTTCCCATTCCACACACTTTCTAAAATGTGTTTTTGCTCAACTCCATTTATGTATATATCACACTTATTTAAGTATTTCTTGCAAAAAAATCTATATTCTCATACTCAATATATCCACTCTCCCATTTTAAACCATGGTGATGTTTGGTAATCCTATCGTTTAGTTTTCTTGTATTTGGTACTTAGATATTTCCAGTAGAACAGTATTTGGAAGCTGAATATTGTTGTTTTCTCTTCCACATTAGTAACAGCTAATTCTTTAATTATAAATTTATCTGGAAACTGATATCCTTGCGAATTGCAAAACATCTCATCAGAATGGTGGATCGTAGTCTACGACTCAAGTCATTATATCCACCAGCTTATATCTTACACAAGGAAGCTATAAGCTTGCAACTCTATCATGAATGATCAGAGCATAAGCTTGTATATTTGCTAGAATGGGTGTATTTGCAATTATTTTACATTGTGAATCAATAACATTACTGCTAATGGTGTTGTTTTGTTTGCTTACATCAAATACAAATATTGTTCCTCTGCTTTTAAATGCATGGAGTTCTAATATTGGTGAGCTGATTTTGTTATAAGGAATTTGCCATTACCAAAGTTTATATTAAACTCAACATAGGGATAAGCTTTACTGTTTAGATACAGTTAAATATTTTTCGTATCGCAACTATCGAATAGTGATCTGTCCATTTTAAATTGTTTTGTCAGTTTGTTTGAAAACAAATGAGAACATATCTCTGCTTTTTTGGGAGAAAAACATTATTTCACATTCCACATGCTTTTTTGTTATGTTTGTGTGTTGGAAATATCTCCAACCACCATTATCTGAATGCAATGTCTAAATTATTTTCTTTTTCCATATATTTTATAAACTTTATGCATTCACGAGTGTTGATTTCAATATGTGGCATCAACCATTCAAAACTGATAATTCAAATTTTACAACTTCCTTGTTGTTAGCTGTATCATATATGGTGTTTAAATGTGTGCTAGTGAATAGAATAATTAATTATTGTTTAGTATTTAATGTAACATGTTTATAGTCTTCAGTGAAGGCAAGTACCATAGTTAGCAGTATACCAACTTCATATTTTCTGCCTGGGTTTATTTGTAGTTTATAATCGCTAGCATTGCTACATCCAGCCATAATACCTGTATGAAGATTGTTTACACTTTGCAAGACATAGTTCTTTATCGTGGAAGCAATTCCAACATCTTGTATTTGGTCGATTTAAACACCATTGAGCAGTTATGCAATTGTGTCGATTAAATGAGGTGTTTTGTGTTTTACAATTCCTGTAGTTACTGGATTAGTGTCATCGACTGTCTTTTTGATTGTTTCTATAACTTGATTTCGATCGTAACACGCAAATATAGTTATTTTGTATATAAATACTTATTTCTGATGGAAATGTGTACGGACCTGCTCAGAATGGTTTATACACATGCATTGGCGATTGCATCTTCATAACTTATTGGTTCATTTCTATTAACCATATATCCTAATTCCCATAAAAGCAATCCATTGTCCTGTGTTAACTTCACAGGTATCTTAATTGAAGTGAGAATTTCATGTTTGCATTTACAGCTTTTTATAGTTACTTTCTTCGAAGCATGTTCCTTAGAAACATAGTTCTTATAAGAACCACCTACCTTATGGCCATATTGACTAGTATACACAATACCCATCATGATTGCAATATGCACGAATTGCAGGTATTTATATAGATTTTTTTAAAATACAAACAAATGATAATTTCTTTGTTTCTAAAATTAATAAATTTTCTGCCTTGATCGACAATTGTAACAGCTATTTCATTAACATGATTAACTATTACTGGAATATATATCAAAGTATTCAGTTTTTCAATTATTTTATATCCTGGAGCCATTGTACATGTGAATTCATGTAATGTATTTGTCGGTTTTCCTTTCAAATATGACAGCCTACAATATTAACATATATACAACATACATTTACCAACTATATATTGACCTGTTTTGATGATTCATGCAATCCATTAGCAGAATACACTCTCCGTTCGTAACCTAACATATTTGGAATTGAATTGTCTTCCATGAACTCGATAGCGACACTACTGTACATCACACTAGTTAACATATTTGGATTTCCATGTAATTGGAAATATACATCTTCAGGTAATGCCGCTTAAATGAACATTTCTAAATTATCTAACTTATAAGATCCAACCAGTATCACAATATTATAGATTTTTTTTCCCACCAATGTTGACCGTAAATGATTGGTTGTGCACATCACTGTTTGGTATGCTGTTGTAAGTAACGAATTCGATTGGACTTATTTGCCATTATCCATCTAACTCCAAAGCAGGGAAATATACCAAACACAATTGCGATGAGTTTCCACTTAATATCAACATAACAGACATATTACTAAAATGTTTTACTATTGCACATACTTATATCCTATTTATAGTCAGAAACCATAGATATAAATGTCCACAATTGTTTTGTATTTGGTAAGTGTTCCATTTTTTAATTGTATCTTAATTGCATGTTTTTAAATAGTTACGTATTTCAATTGGAGGACATAAATCCCTGAAACTGTCATAATACAATGATTGATTTGTGTTTTTAATAATGCAGCCGAATGTGTTCCTTCATTTTCTTTCGATTATCAATTGACAATCATACAGTCACGAAGGCTTGATTTCTTTGGTAAATCAGCTCTCATATACACACCTCTGAAATAGGGGATATTCAGTGTCTTGGCAAGTACAAGAATGTCTTTGTTTGGAAGTGCCCATTTTGGCAGGTTATTTAAAACTTCCTGCATTTTTTCCCATGCTTGGAGTTTTTTGTCGTTGTTAAACTTTATATGGTTTAAAATGCATTCCTTTGCCACTTGACTTAACTGCTCTACTGATTGTCAAAGCTCCCCCAAGGAGTGATCCGAGTGCTGTTAATGCTGGAAGAATGAATAGTAATATCTCGTCTTTCTTAATTTTTGGTTTTCTTTTGCATTTTACACCCATACCTCTTCACTTTTGCTCGCATCATCTAGTCTACAACCCAAGCACCGAGCTTTTCACCTGTTTATGTGGATGGATCCTTCCTTATATTTGCTGCTTTATCGGCTAGAATCGTATCCACTGTTTGTCTGTTTGAGCATAAACTATGTCATGCTCTTTACAAGCATTATCCAAAGAGATTATTCCTTGATCATTCCATGCTATATGTTTTGCAAGCTTAGTTTCAGGTCCACAATAATTATATTGTTGCAAATGCAATTCAAAAGGTAATTTATTAATCATTGTATTCAATGCCCTGTGTCCTTTTTTGATATATTTAGCACAAGCCATTATTTATTTTCTACTGAATGCAAACCTATATATAGACCCGTATTAATAGTTTTTATGTTGGTATGTTACATTACATTATACTGTGTAGAAATGAATGTTGTAAAACAAAATGTGTATCTTTTGGTAATTTTAAATACGAAAGAAAATGTAATTGAACAGAAACATGGACTTCTTTTACCTCCAAATATATGTTGTTTAATAAGCGGCCCTTCTTCATGTGGAAAAACTTGTGTTATTATGTCGATGTTGGAAAACCCAAATTGACTCAAGTTTGAACATGTATGTGTTTTCTGAAACAATACAAGAGAAATGCCAACGATTAGAAATCATGTCGTTAATTGAAGAAATGCGATGTTTCCCTTGTACTAAAAGGAAGATATTGTGCCTCCAAATAAAGCATTACCCAATTCCATATTTATATTTGACGAGGTTTCATGTGGACCACAGGGTAACATAAAACAGTATTTTAGTTTTGGTAGACATTGAAATATTAATTATTTTTACCTATCAAAAATTATGCACATATTCCAAAACATAATTAGCCCAATAATGCAAATAGTGTAATTGTGTTAAAAATGCGCAATGTGGCTCTACATCATATTTACAATGATCATGTTTTGGGCGATATGATATTTTCAAAGTTTAAAGATATGCATTTTTATTGTTGGAAAAAACAATTATGGTTTTCTGGCAGTTATGCCATCACTTCCGCTATATAAAGTAGATATAGGTGTTTATTTGACAGTTTTTACTTCCTAGAGAGAAAAATGAGTATTTCGAAGTTGGGACATAGCAGTATAAAACTCAATCATTAAATGCCTGTTTAACCAAAATTCGCGATGAGAATTGTGATTTGAAAGGACATATATTACATTATGTAGGCATGGCTGTGAAATTTACTGATGCGGTAAATAAATATTATGTGGAAGACTTAAACACTATTACCCTAAATGTATTTAAATTATAATCGAGCAATGTGCAAGAGAAATTAATAAAGTTAAGTGATAAGAATGATAATGTTTATAAATACATGACTGTTATTGTAAAGATTTTAACCAATATTTTGAATGAGTTGCAGAGTAATTAACTTAGAATAGAAGAATGTTTGAATGGGATAAGTAAGGATGTCAACATCATGTTAAACACAATTCTTACAACACAACTTACAGAAATACAAAATATTCAAAGAGTTGTAATTAATGAAGTGGTATCCACTACTATTAAAAAATAACTTGAAACACGAATGGAAGAGATTACACAATATATAAGTGTTGAAATGATTAATAAAATATCTGGTTTAGTTATGCAAACAGATAAGCAAAAACAAAATAATCATTTGGAAATACAAATAAATGATTTGAGAACTAAAACTGTAAGTAAGTTACACAGTTTTAAGTAAAATAGATAGGATTTAAAAGGCATAGTCTACTCGATCTAATGTGTTTCATCTAGAATCCATTGCATTAGCTTATATAAATACTCTAACATTAATGTAACAAAATAAAAAAATATCTGACTTCTTCAGAATTACATAACATTATAGCTGCTGTAAATGATCAATATTACAAGCTAAACAAACCCAAATGGAATGGGATGATTCAAATGAAGAAATATATGAAAAAAAACATCTTACGAGTAGAATGGATACATTACATTCTGTGTTGACTACATCTAAATAAACATCATTTGTAATTAAATTGTGAGAACCTTTAAAATAGACGAATCATAACCTTTTTCATATAACACAACATTATTTAGATTCAAAATGTTATTCACCTACATGCAATACAACATCTGGTGTATATCAACATGGAAACATATGGTTCCTGGGAAATTCAGTAATTATGTTTTTCTGTGATAATTGAATTCAAGTGAGTGATTACATAACTGATGTGAGTGAAGTATTGTGTGAATTATTATTTTTTAATGTTCCAAATGGATATTCCGACACCGATTTGGAGAAATATGAAGTACTTATCTGCCATACGACTGCAAATAATTGTTCAGGAGATGAAAACCACTTGAAACTACATTTATTAAGCGGTATTGCTGATATTGAAACATATAAAGATGAAGTTGGCGATCGATTTTCTCCTGTATATTGGAACAATCCTAATGAATTAGTGAATGGATTAACATTTCTAATCGCTTCGAGAGAGTATCTGAATAATTCACACACAAATGAAATTGTTTCTATTATTGAAGAGCTGACAGAAGGAGGTCATATTACTAATGAAGTTCAGTTAGATTTCTCAAGAACGTCATGCCTCTGCAAGGATATATTTTCCCATAAGAAGAGTTATTATTCATGGTTTAAATGATGTTTTTCAAGCCAATTTGAGTGAAATGACATTGCTTTTGAAGTACAATAAGGGATACAAGTATATTTTAACCATAGTAGACATTTATTCAAAATATGCTTGGGGCATACCTGTGAAGAAGAAGACCGGGAAACAAATAACTGCTGCAATGAAAACCTTTATAGCGGAAAGAAGCACCAAAATTGCTTCAAACCAATAAAGGTACCGAGTTCTTTAACATTTCATTACATAAAGTAATGGGTGAATATGGTATCAATCATTATTTCACGTATTCCTAACTTAAAGCTTTTCTTATCGAGAGATTCAACCTATCGGTTAAACAGCTAATATACAAATATTTCATGTCGAAGGGGACTTGCAATTGGGTAGAGGTTTTGCCTGAAATACTTAATTTTTATAATTTATCACCGAACTATCAAGATGGCACCCGAAAAGGTTATGGACAATATAATGATGAAAACCATTAATAATAATGTTAAAATATTCGATAAGAGAAAGCAAAATTTCAAATTTGGCCAGTATGTACTGATTTGTAAGCTGAAAGCTGTTTTTGAGAAGAAAAAAGTACTACTAATTGGTCTTACAAAATATTAAAAATAATTTCAGTTAAGACAGTTATTTCCTAGAGTATATTACCTCGAAACCTATGGATTTTATGAACATGAGTTGCAGAAAGTTTCTTCTCTAAATTATAATTTATTTGATATAATCATAAAAAAAGGCAAACATGTCTCCTTAGTCCACAGCAAAGGTCTCTCAAAAGCACACGATTTGTGGGTGAAGAATGAAGGTCTTAAAATATTGTAAGATAAGGTTTCTACAATTTTGATAATCAATCAAATATTAAAACATTATTGATGTGGTTTTTAAAATAATCCTTCCGATATTGATGGGGTTTGGATGTACAATTAGTGTGTATTTAGTTTATTACACTTATTGTGAAATCATTTACTTGTTTGATTGGATTACCATTTTATTGGATTACCATTTTATTGGATTACCATTTTATTGGATTACCATTTTATTGGATTACCATTTCATGGATTGGCATTTGTTTGGATTGGCATTTGTTTGGATTTGCATTAGTGTGGTAATCTGTAGCATATGATTCCTTTTAATTGTGATGTAGTTCGTTGCATTTGATTTGTAATTCAATTGGTAAAAGTTATAGATTTGTTTAATTGGTCATTCGTTTGATTTGTAATTCAATACGTTGTATTTGATTCCTTTAAAATTGACATAATTTATTGCTTTAATGTTATTAAAATGTGTTTGAAACATTATGTATTCTATTCTTTGTAATGGTACAGTTCCTGGAATTAATTTCTCGGATTATATTTCTGTGGGGTTTTGTGTCTTTAATGTTATATTTCTTGGAAACAGGATATAATTCCATAGAATTTTGCAGATAAAGAATAATTTCTTGGAACTTTGTGGATTAAAGGCATTTGGGACTTACTTCTTAGTGTTGAGGAAATAATTTTGGTCAGTGGGAATTGTTAAATTTATATTCGCTGGGAGCAAACATTCAGAGACAGTTAAAATTCTGGGGCTGAGAACTTTTTCAAAACTGACACACAGGCTGGAGTTTCATACCCAGGCAGCAGTGTACTGCTCCAGGCCTGAGTGCCAGAGGGAGGGTGGGTTGGGCCAAGGAGTACAAAGCAGGGTAGAGCTCGAGACTGTCTAACGGTAAAAGGACAGTTGTTCTTGGTCAGCCATATTTAGTGGAGCACAGAGGGCAGAGCTCTGGAGATCGAAAATAGATATCCTCTTATGAACTTCTCTTCGTAACATTCATTGTTAATATTTACGCATGTTAATATAGTAATTTAGTTTTTTTTTTAATGTGAACTATCAGGAAACTTGCATGTGAACTACGTTACAGAAACTGATCAATGTTTCGATAAAGTGTTCACTATGAGAGTTGGTAGACTTTCAACTGTGTTTGTGTTAATAAGTGCAATTCTGTAGACACATTTAATGTATATGTGCGACAATTATTTAAAAAAATAATGCGAGCTATTTTTCATTTAAGTTCAGATAGGGCATGATTAGCTAGTATTCGTAAATTATCGCACAAATTATGTACGATTGTTTAATGACTTTTTATAAAACCACTGATATTGGAAAACGTGGATTATCGAGAAAGTGAGTGCAAAGTGTTGACTACATCTCGCGAAAGTTGCTAGGGTTTCAACTGCCTTTGTGTTATAATTATTTATAATATGTCTTCTCATGATAGGGAAACTTATTCACACTGGTAAACCACGTTTGTGGATACGTTATTTGTGAGATAATTGTTTTTAAAAATGAAATAATTTTTCGAGGAAATGGGGCATGTTCATTTTCTGTGCTTGTTTGCGTGGTTGATTTTATAGTTTATATTACTTTGTCCATGTTTCAAATGTTACATTGTAGAGCTGAGATCTGATGAGAACACGTTAGTGTCTAGAACGCTACTGTGATTAGCTTCTATTGGAAATATAAAACAGTGTTTTGAATTCGTAAGCAGGGATAAATAATTTTCATTGCTTTTTTCACAATTCACCTTTGTCAATTACTTCGTTGTAGGATAAATCATTCTTGTGTTTATAACTGGTGAGGTTTAATTCAAGTCTTTTAGTTAAATATGTTCTCTTTGTTGAGGAGTGAATATGTTGTGTCGGAGTCTCTGTTGTTTGTCATAAATTATATTCCGAGCATACAGGATGGGTTAGTAAACTGCTGTTGTGCATTTCAGTCTTTTATTTAGTTTTCGATAAAATACACATTTCCACCATAACATCAGTCAGCATTAAGACACATTTCTTGGTGTTCTCCCTCCCCCTCCCTCAGGCAACAGGTAAATGGTAAATGGGAAGGATCTCGTATACCCTCTTCTCAATATCATTATTAAATATTACACACTGCATGCTACTTCCCCAACACATCCCACCTTAGTACACCATCAGCTGTCTAAGGGTGAACATCGATGCTGCTGCTCTCCAACAAAAAATAATAATAAAGGACACTTATCACACAAACCAAATATATAGAATCACACAAAAATACTTCCAATCTTTTTAAACAAAATTTAAAAAAATGTTAATCTTTTTTTATTGATCTATCAATAAATCTAATTTTAGCGGATTAATATTAGCAGATTAACATTAATCCAACTGTTTGATATGATTAATTACGGATCAATTACCTGATTAATTGTGTCAATCAATTTGATATCAAATCGATAATTCGATTAATTAAAAGTGCAGTAGGACCCACCCGCCCCTACAACTAGCCAGCCGAGTGAAAAAGGAAACACATTATGTTAGAGCTATCGTTTTATACTTGAGTTTTGTTGTGAAATATTTTCATGGGACGGAATGGTTGCCTGCTTGTTCCAGGAATTTAGGTGGCTATCGAAGTTGCAATGATATTGTTTCGACGCGCTCACACATGTGTACTTCAACAATGATGCCTGCTGCGTAGCTGAATATGTAGGAAATAATATTTGCTTCATTGAAATTATAATTTTTAGATTAGTGTACGAACTTTTTCTGTATCCGCGTTAAAAGTGAGCTGTACGTAAAGAAATACTTACTACCTCTTTCCGCTTGCTGATTTATTTTTGTGTGTTATTAATAACCTAAATATATGCCTACATTTAACAATTCTATTATTCAGGACTGACAAAATATTTTTGCAGAATGAAAAAATATTTAATGGAAACAAAACTACAACTTTAATATAAAGTGGTCAGACAGCTGAGCCGCCATATTTGAATCCCATTTTGAGGCACAAGCTACTGATAACGAAGTCTGCGTCGGGATATTAGTACTGAGTGGTATCGAGTTGAAGGAATATGAAAGGCTCAGCTTTATGTTCGAGTTGAGCCCATTTTTATGAAAACAAGGGCCTGGCTCATGGACTACTACCATAGAGAAGACTATACTTTTCAACTCATGAGGAAAACCCCAAAAGTAACCTCCTCAGAAATATTACTGCACGTACAGATGTAAGCCATCTCCAAAACGCTGCGAGACTAGCCTACGCGCTACGTGTAGGCGAACGGACTCCCTAGTGCGTTATAGAGTCTATCGGCCTAGACGTGGCACGCGGAGTATATTTAGGTTACTAAATCAACCAAATGACCAAATTTAGGTCCCAAATGTTTGAGGATTAAGTGTTAAAACTTACTGTGACGAAGAAGCACGCTAAATCTCCTAATATCTCCGTAAAAGAATCTATTTTTTACGTCTTATTTCACGCTTTTTATCATGGATATTATGTGAATTCAAACCAATAAAAAAAAGGAAGACTTGACAATGAATCAGAAGTGGGGAATATTGTTCACTGCTAATGGAAACCACATTTTTAAACACTTTTGGTATCAGAAAGCATAACATTCAAAAATATTATTTTTAAAATAGAGGTCTTACTTAAGGAAAATATTTTCTAATATGCCGAGAGAAAGTTCTTGTAAAATATCGTTTATTTTACGTTTGCTATCTAAGCAACATTGAAATATTGAGTAATGCAGTTACTAAATGGAACACTGGGAGCGCTGCCAAGTGTTGTTCGAATTTAAAACTCTAAATTACCAAATAGCAAATTCGGACTCTGATATGTTTCGGGAAACATGTTTCCTCAAGAAATATTAGTAGGTTTTTCGACCAAGCAGAATATAGAGCCAAAGTACTTATAAGAAAGCCATATATCGGTAAAGCGAACCAAAAGGAGAGACGCAGGAATATATAAATTATAGATACATACTTCTGACGCAAGATACTTTTCGCAAGTGATGGTAAGTTCAACGTATTCCATAATGATGTTAGAATGTTTGCATGGAGAAGTTCCAAAACTCAGATAGAGCCTTGGAACATTCAAGATTCTGTGAAGCATGGCAGTGGTGGAATTATGGTCTGGGGATTAATATATTTAGAAATACTAAAAATAAATGCGCAAAAGAGTGTTGATATGTTGGTTTTGAAATTATCATTACTTTCAACAGGACAACGACCCTAAATACACAGAGGTTGTCCGTCTTTGGTTACTATATCCAACACACCTTTCACTCAAAACCGTACCCTAGTCCTACGACCTGTGGAGTGAATAATATAATATGAAACAACCGGAAAGACTATACTAAAAGAGTACTTCTGCCAGAATAGAGGAATATTAAGACTGAAATAACCAAGTCTTTGGTACATTCATTGCCAAAGATGAAGAGGGTGGTCATACACAAGAAAGGATGGCATTCCAAGTATTAGGCATGACAGAGGTATTTTCCATTTTCAGAAAGTGTATAGAAACTCTTTAAAGACAATCTGGTGGACTACAAAGAGGATTAGTATTAAGAAAAATAGGGCAAATCCTGAATCAGTCCCGCAACAGTTCGCTGTGTCGTAAATAAATAGAAATATCATTAATCAGTTAGGAAAATACCAATAAAACCGAAGCAAACAAATGAGTATCCAGAAAAAACGAAACTAATTTCGCGTTGCTTAAAATTTATTCTCCGGACAATCTCCAAATCGGAAATTGCTACCGGTAATAAAACGTGTTCTAAGACAGTTCGCCGGGCATTGCGTAGGCACGAATGTAATGGCAGGGTAGCAGGGAAGAGGCCCTGCGTCAGCAAGAAAAACATTGCTGCCAGACTGATCTTAACTAAGAGCACCTAAAAAAAAAGGCATTTGGTCACATGAGAACAAACTAATCTTCCTGGCTCGGATGATGTTCACAAAACATGAAGAAAATGTACTACGGCCGATGATGCCGCCAGTACACTTCCTACAGTTAAAAATGGTGAGGTTCACTTATGGTTTGACGGTATATATTTACGGAAACGGTCGCGAATATTCACTTTATTGATGATACAATGTAAAAGTTTGTGTATCATGACATTCTAGAAGAAAATGTCCAGTAGAGTGCAAGAAAATTTATAATTTTGCCTTCCTACATTTTTTAAAATGACACACAAAGTATGTGGCTGCTATTAACTAAGAATGTGTATAGTGGAAAATTTCAAGCAATTGAAAACTCCTCCGTCTCCCAACATCAGCTCCATTGAAAATACATGGCCATCTCTGAAATCTTGAGTACACAGCAGAGATGTTTCTTCCAAGGAGTTTAAGAGTATAATTACTTAATAATGATATATAATCAACCAGAAAGTTGTGAGAGACTAGTCAACTCCATGCAGTGCAGATACCGAGTTGATACAAAAGGTAAAAGTTATTCGACAATATATCATTTATGTTTTGCAGGTTTCGTTATTTAATTGTATAAACTGTATGGATAACAATGTGATATAGAAAAAGTGCACCTTCCTTAGTTTCTTTTGTATTTTATGTTACATGTTCGTAAAAGTGATTTAATTGTTTATAGTAAAATTAATGACCCAGATACTTTTTCCTAAACGAAAGACACAGAACGACTAATTTAACCATCTGAAACAAAGTTGTTTTCATATAATCGAAATTTATTAATAAGAAAGTGACATACGTTTTAGTATAGGCTGTTCACGGGAAACTGAAAACTTTTGAAAGCCCTGCTTGAGATCTACTTGTATACTCGGTAAGTATTCTTCCACCTTATGTAAAATCAACTTTGTCATGGGCCTCATCACTTTATCAATGCGTTGGTCAAGTGAAAATGAGAAATCAATAATAAAACTAAATATTTTAACTAATCTGCTCATTTTATACTTCTATGCATTAGAAAAAAAAGCTAAAGAATTAATTTAAGTTATCACAAATGGTTACCTAACACTTTTTATTCGACGTTAAGATACAGGACTAGTTTCCCCTCCATCGTCACCAACTTTAACGGGCGCATGTCACTTAGTGCGCCCGTTAAAATATATGCAGGCAGGGCAGTGATTTTTTTAAGATTGATTTAAAAAGTGCTCACTTTTTCGTGAACAGCTTTTAAAACTCAATGATGGCGAAAGCTGAGGACTGGGACAAGTTTCGTATTATGTTCTTTCAGTGTCCCGACCTATTTCACTGGGCAAGCTTTTACCTAAGTTATGTGACTTTCCATCGCCATTCTAGGTAAAGCCGGCGTACTTTCCACAGTTCATCTTCGCTAATTAGCCACTATATTAAATGATTTTTTAAAAGTTCTCAAACACCTGGAGCTTTTTGTTACTTTGCGTATAGCAGATATTGCGGCTCTAGTTCGTAACCACTTACTCAATATCATGGCAAATAAAATATAAATACTGAATAAATGCGGGGTTTGCGTCACTCCTATGGATAGGAAGCAAGGTCGTTCCTGCTAATAATTTGAAAGCGACTCGATGCTCGATTGAAAAAGTACTACAGTTGGGGAGGAGGCAATCTCGGGGTAATGCGCACGTAGCCACGTAGAGAAGGTCGCGGTTTGGAAGAGGGGAGGAGGGGTGCTCTGCATGTTAGACGAGGTAGAGAGATGAAGATGAAATACGTTTGGAGAGAGTACGTCGCTTCTTTCGGCCCGACCCGAGGGAAATGTCTCGCGAAGGTGGGGAGCTGCGACAAGGCACAGATAACTTAAACGCGCTTGGAGTACTAACATAGTAGAATTCTAATTTGTCGTAGCCGTGGTTGCTTTTTTTTTTTTTTTTTTTTTTTCAAAATAATGGCTATTTTATCAGTAGTGTTAACTGCGGGGTTCTAAAACACTCAGCAGGGAACGATGTTCCGTACAATCTTGCAATGATAACCCTAATCATTCAAATCACTAAACGAGGCTACAGGCCCACTAGAATGTCACATGGATGTGTGCAGTAGTGTGCAGCGCTCGAGAGTGTATCGGGGCCGGTAAACCTTTCTTCCCGCAAGGGATTTTTATACTGGAAGTCAAGTGGTGGAGAAGGTGTCGGGAGCACCAAGACACGTCCGCCTTGGCCGGTGTCTGACAGTGTACTGAGCTCTACATATGTGGAATGCCTATCGTCGGAAACGCGTTATTCGAAAGAACTCTTTTAAATTACCGAAGTATAAGATTTAATTTATCCCCAAACATAAAATTATTAACAAAACACTCAATTTAAATACCTATTGAAAGATGACAATGTTTATTCGAAAGCAATTAAACACAAAGATATATGAATAAGATTTGCCGTGAATTACATGCAACAAATATTGGTTTAATCACACACACAAACACACGACAAATGTAGTTTACAAACATAATTAAAACGATCTTCTCTGAATTATGTTTCAAATGCACACGCACACACGTAACGAATTACTAGCTAACCACAATGAAATATTCTTACTATCGAAACGCAAAATTATAAGAATCGACTATCTGTATAATCATTCACCGCCTTCCACAAAAGACCCGAGTTAATACTAAACCTGTATTGAACCACTTCACAAATCAATAAATATTATTTAGATTGTTCACGACACACACAACGAATGTACAACAAATTCAAAATATTAAGAACACCCAAAGCCATTTCACTGCCAATTATGTCAAACAAATACACTCAGTCTTACAAGACGCACATATCAACTCGTAACGAATGAACCACATGTTACAAATACGGAGACTGGCCAAAAGCATTAATATACATTTATTTAAACACAGTAACGAATATCTCAATTCCACAATTAACTAACCACATGCATGTTAAATTCATCAAACATACTAATTACCAGTTAATCCAGGTAACTTACCGCATTTCCACGTTTTAACTAACCACACGTTCAAATTTAAAACTCGCAATCCACTTTCCGCCTCAACAAACAAAATGATTGAATACACTAACATCTATGAAGCATAAATTAAACACAGAACATATTATCAATTACATGCACAAAGAAATATAAATTTATTAAACATTTACCATGCAAAAAACTCAGTTCACCGAATCGCACACAAAAGTACACGAAAAATGAAACACTCACAAACGCAGTTTACAGTCCCGCACACTTAAAGACGATCAAATACGCACAAACACAGTTTACCGCTTTGTATAGTATTTAAAAACAACAAAATCTAAAACAATTCACACGCAACACAGTGCCGTTGAGTCCTAACTACGTGGTAGGTTCCTATCCTTAGTAAGACTGCAACGGGCCCTCGCTCCGACCTCGCCACACTTATGCAGACGTAACGCGCTTCGCCCTCATCAGCTGTCTCAGAAACGCGTCGATGATCACAGTCGCATACATACTTTGCAGTCACGCATCCCGGTGATATACGTCTATAAAATTTATTAAGATGTTTCATATCGTATTGAATGTTACGAAGGAAAGTTTATGAAGGTTAAGTATGATCGATCTCCAGCGCTTTGTCCAGCGGACAGCATCCAGCCCGGGTGTACAAAAACAACTAAAATTGTCCTTCTCGGACATATTCTGCCTCTCTCTCTCCCACCCTCTCTCTTCAGCCCCGAAACTAGGGTTAACACCCTAGTCCTTTGTGGATAAGACCGTTGGAAAAAATGTTCAAACATCGCGTCCTAAACTGATATTGAAAGTATTATTCACAAAATTATCTCTTTAAGCTGCAAAATCCCAAGAAATGTCAAATATCGCGTCCCAAATGGAATGTAAGTTGCATGAAAACGGAAATACCTTCAAGCTGCAAATTCTACAAAATATTTCGCAACTATAAGGAATAACATCCAAATGTGCCTTAACCCGAAAAATTCCAAGAAACAGCACCAAAAAACGATGATTTACAAATACGACCTACTTTATGCGCAACGAATTACCATTTCAAATATAATTGTTCCCAAATACCTTTAAGCTGTAAAATTCCACGAAATGTATCTCAATTCCAAGAAATTATAGCTACCATGAATTAAACATATATAATATATCACGTTCCAAATACAGTCTAAATGACATTAAAACGGAATTACGTCTCAAATTCCACGAAATTTATCCAAATTTCAGGAAATATATAATTACAAGCAAAGAAATATAACCTATCACAAACAATTAAAAACCCAGAAATGTATACCGAGAAACTGAACATCACTCTAACATTAATGAATTAAAAACGGTCAATTACGTCACAATTAAAACACAAATCACAAATACGAATTCAATTACAAATCAAACGCAACGAATTACCTTCTAAACAAGAAGTACGGCACAATTATAAATACGAATTACAAATACGAATTGAATTACAAATTAAACACAACTAATTAACATCTAAGTGCGAATCACAAATTCGAAGTGAATGACTAAACAAATGCAGCGAAGTACCACCTAAACACAATGATTCACACATACCAATTAGCAACTAATCAAACGACATACAATTAAACAAAATCAATTACAAATACTGATACAAATACAAATTAATTGCACAATAGTATAAGTTCGAACCCTGCCACAATCGATGGATATATTAAATGAAAATACGTTCCAATCTTATTTCGAAAAGAGGTTTTAAAGACATTTACTAATAAAGTAATTTAGTACACAACGTTACGCCATAAGACCGTTTTCCCCATCTTTAGTAAAATTTGTTTAACATAACAATTTATTAATGTCAGTTTAGTGTTGTTGTGTTACATTTTGATTATGTATGCAGACATACGCAAACCGTTTTTATCAATTAAAAATATACAGAAATGCACCACATGTTAACATTACACAATATTATATCAATCAAACTTTTATATGCAAAGAAAAAAATAGTAAAAAAATCCTTCTTTCAAAAATATATTTTCAACATAATTTCGTCACTTGAAACTAATGTTGAAATGTTTGTAGGTGAGTGAGGAGGGAAGATATAAATCGAGGAGGTGAATCGCGAGCTTAATTTATTTGCGACTTAGATCTTTAACACAGAAGTTGACTATGAGGTGTTAAAAGTAGGATATAAACGGGTTTATTTCAAACCGTGTGGACGACTTGCAAATACAAAAATGTAAGGTATTTGAGCATTGGTGCTGTACCTTTAATTCGAACCAAGAACCTAAGCTCAAGGGACCCGTATTTTGCGAAAATTGTGTTATACGATACTTGTATCCCAACAGAAAATTTCCATGTACGCTAGAGGACTTATTTGAAAATAATATTAGCAGACTTATTGTGGAATCATCTGGTAATAGGGAAATCAGTTACGAACTTAGCAACCATGGCTTTGAGAACACAATTCGCTGGAAATAAGCTTGTAACAGTGTTAAGCATATATTTAGTGGTTGTCAAGACATGGTGTCGTTTCCCTCTGTGTGTAATGGATGGGTGTGTAACGTTGTCAGATCTCGCCTCTACTTCATCAACATCTAAGTGTAACACATATTTCAATAATACACTATATGAACGATAAAAAATATATTTTATTATAGTGTGTTACTAAACGTTTTAAAGATTGTTTTCCTTTGGGTATATAAATAACTGTTTTTGCGTGAAGTTAAAAATGGAAGACATAAGCCCTAAAGTCACTTGCTCGTGCATACAAAAAGCCAACTGTAAAATCAATATTGGGAAGTTTTTTCTTGACTATTACATTCTTAACTGATTAGATCTTGGCTCGGAAAGAAATAGTCTCGTTATCAATTTAGCTTTCACACTCTAAACATTATGTTCTTGAAACGTACACGTTTTGAAACTTTGCGAGAGGACATCAACGTAAGGAAATGTCTTCAAACAATGTTTACCGACTTTGTAAACACCCTGTAATGTACTTATTACAAAAAAGTCTTAAAAAATTATTTACTGATTTTGAAAATACCCTGTGATGTCAAACTGTAAGCCTTTGTGTACTGTAGCCTGTAACCAAAATGACATGTAAAAAATAAATAGACTTTTGCATATAAAAACGTTAGCACGAAATTGAAATGGTAAATCTTCTAGAGAGTTTCTTTTCCCTGAGTGCGGTGTAGTTTTAACGCAATACTTCTACGAAACGTTAATTGAGTTCAGGTGGAAAATTACCGAGTACCAACACGGTCTCATTGGTAAATAATGTTTTAAGGAAAATACAGTAATTATCACATAGCTAGGATTGCGATTAACAAATAGATTCATGCAAACACAGTTACAAAAATATAATCAAAAGATAGACCAACCTCAAATATTCAGTTAAATTAGCAAGTTCAAGCATATTTAATTCCTTACATCTCCACACAGAATCAATAAAGTTCACCAGCAATAAATACAAAACTGATAAAGTACTTGGTTCCAGAGAAACCTGTTAAACAGTTCTGAAATTAAATATATGGATACGTTTACATATCCTATTTTCATCTCGCATGAACATAGTTACTAGTTAGCAAAGGTTCATAAAAAGTTATAAAGCAATGCAATATAAATGTACAAAGCTTTCAACAAATGTAACATTAAAACACTATTAGAGAATTATGCTCACAGAGAATAGCACAAGGTAAACGTTTTGGCTGTACTGATTTTAAATTAAAATGCGCAAACTATTATTATACAGCAATTATAAATCTAAATTTGTTTACGTCCTCGCACATACTAATCTGCCTAACCTTTAAAGAGAATTAAAAACAAATAGAAGAAAATTATTTCATTGCTATATAAAAAGACTAGACTTCACACATAATAACAGGGACGGCGTTAAAACCCTTTTTAATACTATTTCCAACATTTAATATAAAAACATAGTAACAGATGCGAGACTCGTACATCACACGGCCGCGTGTAACCCATTGCCACACTGCATAACTATTTCAAAAAGCTGAATTTAGCTTCCCAACAAATTAAACACACAACATACATTGCCTGGACATGTGTTTTAATGTTAGTAAATCTGTCACATGAGTGAAGAGGTTTCTGTGGTTCTTAACATTGCGGTCTTGAGAACCGATGAGGGTGAAGCGCGATGACAGCGAAACCACACTGGAATGAAAAGGAGATCCCAGAGAAGCCCACCGATCAGCGGCATCGTCCGACACGATTCCCACTTGCGAAAATCCGGGAATGACACTGCGAGGGGTTGAACCCGGTTCTCATCGGTAGGAATATACATAATTGTATAGAAGATATGACTTTAAATATGTGTTTTCTTCTGGGTGAATATGTCCTTGGGTTTTTTCAGAGTGCTCCCAATCGCTAAGGTAATATAATTTTTTTTGTGCATTTAAAATTTTGGAAAAATTCTATGGTTCTTTTTGTCTTGAATGGAACATTTTGAACAGACGGTAAGTACGTTTAAGATCCTATGACATCATTCAACGATGAGGTTAAGAGTTTTCACTACACAATGTTTTTCTGACGTTGTTAGGTTGTCGAGCAGTCTAAGATGTTGGATTTAAACTTTAGTTTCTTGTAAGGGTAGTGTAGGTAGTTCTCTTTCTCTTACTGAGTTTGAGTGACATGAGAATTAGCTACATCATATTTAGACATATAAAAGCTGCATGTGCGTCTTGCTACAAATAATCCAAAAGTCTTTATCTTATCGCGAAGGTATAGTGAAAATGATAGTTTGTTTTTGTAGTAGTCAGATTTTTTTTTTCAGCTAATGTGACATGTTTGATAGTTTAAATCACTTGCAGCACTCTACACAGTTACTGAACTTGCATACCTGCGTACATAAAAAATTCTTTTCGATGTATGCATGCCGTGAAATAAAATTGGTTCACTAGAGAAATAAGAAAAAGATGATGTATCCAACATTGAATGATGTATAAGTGTAAAGACGAATGGTTGTTTGATGGATGGATTCGCAGGTTAGATAATGGACGGGTTGATTATCCTTCATATAATACTGCGTCACACATATTGCTTTTATACTAATTCATACTCAGCAGACCTATAGTGCGATTGTTGAAATGGGTAACATTTACCAGTTGTTCTGCTGTGCAAACAATATATAAGCTTGCATCATGTAAGAACGTATGTAATTTCGCCAAAAACCATGGTGGAAGACAGATCGTCACGAGTGGAATCATCTACTATGACCGTGTACTCTGCTAAAAATGACACAGTGGTTGAAGACTATCATAACACCGACAGAATCGGCGACAGCAAGCATTTCTAAAGAGTCACTACAAGCATTACGGTAACAATGTTGTTTTTGTGGAAATACTTTCAGCCGAAATTTTAATTCACGCCGACATGAAAGGTACCATTGCATGTTCAGTCCAGCATACTAGTCGTTCCACTGTGTTTACCCACTGTGATAATCTGTATGTACATAACAAGATGTGTAAAGGTAAAGTCGCCAACTGCATTAATGCCAAACGTCATGAAGATAGGAACTACCCATTTTACACTGCCTACAAGACCTAACCATGCATTAACTGCAGTATGGTATATGCGAATAAGCCTCCATTGAATGTTTACAGAAGGAATTGAATGAATTAAGAGTTAGTTGAGCATGTAAGACGAACAAGTGAAAATACGTCGAGTCCAACCTCGCAGGCTAGACAGCGATCGACTTAATAAGGTAATAAATTTCAGTCTGGCAACCATGCTGATGTTTGCACCAAGCAGTTATCTACTGAGGTTGGAAACTCAAACTAGTGTGATGTATGAACAGTATTTTAACTAACATCATGTAACACAGATGTCTGTTGACTGGCGAGCGTGGTGGTGGAAAGCAGACTGTTTCAACTGTGTACTCTGCTACAATATGTAGATGGAATCAATGACTGAAGACTTACCATCTATAACCCTGTCAACATCGTCAATAGCAAGGAGCCCTGAAGAGTCGCTGTAAGCATTAAGGTATCAGTATTACTATTGTGATAACTGCGATGCTGTGGTCACTCGAGGCGATAGCCAGTACAGTCATATCAAGAAGTACAAATTAAATCTTCATCCATCGAGAAGCGAGTGCAAGTATTGTGACAAGACATTCGCTAAGCGCTCCGATGCCAGATTTCATAAAGGGAATCACTGTATATTTGACACAGTCTACAAGACCTACAAATGTGTTAACTGTTGTGGGGTATATGCAAGTAAGAGTGCCTGGAATGCTCACACCAGGAAGTGTTCTGAAAAAAAGTTATCATTAATGTTTTGATTGAATGAAGAATAAGTTGAACATGTATCACATATTAGTATGTAGTCTTATGTCATGTCTGTAAAATAAAGGTAAAGTATATAAAGTACGTCTATGTTATTCATCCAACAAAACCGCATGCTAATATTATGCCCGCCTCCATCACTAGAAAAAAGTACCAGATTTGGTCTAAGTCTGAAAGGGAATTTAATATTTATGCATGGTGTCAAGTCTTGAACTCGGCTACCTACCGATGGTTGTTTGAGCAATACATATATTCACACACAGATGCTATCGCCATCTTCTTTTCTCCAGTCGTCCGCTAAAGTGCACAACCATAATCTGCTAAAGTCGCGAAGGTCTTCGACCATCTTCGTTACCCTAGAGAAGGGGGGGGGGGAGGGGAGTATGCCAACAGCGATTACGTTAACGATGATTTTCATTAGGAGCTCTCGTGTCGACGCACATGACCGGAAGCCGACATACACCATGCAGACGCACGAGGTTTCATATCAGTGTTGCTATTGTGTTGTGAACTTCGGTACAAAAAGCTGAAATGACCGTCAATGGGAGCAAATGAGCTTACATCACCAGGACCAAACGCACAAAAGAATTCTATACTATGTCAGGTACAGGACACTATTGAGCAATGGTGATAATTTGAAGACATGCATTACGCAGTCTTGTAAAGGTATACATTTAAACCGGCGGTCATAAGAGACGACGACGACAGTTAAGGAAGAATTTAGTTAGAATGTGAATGTCAAATAACTGTATTTTTCAGTGTTGTCATTAGATACACACAGGCCACATATATACACATACACACCGCGAACCAGTGATATTAGTTTTAAATGCATTAGTCACATTATCAATGCTGTTTTACACTTGTTTCAATAAAGATGTATGAAAACTAAAACGTACATGCACAACCACCAAATATTATATTTATACTTCAAATAATTGTGACTAGCAATTCGTCGCATCCACATTTTCAACCCAGAAAAAAATTAAATTCTGCTTATAAGCATAGTTTCTAATAAGTATAATTTTATTACATATCGTCTTTCAATGGTGCAAAAATGTCGCAATATTTCATTTATAAGCTCTCGGCTATAATTTAGTTATTTTTACTTTGGAATACTACTGCATTTGCCTAAAATTCAAACCGCTTAAAAATATGATTACTCAGGCATAAGCAACAGTATTGGCATGCCTTTAATCAATTTCGAAAATCATCATAAGGACCGCATATTTTTGTTATTAAATATTATTTTTACTTTTTTTTCTTCCACCATGCTGTTTTTCACACCTCTCTATGAAGACATCATAAATGTAACTAAAAATTTCAAGAGTAAAAAATCCTATGGAATAGATGAGGTACCTATGACTCTGCTAAAAAAGTATTCTTATTTAATAAAACTGCCTTTGACTTACATTTTCAATTAATGTCTTGCCCAGGGAGTTTTTCTGATAGACTCGAATATGCAAAAGTAGTACCAATACATAAAAAAGGTGACAAGGCATTAATGGATAACTATAGGCCTATTGCCCTTCTTACGTCCTTTAAAATTTTTTTTACAGTAATTGATAGCAAATAAACTGATCCAATTCTCAATTTAAAAAACAAGGTTATTTCATTGCATCAGTATGGCTTTGTAGATGGCAGATCCACAGAACAAGCTAATTACAGTTTTACTAAAAAAATATGAACTTCTTTGGGTAAAAGACAATTCTCAACAGGTACATTCGCAAACCTTTCAAATGCTTTTGATCGTGCCGACCATACTATTTTATTGCAAAAACTTGAACAGTGTGGAATAAGAGGCGTAATCAATAATCTGATTAAATCATATCTTGAAGACAGAAAACGGATCATCTCCATAAGATATGACAAAAATCACATTGCAAATGTTATGTCCTGTACCAGAACTACTCGAGTAGAAGTGCCACAGGGATCAATACTGGGACCAATTTTATTATTGATATTTATTAATGGTTTTCCAGAACAAATAACCAACAGCTCAGCTATGATATTTGCGGATGTCACAAACATTTTGGTAACTAGTTCTAATAACGCTGTTCTTGAAGGAAATATAAAACAAACAGTGATTGAGATGAGAGGTTCCAGTATAATAAATTAATATTAAATGTAAACGAATCTCTGCTCATGAGTTTCATGCAAAGAAATTAACATCCAATGCAGGATGGAATATGCACAACAATAGAAAAATTCGGGTTACAAACAGCAAATAGTACTAAATTTCTATGGCTCATTGTAGACAGTAATTTAACATGGACTGAACATGTTGATAGTTTCTGTAAAAAAATTGAGTTCAGTGTGATTTGCGGTACATACCTTAAAGATATGTAATAATAATACAGTACTTGCATACTATTTCTCAAATATTCAGTCCATAGTAAATTATGGAATCATATTTTGGGGTAAATCGACAAAATGGAAAAAGGCTTTTAGATTACAGAAGAAAATTGTGAGATTTGTAAGTAATAAGGACAAAAGAAGCCATTGTAGGCCGCTATCCTATATAATTAGACGATCTCCGTCTGTCTGTCTGTACGTCTTTAATACCTCTAAGTCCCTTGAAACTCAACAGAAGTTCTACAAATTTTGCAGAGCGAATCCTCGGGGTAAAATACAGGTCAAGTTCGAATTTCAGCAAGATCAGATTACGTAATCATTACCTTTTACCTAAAAAATTAATTGATTAATTAATTTTTCCCTATGAAAAGTTTTGTATTAATGCAGAGATATGAAGGTAATAGCATATCATTTTTGTTTACTTTAAATGTTTCGCGTCAATATTAGTAGCTCAGTGGATAGAACTATATTAAGAGGGGCCGCAATGGCTTAGTGGAAAGAACTAAATCAAGTGGGGCCGCAGTGGCAAATTCCAAGTCCATGTATTCTTGCTATTGTTCGGAGAGAGAGAGAGAGGGGGGGGGGGAGGACCATTATGGTTTGTATGAATTGAGCCTGTGGTGAGTTTGCAGGGAATTGAATAAAGCAATTCCCTGGGTCCGTTTTTACTGCATCGGCCAAGTGTGGGAACAATTTTCAAAATTGCAATGTCCCTTTCGGTGATCTGTATCCGCACGAGTCCACCCGAGTCTGACATTCCCCCGTCCGACTCCATCCCCCCCCCCCTCCCGGAAGGGGGAGGGGAGAAGTGACCGGCTAGAGCGATTCGCGATGTGGTGTATGCAATTGACGAGCAAGTGTTGTCAGAAATGTGCAATAATAATTATGAATGGGACGCCTGTCCCTGCACGGTATGTAATACAGTCTTGCAGATGTCGGCGGCAACGACGTGATTCGTGGGCGAGCTGTCAGGGATGTAGTTGACTGATGAGTAGCAGTCGTTTATTATGATAGAGAAGACGTCATGCGTCATAGTATTTTGCTTTCTCGTGAAGAACAATTTTTCTTGTCTAAAATGTTTTTTTATTTGCAATTGTTTTGAGTCGTGTAGATGTTTGTTTATATTATTTTGCTTTCTTGTGCGTGACATTTTCTTATACAATCAGTATTTTTATTTGAAAATCGCTGTATGTTTGTACTTGTAACGTTATTACAATTGCTTTATTCTTTTGCATACAGATACTTTTCCCTGTACAATGTATTTTTATTTAGTAATTAAAGTAATGTATTTGCATCGTATTTAAAAAATATTTTGTTGTTTTTCACACAGGTTGTGCTTGAATTCGTATATTTGACAGTTTTATTTTTTATATTTATTGATTTTGTGTACAGAACGTATGGTGATCCATTACGTTTTCTTAAATTAAGAGCATAACATATGAGATAAAGAAATTGAAAGAAAAAAAATTAATGCATTTACTGTAAAACACTTGATGTAATGCGTTCGTTTCTCCCTCACTTGGCTAGATTACTAGCAAGAGTGTATGTATGTTATCAGTATAATAAAGTCATGCCCTTAATCTAATGATTTTTCTTTATAGTAGTTTATTTTATCTGTAATGAATAGTTAGTCAACTAGTTTTGTATAAAGTTTCTCTAGTACGCCTAGATATTGCAAACTAGCTTTATAGCAGAAAAAAACACTATTCAAGAATTTACGATTTTTTAATGTAGCGTGAGTTGTAGGACATATTGATTATATTAAGAAAATTTGTTTCATTTTATGTAGGCCTATTATGTAAGCAGGAATTGCCTGCCGGAACTAATTATGAAAAGACTTCACCACGTGTTGATAATTCAAATTCACACTTTCAAAGTTTTAAAAAGTCTTTCAATAGGTTTTTCTTTAAATATAAATGTGTGAAAGATAGAATAAATTGAAGCATACCGTAAGAAGCGTGATACATTTATGTACAGATCCTCAAAATTGTATACCATTTGAAAGTTTGGTTCGCCCACAGCGGCGAGTTTACTTTTAGCTAACATAGCACGTTATTTTCAAACACGCTAACCCCCCCCCCCCCCCCTTTTTACATTCATTGAGAGGTTTAGACCGGGATTACGAAGACTTCGTTTCACGTAACAAGAAACACGTTCATATAAGCTGACTACACCTTAACTAATGTGTTTCAAGGAGACCTATTACGATCATTTCATGTATCGTTCACGCGATGGGAAAGTTTGTCAATATATAGCTTTTGCGTGATACGTAACTCTGCACCACGTGATCTCGCTGGCCAATCACAAATGGAACGATGTTGTGTTATTTTTTTTGCTTTTCATGTTGGATTATATTTGCTTTTCATGAGTTTGTTATTGTTATCGCGATGTCGTCTGCTCACGTTTTTAATTCATCTACTACGTATACAATTTTCTCCCGGAAATGAGGATAAAGGAGCGATAGAATTTAGGCTAGAATATTTTTTAAAATTTTTTTAAATTCTTAATTATTTTAGGGATGTAATTTATAAATCCACAGTTTGCATTATTACATTTTTTACGACTTCAAAAACACAATTAAATTTCCAGAATATTGCCATTGTTTACGATTTATTTTCAGATACGTCTTCATTCAACACAATTTATTTTTGCCCCAGAACTACTAGCAAGTTTAAGTTGCAACGTCTTATATATCACGAGTGAAAATTCGACCGTTCTCTCCCAGCAATTTAATGCATCATGGACCTTGATATACTTATGAATTTTAGTTGTTTTCAAGTCTGTAAAATCAATCCATAAATTCGCACCTGTCTTGCCACAGCAATATTAAAATGCAAATACAACTGTATAACTTGAATTTTCGAAGTTTTCAATCTGAAAATCAATACAAGGAATCCCCGGTATTTTTATTCGGTACAAAAGGGTTACTGGTTACGTGAAGCATTATAATATACCTACCTCCCAAAAACAACATGTTCTACGTACACGTGAAAATATAGCGTGACGCGTGTTTCGTGTAACATGACGTCATCGTAATCCCGGACTTAGGACCTGACGTCACGAATTCCACTATAAATAGGCCACGCCTCCATCGGCCAACCTTCCTTGTCTTGGGTGGTCATAAAGTAATGGCTCATCAGTGTAGCCATTAGTTACTAATAGATTACTTGTTTTCGATGCATATCCATAACTACGCCCCGTGCGCTTACCTCATTACTTTGCAGTTTGGCTTCATCATGTTCCAGTTCGAACTAGTGCAACAAGACGGTGAATAAATAGAGTACTGTAATATGCTATAAGAAATCTGCAGCTTAACGTCTAATTGCGCGATGGCTTCTTACTATTAACTGTGAAGTGTATTCATCACGGTTCCGTTCTCCCTGTACAATATATGCGGCAGGAAGAGCTGAACGAATATTTATGTCATTTTGGCAGTTTAGTTCTGAATAATGTATTTCAATAGTTCTGAGGATTTGTGAGAAAGTTTACTTGCAGAGGCACACAGCGAAATATTTTGCTTGGTGTTAGTGCTATTTTTTTCTCACATTGTTAGGATTGTCCAAACAGGCCTTAGCTGAACGGCCTGCCTGATCATGCCCTTTTACAATAAAGTAAATGTAAGACAAATCATAACAACGGAGTAGTGAGGTACTGAAATACTCAACTGTTAGCGCCTGTGTAAAATCCCATTCCCCAGCGGTAAATGGCGCCGCTGTTTGCCCAAAACGCTCTGATATGTCACTATAACTATAAATAGAGGGTTTCTTGTCATCGTGCCAATGGGCGAAGATGATGTCAAGAGTTGAGGTGTGTCGACTATCACGATAGCCTTCAGAACAATAAGCCTTCGGCATTACGAACAATGTGGGAACTTTTTAATTAGTGTTTACAATTAGCGTTCCTAGGTAAAAATATTTATTCGATTTTTTTTAAATACTCCTTTAAAAAGCTACCGTGAGTTACCTTAACGCTAATTGCATAATAATCTTGAATGAAGATTCTCTGAGTTTTAATATGCAACCACCTCTGTTGATTCTTGACTGTTACGATGTGGTATAAAAGGTACTTACACATTGTAGTACATTACACATGTAAAACTGTGAGGTGTAGGCTGCTACGAAGGCCCTGCGTTAAGTGCGTCAGTTTGTTGTGGGAACGAAAGAATGAAATAAACGAACGATTTGTACGCTAGCAGCGTGTGCAAATATGTGAACATATTTGCTCACTTGAATAATTTACGGTACAGGGGGTAGTATGCAAAATAATAGTGCGTGAGTGTACGTACAAGCCAATTACCGTGAATAATTAAAATATTTGTACCACGGTAGTAAGTGAGAGAGAAAGTGTGATGTACTTTAGTAGAATCTTCCCTCAGCTTACAATTATGAAAAATAAAACATTAGGTAGCGAACCAGCATAAATATCTTGTTATAATTTATGCTCGACCAAGTGTGTTTTACCAATCCCAGAGTCTTCATTTAATGGTCTGTAAAATGGCCGGCAGGAACACAACTTACCAGATGAATACCATACGTCGACTGTAACTCGGCTACGTGCATACTTTGTGCACGCTAACCCCTCGGGAACTCTCAATACACAATAAGGTTTAACCAGAAAATATTTTATAAACATAGGGAGACACAGGAATAAACAACAGAAAAAAAGGTAGACTGCTACCAAAATTAAATCATATTTAACGTCCAGATTGATTGAAAAAATTTTAATTCCCTTATCATTATTATTATTTCCTTGTTTTATCAGCACTAATACTAAATAAAACCCTTGTGGCAATTTGCACAATCTAACAAGAACACACAACATTCCTATCTGACGTAGGAGTGGTCGTACCTAACTTAATGTAAATCCCTATGTTATGCAAAAACGTAGGCTTAGGTTCACTCATGTAAAATCCCTTTTAGTTAATGCTACTCTCAGGAAAGAATAAACAAAAATATGTTTATTTAATAAAATCTCAATTTTTCAGGATGCCTAGCTCAAGGGAGTAGATACTTTCTCCAGTTAACAGTGGGCAAAGTTATAAAACTGGTTTCTCAGTACGCTTAAAGACAACATGGCGTCGCCGACAGGGGAGAAATCCTCTAGAAGCTTAATGGCGGACGCTGCAGATGACAAATACATTCAATACAATGTAGACTTATCTCACTGACGTTTTACAGCTCTCGGTGCTCTTTCAGACGTAGGACGACTTTGATATTGCAAAACAAATATTGCCGTCAGCATTCGTAGGTGCAGGGTTATATATTAGAGGTCTCGTCACCGTAGAGAAAATTACGTCTCTAACACTGACGCGGTGGCGGTCTAGTTTCAAACTCCTGTATACTATCCTAGCAAAAGGGGGCTTAAATGTGCTCTCAAATTGCTGGCAACAACTAATACACACGATAAAAAAATGGAAGATAAGACACCCTTAAATCTAGTTAAAAGCCCTACTGAACACCCACCTTCAGGAGCGAGTCCTACCCTGCACGTCTAGTTGGTTCGGAAGTCAGTTAGAGAGACAGCTAAGCTCTCTTGGCTTAAGTTAGCTTAAAATTGGACCTTTGGTTCCAGCCAATGGGAAGCCAGGATTCGAACTTGGATCCAGTGGGAAGCTATATATTCCCTCACACCATCTAGGAACAAATTTCACGTCCTGACTATTAAAAAAAATATAGGACACTTGGTCTTGGAACGAATACATACATTTTAGGTAGTAAGAAAAATTCACAACATATTAGACCAAGAAAATAAATAAAATTATTTAAACAAAAAAAATCTTTTTAGTACCCTATCTGTAAACATAATTAAATTGCTACAATATATCATAAAAAAATCTCCTTACAAATTAAAAATTGAAAAAATATACACAAAAAATTAGAAAAATATTAAATTTAGTACAGGTGCAAATTACATGGAAAATAACATAGGTGACATGTGTAGAAAGAAACGTTTACAAGGTGAAAAATCATAGCACGTTGCATAGAAATGACATTTATTACCAAATTATGTAAATTAGTTACGCAAACAACGTACATTTTGCGGGTGTTACATTACACTCTGCTATTGAAAGCTCGATTAAATCGTATACCACCAATTGCAAGAACATACTTAAAAACTACTTACAATTAAATGTGTAGGCATTTTAGGACTGAAAAGACACTCGATAAAACAGGATAACAGCATTCCTCTCCATTCAGAAAAAAAGAACAACATTGGATGCTTCAATATATAGAATTTTTAATAATAATATAAATGCGTAAGGGGTGGACCCAGGGCGAAGCAACACCCCCCAAGTGACGGGCTTTCCAGCTGGGACCCGTAGGTGCTCGTCATCACTGAACATGACATGAAATGAGACCGTAGGATAGAGCGGTGCTGGAATGCAAGGGCGGGGGAAACGGCAGTACTCCTAGAAAACCCGCCGGCAAGCGGTATCGTCCAGCACGATTCCCACATGCGAAAATCCGGGAGCGAACCCGCCGGGGATCGCCTTCGTGGGAGGCGAGTGCGCTGGCCACTGCACCACCGCTGCCTCTCATATTTTAATAATGATGCAAAGCGAATTTGCTCCTCAGCCACTACTCTGGGCAACTTCGTGGTTCCGAAATCCGATCCTTTAAGGATGTCGTTATTCATGTTTAATGTTTAAATCAGATTTACTTGTTCCCCTCCTCTGTTACGTGCGTTCCTCTAAACACTTCAACAATAACAGCCCAACCATCACCAATGAGACAATTTTTCATTATATATATATATATATATATATATATATATATATATATATATATATATATATATATATATATATATATATATATATATATATATATATATATATATATATAGTGCGTAGCCCAATCGCGGTGCGAAATGAAGGAATAAATACAAACATGCAACATTTTTATAAATAGTTATATTTTTATGATTTTATGAGAACCACTTATGGATTAAAAAATGTAATGAACAAAACGAAATGGTCATGAATAAACACAAATCCACCCCACTTACTATTTGAATTTACCAACCCGAGAAATTTTTTTTTCTTGAAAATGGTGAAACTTCATTGTTACTAGGATAGGGAATCATTTTTTTTTTAGGGAAACGTAACCAACAGCTAATAGAAACATAAACAGTATGGTTTTATGTGTTGTGACACCTAAGTAGGAATGAAGGTTATGTTAGTAATACCACAATATCGGCACTGCTTTCTTCTAACTGTCAAAATATAGCCTCCACACCTGATCCGGATGTCTATATAATTGTTGTAGTATTTTAATTATATAATGCAAATTACTGTTTGTTAACAATGTATCCCATTCACGTATGTATTTGAATGACGATAGCCTTACTAACATTACGTATTATTTACACGATGAAATGAAGTAAGAAATCTAAACGGAAATATATGTTCCGAAGTTATAGCCACTTTTAAACACTGTACCCTAAATCCGCCTCTGCAAGTTGTATATCCCCAAAATTAAAGCCAAACAACTGATTTCCTTCACTTTTTAAAAATATTTTCTAGAATTTCACAATAAATACAAACGTAAAGAACGCAGAAAAATTTAAATATTAGGAACATTTTGACATACAGGATGATTCACGAGGAGTTACCGCCACTCACAGGGCTTTTTACTGAAGTAATTTGGAGCAAAAACTGTCAGGTGAATGTGGTTCCTATTCCCAATATTTACAGAGCAGGTATTTAGAAAAATTGGAAAGGTGAAGAAAGAAGAATAACCCTTGTCGAAGTAACTACTTTTATGTAATTGCAGACTCTATTGTTTACAGTTGAGCATGAAAATTGAGTATAACAAGTTTACAAAACATGTTCTGTTTACTTCCATACACTTGGCGGCACGTCTATGAACGACACGCGTCGCTCTACGTAGCTGCACACGACTGTCTCTGTAGCGGCATGCACGGTACACATAAGTCGCTCCTCACGTGTTTGTGCTGTCCTTTGGTACACAATATCTTTCATCCATCCCCAGACGCAATAATATAATGGAGCTGTTCAATGTATTGCGTTTCCAATTTTTCGTATTGGTCTGTAAATATTGGGAATAGGACCCACATTCGTATGACAGTTTTTGCTCCAAATGACTTGTAGATACGTGCAAAATTTGCGTTGTTTTTCGGTGACACGATAGACTCCACTGCCTTATAAACAAGTGACCACAGTTCGTTGTTTCGTAGGCCACTGCACTGTAATCAACGTCCCGTGTCTGCTTGATTGATTTAAAAGAGATTGGCCACTCCACCACCGCTGAACTTGTATTATCGTCTCAAGAGTTCTCCGAGGCGTGCCACACATATTTTTGCCCAATGGATTAAGTAGGTCAAACGCACAGTAATTCGGAGTTCAGGCTGTCCTTAAGTAATAACGCAAATTTTGTAGGTCTCTAGGAATAAGCGACGTTATTGGCGGTAACTCCTCGTGAATCCTTTTTAAATAATATAATGTAAGTTCATGTTTTCTAATCATTTACACATTATTTCATAATAGAATTGGTATCACAAAACATTTTTAGTCTCATATTGCTAACAACTTTAAAGTGTCTTAATAATATTTCTGTAAGAGTAATTAATTTTTCCAGTTAGGCGACATCAGAGACTACAATTTTGATAGGCATACTTCCCTGCAAATTTCAGGAACTGTAAAAACCACGACGTATGAGTGATTCACACTTTTCATGTTTTTAATTGTTCACATTTTCTTTTCCTTTTCAAATTCAAGTTACTCTCGGCAGAACTTTCATTTCTTACTACTGTTCATAAAATATTATTTGCCGCATATATACTAATTTTATAAATTATAAGGGAAAATATACGAAAAATACTTTTATTCAAGCTCATCATAAATATCTCTGTATTAGATAAATAATATTATGATTAATGTTTCTCGCCAACTTCTTAGAACGTCTCGCGGGGAGTGTTCCTAGCGACCGCAGTAACTGTTCCGTCATTGCGTTGATCTACAAATCCTGGATATTTAAAGCAAAGAACAATTCTGCTATCACTGATTTCCATCTGGAGCCAAATTAAACTTGTACAAAATATTTCCACTGTTATAGTTAGATCACAATGTTTCTAAATATCAAGCTTCTGATTCACTAAAGTAAAATACTAATAAAACTAAAATTATTGTATTTATTTACTTCATAATAATCACTGGTCACGTTGATTTCAATGCATCCGACGTAAATGGAGAAACAACAGGGTTAGGTGAAACATCGCGTGTAGCTGAATAAGGAGAAAGAGTTTTAACTTAGGCCACTCTTCCTCGAAGCAGAAGTTGTACGGTCCCTTGACCCACGGCCGCTCGCCTCGTAAGGTTGCCTGACGCATCAGCACATTTCGCCTCAGAAATATATAATTTTTATGATTTAGCTTTGTGCTGTTTTCGTACGAAGCTTTCATATGCGCCATATTACTATACTGTTTCATTATTGGTCGGAAAAATAGAGGAATGAACTTACAGTACGCCCCTAGTATTCTTGTTGGCCACAAATAAGCCGTGACCAGGCATTCACGCTGTTGGCCAGTGCCAGCAGTGCTCAGTTCGGTACGGTCGCTTGTCGCTACGGTAACCTCGTACCATCCCGTCTTTCAAAGCTCTCAATACTTTTATAACTAATTTACAAGTAAAAAAAAATGTATATAAATGAAAGAAACAAATTATATTTCTCGCGTTAAATTACTCATTAAGAGGTTAAAAAATTATAAAAAGCACCATGAAGTGGAATATAAAAAAAAAAAAAAAAAAAACAAGAAGAAAGAGCTGCCATTAACTGACGAATTGCGAAATATTGATAAAAAAAAGTAGAAAAAGTAAGTGAAGAAAACGAAAATTTAAATAAACACACTAGTTCCCGTTGCAGCAAAAAAAATTGATTATCCGCCAACTCCAGAAGAAACATCATTTGAAAGATAATTATTCTCAAAATCTCCTAATGTACAAGAGCACATGGGAATTGTACCATTGAAAAATTTGGCACACCTTGCTTCTATTATAAATCTTTGTAAAGAAATTTCAAAAAGAATAAATGTTAATGATACTCAATATGGTTCACATGCAGAAGGACAACATTTTTACACGGGTAATACACGAGTAAAGATAGACGTTGATAAACCAACTGTTAAAGGTAAAGAATATAAATTAACAGAAGGACTTTCTAATGTGTTTCCAGTGTTTCTTCTTTACGAAGTAAACTAAGCACTGGCTTTGATTACACAAAATCGTATTTTCTTTTCTAGGAAATAGAATTGTTAATGTAGATGAGCCTATAAATAACAAAGACGCGGTCAATAAAGTATATTTTGATATACATGTAGCAGATTATGCATTAAAAAAGGATGTCGGTTCAAAATTCAGTAATATTGTTTCTGATCATGCTTCAAAAGAAGACATAAATTTACAATTCATTAACACTATTGCTGATTGTATAAAACGAATAAATAATGCGAAACAGGCATTAAATAAGGAAGTATATTCGAAATACAATACTCTTTCTTCTGCTTTACAAGATCAAATAAGTAATGTTTTAACTTATACAAACAGGTATATTTATTTTTAGCATCGTAACTGATTCTATAGATGGAGATGATACTCTCAGTAATAGATATTTCGATAAAGAAATAGCTGATAAATTGCAAAATTTAGCCAGAGAAACTGTGACAAATTGTATAGCATTAATTAATTCGAAAGCTGAAGAAAAATCATATGTATTTTATTTACCTGTAAGGTGGGATAAAATCAATATTAATTTTCACTTAGATAATCATCTAATATTCTTTACTTTTTTTGATAGATTGTACTGTTTATAAAATATCTGCTGGTAATCTTATTTTTTCTGATGCTGTGACTGTTATTAAGGGAACTACAAAAATAGATTACAGTAAGCCTTTTGATGTTTACAGAGGCGATACTTTATCTTTTAAAATCAGAAAAGATAGAATATCTAATTATAAAGATGGGGTGAAAACTACAATAGGTATATTCGTGAAATATAAAGATTGTGTGTGTGTGTGTGTGTGTGTGTGCGTGTGTGTGTGTGTATATATATATATATATATATATATATATATATATATATATATATATATATATATATATATATATATATATATATATATAAATTACTATTAAATGGAGACTACTTGCTGTTTGAAGTGCAAGAAAGTCACGAAAAATAATAATATAAAAACTGAAGATACAAAAATTGGACGATTAGTTCAGAAAAGTAAATGTTCTATATGCAATTCTAATAAATTTACATTTAAAAAAATTACCCGAAGTAAGAGAAGGCATCATAAATGAATTATATTAACGAGCACAAAAAAATTTTCCAAGAAGAAAAGTAATTTCGTATAGAATAGATGATTTATGGCAAATCGATCTTGTAGAGATGAACACTGGTAATTTAAAAGGCATGTCGCTTGTAAACAATGGTTACAAGTATATTTCGACAATTTTCTATGTTTTCTTAAAATATGCATTTGCATTGCCAATCAAAGATAAAACAGGCAAGAATATAGCAAATTATTTAGAATCTATAGTAATTAAAAGAAAACCGTGCACCATTCTAAGGGATAATATCTTAGAATTTTAATAAAATATTTAGTGAACTTATGCAAAATATAATATCAAACATTATTCGACATTCAGTGAACTTAAAGCCAGTTGTGTGGAAAGATTTAATCGTACAATGAAGAACAAAATGGGGAAGAAATTTGTTTTAAATGGCAATTAAAAATGGGTAAATATATTATATGATATTTAAGGAATACAATAACACAAAGCACAGTACCATTTGCATGAAGTCAATTGAAGTCAATAAGAAAAATAAAAAAAATTTAAGACAGCAAGATTTAACGAATGTGTTCACCAAACTGAAATACAAAGTTGTCGATATTGTCCGCGTGAGTAAGAGTAAACGAATCCTTAAAAAGGGTTATAGAGGTAATTGGACAACATAATTGTTTACCATTTTTGAAATTTTAAATTATAATGTGCCAAATTACAAACTGAAAGATAACAAAGAAGAAGAAATAAAAGGCAGTTTTTATGAATATTAAATTATGAAAACTATCTAAATAAATCTTTGGTTGAAAAAGTTTTGAAAACAAAAGGTGATACAATTTATGTAAAATGGTTAGGTTTTGATAACTCACACAACTCTTGGGTTAATAAAACAGATGTTTTGCGAATTTTAATTTTTTTTTTCATTATGTGTACTACCGTATAGCACCTTAATTATATGTAATTGTAATTTTTGTATTGTTATAACTGGTTTTTTTTTACCATATTTCCATTTTATTTTAGTCCAAATTTTTGTATTAGCTGTTTTGCCTAATTCTAATCTACGTAATAAAACTTTTGCACGTATTTTTAATTTGTTTTTGGCAATGAAGTCGTCCAATACTTTAAACAGTTTTGTCTAGTTTAGTAGTCAAGTTATCTTCATTACTTAAAGACACTGGTTTGGAATAACTGCTTCCAAAGAATATATTTCTGCTAAATTATTTTTACTTAAATTATTGATGTAATCAAAATCTTTATTAGTGGCTTCAATTACAATTTCTCTGATTTAAAGTAAATAAGTTTGATGTAAAACAAATATCTCTTTGTTCTTTTTATCGCGAAAATCATCTAATTGCTCATGAATTGCATTTTCTGCTTAATTTATATCATGAATTTTCTTATGGAAACAATTATAAAATTTATCTAGTTCATTATGCGAATAATAGAAATTAGCATTTCTGGTAATTAAATTATCGGTTGTACCAACTTTAAAATTACTAATTGAAGCATATATTTTAGATGTTGGAATGTATATATAACCATTTTTTGGTTTTCTGTTTAACTTTGTCTATAAAGTTGTTCATATTAATGTTAAAATGATCTAGTTTTTTATTTTCTTGGAATTCTAAAGCGAGTTGTTCTTTTTCTTTTAATGCCTTATTATATTTACTAACATATTTAGAATAATCATTAATAATTTCTTCGAGCATGATATAATAATCCTTTATTTCATCAGCGAATTTCGTTCTCACACTCATAAAGTTTTTAAAATTTCTAACTAAAATTAAAATCCAAGTTTTCTTAATCAAATTTTTTGGTGTTGTAGTTTTTTATTTCGTCTTGAATATATTTGTATTTTATTGCTGAAGTATCATTGTATTTTATTTTTGTATAATCAAGATTGTAATTATTAAGCATTTTTAGAAAATTTGTTTTACTTTTACTTACTATTTCAGCTCGTATGCTCGTAGGGAATGTTAATCCATATTTAATAAAATATAGAATTTAATTTGTAATCAATACTTTTTTTCTTCAAACAAAGGACGCCAATATCTTAAAACCAACTTTATAAGCTAATCTTAAAGTTATTATTCTTCATAAATTCAAAAATATTTAAACGAGTTGATAACTAATTCAGCATTATTAATCTTTGTATCTACTAGTTGTTTTAAGTGCTATAGTTGTTTCTCTAGTGATTCGGCCATTTTGTATGCAGGGAAAAATGTATATATATATATATATATATATATATATATATATATATATATATATATATATAGTTTTTTATAATAAATAAAATGAAAAATTAAATAATACAAATTTACAAAATATAAACCAAATTCATTGATAAATATTGTATTCAACTTCTTTAAAGATGCCCCCACAAAAATCCATCTTTTGTATAAAAATTTAAAACTAATAAATGGGAAACAATTTAAGCGAGATAAGGTAGTTGCAAGAGGGTTACCATATTTTATTTCTGTATAATGTTAAAAAATTTAACATTATTTCTCAAATAATTGGGGCATGTTATACCATATAAAAAAGATAAAACATCGATTGGAATCAATAAATTATTTTCTTCAATCAAAGGAAACCAAATGTCTTTAAACCAATTTCCTAAGCTTATATTATAATTGTTATTCTTAATAAATTCAAAAATATTTAAACATGAGTTGGTAACTAATTCAGCATTATCAATCTTGTCATCTTCTAGGTTTAAGTTCTCTAGTTGTTTCTCTAGTGATTTGGCCATTTTATAAGTAGGAAATCTGTTTTTTTATATGTATTCTTTCTTAATAAGAAAATGAAAAAAATAAAGATAATTACATTAAAGAATATAGACTAAATTCATTGATAAATATAACATTGCTTCTTACTCAATTTGATGACGATTATTTATATCATTAATCAATTGTTGTTGAGTATAGTTATTTCCAACAATATTAAAATAGTTATGAAAACTTTCAATGTGGTAATTCAATGTTTCTTTCATTCTTTGATACAAATTGATAGAGTTTGGAATATAATAAAATCTCAATCATTCCTCGTAATTTGGATGTCCATCTTCTATTCTATACAATTGTATTTGAACATATTTTCTGTGAGTTCTAATAACATAGTAATAAAAATCGCAATAATCATCAAATAGTCTTAAAATAACGAAAGTTGGATTGAAATTATGATTTTGTGTTTGTGGTACTACATGGGTGTGTCATTGCTCTGATTTCTTCATTTCAGCGATTTATTACATCGAAAGCCATATGAACCGATTCTCTTAAATTTTCTATGAGTTCGTCTTTAATTTTATTTACATCTTTTAAATGATTAACTTGAATTTCGTTCATTTTTCTTATATGTTTAAATTTAAGTTCGTTCATTTTTATATGCTTAATTTAGCCTCTGTAAATAAATGCATTATATCTTTTTGAATCTTATATTCACCATGTTTTCTGTTTGATTATAAAACTTCTTTAGTTACCCATTTAGTAAATTTTTCAGCTAGAGGCATACTTGATCTTAATAATATTAACTTATACATTGCTGAGTCATTGATAAATAAAGCATTTTGTTGCATATTTGAAGGTGTTCCTTCAGCAGGGACACCTTGAGTTCAGTAAATTTCTTCTTATCATTATCAACAATATAATATAAAGTATTTCGTGGTTTTCTGTATTCCAAAACTCAAGTTACATTACTTTTATTAAACCAAGGATAATTTTCCTCACCAATAATCATAAAAACTAGTCTACCTCTGTAAATAAGTTTGTTGTTAATTATGCCTAGAACTGACTCCGTTTTTATATGCGAAATTATGCGCAAGTGGAATTGGGCGATCAGTAATAAGTGCTTTACATATATATTCTTTTTTTATAAAGAAATGAAAAATTGAAGAATATAAATTTATAAAATATAGACCAAACTCATTGATGAATATTGTATTCGACTTCTTTAAAAGAGGTATGCATTTCGGTGCCCCCCAAAAATTCAATTTTTTTATAAAAATAAAAAATTAATAAATGGGAAACAATTCAAGCGAGATAAGAGAGTTCCAAGAGAGCTTTAATAATTCCTCTAAAAATTATAAATCATACGAAATTATGAATCTTCTCGAAAATGCTTATTTAGAATTAAGAGAAATAGAAAAGAATTTTCACATTAGGGGCTATTCTTACAAAAGAAAACGCGATTTAATAGAGTGCATACATAAAGTACAAAATAATCACCCAGAATCCAAGAGATTATTATATCCGAAAGATTCGGATATAGTCTCTAAATGTTAAACAACTTCGAAATTTAGCAAAGATATTGAAGATTAAAAAATTCTATAACTATCGAAGAGCAGAACAAATAGAACTAATAAAAAAATTATGAACTAATATTAAAGAAACCATTTCCAGATATAGAAAACAAAAAAGTTTCGGAATTGAAACAAGTTGCAAAGGATTATAAAATTCGAGGCCATTCGTATATTAATGGAAGCAAAAGTATTCGCAAAAAATATTTCATTAATTTAATCCTACAAGAGAGAGAATGATTAATAAAATTACAAGAATTTAATTTTGGAGAATCCTTAGAAAAAATTTTGTAAAAGCTTTAAATTCAATTCAACTTCTCTAAAGATTGGTACGCAATTCTGAGCCCACACAAAAATTCAACCTTTTTCCATTTTGTACATTAATATATGAAATGAAAGAATATGGACAAAATTCATTTATATAATATATATAACGTGGTTGCTTTTTCGAAGGGAGTAACTCGGCATTACTCCCTTTATCTTTATAACATTTTCTGTATTTATATAGTCCTTAAGGAGTTAAATTTTCTAAGTCATTAACGATATCTTTCATTTCATTTATAGTTTCGTTATATGATTCACACTTTATACAAAACTTGGAAATGTTATTTTTGCCAACTCTATAATTATATGTCTTCATTTATATACAACAAATGTTTAACAAGTTGTGAGAATGGCTCAGGGATGGTTTCAAACAATTTTCAACCTGCTTCAGGCTCCTAGAGTGGTCTATATCTTCAGCCTCATGTGCAGGCTAAATCAGCTATCTTGATAGAATTTCAACACCAAATTTTTCTTCTTCTAAATACATTTTTCTTTGTAAATCAAACATGGACTCTCCGCTCAACAAGTTGAACAATTCGTTTGAATTTTTCAAACTACAAGATCTAGAAAACAAAAAATTATGGTCTACTGCTAGAGATTTTGAAATTTATGAATCTAATATTGGTAAAAAAATTAATTGTATTCTAGATGGCAATTTAAAAATTCCATTACCAGAGTGCTATGTGAAGATATTAGATAGAAATTCTTTAAAACTATTAAATGAGAAGAAAGTTTTTATCATATAATTAATTGTTTAAAATAAATGAAAAATGTATGCATGATGAAGAGTTCTCTTAAGCATTTTAAGCATTACTTAATTTTTTTATTCTTTTAAATGAATTTGTTTCTTTATAAATAAATACGACCTCGCCTGTCTTTCTCTGCATTTTGACCAACGTTTTAAAAGGTGGCAGCGGTTCACAGCTACCCTCCTATAGATTAAATAAAGCCTCTGAAGATCTTAAAATATTAGTACACAAATTTCATTCAAATTTACAAAGCTTACAATTATCACTCTTAGATAACATTGACGATTAATATGAACTTCGAGAAATGGGCGAATATCTAGAGTAAATAGAAGAAGTGTTTTAGAAATAGTAGAGCATCGAAAATAATCATTTTATTAGTGTCATCCAATTGTGGGCGAAACGCCTACCATATCAGTTTTATCTGTTAATGAATTTGGTTTTATCACATTTTTTGCAGTTGGTTGACTCTTATTTTTTTATCTTAATAAATTTTTTGCCTTATGAATAAAAATGGAATCGTCACCCTCTTACAAAATGGAAAATAATATCATATGCAAGCATTAAAACAAATTTGTTGAAGTTTTGAACATTGAATGTTTTCCACAACATAAACACACAAAATATAAGCACACTATCCTCTGTAAAAAATGTTACAATGAATATTCTAGAAGTCGCTATTAGTTAAATAAAGAGATGGTACTATGCGAATATGGAATATCTGTTTGCAAGTTAAATCTCGAAAAGCATAACAATACTAAAATGCACAATATATATGAAAATTTACAAGGTGACCATTCAACCAAGACATTCTCCGTATGCAATGAAAATAAATCTATCGATTCTTTTGCAGCTCATAAAAACACAATACATAAGCATTTTAACACTTGCAGAAAATGTTATACTGAATATGCCAAAAGACATAATGAGTAAAAAAAAGAGAAAGTACTATGCGAATGCGGAAAATATGTATATAATTATTTCCTAAAAAACATAAAAATTGTAAATCGTACAATGCAGTGATATATATTCTAAAAGAAGTTCAACATTCGCCGACTTCATAAATTTTATTATATTTTATTGTATAGAAATGTTGACTACCAGTCTAGTGGTTGAGTTGGGCAATAGGACAGTGAGGGATTTGAGAATTATAGCTAGGGAATATGGAATTAAATACATAAGCAGGCTATGGAAAGATATTTTAATCAGAGCTCTTATATTATTTATTATTGATGAGCAAAGAAGTATTGCCAATAACAATGCAAATATCCCAAAGATAAAAAGAAATTAAAAAAAAAATATTTCCATTCTCCAGTAACTTGTTTGTTAAGCCTAGAAATAAATGTAAGAGGATATCTGAATAGACAACAAAGCATATTTTTTCAAAAGGCGGACTAATATATAAATGCCAAAAATTATTTAAAAGAAATATTGCCCTTTTCTACTAATGTATATCCAAACAAAAGAAATATATAAATCAATAAAACTTACGTAGTCGAAAAAGTTTTCAAAAATAGGTTATCAACGCATAACATTAAAAATAATTTTAATATAGTATTGTCCAGGAATTTTTTAACTTCAGTAAAGGACAAAGTGTTTGAAATAATACACGACCAACTTATAAAACTTAGAGCAGTGAAATCTAACATTAAACTTGTTGCCCATTTCCGAAGCCGGAAAACTGATGAAATATGAATATTTGAAGACATTCAATCACACACATTTACAGTATTGAACGAAGGAGACATTAAAAAGATTTACAAACAAACAAAAAATGAAATACTCGCACCAATAGAAAACATTGAATGCAGTACTTCAGATTGGGCTTTACATAGTGTAGTTGGGTTGCAACTAGCCCTTTAAAAACTGCAATCATTCTACGAAAGTTCCTTTCACAATATATGCAGATTTAGAATCAATTCTAAAGAAAATATCAACACTTAAAAAAAATCGAAGCAAAATAAAAATGTCAAAATTAATCCAAAAATATCCAGTTTTAACAGATGATGATCTCGATTATGGCTTTTATAAGGCGATACTCAAAGAAAGATATAAACTTACTGATGAAAAAAAATTAACAAATTGATGTAAAGATGAATCATACACAATGAAATATCGGCTAAACGAAGCTTCTGGATTTTGCTATTATATTGTATCTAGATATGGTGATTATAAGCCACCAGTAGTATATCAAGGCTCAAGTGCGCATCAGCATTTTATAGAAGGAATGAAAATAGAAGTAGAAGAGATTGGGGAAATATATTCGCAAATTGAAGTTATGCATCTACTAACTAAAGAAGAAAAAGCAAGCTACAATAAATATAGAAAATGCACTGTATGTGTGAATATTCTAAGGATAGTAAAAAAGTGTGCCACTATGATCATATAATTGGAAAATGCAACATGCAACAATTTTAATCTACAATTAAATTTCCCAATTTTGTTCCAAATAATGTTCATAACTTAGCTGATTATGTTGCACATTTACTTATTAAAGAGCTAAATATAACAAAATATATATTTACTTGAGAATAACAGAAAATTTAGAGATGCTATTCATACACATTTAAATATGTGGCCAGTAGTTTGGATAAATTATCGTCTAATTTATCTATAGAACAAATTAAACATACACAAAACATTTTCCAGAAGATATAGTAGAGTTGGTCTTTAGGAAATGTGTTTAGCCTTATGATTATATGGATAGTTTTAAAAAGTTTAACGAAACTCGACTTCAAACAAAGAGTGAATTTTGCAATAAATTAAATGAATCTGACATCTGAGGACGAATATGAGCATGCAAAAAATATATGGAATCAGTCTAATACTAAAAATCTAGGAGAATATCATGATATATATTCAAAAAGTGATGTATTACTGTTGACAGATATATTCGAAAATTTTCGAGATACATGTATAATTGCATATGGTCTACACCCTACGTGGTATTTTACAGCACCAGGTTTATCTTGGAATACAATGTTAAAAAATTACTAAAGAACCACTAGATTTATTACACAATAATATTATGATATGATTTTAATGGTAGAAAAGGGAATTTGGTGGAATTTCACAATGTTTAAGTGATATGTTAAAGCCAATAACAAATATTTGGAAGATTTTCTTCCAAATCAAGAGTTCAACTATTTAGCTTATCTCCATGCAAATATTTTATATTGTTGGGCAACGTCGCAACTTTTACCTAATGGAGGTTTCGAATGGATTGATTACACAGGAAATAATTTAGATTTTTGGCGAGAATATGTATTAAATTTTAAGGATGATTCACAACTTTGATACATATTTGAAGTTGATTTAGAATATCCACAAGAACTATATCATTTACACAAAGATTTTCCAGTTTGTCCAGAAAATAAGGCATTTCCAGGAACAAATGAATCTAAATTATTAACAATTTTACACAACAAAGAAAATGTTGTACTGTATAATCACAGTTTGGAACAGTGCTTAAATAATGGATTAAGGCTTACAAAAATACATAGAATATTGAAGTTCAATTAGTCTGATTGATTGAAGAAGTATATAGATTTGAATACATTGATGACTTATGCCAAAAATGAATTTGAAAAAGATTTTTAGAAACTAATGAATAACTCTGTATTTGGTAAAACGTTGGAAAATATAAGAAACAGAGTAGGTATAAGAGTGGTGTTTCAAGTGAAAAGTTTGTGAAAAATTAGTTGCAAAACCAAATTTCAATAGCAGTACTATATTTACCGAGAATCTTGCAGCTATTCATATATACAAGACGAATGTAAAATTTAATAAGTCCATTTACGTTGGTATGTCAATATTAGATATATCAAAAGAATTTATTTACGATTTCGATTATAAAGTTATTAAAGCCAAATATGTAGATAAAATTGAGTTGTGCTTTCAAGACACTGATTCATGCTTTTATAACAAAAAAAACAGATGATTTCTACTAAGACATAAAGTCGATGTTAGTTAAATTTGACACAGGTGATTAACCAAAGGACAATATATATAAAATGCCTCAAATAAATCAAAAAGTTTTAGGCAAAAAAAAGATGAATGTAACAGCAATACAATTAAAGAATTAGTTGACTTAAGAGCAAATATGTATGCATATAGAGGTGAGGATAGTGAAAACAAAAGAGCAAAAGTTGTGAAAAAATGTGTAGTCAATAATAGAATTATAGTTGAGGACTATAATAAATGCGTGTTTGCTGAGAAAACACAATATAGAACAATGAATTTAATAAGGAGCAAGAGAAACAAAATATATACTATCCAAGTTAGTAAAATTGTATTAGTCATTGTGATAACAAGAGAGATATACTAGAATATAAAATCGATACTTTGCCATATAGATATCGAAATTTATAATTTTATTTTACACACCTACTGAAGGGGGACCAGCAGCCCCCCATAGATTTTCTAATAAAATAGTATAATTTATAAACATCTTTAATTTCCAAAACAATATCAGAACCATTAAAATCAATCTGTTTACCATTATCATATCTAATTTCTAGAACAATATAATTAAACTCCTCATTATTGATTCTATAAAAAATTAGATATGCATGCTTGTAACTAATATAATTTTTAAAACCAAACAAAGTTTTTGGTGGAAAACTAGCAATTATATCCGTTTATAAATTATAATATTCATCATACTTTATGAACATACTAAATGCCATGTTACAATGAACATTTATTGTTTTATATGGATTAAAATTAGGTAATTTAGTGCCCACGACAACTTTGTCCTTTTAAATATGAATATTTCTTTCAAAACCAAGAATATCAGATAAGTGATCATCAAATTTAATATCAAACTTAGATTTAATGAATATTATATTTTTCACACTGTCTGTTAGTTCAATGTTATTTGTTGAAAATGGTTCAATTATATTAATAGCTTCTTAAAATAAATTCAGTATGATATTGTCCTTTAGGAATCATGATAGCATTATTTTTATCAACATCAGCACTTAATTTTTGATGGCTTATAGTATTATTGTCTATATTTGGAATCAAAAATTTTGTGCAAAAACTAATTATTGCTATGGATTTACCTTTATGAATTATATCATAGTGAAGTTTCTTCTTAAGAATAGAACTATTATCTGTTAACTTTTTATTATCTATTTATTAAAAAATTATGTTATTAAATGAAGAAAGTCGTTTGGGGTGTTGGTATTTTAATTTCCGAAGGAGATGCTAAAAGATAAAGAATGGCGAACTTTTGCCTGATGATATTAGAGTTATAATTGTAGGTCCGAATAATTGTATTGATGCGAATTTAATGATCAATTTTATTTATAAGCCAGGATGGTTAAATTTTAATAAATTGTATTTTTGCCCTTAAAGTTTAAATCAAGCCAAATATATTCAGTTACAAAACTATTTTTGTGATATCCAGCAAGTTTAATTTTATAAAATTGCGTATGACGAAAAATAGCAATGACGAAATTATTCCACTAGATCAGTGTCAAAATAATTATTTAGTTATTTACAATGATATAATTTTAGATGATCAAAATTTAATCCATGAATATTTTACTATAGGTTGACATAAGAATATTGATGTTTTTTTTTGTCACAGACTTATTCGAGTGTCCCCAAACAACTGGTAAGAGACAATGCAAACTTTCTATGTATATTTAGACAAGTTGACACGAACCTGAAACATATCTATTGCGACTTTGTTTTTGGCGATATGCCTTAGGAAAAATGTAAAGATGTCTGTGCAAAAATTAGCTGGGGCGAAGACTATGGTTTTTTAAAATTATATTTTAGTAGAAAAATGAACAGTGAGAAGTATCGAAGTCAAATAAAAGATTTTATATTTCAACTCTCTATCTCTTGTGAATTGTATATGAGAATTCTCTATCTTCTGCCACAACTGAACTTCAGTGCACTCTCATCAAAACAGAAAAAAGGGATATCTGCACAGACGTGCACTCCCAACCAAAGCAAACTCTGTCTGCAATAGGAAGCATTATCACAATTGTGCTGATATCTACCTGTGCTGTGGGGAACTCTCAGTGAGGTACTGCAAGGGGCTTTCCAGCAATCTACTCAACAAGCACTGAAAACACTGCCCAACTCTTGATAACAGGCTTCCAGCTCACCGCATTCAGAATTTTTATCGCTGTGTCGCTTGGTCGACCACAGTGGCTCAGTGGTAGTGTGTTTGTCGTGTAACTGAAAGGTCAGGGGGGTTCGAAACCCCGGCTGAAGAAGATAATTTAATCATGTGAATATGAGCCATCCACCCTTGAATTGTCAAATTACCACCAAGACATTCTAAATTTGAGCCAAAAACATTTTCATTTCTCTTGCCCTTATATTCTATATATGAGTATTGATGTAAATAAAAACTGTACCCTCAAACTTAAAAAATGAATGCTCTCCACATTACAAAAGTAGTATGGCATATGCATAAGCTGGAGTGTTTTCCATATGATGTAAGATACCAGCATCATATGGGGAACGGGTACCATAAGAAATAATAAAAAAAATAATGAAAAATAAAAAACTTTTCACCTCTCCACTAAAAAAAATAGGCCTTCTGGTGGAGAGGTGGGGGTTTCTCCATTTGGAGATTTGTTGGTGCTAATTAAGGCCAGAAATATATATAACAGGTCACTGGTAAGGTGTGACAACACCTAAACCTCGAAGGTTCCTGGCATTGGCATTAATTTGCTTATAAACCTATTGTTGGTTTAAAAAAATGGTAAATTGTGATTATATGTAAACATTTTTTTTATAAATTCAGTAGATGTATCTGCATATCCTAGCACTACTCAATAATTAGGCTAAAATTCAAGCAAATTTCTCACTTTCAAGCAACTTTTTCAAAATCTTTTGGAGATATAATTTATCTCTTAAATTTTATTCCTAAAATCAAACACACTCTAAAATCACTTGATTTTTAGCAGGATTTGTGTGCCAAATTTGTGATATTAATTTATACTAATTGATTTGGCTTGCAAATTTTGACTAAATTTGGCTTCTTTGACCTGAAAAAAGGAAGTGGTGCAATTGATTTTATAAAAAAAAATTGTGCTTGATTCAGATAGCAGATTGGGTCAAATAAGCTTGATTTTAGAGTAAAATTTGCTGGTACTTTTTAATAAATAAGTTATGTCTACAGAAGATTTTGAAAAAGTTACTTGAAAAAATTATCGAATTGTGCTAGGATCTGCAATAGACATCTACTTGGGTGGTATGGTTGAATTGAGTTTTTCTTTGGTTATAGGTGATGGTATGTTTGATGGTCTGGCAACATCAAGTAAAGAGGGTTTGACAGATGGTTGGATTGTGTGTGTTGCAGATGGTATGGCTGTTAGGCATATGTGGTGCAGATTGGTAGAACTGGTAGAATGGGTGTTAGGTTATGGGCTGGTCTCAGCTGTAGAGCTGCTCGAGTTATGATAGATATTATGCTTGGTGTGTTCGGTGGTGGGATAGAATTGAGATTTTCTTTGGTCATTGGCGATGACATGTTGGGTGGTCTGGTATCAGTCAGTAATGATAGTTTGACAGATGGTAAGAATATTTTTATTTTGAGTTGGCCTGGACTATAGAATTTGCTTTGTATGCTTGGGTTAACATGGATGGTATGTTGAATTATATATTTTGCTGTATATATTTAACTGGTGTCTGATGGCAATGATAAACATGTTAATGTTATGATTTTGATATATTTTAGTGGGCGTAGGTTGAGAGATGCTAAAATTGTAATATGAATGATGAGTATATTTAGTCAGGTATTGGTTGGTAGAGCAGATGGTGTTAATGAGCTACATAGGGGGTGTGGTACCTATGTAAGCAGCCAGGTTCCAGTTAAGAGGATTAGTTTGACAGTGGTAGTCGTGAAACTTTGTTGTGAAGAAGAATATATGGTCAAGGGATCTGGTTAGACACTTGCTAGCGTAGAATGTCTTGAGCTGCATATAAGCACATTATATTCCGTAGGTGAAAAGTGAGCATGCAGGTTTAAAGACACTACATGAAAGGTGTGGGAAAATTTAAGGTTTCTGTTTTTATGTTTGTTGTATAAAATATGCGAATATGTATACAAGTGGTGGCTGACTATAATTACTCTATTCATCAAACAATAGACATGAAGCCCATGGATGTGAAAGACAACACACTGCTAGAAATTGTGTATAAAGTTGAAAAGTTTTGGATCCTTGCAAACCAAAAGCTAAATTTTGTGAGGCTGTGTGCATAAGCAGACACAAATGTGAATTTACCAAGGGATATGCACAGAGTTCTTTCGTTTTGTTCACATACAACATTACTATCGTTGCACCTATTATTTGGAATATATGGATCATGTTGCTATACATGGAGTCTTCTACTCAGAAGAAATAAAAGTCACGAAATTTCCTGATACATATTTGTTTGAGGTCATTCATCACAAGAAAGGAAAAATACCCGTAAGATGGTTAAATCCAAAAACAGCTGGGTGGATATGAGAGACATAAGGAACAAGTAGCTTTAAATTTGACCATTTACTGATTGTTGTTGGAGGGAGAGGTGATAAGATCGCTGGAGTAGTTATTTCACCATGTCATTCTTGTGTTGGTAACAAGACAAGGTTTTTGATGGTGACCTAAGTCAGTTCCTAAGCCAAGTGGTTCGCAGCAGTCACCAGTGACATCTCCTTCAGCATTTGAACCATTGCCTCGAATATCACTTAAGCCTTTGTATCGACTACAAACACCAGAAGACCAGCCTACTAGAGATTCGAAATCATTGACACCGCCACTATCGAGCAATGGTGCTGTATGTAGTATGTGGGAATCACCATGCTTGTCAACAACAAGAAGTCCTGCCAGGAGCCCCTATAACCCAGAAGCATATTACATGAATCATGTAATGGAAGAGTAAGCTACTATGATGGATGGTGTTCTACAGGATCTGCGTGATCTGCACGAGACTCTTGCTAGATTAATGGTACAAAATGAATTTTAAAGCCATGTGTTCTTTTGTTAATAATATTATGTGTGGTGGACATGAACCACAGCTATAGACATGTGTTTGTAATTTATCAGCAATAAAAACATTTTTTTTTCCTTATACATCTTGTTTTAATATGTTGTGCCAGATCCGATGATGTTCATAAGGTCGACCAGAAATATAAATTGGGTGACGATTTTGGTTTTAAAATATATTGTTTGAGAATATTTCATTACAATATAATTTTTAATATATTGTTTGAATAATTTTGGTTTTAAAATAATTACTGCAATGCTTTTTAAATAGGGCTTGTGTTTTTAAAATGGTAAAGTGACTATTAGAAACTTTTGATACACTTAAAAAGCACTTTGGTTAATATTAAAAACTTGCAATACAAGAAAGTAACCGATTATCAGACACTTTCTTTAAAATGCAGATTGGTGTTCGAAAAAAATGCAAATTTTAGCTTGTCCCTGAGTTGTAATTAATATTACATATATCACACAGTAATTGGTTAGGTTGTAGAATTTAAAACATATTTACAAGTAATATAAAAATAATAATGTGTAAAAGGTTATTTTTTGGTGTTACAGAATTAGTTGCATAATACTGTATAGTGAGGGTTCTCACTATCGGATAATATCCGTTATTAAGGTCCATCGATATTCTCAGTTAACTGTCTGTGCAGTTTTTACAAATTAAGTTTTTCCAGTCACTCACTTGTGCACACTGATCGTGGCACCACTTAAAGCACTTGGTGCATCTCACGCACACTTCACCTTTCTTATCTTGGGAAAAGAAACCATTGCAGTCAGCATCATTGTCTTTGTCTTGATGATTACTTCCCTCACCACCGGAATATTGTATCTGCCTTTGGCTGTTCGGCAATGCCTTGTCGAATTTTGGCTTCTTTGGGGTAGGATGTCTGCTCATGGATTCATCAAGTTGTCCTTTATATGGCGAACTTGTGATTGGTGCTGCTTTGCCGGACCATGTTGCCCTGGCTGTGCTTGTTGCCAGTTTCTTCATCAGTGGTGGAGGCTAATGCCAGTGGGACTCAGGAACACTTTGGATGTAGATTTATGTAGAAGGTTTGGCTAGTGTAGGACTAACAGTACCCACTAATTTGTAAATAGATGTGCTCTCTTCGTGAATTAATTGGGAGATTTCCAGGGCCTTCCCTTTCATTAGACCTGCTTTTGGTATCTAATTCGCTGGAAACCTCAATAGAAAAATCAGTCATGGTAAACACCTGGATGAAATGGACAGATGCCGCATTTCTGGAAACAATTTACAGCATTCTCAATGGTTGCTGCCCAGAGATAAGCTTTACCCATTAGCTAACTACCTGATAAGCAGTAACTACCCTCAATGGATGGTTCTTCGACCATGTTTTTATTTCTTTGGCATAGTTGTCTTAAGCAGACTAATGAAGGAAAGATCCAGTGGTCGGAGTTTGTGTGTGGAGTGTGGTGGTAAACAAACAATGTCAACTCCATGTTTCCTTCCTATTTCAATAACATATATGTTTCTGGTATGCGAATAGTGTCTGTTCAACACCAATATGACAGTATCATCAGGATCCGCCTTTACATCATACACAAAATGAATCATCCACTGAATGAAAAATTCTTACTGAATCCAGCTCGAAGGATGGCAGACAGGAATGGTATCTGGTGGAGCATGCTGTAGAAGTTCAACCTTCATATTTTTATGTGGAAACACAAGCATCAGTGTATGTCACGAGGGTAATATGTGCACCTCGTTCAGATGAAGAAAGGCTGATTACAAGTTTCTTACCTTTGAGACCGACAACTTTCGAATATTTATGCTGGACTACAGTTAAGCCAGTTTCATCTACATAAAATATTTTGGATGGGGAAAGCTAACTTGTTAAAGAGATTTATCAAGAACTGCATAAAACTCGTCTACTTTCTCTACAGAAACCCTTTACTCTAGCTGCAGAAATGGCTTGGGTTCTGCACAGTGAGAGTGATGAATGATGTAAAAGTTCTTTAGCCATTTCTTACTTGCTGCTCCTTTGTCTTCTGAGAAAGGGCATTTCACATTGTTTCTGGCTGCTAGTCCTCGAATGTCCTTGGTTCGCAGTCCATAAAACCCTTCTTCCATGACCATGCATTATTCTGCTATTTTAGACTCCAATTCATCTGGTACTACACACTTTTGACCTAACTTTGTAGAACACAGAACTTCAGCATCTTGAATAGTCTTATGGTTGACATAATTTTCTAGGACATGTCTAGGAACACCGAATATTGTAGAGACTTTCAGGAAGCCCATTTCTTTATTACACACTGCTTCCACTGCTTTCAACATTTATGCTGATTCCCATTCTTTCCTTGCTGGCTTCGACAAAGTTGGTGCCATCTGCAACAGTCAATGTCCACACAATTAATTTATGTGAGCCCTCTTGTATTCAAAACTTAAACTAATGTATGATATTACTATTTGTCCATTATAAATAAAACACCATCTTATACTCCTCTATAGTAAACACCAATGGTTTAAACAATTATTGGGCATGACTTATGTATTAAAATTTAAAAATAAAAATAACTATTATTGACAATTATTTTTCCTTTTTGTAGACATATTTCAGCATTATTTATTGATTTTTAGTCAGGTTTTTACAATAATAGATTATTTGTGGAGTAAAGAAAATTATTATTTTTTTACTTTTGTTAAATAGTGTTCCTAATATCGGATACCAGCCATAATATCGGGTATCTGGTATTACGCAGTGCCAAGTATCTGATAATAGGACATTGAGTGAAATTGTGTTATGTAAACATAAATTTCCATATGTTCATTATTTGTGCAATGTGTTTTATTCACATCAAACTATGGAACATGTAGTTTTGTTTGTGACACAAATGAATCGTTGATGTAATCATGTTCTGTGGTATGTCACGAGGCTACATACTGGCGACATACTTTCGAAACAACCTTTACAAAAACTCCGGAAACTACAGGAAATCACAGAAATATTTCTCGAATGAAAAATATGGTCGTCATCAATGTCGTGCTTTTACACAGTACTATCGATACAGATCGGAAATAGTTCTATAGCCTCACACTAGGTGGCAGCACTTACAAGAGCTGTAACCTCACTATCTGATATTGCGCACCTATCTGATATTCAGTTACTTTCCTCTACACATTAAGAACACATTTACGACCTTTAAATGTTTTGAAAAAAAAAATGCCCTTATATTAAACCTGTTAATTTTTAATGTATTTGAACAAATATAGTATGGACCTGTATCGAGAGGTGTATGGAGCAACATGCATGTCACGATAGCCTAGTGGTGACAGTAAGTCTGGACCATGATGACCTGTCCTAACATGCATGGCCCATTGATAAAGAGTCGGATGAAAAAGGTGGAGCAGAAAAAATCATTACAAAGTTAACTAGCAGAATTAATGTAAATCCAACATAGCATCACTGGAATTTTTTGGTGGCAAATTTACAAGATGGTGATGGAGTGGCAAATTGAACAAAGGTGAGAAAGAGAGAAAGAAAAGAATGGAAAGAAGTGAGTAAAAATGGGAGCACTCAGAGAAAACTTTTGGAATACAATTTAGGCAACTTGGATTGATAGAGAATGAAGTGCAGGCACAAAATGGCATTGAAGGAAACCAACTAATTAAACAAATGTGAGTAACAAGATAGATTCCAAAATTGCAGAATCCGAAATTTCTGAATCCAGTATGGTGGTCGCATGACTGGAATGGTAGAGCAGGAAGTCCAGGAATTCAAGAGGGTGGTCGTATGACCAGAATGAAAGACCATGAAAAATGGGAGCACTCAGAGAAAACAGTCAGAATTATGGAGGTAACCTTGAATGATAGATGGGAATTGACATAATGGCTACCAAGGTGGCAGTATACTGGCTAACAATATGGCAGCATGCTGGCTAACAAGATAGTGGCTGGAAATGATGTAATACAAGATGGAGGCATACTGACTAACAATATGGTGGCTGGAGATGACGTAATACAATATGGCGGCATACTGGCTAACAATATGGTGGCTACAAACGACGTAACCCAAGATAGCATCATACTGACTAACAATATGGCTCCCCAAATGACATAATTCAATATGGCGGTGGTTGGAGCCAGGGCCGCTCCCCGACTCCTGTCCGGTCGGAGCCGGAGCCTGCACCTGTCACAGAATGAACTAAATTACACTACTACCGTGGTATTCAAAACCCGGTTAAAATCCAGGTGGTTGGAATCATCCTAGAGAAATATAAATCCATCACAAAACAAATTCCCAATGGGATTGATTTGAAAGGAAAGGCACAATATTTCAAATTATGTTTTCTGATTCATACCAGTTCATGAGCACCTCTCTGGAACCTATGGCAGGTAATTTGAAAACTGTGCAATTGAGTGTCACCTGCTCTATGTTTTTGATAATACCCAATTTGAATTGGCGAAACAGAAGGGAGTTTTTCCTTATGACTTTAAGTCAACAGCAAGTCTGATGTGCACATCATTCCCACCAAAGGGTGCATTTCATAATGTGTTGAAAGACGAAGGCATTAGCGATGAGGATTACGCTCATGCCCAAGCCACATGGTGGGATGCGTTCATTTGTGTGAACTTTTTGCTGTATTCCATTCAATATTTACATCTGGACACTTATTTGCTGCCAGATGTTTTTGAAAATTTCAGGACTGTATGTTTGGCTCATTTCAGTCTTGACCCCGCCATGTATGCCACAGCTCCATCTCTTTCATGGGATGCCTTATTGTCAAAGACAAGTGCTCGGCTAAATTTGTTGACTGATCCCGACATGTATATTTTGTAGAATGCAGGGTTAGGGGCAGCATTGCCCAGATTTCCAGAAGGCGTGCGGAAGCCAATAATATTAACATGGTTGAAGATTACGACTCTAGTGTGGCATCGAATTATATCTACTATTTTGATGTAAACAGGCTGTATAGTCACACGATGAAATGCAAGCTTCCTTTTAGAAATTTTGAGTTGGTTGTGTCTGACTTTTTTTCACTGTGGGATTTCGCGAACACTGTGTATGATAGTGATACTTTATTTTTCGTGGAAGTGGATTTGTCTTTTCTGGACGTTTGCCATTATACTCTAGCAGATCTGCCTCAGGGCCCAGTACGTGGCATACCTCCGAACAGCTTGGATGAAAAACTTATTTTGACACTTGTGTTGCTGAAGAAATATGTTATACATAGTGAAACACCGAGGCACTATTTGATGTATGGTGCCAACTTTGACTCTGTTCATCACATTCTGCACTTTGAGCAGAATGCATGGATGGCACCGTACATCGAATTTAACATTCAGAAGCGTACTCTGGCTGTGAACAAATTCGTGAAATCGTTTTTAAGCTGATGAATAATTTCGTATATGGAAAAACCTTGCAGAATGTCCACCAGGAATGGGACAGGACATAAGTCGTTTCAAAGTATGGTACAATTTACGGGGCTGCATAACTCTAAGGGCATCCTGCATTTAAGTTGCGGCAATATCTTGATTACAATCTTGTCCTTATCGAGATGTCAAGGAGCTGTGTTACATTTAAGAAGCCTTTGTACACTGATGTTGCCATTTCCAACCTTTCCAAATTTACTCTGTATGAGTTTCATTGTCATTACACACGTACGGAATTTCCCCTGCCAGCCCTGCACCTCTTATATTGCGACATCGGTTCTTTGATCAAATCTATCGCTTGTAATTATGTTTATAAAGTAATTGCCCCAGATTTTAAAGTCCTGTTTGATGCTAAGAGTCTCGTGCGAGAACAAAGAACGTACTGGAGTTATAAAGAATGAATGTGCCGGCTGCATAGTCACACACTTTGTAGGTTTACATCCCAAGCTTTACGCATACATAGTTGTGAACGAGCAGTGCATACATAAGGCAAAGGGTGTAAAATCCAACATGTTGCAAAAACTCAGTTATAAGGAATGTCGGGATTGCCTCGATCGTTGCAGTAGGGTTTTGGGGACCTAATGTCATTTCCACTCTCGTCATGAAGTTTACACCAAACGTGTGGCCAAAGTGGTGTTACTAGTTTTGAATTATAAGGACTTCATTGAGTCGGATGGAGTATAAACTCAACCGTGGGGGCACTACAAAATCACTAGATAAATTTTTTCCCACCCCTTACTCCCCACCCCTTACTCCCCACCTGTGAGCTAGTTAGCTGACACAATGCCATATGTGAGTCAGACAAGCTTCCAGCCGCATTACGATTAAGCAAATCAAGTGCCATATAGTGGCTCACAAAAACAGACCTGTAATCTGAAAAACGAATAGCCCTCGAACCAACACTTCAACATCTACAATCTGCTGTGAGTAATAACTTCTCATAGATTTGAGAGTATCGAGTTCGTCTCCCTGCGACACTACATGTCAGCATCATCCCTCACTCGGGTGAGGTACTGATGTCTTACTGCGCAATCAACTATATGGCATTAAACATGCAACGTTTATGGTTTGAATTTATATTTAAATGAATAAAGAACTTTGTGTTCCAGATATATATGAAGAAGAGTGATTGGTTTTGTATGTGTAAATAACAATTTTAAGAAGAATGTGATTTTTGTGTATATCTATATGTAAATATTGTTGTTGGAAAAATGTGCAATATTTAAATGTATTTCAAACTGAATGTTTGTTTCATTTACCTTCAGAGTGTAAGATCTGGAATTTTAGAAGACATATTTGTTGTAGAAATGAGTGAGTCAATGTTTGCGCAAAAATAAAATATATTGTATTACTTTATCAACCAAGGGTCATAACTTTACACATTGTTTGTGTGAAGAACATGTAATTATTCGTAGGTGTAACCTTTTTATAGATAAATCTTGAAAAATGCAGATCAATATAAAATCAAAAATACCTGGTTAGGTCTAATTGATAAGTTTTCAGTGAGCAGAAATATTTGGGTGTGAATACAACAGGGTTAAACATGTAAATTTCATTCACTCGACCTAACGAGTGTGCTCTCAACAACTGGCATATAATTTGTCCAACCACATTCTATATCAGTAACCAATACTATCTCACTGTGAAGTCAGTTTGCGTGAATATCGCCTATAATAACAAAATCGTTAATATTTAATGCAGTAAAGACTTGTGCTTATGGAGAATCGCAACAGAGCAAACAATTATTACCTTAACTACATTCCCAGAAAACAAGGCTAAATAAATAAATAAATAAATAAATTACTATTTGTATACGTGTTTTAAAGAAACATGTAAAATATAATGAATGGGTTATATCAAACAGATATGGATTCAAGGGATAATTAAAACATATGGAAATGTAATTTACTCTATACCCGCACTTGTGTAAACAATATAATTTACTGTTTATTCAGAAAGCAAATGTTTTTATGATGGCTTGTGTTAAGCTTACAGGCTTCCTACAGTTAGTAGTACATTGCCTTAGAGCGTGCTCAGGAGCATTGAGGGTTGAGTACAATGTCCTGCCAGTGGTACCAACCAACCCGTTGTCCGGAGCGAACCATTCCTGCTCGCTGTCTGAGGACAGCTTCACAGGCTTTCACGGTGCTATGGGACACCCTGTCATGCTCAGTTCATCACCCCTCTACCACCATGTGTGTATTTGGTAGTTTTTAAGTGCAAGGGTTGTGAACTGCATTTGTGAGGGTTTCATTTTTCGTGTAGTTTTGTGTGCGATTGGGTGAACTGAGTTTTTTGTGTGGTAAATGATTTATTAATTTATATTACTTTGTTTGTGTAATTGTGTTAACTTGTTCCGTGTTTAATCTATGCTTCATAGATGTTAGTGTATTCAATCATTTTGTTTCTGGTGGCGGTAAGTGGATTATGAGTTTTAATGTTGGACATGTGGTTAGGTAAAATGTGGAAATGTGGTAAGTTATCTGGATTAACTGGTAATTAGTGTGTGTGATTAATCTATTGTGCATGTGGTTAAGTGATTCGGGGCACTGGGATAATTGGGTCCTGTGTTTAAATAACTGTCTACAAAAGCATTTGGTTAGTCTGCATATTTTTAAGTGTGGTTCATTCATTACGAGTTATATGTATGTTGTAGGACTTAATGTATTTTTTTGGCATATATCGGTAGGGAAATAGCTTTGGAAGTCCTTAATATTTTGAATTTGAGGTACATTCGTTATGTGCAACATAAACAGGCTAAATCATTTTTATTGGATTTGTGAAGTGGTTCAATAAGTGTTTAGTATTAACTCGGTATTTTGTGGAAGTCGGTGAGTGATTATGACAGGTGGTTGATTCTTATAATTTTGCATTTCGATAGTAAGACTATTTCATTGAGTTTAGCCAGTAATGTGTTAGGTGTATTTTAAATATAATTTAGAGGTCGTTTTAATTAGGTTTGTAAACCACATTTGTCGTGTGTGTAGTTAAATCAATATTTGTGGCATGTAATTTATGGTAAATTGTATTCATATCTCTTTGAATTTAATTGATTTTTAATCATATATGTCATCTTTCAATATGTATTTAAATGTCTTATTTGGTAATGATTTGATGTTTGATGATAAATTCAATGATATACTTTGGTAACTTAAAATAGTTATTTCGAATTACATGTTTCCGATGATAGAAATTTCTCACGTGTAGAGCTCAGTATAATGTCTGACACCAACCTATGAGGACGTGTCTTGGTGTTCCTGACACGCCCTCCACCACCTCAATGGCATACCCGGTGGAAAATGAGAAGGAACTCCTATGGCCCACTCCCAACAACACCCACTTCCCTCTTCTCAATACAGTATTGAAACCCTAAAAATATATATATTATACCACTATTACACAATACATATATACACCTGCACATACACTTTATCAGCTCAGCGACCTCCAGCCATCGAAGAGTGAACATCGATGATGCTACTCTCCAAAAATAAAAATAATAAATACCCATGACCCTTATGGCACTCTTGCACATACATATCAAATATAAAAAATCACACAAATAAATAAACATAAAAAAAACTTATCAAAGTGATTGCATCAAACTTCTTTGATAAAATATCATACTAATTTCGTTGGATTAAGATAATTTTAATCCAAGCATTTTATCGGATTAATAAGCAGTTTAATTAACCTAATTAATCCAAACAATCAAATAGATAATCTGATTAATAAAGTGTGTTAGAACCAGTGCACCCCTACTACTGTGTGGTGGAGGTTGGGTGGCGTTTGTTTCGACGAGCAGTATAGCAAACCCCAAGTAAAATGAATGGTTGCCATCCCGCTTTACCGGTACCCTCTCGAGTGCCATTATGTGAAGGAGGTTGGGAGGGGGGGCAATGGGTCAGACATCCTGTATAGCAATCCCTTGGGGAAGAAAGGGATATCGCCCCGACACACTCTCGAGCGCTGCGTACTACTGCACCCGTCCATATGACATTCTAGGGGGCCTGTAGCCTCGCTTTGTGATCGGAATGTTTGGGGTTGTTGTTGAAAGATTGTCGAGGACATCGGGGTTTTAGAGCCCCTCTGTTTACTCTACTTTTATCTTCTTCGCCTTGAAACTGAACAGAGAATGAAAGGTTGATTTATGTTTACTTTCAAAGGTGTTTGTCACTTTTTGGATCAAATTTTAAGTGGGATTTTTTGTGTAACCTGTAACCTTTCTGTAATTAGAGAATGAAAATTAGTACGACTTTCAAAGTTCTTCACTACGTTTACCTCTGTAGAGGTAGCAATTCGCAATGTTCTTGGCGAATTTCGGAACGCCATACATGTGTGTGCAATTTTTAGATACAAGCTTAAATATTGTTAGCATGCAAGGGTCCACAGCTTGTCGGCATTAAATTGGAGCACTGATGACCAAACGTTAAAAAGAACTAAAAATTGTATGGATTTTTTTAAATTTGGTTATTTGGTTAAAAAAAGACATGAAAATTTATTTCTCAGGGCAAATTGTTTCACCGAAGTAGTAGGAAAATAGTTGTTGATGGCCATCGGCATCTGCCACCTTGAGCTGGAGCCACTTGGCCACCATGTTGTGATGTCACCCATCCGCCATCTGGGATCCATGCGACTTTGACCTTTAACCTTCATCCTGGCGACCTTTGAACCTAAAAATTCAAACAGATCGAAAATATTGTCAAAATTTTATAAAATACATATTATTAAAATTCTATTAAAATATTACTAAAAACGTAATTATTAAACATTTTTAAATATATTTAAAATTTTATAAAAATAATTATTAAAACTTTACAAAAAATATTATTAAAATTTTATATAAGCCTTTTAAAAATATTCTTAAATATTTTATAAATAATTTTTTCTTTGATAAATTTATAAAAAGAATTAAAAAATTAAATGAATGATAAGTTAAATTTTTAAGAAGTTTTCTAATTACGTTTTCTGAGTGTGTAAAAATGATTGTTTTTTCACCAGCAAGCATCTTTGTATTGATTCTTCAACTGCAACAGTTGTAATATTGGTGCTGTGAAGGAAAAATATTTATATTTCAAAGTTGTTTGAACTCTTCCAGTTGTAGGACAGCAGGCAAATATTGTGTCGTAATGCCAAGGGCTCTTTTAACCTGGCCCTGCAAAGGTTTTTGTATATAACTTTCAGTTTTGTTAATTCCCTAGGGTTTTTTTTAGTAGCAGCCCAGTAAAGTTTTCTCGAGTTAGCAAGCCTGTTCCTTATGTTTCAAAATTTCATTCCGGCATATTCATTTCTCTCCAGCATTTTGCAAGTTCTCCTCAGCTCTTCAGAGTGTTTTAATTGACATGTTAGTAGTTCTCCTTTTTCAACAAACTTGTAATTTTTATTGTGATAGTTAGCAAACAGGTATCCTGATATTTAAATATGTTCAACAAACCTCAAACAACTTACCAAAAACCCACTCGTCTCAACAATATTTAAACATTTAATATCCAGTCATATTCAAGTACTTCGTATTCAGACTCATTCAATCTCCAATCATTCACAAAGTAGTGGCACAGGGTACATTTCCTAACTAATAATTAACAAGTAACATTATTTAATTTTAACATAAATATTTTACAAAATTATTATTATTTTTTTTTTTCAAAATAAAATTCATAGAACATTTAATTATTATTCGTAAAGCAAATTCTTTACATATTCTCATCAAACATGTTAATATCGTAAAACTGCTAAATTTTTATACTGAAAACTATCTCGTGTTACATCACAAATAATACAATTAATCACAAACCTTTATCAACATGTTAGCACTGTAAGCCATCCAAGCTTTTTAACCAAAACATCATATTATCCCATAAAACTGTAAAAAAATCAGAAAAAAAATATTTTATCATGTTGGTAAGACCTCCAAGCTTTTTATCCATCATAAAACGGTAAAAAATCGTAAAAATCCCTGTTATGACTGAAAACTCATAAAACAAATTTTATGATTGAAATAATAAAGTTTATTAAAACTCTCCACTTTATGATTGATATGATAAAGTTTATTAAAACTCTCCAACATTTTATGATTGAAATAATAAATTTTATTAAAATCTTCCAATTTTTTTACGTTATAAATCTTTAAAACTTTCTCAGCAAATATGAAAACTTTTTAAAAAATTGAATGATGCATCTTTGAAATTGTAAAACAAGTCTTTAGAATCGTAAAACTTTTCAACAAATTGAATGATGGGTCTTTGAAATCATAAAACAAGTCTTAAGAATAGAATAACTTTTAAAAAAACTGATTGATAGGTCTTTATAAAATCGTAAAACAAGCCTTTAGAATCGATGAAACTTTTTAACAAACTGAATGACTGGTCTTTAAAATTGTTCCAACTTATACTTTCAACCATTAAAACTGTAAAACTCCTCAGCCAGTAAAAAATCATTATATTAAAAAAATTATAAATAATATTACACCTGAAATCTATACCACCATATTACATTTTAATATACTTACAATTGTAAACTTAAAAATAAATATTGAATTATGTTGTATCTGGAAGCATCACTGTAAGTTTGAATTTTTTCATTAAAATTTCCATTTATAGTTGAGAGATAAGATGAATTTGCATTTCTTTACTGGTACAACAGGTGCTGCTGGTGATGATATTGGTGATATAGGAGTATAAATAATTTCCTCTGGTGAAGATATGAAAGGAGGGGGTGAGATTAATTTATGCAGCAGTGATGGTAAACTTGACTCGGGAGATGGTAAACTTGACTCGGGAGAAATCACAAAATTGAACTATAAAAACTCTTCCAACCCTTGATATAATTGGTTTTTTGACAAATCTCCGTTACGTCATTTGAGGTTAATTCTAGTGGAGTGCAACACAAACACAGCGGTGGTTTTTGTATATGTGACTTACCTGACATGATAAATGTTCCAATTTCAAAGTCGACGCCGAAGGCATTGATGTTGAAGGCCTTGAGGTCGACGTCGCAGGCATTGCTATAGACCTCGATGCCTGAGGTGTCGCTGTAGACCTCAATGCAGCAGTCATCGCTGTAGACCTCAACACCGCAGGCGTCACTGTAGATCTCAATGCTGCAGGCATTGTTGTAGTTCTCAACATCTTGGTAGACCTTAACACCACAAGCATCGCTGTAGCTCTCAATGTTATTGCAGACTCCGACGTTTCAGGAGGCATTGCAGAGCTCGACGTGGAAGGCGTGACTGTTGGTATTGTTAGTGCAGCTTTCAATATACTTGGTTTCGACATCGAAGGCCTCACTGTTGTATTCGTCGCTGTAACTGTGTTTAATGTTGAAGGTGTTGACAAGAGCAATGGTTGTAGAGTAGATTCACTTTCTTCCTCGTCATCCAAAAATCGAATAAATTTTTTGCCAAAGCATCTGGTCCGTTCAATAGATCATTAAAATTATCCCAGTTAAAATATTGGGTATATAAGCCAAGAAAATATACTTCATACGAGTGCGACATACTAAAGCAAACCGAACTGACAAACAACTGGAAATAGTAAAGCTCTATTTATAAAAATTTCAAATTCCCAGGTAATCATTCGAGAAGCCTTATTTCTCCCCGCCAACCAGAAGTCAGAAATTAAAACACCCAACCCCCTCCCTTCCGACACCCCACACTTTCAAATACCATCAAGCCAACACCCCAACTTCTGAGACAAACCTCTCTGCTAAGTTTCTTCCTCGAAGAAAGTAATACTATTTATTTATCACTAAAATTTCTACTTCACAACAACTATATTCTGTTTAATCATCAATTAAAATGATAAATGTACTCAATAAAGTGACATAATTTATAGAAAAAAAGTATATTGCATAATTATCATTCATGTTTGCTATTATCCCTCTTCAAACTTCTCTAAGATTACTTTAATCTTTTAAACATATATTATTCACTTCTTTTTGTTTTCAAAACTTTAAATGTAATTACTTTTTAATATAATGAATTATTAAGTTTTGTAATATTATGACATCACCCAATAAAACTGCAAACCTTACATTTTTCCTAAAATAACTTTTTTATTCAAAATATATCTTATCTTAAACAAGACACATGTTTCGATTTACTATCTAGTTTTAATGTATATTTTCCCATTTCTGATTCTGTATATTGTTAATCATATTTACACTAAACATGTACGGATATTTCTTTTTCCATTAATGTGCCTGAACACGTTTTCAATATGGTTAAAATTCTAATTTATAAAGTTTTTTTTAAATTTGTGGGTAAATGTTACTGTGTGTGTGGGGAAGTAAAAATTGTTTCATAAATATTTGTTCATTTTTAATGCAAGTATTCTGTATTTTTTAATTTATTTATATTTTCCTGTGTAATGGAGCTTTCAAAGTGAAAATTAATTTTATCATGTACATAACATAATTTTTTGCTCAAAAATTATCAAACAGCTAGGAAGACATTTTGACCTTGGTATCCACGACTCTTAAAATCGTTGACCTGAAGTCTCCTCCCCTCCTGGATGGACCTTGGCAGTTTGCTTTGTGGGAAGATAAACTTTCCCTAGGATATAATAATAAAAACGAAATGTGTTCTGCGGAGGTTTGTTGGAGTCAGGCTGGCAACCTCTGAGATCTGGGGTTTTGTAGTTGGTACTATTGGGGAAAAAATAATGTTAAAATTTAACCTTGAAGGTTTTTGACTCTAGAGAATGAGCGCTCACACTGCTAAGGTCATAGATCTCTAAACATAATGGTTTTTTCACATTTGATGACATTGGCGATCACTAAAAGTCTATGATTTCATAGTTTGTGTATATTTGTTAGCTAATGATGTTTTATCAGAAAAATTCCATGCTATTCACTTAAGGTTAAACATCTATAAAATTGAGCATATCTAGCTTTTTTGACGTGCAGGAACAAATTCATATTTGTTTAATTAACAGTTATTCATTATTGATTACTTTTACGATTATATGGTCAGGGACTTCAAAACTAACTATTTTCATGCATGTCTTTCCAGATATGGTATAAACTTTTGTTAGTTATAGAAAAGTGGTTAGAATGCTCACTTACAGAACCTCTCTCTCTCTCTGTCGAAAAAATATTTTTCTTAGGAAAACATGTTCATATTTAAAGAAGGAATAGGTAAAATAAACATGAAAATTCATTTTAAAACATAAATTTGTTGACAAATTTTTTACTAACCTATTATTATTATTTCAACAAAACAAAATATACAATTTTTTTATCTATCATTTTAACACTGAAGCAGCGTAGTATGTTCAAAACATACCCAAGTAACCACAGGATGTCCCAAAACATATCAAAAAATTAAATATAGGATGATTAAAAAATTTATGTATAAACTTACAAATACAGAATGTCACACAAATTACACAATTATTTCTTTCCAAAACGAAGTCGAAATGGTTTGCTCTAACGTGCTAATAACTTGCTGACATTCACTTTACATTTGGATTTTTGCATGCATGAGCATGTGATTTCGTTCTCTTGATCCATATTTACTAACTAGTGGATGGTATATAAGCAAATATTTTTTATATTAAATTTCACTCATCTTAAATATGCCACATCACTCGAATAATATCCACAGGTGATTCGGGAGGAGAATAATCATAGTCTGTTTCACCCCAGTCAGTCATCATTGCCCAAGTTATAATTAATTTTGAGCAATTGTTTGAACGAGGGGAAATTGTATTCTTTGTGAATGTCTATTACTTTCCCATTATACACTCTTTCGAAAATGCATTTTTGCTCAACTCTAACTACATATATTTCACAATTATTCACGTAATATTAGCAAATATATTTTATATTCTCATACTCTATAATTCAACTTTCCCAGGTTAAACCATTGTGATGGTTAGTAACCCATTATTTCTTTTGTTGTATTTGGGAGTCAGATATTTCCAGTCAAATAGTGTTTTGAAGCTGAATACAGTTGTATGTTCTTCTATATCGGTAATAGCTAATTCTTTAATGATATTTTTATTTGTAGATGGAAATTCTTGCACATTGCAAAATATCTCATCGTAACTTTGATTCATAGTCTACTGACTCAATTCAATATTTTCACTAACTTATCTCTTACATTGTAACGTGCTAGTATATAGTGAATTATCAGAGTGCAAGCTTGTATATTTGCTGGAATTGGTGTATTTTCGATAATTTCAATTTGTGAATCAATCACACTATTTGTAATCATATCCTGCTTGCTTACATCAAACACAAATAATGCTCCTCTACTTTTAAATGTTTCGGGTTCTAGGATTGGTGTATGGTTTTTGTTATAATATGTTTCTTGAAACTTTGTATGCATATAATATGAAACAAGGAATTCGCCATTAGCAAAGTTCATATTTAAATCCACATATGGGCAAGGTTAGCTGTTCTGATACAGTTGAATATTTTTCATATCACAATTTTCGAATACCGATCTATCAGGTTTTAAATTGTTTTGTCGATTTGTTTTCAAACAAATGACAACATTTCTCAGTTTTGCAATGAAAAACTTGATTTCACAATCCACACTAATTTTTGAGCTAATGGTAGAGTTGGAAATACTTCTAAGCCCCACAATCTGAATGCAAGTTTAAATTATTCCCTTTTTGATAAATTTTAAAAACTTTACATTTTCACAAGTGTTGATTTCAATATGCAGCATTGACCATTCCACACTGCTTAATTCAAATGTTGCACCTTCTTTGTTAATAGATGTATCACATATAGCATTCAAATGAGTATTGCCGAATAGAATAACTAATTTTTTTTTAGCATTTAATATGATGTGTTTGTAGTCTTCAGAAAAGCTCAAAACCATACTTAATGCTATAACAATTTCGTATTTTCCCCCTGGGTTTACTTATAGTGAGTAATCACTAGCATAGCTCCACCGAGCCATAAGCCCTGTATAAAGATCGTTTGCAGTTCTTGAAAGAGAGTTCTTTACTGTGGAAGTAATTCCAACACCTTGTGTTTGATCGATTTTCAGTCCATTTAGTAGAAATTGCAATTCTGTCGATTAAACATAGTATTCAATTTCTTACTATTTTTGTAGTTGCTGGATTACTTACATTGGCTGTCTTTTTAATTGTTCCTCTAAACCTTAAACTTGATTTTGACACTAGCATGTAAACATCGTGATTTTGTATTCAAATACTTATTTCCAAACAAAATGTATACACATGTATTTCCATATTGGTGATTGAATTTTCATAGTTGATCGGTTCTTCAACATTAAGTATGTCTTCCATTTCTATTAACAGTATATCCTAATTATTTTTAATACAATTCGTTGCCTCATGTTAACTTTACAGGTAACTTATTTGAAGTGAGCGTTTTATGCTTGCATTTACATCTTTTTGTACTTCCTTTCTTCGAAATTCATTCCTTAGTGACATAGTTCTTAAAAGAACAGCTTACTTTACATCCGAATTTAATATTGTACACAATCCCCATTATGATAGTAATGCGCAACGGAATGCAATTGTTTATATAGCTTTTTTTAAATGTAAATGGACTTTAATTTCTAAGTTTCTGAAATTAATATGCTCACTGTCTTGATCGAAAATTGAAGCAGCTATTTCATGAACACGATTCACTATTACTGGAAGATATATCAAATAATTTAGTTTTTCAACTATTTTATATCCTGGAGCCACAGCACACGCAAATTCATGTATTGTATTTGTTGGTTTTCCATTAAAATATGAATTGGCTACAATATTAACATATATACGACATACGTTTACTGATAATATATTAACCTGTTTTGATGATTCGTGTAATTGATTACCTTAATATTCTCTGTTTGTAACCTAACATATTTGAAATTCAATTGTCTTCCGAGAAATCGATATCGACATTACTATACATTGTACTAGTTAATGTATTTGAATTTCCATGTAGTCATAATCGTAAATCTTCAGGTAATGCTGCTGTAATGACTGTTTATATGTCATCCAACTTATAAGATCATATCGGTATTATAAACTTGTATGTTTTTCACCAATATTAGCCATAAATGATTGGTTATGCATATCAATATTTGGTATGCTGTTGTAAGTAACGAGTTCGATTAGATCTATTTCCCATTGTCCATCTAACTCCAACACAGGGAAATATGCAGCACACAATCGCGATGAATTTCCACTTAATGTCAACATAATTGACATATTACCTACATGCTTTACTATTACATTTACGTATATATCCTATTTACAGTCAAAATATGTAAACATAAATGTCCGCAATTTATTGTATTTGATAACTGTTCCATTTTATAACTGTACCTTAGTTGCGTGTTTTTTTAAATAATTACATATTTTAATTGGAGGAAGTAAATCGCCGAAACTGTGGTAATAAAATGAATGATATGCATTCTTAATTAATGCAACCCAATGCGTACCTTAGTTTTGTATCGAATCTAAATTAACAATCATACATTCACGAAGATTTGGTTTCTTTGGTAAATTGTCTCTCGTATACACACTTCGGAAATAGGGAATATCCAGTTTCTTTACAAATACATTAATTAATTTGTTTTTTAATGCATGTTTAGGACTATTTACGACTTTCTGCGCTTTTTCCCATGTTATGAATTCTTTCATCCTTGACCAACTTAAAATGGTTTCAAATACATTCCTGTATCTTTTGATTTAACTGCTTTACTAATTGCTGAAACTCCTCCGCCGATTAATCCAAATGCTGTTAATGCTGGAAATAGCAATGGAATGATTCATCCTTCCTCTGTTTTTTATTTTGTTTTACATTTTAAGCTCATGCCTCTCTTTACCTTTGTGCACATTATTTTATCAACAACCCAAGCTCCAAGCTTTTCGCCTGTAGATGTGGATGGATTCCTCCTTATATTTGCATCTTTATTGGCTAGAATCGTATCTGCTATATGTATTTTTGCCTAATTGTTTCTTCGATCATAAACTAAACCGTGTTCTTTACATGCATTATCCAAAGAGTTGATTCCTTGATCGTTCCATGCCAAATGTTTGGCAAGTTTGGTATCTGGTCTGCAATAATTGTATTTCGGTAAATGCAATTCAAATGGTAATTTATTAATCAACGTATTCAATACAGCGTGTCCTCTTTATGTTTAGTACAAGCCATTGTTTTCAACTGAACACAATCCTATATATAGACCTACATTTATAGCTTTATGTTAGTATGTTATGTAATACTGTTTAATTGTGTAGTAATGAACGTTATGAAACAAAATCTACATCTGCCGGTAATTGTAAATACTAAAGTAAATGTAATTGAACAGAAAAATGGCATTCTTTTACCATTAAATATACGTTGTATAATAAGCAGTCCTCCTTCATGTGGAAACTCTTGTATTATGATGTCGCTGTTGGAACATCCAAATGGACTTAAATTTGATAATGTATATGTGTTTTCTAAAATAATACAAGAGAAATATCAACAATTAGCAAGCATTTTGTCTTTAATTGTAGGAATGCACTATTTCCCTTTTACAAATAAAGAAGATATAGTGTCTCCGAATGAAGCATTACCCAATTCCATATTTATTTTTTGACGATGCTTGGTGTGAAATGCAGGGTGAAATATAGCAATATTTCAGATTTGGTTGACATTCAAACATTTATTGTTTTTATCCATCACAAAGTTACGCATGTATACCAAAACATAATTTGCACGATAATGCAAATGTGGTAATTGTGTTTAAAATTGACAGTATGAATCTGCAACATGTTTACACTTATCATGTTTTAGGCGATATGACATTTTCAAAGTTTAAAGATATGTGTTTTTACTGTTGGAAAGAAAAATAGTTTTTTCATGATTATACCAACACTTCCCATTAAAGGTGGGCAGATATAGGTCTGATTTTGACATTTTTTTTACTTCCAGGCAAAGAACAGTGAGTATTTCAAAGTTTGGAGATAGCTGTATGAAACACAATCACTACAGTAGCTGTTTAACCAAAAATCGCGATGGGAATTGTGATTTAAACGGACATATATCACATAATATTGGTATGGCTGTGAAAGATAGCAATGTGGCAAATAAACATTACCTGGAAGACTTAAAAACTATTATGCTAAACTTATTTAAATTGCAATCAAACAATATTCAAGAGAAATTAATAAAATTATTGGATTTGAATAATAATGGTTTTAAAAACACAAGTGTAATTGCAAACATTTTAACCAATATTAGCGATGATTTGCAGATCAATAAACTTAGAATAGAAGAAAGATTAAATGGTTTCAGTAAAGACTTTAATTATATGACTAACATTGTTTTAAAACACAACTTACAGAAATGCAAGAAAATTTAAGAGTTGTAATTAATGAAGTGGTAAGTGATACTATTTCAAAACAACTTGAAACACTAATGGAACAAATGACGCAATATATAAGAGATGAATTCATTAATGAAAACTTTGGTTTAGTTGTGTAAACAGATTTGAGAAAACAAAATAATTATTTGGAAAAACGAATATATATTATTATTAATGATTTGAAAGCTAAAACTGTAACTAAATTGGATACTGTTTTAAGTAAAGTCGATAAGATTGAAAAAGCGAAAACTGTTCGACCTACTGCATCAGTTAGAAAGCAACGACTTAATTCATATATAAATAGCTAGAATTTAATATAATATAATCAAAACATGTCTGCCTCTGCTTCAGAATTATGTAATGTTATATCTGCTGTGAAAGAAAAATATTTATAAGCCAAACAAGCTGTAAGGATTAGGATGTTTTAAACAACGAAATATTTAAACCTGTTACAAGAAGAATGGATACTTTACATTCTGTGTTGAATAAACCCTATGAAACAGTTTTGGAAATTGAAATTGGAGAAGAACCTTAAAGAAAGAACAACAAAAAGCAACCTGTTTTCCATTTAACACAACATTATTAAGCTTTAAAACAATCTTCATCTACACACAATACGAACTTTGTTCTTTATCGACATGACAATGTTTGGTTATTGGGAGATTCGGTAATAACATTTCTGTCTCACAATCAAATTAAAATTTGTATTTCATAACTGATGTGTGTCAAGGATTGTTTGAATTATTGTTTACAAACTTTCCAAATGGATATTTCAAAACCAATTTGCAGAAATATAAAGAACTTATTCGTCGAACGAATGTTAACATTCGTTCAGGAGATGAAAACCACCCAAATATACATTTAATAACCGATATTATCGGCAGTGGAATATATAAAGATGAAGTTGGTGATCTTTTTATCCTGTACATTGGAACAATCCTAATGAATTGGTTCACATACAAACCATATTGTTCCTATTATTGAAGAGTTGAAAGAAGATGGTTATATTACCAATGAAATTTAGTAATATTTCTGAAGAGCTTCACACTAATGTAAGGATAAGATATCCTAGAAGAAGAGTTATAACTCATGGTTTAAATTATCTTTTTGTAGCCGATTTGTGTGAAATGACATTGCTTTCCAAATACAATAAGGGATAGAAGTGTATTTTAACCATAATAGACGTTTATTCAAAGTATGGCTGGGCTATACCTATGAAAAACAAAATTGAGTAGCAGTTTACCAATGCAATGAAGATAGTTTTGAAAGAGAGAAAGCCAAATTCGCTCCAAATCGATAAAAGAACCAATTTTGTCTGCACCTTTCAGAAACTAATAACTGAATAAGGTATTAATCACTATGCAATGTATTCGGAACTTAAAGCCAGTGTTGTCGAACATTACACAAAGCAATTAAGCAGTTAATATATAAACATTTCACATCCAGGGGGACTTACAAATGGGTCGATGTTTTGCCTGAAATAGTTAAATTTTATAATTCCAGATATCGTAGATTTATCAAGGTGAGATACAAATTTGGCGAATTTATACATATCTCCAAGCAGAAAGGAATCTTTGAAAAATAAAATTTAATTGGTCTTATAAAATATTTAAAATAGTGTCAATTATACACACATCCAAGAGTGAATTACCTAGAAACCTATGATGGAGTACCAATAAAAGGTGGATTTTACGATCATGAACTGCGGAAAGTCAGTTCTCCAAATGAATATTTTGTTGATAAAATCATTAAAAGGAAGAAAGATATGTATTTGGTTAGATGAAGGGGTTTCTCAAAAGCACACATCTCCTGGGTCTTAAAATATTGTAATAAAATGACTGTAAAATTATGTTACTAAATAAAAGATTTTTAAATAATATTTTAGTGTGTTTATTGTATTTAATTAACCTTTTGATGGTGTTTGGATGTTCATTTTATCCTGCAATTAATCTGCTTGTTGATTGGATTATCATTTCATTAGATTGAAGTTTAAGCGATAATTTGTTACATTTACCTTTTACTTATGATGTAATTGGTTGTTTGATTCCTTTTAACCATACATTTATTAAAAATGTTCCAAACTTATTTCTTAACTTAAATTTTTTTCCTAAATAGAAATCTTTACAGGTAGACTTAAGTTTTCCATAACTGCTGCCTATTACAAAAGAAAGGGCATCTGTTAATGCTCGGATTCAAGGATGTAAAAGAGAGAGGATAGAAAAACAAGATATGGATCTAAACATGCCTTGATGTTTAATGTGCATTCCTAATAACACTTCCATCTAGTTTCTCTTAATCTGTCGGAATGGGTTTACACAAACATTCACGTAAGCTTGGGTTCCGTTGTTAGAAATGTTATAATTTAATTTCCTCTGTAGAATTAAATTTCCTAATATTAACAATTGAAGAAATTAAAATTACTTTTCGAATAAGTTTCATCAAAGATTAATAAAAGTTTTCACTTTGACATGTATGAGTTGATAGCTTTGATAGAACAATAAACTACAGTTCCATAAATATAGTTACATATCTACTGCAATTATTTACATTCTTATAATTATAATTAATGTTAAGGGAAATCATTTTTTCAGCAAAACTTGTTAAATATGTATTCGATGGAAATAAAGTATCAGACACTTGAATGTAGTTAATGAGCTCTAGGTATGGTGAATAAGGGGAATGGGAGGGTAGAGGAATAACCATTCCTCCCACAGAATCGGACAGGGCAGATTATCGGGAAAGTCTACAATTCATGTGTAAAGCATAGTTTTTGCATACAAATAAACGCTTTGGAAGTGTCCAACTTGCTGTCTTGAGGGGTGTCTAACAGTTTAAAGGACCCCAAAGTTGTTGGCCAAAAACAAGTTGTGGGCTGATGGTGAAGGGAGGAGGTCATGACTGTATGCTCTTGTAGAGGTTTTGCAAAGGGCGCTGTCGTAAGGAGCAGTTCTTTGGTGGTGTTGGCAGAAGAGGGTATTTGCCGTTAAACAGGTTCTTGCAGTGTTGAATCGATACCAGGGTGCGTGGCCTCCAGAGCTTTGGAAATGACAAAAACAAACTCTGCATTGGAGGGGAGGGGGACAGATCACCGAAGACTCCCTCATGGCTGTTGTTCTGTGACCTTGGAAAACGAACTGTCTTTTCGGGTGAAAACGAAGTTCTGCACAAGGGGGGGGGGGGGTGAGGAGCAATGTGACCACGGCTCGTGGATTTCCGCCATCTTTGTTGTGCACCAACCCTCTTGCTGCATAGAAGCGACACTGAAACTCTCGACTTCACCGGCCTTCGGAGTGTGATAGCTGCGATTCTCACTAAGCAATATTATATGCTCTGGGGTCGGAGTGTGATAGCTGCGATTCTCACTAAGCAATATTATATGCTCTGGGGTCGGAGTGTGATAGCTGCGATTCTCACTAAGCAATATTATATGCTCTGGGGTTCAGATCTCATCCACAGTCTTTGTAAATCATAGTATGAAATATTGTTTTCATAAGTCTTTAATTTATCACATGATAGTGCATTTATCGTGTAAACCCCCATTTCTGTGTTCGGTAGACGAAACTTCGTAGCATTTTAAAATCACATTTTTGTTATCAAGTGCCGTGAATTTCACAGACATAAATGGGGGAAAAAATTGTAGCACGTGCATTATTTTTTATTAATTCAGTTTTATATATTCACGTATTTGTAGGACGAATAGTGTAATCAAGTCGTTAATAGTAGCTTGGTAGTGAAATAGGTTCTGTCAATCTTAAATTTAAACTCGGCCCTGCTCCACGCAACAGCTTATAAGTAGGTGCACGTCATATGATCCAGTCATTCATTGACTGACCTTCGAGGTGGACGAATGTGTTTTCGGGGAGCTTCTGGTGCGATTTCTATTGTGTCTGTTTGAAATTCAAAGTGCATGTTTGATTTAGCACTTCCAGTTAACACGGACACACAAAGATTTCCATTCTCTGTGTATTTCGCTAATTAGCTTGGCAGGGATACATTTTTTCCAGTTTTAATTCAGGATGTGTGTGACTAGTGTGTAGATTGTATTCACATATATTTCTGAGTAGCTATAACCTTAGTTTCTTTTCAGCCTCCGAACATGATCCACGTACATATAGTGAGGCTCTCGACATAAGATCGCTTCATTCCTTCACCCGCCTCCGAGCCAGACAGACATGTTTTGAGAGAAGTGCGATTTCATTATGCATGTTAATCAATTAATTTCTTTTAATGTGTTAATTACATTTCTAAAGTTCCTCACCAGTCTCACAGGCACACATACGTGTAAGGTATGTGCGAGAGGCATCAAGTAGTGTAATATATCTTGTTATTGTGTTGGTTAGCCGTTTCATATAGAGGAACATTTTTATATATTTGTTAGGTAGAAGTCATTAATTCCATACTGGAGACTCGTGTAATTGTCATAGTCACGTAGTTGTGTTCATTTGTTTTACTTCTCTCATGTAAATTTTATTTCTAACATACACCTCATCTATATTTATTCATCTCTTTATGTAATAATTTCATACTGGACATTCACGTAACTGCACTTGTTCATGCTGTTGTGATTGTTTGAAATTTGCGATTCGATGCATATAATTAATTCATTCATAGAAATAGTTTATAAACACTCTGAAATTCTCCCATGCAATGGTGTAATTCATTTGGAATAATACTATCTTTCAAAGTCGTCTATCTACCAACACTGTCTATGAACAATAGCACTACCAACCAAAAAAATTACACTAAGACCACTCTTGCACAAAACTCTACGCATATATCTACCCCGTCCCCAACACGTCACATCTCATCCGATTGCCAGAGCTCACAGGGTGAGGACATACCAGAGCTCCCCACAAAAAGAAAGAAAGAAAATAGTGGAATTTACTCTTAGTACACTCTTGCACCAAACACAAAAAATCCTTTCAATACACGTAACCATTTAAATAAATGTAACCCTTCCATTAAATTGAACCCTTTCAGTTTTATTAACCCTTTTTATTACCAACTTAGATTAACCCTTTCAATCAATTTGATTCAAATTGTAGTAGGGTCCCCCGACCCTACTGCCTACAGCTTATTGGTTGTAATAAAAATACGAGTGCTTTGTCAGTTGAAGTACAGCATGCATACAAATGTGTTTTATTATTTGCATCTCCTGAAACAATAACTTAATGTTGGAATGGAAGCGTTTACTAATATGTTAAAATATAAATAGAGGAATGGGATCGTTGTATGGTGGAGGAGGAGCTGGAAAAGAACAGTTGTGCCAGGGTCAGCGGTCATGTGAAAAGTCCGTACACACTTGGCAGGCGTGTTTACCAGGGAAGAGGCTGCAACTTCGCGGAAGTTTTCTTGAGCCTCGCGCCCTCCGCGCACCACAAACTGATCGATAGGTGAGTGTTGCGCCACCGCGCCGAGAGCGCGAGAGGGTGGGCGCCTCGCGAGGCGCCGAGACGCCGAGTGTGTGGCGGGACGGATCGATACACACCCCCTGATCCAACAGGCCTCTCGCCATGTGGCGGCTGGTTAGCACCTCGTTCCTACTTACACATTGATGATAACATTCCACCCCTCCCCGTCGCTCGTCGGACAACACACTTCCGCCCTACCACCCTCTCCTTCTGCGTTTCTACTTCATTTTCCGCTTGCACGAACGCCATTCTAGATAACTTCCGCTATTGATTATTAAGTTTCCCTCTCCAGTTTTACACCGCCTGGTCAAAGCTTTTACCGAACGAACGATTAATTACCTTACCATTGTTGTTAAAAATTGCCATAGTTTAATAAATTATTACGTGGTTTTGTAGTTCGTGTTTTTGTAGTTCGTGTTTTTCATGATCTCATCAAATTTCTTTAAAAAAATCTTAAGTTCGATCTTAATATTTATCTCCTAGTGCATAACTATATCTATATATTTTTTAAAACCAAAATTTAGCTACACTTGATGCATTACGATGAAATTTTCAATTTTGTCGCGGATATGCTGTTAACGCACTGGGAACAAATTACATGACGAAATTTTTGTTGGACATTATTTGGTTTCCGAGGCATATTCACTAATTAGATCTAACATAATATTCTCCAATATATTCATAGAGGTGCAAGCATTCCAAGATCGTTCTCAAATTCTATTTGTTCGGCTGAATACAACAAGCAAAATAAACCAAATCATACAATATGTAGGATTTGGATGGTTGAGACATAAGGACATCGGGCATAGGAGCGCAGGAACCACCCGGCCGGAATCTGTTTTTCCCTTTTTTCCCCTCAAAATTTGCCCCCCTCCCCCCAGATCGATTAATATATCCTAAAAATTTCACTTTATCGATAAAAATTTCTCATTTTCCTAAAAAAAAAAATACATAAAAATGTTCGTTTTTCCTTTTAAAAAGGCAGAAGACCTCAAAGCCCCTGAAATCTAATTTTCGGTCAATTTAAGTAATTTAGGGGCTTTCTTAGGACCGACAGAGCAGTGGCAGCCATATTGGCTTTAAAGGCATATGGTATGCCAAATCGATACAAGGATACAGGATTGGAGTCAGACCTATCCATCAGCTATCCTGGTTGTCAGTCATCATGCATTCATATTGTATTCAGATGACATTTTAACTTGACCCATGACCCTTGACTTTAACTTTTAAATTTCAAAATCCGAAAAATTCTAAAAACAACTCCCAAAAAATCCCAAAAAATTTACTATTAAAAATTATTATATCATTAAAAAATTATTTAAAAATCTTCAATTTCCCGAGTTTTCCCCAACTCACTCGCCTAACAAATTAGTTGGCAGGCCTCCACCCCCTCGCCCATACCCAGTCGTCACCCATCTTGATAGATGATCGTCATCTTGGTAGGTGACCGCCATCTTGGTAGGTGACCACTATTTTGGTAGATATCATCTGTCCATCATGTTGGATGCCAGTATCCATTAGCTATTGACCCTTGACCCTTGACCCATTATGCAATGACCTTGAAAACAAAAACTTGAGAAAAATACTTAATAGTCAACAAGCATATGACGTTACAGACTACTACCACCATATTACATGCAGACTACCTTTACCCTAACCCCATTACCTTAAATACCCCTGAAAAAACTTAAGAAGAAATAGATAAAAGTCAACAAGCATATGACATTACAGACTACACCCCCCGTATTAGATTCATAGGAACTGACCTTCACACCATGACCATGAATGACCTTTAATACCAAACTTGAGAAAAAAGTTATAAAATGTAGCAATCATATTAGATTACAGACTACTACTACCGTATTCGATGCAGATGACGTTAACCTTGACCCCATTACCTAAAATAACTTTGAAAACAAAGATCGAGAAAATATTATATAAAATCGAAGAACTGTAGTAATATACCCTACCCCTTGCTGATCCCGCCACTCTCACCTCAGGAAATAATTTTTTCGCATGATGTGCGATGCCCATCCTCTGTGCAAAATTTCTACGCACAAGCCGTATCGCAGAACTCTCCCTGATTACTCCCACCCTCCCTATGGAATACTCTGTGCAAGTTGTCTACTGGCAAGCACAACCCGACGACGAGGAAGCTAACCCAGATCACGGGTGAACACAGTGAGAAATTACTGTAGAAAAATTTATAACGACAATTTTCGCGGGCTGGACACACACACACACGCCATCAAGCAGATTACCATCTCGTACAGCGACGACGAGCAAATCAAAATTTTTAGGTTTTTGCCACTATGTTAATGGAAGCACCCCGACTGCACCACGCAACAGACATCCCGCCGACATATTCACAGACTTAGGTGGAACAATGGAAATATTCCGTATGGGGACATTCGCAAAGTGTTGGAGGAAGCCATAATTCCTCAATAACCTTTGTACGTTAATCGCCAAGAGTCGGTAATGTGCAATACGTGCCCCGCCAGAACGATTATCTTAGACCTACACAGGTATCGCGGCTGCTCGATGTTCAGGCAGCTGGTAGATATGTACGCCACAAGGCTATAGAGTGCAAAATAGAAGTTCTTTCTGTGCGTTATGCAATGCCCAAGCACTAAGGCTCAGGACTTAGGTTAATCCGTGGTACACATAAACAAAAGACTACGAGGGAAAACATTGCATGTGTGTAATACAGACATAGAGGAGAAGCTTTGTATAATGGAGAACAATATTGCAATGTGTGTAAAAAATTGATTTTTTTATCTTGAGTCATGCGCCTACATACACATCTGTGGTAATGAAAAATGTTTGAAATCAGTGTTGAAAAAACACTCTTGGTAAAAAAGTATTTTTAAATGTTTTGTTTCAGTGTTAATAAAAAACACTGTCGGCAAAGTTAGTGTAGGTAGAGTGTAAAGTAAAAGAAACAGACTCTGGCCGCCACAAACATATATATTACGTGTACGAAGGTAGTGAATTTATAAAACGGAGGAAGTGTGTGCAGCTCAAGGCAGGCTGCCATAATTATCGTCTTTAGACTTGGACGGCAGGAGATATTCGCAACATCAGCAATTTTCGCAGAACACCTTACCAGAAGCGCATGTGCGAACCTCAGCGGCCAGTCACTCGATGTGTCGGCCACCGGAGAGAGAACTATATTCCAAAGACAGCTATCAAGGATTGAATTCTTCACACGTGGAACATAACTTCTAGAATTCATGTGTAGGGTTCCAAGTTCCAACAGTGACTGCATATACATTTACAAATTAATACGCCAGGGAACTGTTTTCCATTCAAGAGAAAGTATGGACACGCTAAGAGGAGAACCAGTTTTGACACGTGGTACCTCTGGTACAATACTGACTGGGATATGCCAATGGTAAAAATTCCGCCCACTTTAGTAACGTATAAGAAAACTCATGCATCACATAGTACACCTCTATATACCTATAAACATATACACATTGTACGTTTACTGAATTTAAAAAAAAATTATTGTCTCCCAAAAAAAAAGAAGTACAATATTTCAAAACATGGAAAGCAAGGAAGACATCCTAGATAAGATTATTCAGTGTTCAGATGCAAAAACATACAGCCCACCAACGATGAAAAAATCTCAGGACAAACGATGTATTAATTATTGGACCAGCGATGACAGGACCAGCGATGAAAACTATTAATAAATACAGAAAGAAATTTTCACGCAGGTACAGAACTATACAGACGTCAATGAAAAGTGTATCGTCTAAAGCCCCTAACAAAACAAAATACAACTCAATTTACAGGAACAATGCGGAAAAAATTTCCAATGCTGCGGAAGTATACGCTGCACCAACGGTGAAAAAAATATTAATAAAAACAGAAAAAATGCTCCTCACAGGTACAGAAGTACACATCCCACCAACAAATAAATGTAGAACCAACAACGAATAAACATTCGCAGAAGGATGCAGAAGTATACACCCCACCGACAATAAAATAATGTCAGTCCTAACGCTGAAAAAATGTATCAACGGTGGTAAACATTCTCTCCTAAGTTTAAAATCAGTACATTAGGAAAATGTAGGCAGCAAAAAAAAATATCCATATTGTTAATTCACGTACGACGAAATTTCTAGCTCCCAGTGCGCCTATATATAATACTCTTTATACATGCAAATAATGTACGCACAGTAAGTTGTGCGGAAAAAATTATATACTCTGAGGAGACGTTAGCGTAAAGGTACATGATTGTACCTTTACCACAAGTACAAAATCATAAAAAACAGTTACTTTCAGGAAACAAAATTTCTGTATTTTCATATATTCCTGTGCGTTCGCTCTATTAAGAGATATATCAGATCCGCGGTAAAAAAAAAAAAAACACACCCACCCTCCTCCACCAGTCACACCACACTGCTATGCGATTATAGATTAATGAAAAGTAACACGCGAACATGTGTATGTATATGTGTAACCTCTAATCCAGCAGGTGGCAATAGTATTCACCCTTTATGAATAATGCGAACTAAAACACACTTTTATTCCCGAGATGATATTCCAGAATGCAGAATTATACCACAATACGAATTCCAGCAAACACACGCACATACAGCGCTCATACAACACACTTCAACGAGGCATATAATGGAAGACTTCACAAGTGCGAAAATTAGAGTATATTTCAGCCAGTGCATTACGGAGACCATGAAATTGTAGAGTTAGAATTAATTTTCTGCCATTCAAAAAGGATTAATATATGTCCAACTTTTGTAAAAAAAAATCTGACATGAACTGCATCCCTGTTTATTTTTTGGAAAAAAAAAATCAAATGTGAAATTGTTTATTGAATACAGTGAACCATGTCGACACCTGTAGTGATACAAGATATTCGTAAGTTGTAGAATAATTTTCATTCTATTAATGTCTACTGTGTAGTAGACAAAGATATTTGTCCAATTTCTCGTTCTAGTAATTAAGTGGGCTATACCAAGTACGTTAAGTGATGGCGGTCTTATTCAAATAAAAGAATTAATTATAATTTCCTTATTTTATTTACAATTACTACAGCAAAATTCTCTGAACTCAAATTCTCACGATAAATTGAAATCACTTACTGTTCACAATTGACACCAATTAACAAAATTTATAATTACAACAAGAAATCAATGAAATAAAATAATTAAAGATCAGTCCCAATAGACAGTGTATCAACCTATTCAATTAATTTGTAATGTACGCTTCCATATTTGCCAGTTCGAATATTTACAATAAAATCAGTATTACACTTCCATTCAGCCCCACCTCAGTTCAGTCCATGTCCTGCCAGTCGCAATGTTCTAGAGTCCTCCAAGTGCCCTCACGCACTGTAGGCTTCACACGTTGGTTTCACACCGTCTCGTCCATTCAAGCCACGAACACCTCACTCGCTGTCATCCCACAACCTCCAGTCGTCGTTAACACTTCCCTTCGCTCGCGCACACTTGGCCATGCGGTCTCCATCAAAGACTGCCGGCCACCGGGTTGCGGCAGTATATATAGGTCTTAGGCCGCCAACTAGAATCTTCCCCAACTTGCATGATGTGTCGCCGAGGGCTGAGGCACCACCCAGTCTCACGAGAACATTCCTGCGTCGTCGCTAAACATATCGAAAACTATAGCAGGTGAGAGGAGGTCTGTGACGCCAGCAAGTCTCGCCGCATCGTTCCAGGAAGAGGAGATGGCGAGGTGGGTCTCCGAAGGGGTAATCGTGCCAATGTGTAATTCTCCTGTACGCCATGCTCGCTTTGTAAATGTATTGGCCACTCGTGCTAGTGGTAGTACCGCACATTTGCAATTTGTTTAAATTCGAAAGTTGTAATGGCTGCTTCACAGCCAACTGACTAATAACTGCAAAAAAAATATTATTTGCTGTCGTCTCCAGCACTTTGCTAGAGAGGAGAAACTCTCATGTCACAATGATTTGTGTCAGCAACATAAGGCTGTACGCAGTACATTCCCCCTGGGAATGATATGTACTTGGAATATTAAAGATTATAGTAAACAGCAAAGATTGGGTTTCGTCGCTTATTGCGACGTAGAGAGTTGTTTGAAACCCTTGTCCACTTGCCTGCCCAGTAATGAAATAAGTAATACAACTACCACAAACCAATATGTTCCATATGCTTGTAGCATTTTGCTGGTATGTTCATACATTACAGCATAATTTAACACATAATTTGTGGGCGAGGACTGTATGTATCACTTAGTAGATAAATTAGTTTAATTGGCAAAGTGTGATGCAGGAATATACAGCATGACTGTACTGATGACGCCAACAACCCCAACTGATAAAGTTAGATTGGCGGCTCAGAAAAGTTGTCTTATTTGTAAGGAAGAGCTAGGTACAGATTTTGTGGTCGACCACAATTATCTGACCGGGGAAATAAGAGGTCGGGCACATAAAAAATGTAACTTGAACTTCAGACTGCCCAAGAAACAACTTGTCGCTGTCTTTCATAACCTGCAAAATTATGATGCTCACTTTCTCACAGAGCCTTTGGCTGAACATCACATAACACAACCCGACGGAACAGTGGTATTCTAAAACCCGGGTAAAATTCAGGTGATTGGAATGACCCAGAAAAATATAAATCCGTCACCAAACAAATTACTAATGGGGTTGATTTGTAACGAAACTGGAGACTTTGGCAGGTAATTTGAAACCTTAGCAATTGAGTGTCATCCGCTCGATGTTTCCAAACATTACCCTATTTGAATTGGAACAAGAAAAAGTTTTTCCTTATACTTTAAGTCGACAGACAGTGTGATGTGCACATCACTCCACCAATGGGTGCATTTCATAATGTGATGAAAGACGAAGGCATTAGCAATGAGGACAGTACTCATTCCTAAGCCACATAGGATGTGTCCTACTGTGTAAACTTGATGCAGTATGCTATACAATATTTATGTGTGGACACTTGTTTGCTGCAGACATTTTTGAGAATTTCAGGACTGTATGCTTGGCTCTTTAGAGTCTCTACCCACCATGTACATCACAGCTTCATCTCTTCCTGGGATGCCTTATTGTCAAAGACAGATCCGCAGCTAGAGTTGTTAACCAATCCCGACATGTATCTTTTTGTAGAACGTGGGGTTAGGGGTGGCATTATCCAGGTTTCCAGAGGACGTGCGGTAGCCAATAATATTTACATTGGGTGAAGAGTACAACCCTAGTGTTGCATCGAAATATATTCGATATTTCGATGCAAATGGACAGTACAGTCACACTATGAAGTGCAAGCTTCCCATTGGTAATTTTGAGTTGGTTGAGTCTGACATGTTTCCATCGTGGGATTTCGTGAACACAGTGAATGACTGTAACACTTGCTTTTTCGCAGAGGTGAATTGGTCTTTTCTGGACGAATGTCCTGATCATCAAGCAGATCTGCCTCTGGTCCCAGTAACTGGCAACTACTTTTGACACTCGCATCGTGGAAAAAATATTGCTATATACAGTGACTCACTGAAACAATATTTGATGTATGGGGCCGACTTTGACTCTGTTCTGTGCTTTCGGCAGAAGTTATGTATGGCTCCATACACCGAATCTAACATTGAGAAGCATGCCCAGGCTGCAAATGAATTTGAGAAGTCGTTTTTTAAATAAATTAATTTCGCATTTGGAAAAGTCTTGCAGAATGCCAACTGGGAACAGGACATAATAATCGTTTCGAGGTATGACATAATTTACGGGGCTGCAGAATTATGAGGCCTTCCTTCTTTACAGGCAATACAAATAATTGATGAAAATCTTGTCGTTATTGAGATTTCAAAGAGCTGTGTTGCATTTATGAAGCCTTTGTACACTGGTGTTGCCATTCTTGATTTGTCAGGATTGACTTAAGGAGTTCCATTATCAGTACATGCATAACAAATTTCCTCCACCAGCCTTGCATCTCTTGTACTGCGATACAGATTCCCTCATTTACGAAGTTCTCTGTTCTGATGTTTATCAAGTAATTGCCCCAGATTTAAAAGTGAGGTTTGATACATCTAATTAAACGCTCGATAATCCAGAATAATTCTCACACAAGAAAAAAGGAGTGACTGGTGTGATGAAGGATGATTGTGCTGGCCAAATCATAAAATACTTTGTAGGTTTACGTCTCAAGCTTTATGCATACATTGTTGCGAATGAGCAGTGTATATGTAAGGTGAAGGGTGTAAAATATAATGTTTTGCAAGCACTCCATTACAAGGATTATCAGGATTGCATCCATTGCTGCACTAGAGTGTTGGCGACCCAATATCTGTTCCGTTCACGGGGTCACGAAACCTACACCGAACGCACGACCAAAGTGGTCTTATCGGGGTTGGATAATAAGTGCTTCAATGAGCAGGATGGAGTATCAACTTTACCCTGGTGGCACTACCGAATCCATAACTAAATTTTGTTCCAACATTACACTCACTAGTATTATAAATACTGCCATGCCACCTGTGGCAAGCCACATCAGCCATGTCATGCCATACCAGCGAAGATCAACAGCCCTGCCAGTAAGCCAAACCACGACTGCCTACAACATCGAACCAAATACCACTCTCTGCTCGAGACAACATTTCTGCCTCAGCATGTTTGGCATGCCTCTGTTTGCCTGACTACAGAGAATGCCGACAGCTGAAGGTCGTTCATGTTAAAGTGAGCACTCTAGAATTCAACCTTTGAAAAAAGCCACCGCCCACAACTGCGTATATATAATCATGTGTGTCACCACACAGGCTGAGAAGGAACACACCCAGTTATGTTGGCAGTGAATTGTGAAAAGTAATTCTATGAAATAACTCTGTATTGCTTGTGTAATGTTTAAATTTATTGCTACTTAAGCTGTTTGAAGTTTATTTTATACACTTTAAAGTAATTATTGGCATAAAGATAATGTATTTACTGTAACTCTTAATTATATTGTGTCATGTGATCGGCACAGCTGTCAAAACCAATGGTCCTTTGTTGTAGTTCCTTCGTGCTTGTTGCTTGGCTTTGCTTGTGAGGCAAACTACAAATTTGGAATGTAGAAGTTGTTGTGTTTTAATATTTATCATTTATTTTTCAGCTTATCTGCAATCAGCATTGTTTTATTATAGGTCGTATAGTGTTTAATTGTGTTGTAGTGATTTTGTGTAAGTTATGAATTCCAACAAACTACGTACAAATGTTCAGCATCAGGAGGACATTATAAATCTCGCCGAAAGTATTTATTCTTTAATTCGTCGAGGAGAGATGAAGCCATGCAAGGTGATCGAACGAGTTGCAGAAATGATGAAAATTTGAAATGCAACTGTCCAGAGGTGGACAGAGAGATAAACGTGTTTGTACGACATGTTTTCGCCGCTTATCCCCAGTAAAGAAGGTGAAAAAGAACAAGTATAAATCGACAGTTAGAAATATGATATAAACGGAAAGTTAAGTAACAATTATAAAGTAAATGAACAACAGCAGAAATGCTACACTAATAAATTCATGTGAGTTTGCAAAGTACATGTTATATCCTAAGTTTGACAAATAATGTTAAAAGTTATCTGTACCTATCTACCTACGCCCATCTGTTTAACATTTCTTTCAAATTTGGCAGTCAATAATTATACGTTAATTTTACATGTTTTTATATCACTGTGTAGTTTTGAAATGTATACCTAACCTCAAATATATCTGTGTGTATCTATTTACGCCCAGCCATGTAACCTTTCTTAAATCTGCCTTGATGACAAGTGCAAATGTGCCTGTCAAAAATTGTACATTAATTTGACATGTTTTGTAATCACTGTGCTATTTTGTAATGTCGGCCTAACTTCAAACTTGTGTTCATGTAGTCATTAATACCAAATTACAGTGTTAAGTTTTACTATTGTTAACATAACATAAACATCGCAGTTTGATGCTACACCAAAGGTGTTCTAACATATAAACTATAAAATTTTGAAGCTGGTTTTGTTAACTATAGACATATAGCTGTGCTTGTTGCAGACATTATTTCGTGATACAAGTGTAGGCCTAATTGTTTTATTTGGCAATGCTTGACTTAATAAGTATTATAATGCATTTACAATTGTCAACAGTTAGGCCTATAGAACAATTCCATGTTTAAATTTCGAAATGGATGTTTGACAAGACAACATGCTACCTTTTGAGACATATCAATGAAGATAGTATGCGTTATTGAGTAGGCATAATTATTTGTAATACCTGCCACTTTGGCCGTATAAATATTGTAGTTATTGGCATTTAATGTAACTGTAAATTACACGTCATAGTCAACACCCCAGACTCCCAGAGCTCCTGTTTACTTGCGAGTGCATGTTTTGTAAAGGTTAGATTACATTGCGCAGTGTATGTGTTAAATTAAGTATTTCTAAAGAAGCTGTATGAGCTAACTTTCAATAAGGGCCGGGCTACAGTTGACATACCAAACACATTCACAGTTATAGGGATAAGCGCACACAAAAAACAAAAGCAAAGTGGCCTGACTACAATTGATATAACAATAATAATATTAGTTTGTTTATGTTGCTACATTTGTACCAAAGAGAATTAAGGTCTGTGCATAGAGTTGATAGTGTTTTTTTTTTTTTTTTTTTTTTTTCTTCCTTCTTCGGAAATTAATATTTTCAATTGATCTGAGACATTTTTAAAATGGTAAATTATTTACGTTTCAATTTTTACTTTAAACATTACCTAAAAGCGTTACAAAACTTCCATGGTTGTGATTATCCATAAATAAACAAATCAAAATATATCCCCGAGGAATTAATTCAAAATACACACTTTCTTGTTTTGTAAATAAGTTTTTCAGTTGATAATATAGTATAAGTGTCGGGGCTTCTGATTGGCTGTTTATTGACGCACAGCTACAATAAGAAGGAAAGTTAAACCGAGTCCTTATCTCTATGCACAGTAACTTGCCTGTAAGTATTACTTTTATAATTTTTCCTTTACATTATCATTTTGCTGTCATTTGTGGGTATATTTTGGTTTTACATTAATAATAAGACATTTATTTCAGCTTTGTGTTTGCACACATGAACCATTTTTATAAGTATAGTAATTTTCTTTAAATACATTTCTCATTTAAATTTTCAGTTTTGCTGCAATCATTGCAATGAAGGAACCACAACAATGATAGTCCATGCACTTTACCTGTAAAATTGGTTTCTTGAGGTCTGTGTGGGTTTGACCAAAAGGAACTGTCGCACCCATTTGGGCCACAAGAGACGCCGGAAGTGTGGCCATCACCGGATCGACATTTCACTTAGTTAGAAATAATATACATTATTTTTAGAATTATTTTGTACAAATGAAGGTGGTGCCAGTTGCAAGCCTGGTATACCCTTATTTTACCACTTCAATTCTCAGTATAAATGTTCAGTTCTTTTTTGAAGGGTCTCAGAATGGTACGAACACAGAGTAAACATATACACACACAATTGCATTTGTTGATATGTTCATATTTTTAGTGTAAATTATTTTAATTTTATATATACGTTATAGGCTTATATTGAAATATATTTATCTCCATTTATAAAGGTGCATATAAAACTATCCTTAAAATGTACATATACATATTTTCTTTTCTTTTTTATATATTACATATTTTTATATACTGCCACGTTTGTGCCGTCACGTTAAGTTTATTAGCACCATCTACTTATGTGCTGTGGTGTACTCTTTGCTTTACTCAGATTCCCCTCTTCTTTCCTTGTCACCCTGCCTTCCCCTTCGTGCGTCATTATTTTTTGATTTGTCATTTTTTTATTTAAGTCCTTGCATGACCTCGCTCTGTCTACTTCATACGCTTAAGACATCTGCTACGTTACGCCGCTACCTTATGCCTGCAGGATGTGTGTTTTTTCCTGATGGCTTAGTTGCACCTAACTTCAGTCAGCTGAGGCCAAACACAGCTACCATGTTTTAGAGCTGACGTTTTACTTGTCACGCTACAGAACGATGGGTCACTTAGAAAACGGCGAGTCATGGGAAACGTTAAGTTTGCGGTACAGTTTTTAATTGTTTGGTAATTTGTGTGACAAGTGGTGTTGTACCTTGGTGTGCAGTAGTGCTAGTCTAATTCAAAATCTGGATCTGGCTGCCCTTCCAAATTATTTTTCGGCTTAACTAATTTGTGTCCTGTTTTAACGTGTCGTGTTGGTCCTTGCTCACCACCAAAGTTTAATGTTTGCTTTTTCACAGTTCCAATGACTTCATCGCTAGGGCGTTCATTTTTCAATTGTTTGCTGTGTAAAGTTTTTGTCTATCGGAACTGTGAGATGACCCAAACAATTATATGTGTTACGTATTGCATATATATAGTATATATTACATGACAATATATATACATATATATGCATATATACTATATATATTATGTGTTTTATGTATAATATACCTGTTACATTTAGCAGTCCTAAAATGTAAACATTGAGTTTATTAACATGTGGCAATCACATGGCAGTCACATGGCAATGTTTGTTTATATGTGGTGGAAGGATACATATTGGGGAAGAAAGTAGAATTTTAGCAGGGCTTTCAAAAGTGCTCAATTTTATCGTGAACGGCCTATGCCTGTCTTCACAAAGGTAACAACGTTCTACTCCATCATTCACCATTAACATCGAACCAAGAACCTGTCTCCGCTACATTACCCCCTGTGGTCCTGTATAAATTCGGAATAACATTCTACTTCATCTGTCAGCATTAACATCGAACCAATAACCTGTCTCCGCTACATTACCCCCTGTGGTTCTGCGTATCTTCACAGCGCCGGACAGCATAAAATCTTGAAAAATTACTATCTCCAAATAGACTGTGCTACAAAGTCATCTGCCCTTTCCTATATATGTTGGTGTGCGTGTCGATCATCGTTGGCGTGTTCCTGGCAGTTCCCTTAAGATCAAATTTTAACCCGATTGTAATAAATGAGCCACAAATTATAAATAAGTATTTTTTTTTTAAGATACGTTCCCTATAATGCTCTCTGATAATGGTTTGAAAATAAAGGTTTGTGTAAGTATACAATTGTTTGTGTAATAATGCAGAAGAATGTAATATTTTAATGATTTGTAAGAATGTAATGCTTTTGTTTTGTAAATAAGTGATTTTTGTAAATATATAGCATAGTTCAATTTTAATGATTTGGAAGGATGTAATGTTTTAATGATGTGGAAGAACGAAAAGTTTGTTTAAAGGTTTGAAAAAATGCAATGGTTTAACGATTTGAAAGAATGTAATGTTTGGTTTGTAAATACGTGTTTTGTAAATATAGTGTTAATTAAATGTTAAATATGTTGAAGGATATAATATTTTTGTTTTCTAATAAAGTGTTTTTGTAAATATACAATTGTTTTAATGAATTGGAAGAATGTAATTTTTAAAGGTTTGGAAAAATTAAATATTTTTTTGCAAAGTAGTGTAAATAATGAATTACTTCTTTAAAGGTATGGAAAAAACATATAAGTAAATAAAATGTACTGGTAATGGAATTTATGTGTCTTGTATTTGGTAGTTTTAGTTCCTCTCGGTATTGCAATATGTTGTGTGTGCAAATTACATATCTTTACATGTGTAAATGAATGATCAATTGTGTGAAAAATTATGTAAATCAAAGACTAAGCGAATCAAATATGAAGCGCTTGGTTATTTCTTTTTTATACTAAATTATATATACTGATATGATTAAGTGAAGTGATATGAACAGCTCTTAACATCGAGGTCTTGAGAGCCCATGAGGGTGATTGAGGTGAGTTTGGAGCAGCGCCGGAATGAAAGGACAGGGGAAACAGGAGAAGCCAGAGAAAAACTATAAACCTGTAACAAATCTGCTGGCGACCCGGTCGGAAATTGAACACGGATCGCCTTGGAGAAAGGAGAGCAGGCTAACTGCACAGCCCCCAAACTTAAATAAATATTACGTACAAGACTAAATTGATATCTTGGTCATAGAATTCGTTTAGTAGTTACATTTTTATTTTCAAAGTAAAATTTCGTTTACTTGCTATGGTAACAAAGTAGGTGTTTCAAGACTTTTGTTACTGAAACATACAAGGGCCGCAGCGATCTTAGTGTTTGTGAGAGAGCGGCGATTGTTTGGAAGGGGCAGTCAGGTAGACGTTTAATGGCATCTTCCCCAGGTAGCATTGTAAAGGAACTTCTAGTGATACTGCTAGACGAACTTCGCCTTCATCTGAAGGTGCGCAGCAGCTCTCCCCTTGCTTGCCTTGTAACTTTAATATATACAATAAATTTAAACAAATTCTATGACAAACAAAAGTATTATGAATCTGTTTCCAAAAAAAGGAAAAATATTTTATAATTTTATAAGGGAACACGACAGGGTTAAAATACATAATTATCTGTCACTCGCCACATCGGGTGTTTCCCATTAAAAAAACTTACAAAGTAACATCAATTCACTATAGATATTTGGCATATATTATAGCGATAGGGAAGTAGGATAGTAAACTAATGCTTTATTAATATTTTGAATGTGTGCATTGTGGGTTTTCGTGTAATTGTTTTTTATTAATTATGTTGCTAGGGAAATATTGTAGTAAAATTAATGTGTACCTGTAATCGTTTCGTGTGCTCTGTAGTTGGAACTTTAAGTGTGCTTCGTAGATGTTAGTGTGTTGAATCATTTTGTTCCTTGCTTGAATGAAGCGGTAAGTGAATTGTGAGTTTTTAATTTATATTTTGGAAGTGTGCGTTTTTCATGTAATTTTGCGATTCGTTAGTAAATGTGTAATCCATTTGGTATTTCGTTACGTGTTATTTCTAGGTTTTTTTAAGACTCATACATTCTTCGGCTGTATACTAGCTTTGGGCCTCCGTAATATTTCATTTGCTTATTTGGTTGTCATGTGTGGTTAATTTGTTAGGAGTTATTATGTATGATTTGTCCTTTTGATTGTTGCGTGCATGTGTGTTTTAGGTATAATTAGGAATAGGTCGTTTTCAATGGGATAGTAATTAATATTTGTTCTGTGAAGCGTTATTCAATCAATATTTGTTATGAATTTGAGCATAGATGGTATTCATCTCTCTGGATTTGTGACAAAATATGCCCTGTTTGTAATATGTGAAGTGTGTCGTGGTGTTTTCTTTCATTCGTTGGAAAATATTTCATATTGCGGGAATCCTATTCTTCGTTATTTTAAAACATTTGTTTATTAATATTTTCGAATAACGCATTTATGAACTCAACCATTACACGTATCTAAACCTCAGTATGACACCAATCTGCTAGCTGGACAGATGTATGTCCCGCTTCCTCCCTCCCCTCATCCTGCTTCCCACCTCAGTTGATCCAACAGCAGCAAACAGCAACGAACTCCTCTGCTGCTCTTTCCTCGCCCAGCCAGTACCCTCAATTAACACACTGCTAACGAGGGACATACATTTAACACACTTTTCCCCAATAAATAAAACTTATCCCACTCTTACACCTAACCCAATACATATACACACCTCATTCGACTGCTAGACGTTCTAGAGTGAACATCAATGCTGCTCTCCAAAAATAGAATCCCATTACACATACATATCATTCCCAGAAATAAAAAATAAATTAAATAAATAAGAAAATTTAAATTTTCTTGACATTTTCTAAAACCGATTTGCAAATCTAAAAATCCAATTTGATAATTCAATAATCCGATTTTTTTATTTTTTTGGAAATGTTTTGCAAATTCTAATTTTTGCAAATGTGGTACACAGCCTCTTTTTGCACAGGTGGGCCAGAATTATTCCGCCTATACTACATACGTCAAACACACACACACATTTTTCAACTAGTTCAAACCAAACCTCACCAACAGATAAAAGGAGACGAAGCCCACCCAGACGATGCAAACACTGGGGGGTGCGACAGGTGGTGTATTGGGCGGCTAGAGCGAAAACTGTTAAGATAAAATTAAGTCTATGGCAAGTTAAATTATTACTGAAAAATGTTGAGTGCCGCCCGAGCGCGCGAAACGCGAGTCACGGCGTGACGCACCCCTCGCAAGAGGAAATGATGACTGCCGTGGGGGACGTGGCCGGCTGGCTTGGCGGAGCAGGCACACCACGTGGAACTATTTTCTACACAATCACCCTTGCAAAAGATCTTAAACTCGTGTGCTTGCATATAACATGTACATAAAAATTAATCTGTCATTCATATCTCTAACACATGTGCATTTAAACAATGAAATGGAGTGGGGATGGTAACACGTTAGAATGAACACAACAGAAAAAAAAACACTGTCACTTGAAACTAACACTAGGGCTTTAAGGCTCTTTTGGTAGGCGTCTCTGGTGTCCGCTTGCATTCGCGTGACACGACCTTGCCTTTTAAGCCCTTTTAATATATTTTATGTAAACACAGAATCTATATGCATATCCTTGCCCCTGCGTCGTGACGATATACTGTGTAAATTTTATCTGTAACAATGAGGTTTTATTACACGCGATGAAAGCCCACAGATTAAACTACGCCCGTATTTTGCTCTTACTGCTTAAGGAAACTGCATAGGCAAGCTTTAAAAATGCGATATTTGACTATGTTTTTCTCCAATAATATACTTAACATGACAATATATAAAAAAAAAATAGGGGCACAGATAATTGTTTTTTATCTTATCTGACAAAAAGTCGTATTTGCAGAATGTTGATTTAACGAGATACGCGTATTCGCGCAAACAACTACTTAAAAAAAAAACGCAGGGTTCCATCTCACTCTTAATGGATTAATATGTGTGTTCATTTCATATACAAGTTCATATATCGTACAACAGGCGCACGTACAGGTGAAATATAGTGCATTGCGTGTTGCCCATCTGCAAGCGTTCGACATCTCGTTTAGTAGAATTTTGCTTGGATTCCTGCAAAATGAGGGGTTTGACGTAAATCACACAGCGAACTTTTTCGTTTAAATGTATATTTAAATTTATTTGCTGATAAATTATTTATCCTTGAACAACCAATTTTGCTTCCTCGTCGCAAAATTTAATACAAAACAATAGCGGCGACCCTCGTTATTTTTATGAACTCAAAGAATGAAAATTGCAAGTTTTTGCGGTTGGTGTAGTACTTAGTTTAGTTGCACAATATCCATACACTCCGTATTTAATATGCAATACTTTCGTTAATATTTTTTCTGATTTTAAAATCAAAGACTTTACATTATTACTAGGCATTTATAGATCATATTGTATGTACATGTTAACTTCTTTTTTGTGACGAACTTTTATCAGTAATTGGTTAGTTATCCGGACTGTTATTTTCGCATTCTGTGCGTGGAAGTGTGTGAGTGAGATCGAGAGTGATAGTGAGAGGGTGGGAGAGAGGGATAGGTGGGATAATAAGCGCAAATATCAGACACCTGTTTGTGAGCGACTGTCATTAATTTACACCATATAAACCAACTTGCGTTGTGTTTATAAAAAGAAATTGGAAGGTGTAAGACGAAAATAATTATTCCCACTATCCACAACAATACTACTTCTAAACTTGCTCATTAAATAATAATGATGTAGGCTACATTTGTCCGTTTTTTCATACATCAATAATTCAATGCTGAATCATAACTGAGCGAGATTAGAGCATATGTTTATGGAAGCATCCTCGAATTGTTCTACACTCAGGTGATTTTGTTATGAGTAGCAGTCAAGTGACATACGTTCGAGATGTCGGTGGTGATTAGAGGCGACGCAACTTTGGTACCTAATATAATTAATACAAAATAATTACAGATACACGCTTATTGTCAAAAACAAATATTGATAATACTAAACAGTATTAGCGACGCTGTGCTGATCGAGACACTTGGGAAATTAGTAATTTTTACGTAGGCGTGCCGCGCGGGCTTAAAATTGTCAGTGCAGTCAGTGATGCCGACACAACGGGCGCGCAGGAGACCGTATTAAGCTCTGCGTGGGCTACTATCTACTGAGTTCGGATTCTACATTTCTTATGCAATTTGCTTGACCACTGAGTGACTGTAAACTACGCTATGTTTCGTTGTGGGACCCATTGCTGTATCATGCGCGTGTCGCCTCCCATTTTCCCGACGCTCTTGCATATCCCTTACACTGGTTTACGAATTGCGTACCAAGCTGTTAAAAATACCTCGTGTTTAAGAAGTACCTTGGACGTTTGTCGTATTTAGGCCTACTTTCCCAACAATTTCGTGTTTGTATTAAAAAATAATATTGAACTGAATATATCCCAGTTTCATTATAACACAGTCAAAAGGAAATGTACTAACATGAAAAAAAAAAAAAAAAAAAAAAAAAAGTTAACAAACAATTTTCGAAATTTTGTTCCAGCCGCTGGGTTTTGGCAGCTATAGCGAGTAAAAATGCCACTTAGTATAAACTCTCAATTAGGATACTGCGGATGTGAAATGCACTCATATTATATTCCTGTATGTCCCAACCTACTGCTCGCATGCCGTATGCCGCAGCGTAGTCGTGTGTCCTAGAACGTGTTTCTTTTGGTTTCTGTTAAGCAGACATGCTAGTTTGTACGATTACCAAACTTTGTTTTCATAACTAAGATTTTGTGTGTTTACCGTCACCAAATTTTGCTCTTGATCATTAAATATAGACATGGACAGAAGTATTCGTACATTTACAACTATAAATGGTAACAGTGAATTTTGCATGATCCATGAACAAACAAACATCATTACACCTCACGGTTATAAATGTAATAAATTATAGTAACATATAACTTTCCTTTCACCATAGGTGTAATGTTCTTTATGACATCAAGAAGTAGTTTTTAACTCCTGGGGATTGTATATGGACACATGTATTCGTACAGCTGGTTAACATAGAAACAACGGACAAGCTAACTCCCTGCCACGAGCCGTCGGTTACAGATTCATATTCCACTTCAAACGTGTTATATGTTGTGACAAGTTGGCAACAGAATGTTGACGTGGTTCTGAAGTTACAAACTTAACATTGTTGTACAAAGTCTTTCGACTGTGAAAAGAGTAATTCAGTGATTTGAAGAACCGAAGCTTTAATAAAAATATCAAGTTTGGGACGTCAAAAAATAACTGGCTATAAGGAAAAACACGGCATGTCGTGAGAATGATCAAGAAAGGTGCAAAATTTACGTATTCTCGAATATCTGCTTATGTGCACGATTAATTTGGAAAACAAATAACTTCAAGAATAATACGACGACTTCTCAGTAGTTCAGGATACATAGCTAGGGTACCAAGAAGAAGCTCTACACAAGCAGATGAATTGAATAAAGATGTTAGTAGTGGTAAAATATTATGTACGGAAGGATCATAACTTCTGGGTTAGCGTTTTGTTCTCTATGGGAGCAAGTTTAACGTTTTTGACAATGATGGCCGCATTTTGATATGAAGGGAGCTCAAGACTGAACTTGACGTCCGGGATTTGCAAATTACTGTTGTCAGGTGTACCTATACGACATTGTGTTAACAGGAGGAACTTTTGAAGAGCATCTGGCATGCTTAGATTCTGTGTTTCAGAAAGTGGCTGTGGCCAATCTGAAATTAGTTCCCAAGAAATGCGATCTTCTCCAAAAGAAAATTCATTTCTTAGAACATGTTGTGTCGGCTCACTGGATTGAAACAGACCCTGAGAAGACCAGAGCAATAACAGATTGGCCTTTACCAAAGGATAAAACTGAAATATGAAGCTTCCTGGACTTATGTACTTACTACCATCGATTTGTTCCCAGGTTCGCCATGATCGCTAAGCCTCTTATGGATTGACTGAGGCAAAAATATAATTTAAGTGTACCCCAGAGTGCGAAATTACATTTAATAGACTTAAGGCTGACCTGATATATTCCACAGTACTGGGCTTCCCGAGTAGAGAGGGTGAATTCATTATGGGTACTGATGCTAGCGATGTTGGTATCGGGGCTGTTTTATCTCGGATTCAGGATGGAAAAGAGAAGCTGTTAATATACTTCAGTTAGGTGCTACACAAACCCGAGATTAAATACTATGTGACATGCAGGGAGCTTCTGACAGTGGTGAAGGCAATTGCACATTTTAAACCATGTCTTAATGGCAGACATTTCATCCTAAGACCAGATCATACTCCATTATGCTGGCTGCTAAATTTAAAGAACCCCGAAAGTTCAAATAGCTCAGTGAATATAGCACCTGCTGTTTTTTTTAATACACCACAGGTCTAGATATCTTCACAGTAATGCAGATGCACTATCCAGGAGACCATGCGAACCAATCTGTCATCATTGTGGTCAGGAGGAAAACGTTGGTGAATCATGGAAAGAAAGGTGCATACTGGGCACAGTGGAATTCCCTTGTTTTAAATAATGGTGTGCTTTACAGGAACTGGGAAAGTATTGATGGGAAACAAAGTAATTTACAATTAGTCCTACCAGATTGCCGAATCCTAGAAGTGCTAAGAGAACTGCACAACAGCAGCAGGTAGTCTCTTTACTGTAAATAAGATCCTCGACAGAGAACGAATGAGATTCTATTGGCTGCATTGTCGGGATGATTTTGAGAAGTGGTGCCATCTGTGTGGTGCATGAACTGCTAGGAAGGGTCCACGGGTTAAAGGACGAGGTCCCCTTCACAAGTACAATGTCGGGGCCCCATTTGAGAGGATAGCAGTGGACATTATCGGACAACTACCAATCACTGAGAGAGGCAATATGTATCTCCTGGCAGCACAAAATTATTTTACACAGTAGCCGGAGGTTATACCGATTCCAAATCAAGAGGCAGGTACGGTAGCTAATGCACTTGTAGAGCACATTTTCTCCAGGTTTGGAGTGCCACTTGATCTTCATTCTGATCAAGGATGAAATTTTTGAGGAACTCTTTTCCAAGAGGTAACAAGGATTTTAGAAATGAAAAAAACTAGTACCACAGCATTATACCCTCAGTCGGATGGGTTGGTCGAGACGCTAAATCGTACCCCGGAACAGTATCTGGCGATCTTCGTAAAAAACAACCAGAAGGATTGGGACTCCAAGGCACCCTTATTTCTCCCTGCATATCGTTCGGCAGTCCACAAGTCTACAAGGGTCACCTTCAAGGATGCTGTTTGGGAGAGCTCCGCCTCCCTGGTGACCTGCTGTTTTGACGTCCAGTGGAAGAAGTAGCCACCCCAGAATATGCTATTATGCTATGTCGAAAGTTAACCGACAGTCATGAGTTTGCCCAGAGGCACCTTAAAATAAATATTGAAAGAATGAAAACACGATATGACCGAAGAATACCTCAGGAGACTCTTCAAGAAAGACAGCTGGTGTGGTTGGACAGCCCTCAAAGGAATAAGGGATATTGATCTAGCTACAGAAATCTTGGGAAGGCCTGTACAGGTTCCTGAAGCAAATAAATTATGTGGTCTACTGGATTGGTCGACAGGACTCTCGGGCGAATACTAAGGTTGTACACATCGACCGACTTGGCCTGTACGAAGGTCCTGATGTTGGAGAGTCTGTTCGGGACGATCAGACTTAAGGAGGGGTAAGTGTAATGGTCTGCAGCTGGCACAGGCCGCCAGCTCCAATGACTTATCTCGTCCTTCCCCTCAACCCAGCCAGAGGCGCTCGCCGCCGCCCCCCTTCTTGGGGTAGCTTGGGAATGATTGACAGTGGCGAGACTTGGCTGACGTCACAGCCCATTCTCCTCCCCTGCTGAGGAGCCGACAAACACATTTAAGGCGCAAGAATATTCTGGGAACTAGGACACTCGGCGCAATGCGCGATTTAGAGAGATTTCTGGGTGATGGCCTACGACCCTATAAACACTGCAGCGGTCCAGCGTCCAGCAGTCATTGGCAAAGGCCCTCTAGCTGAGAGCGGGCGCGAAGTCTAGTGCGGTACGACTGCGGACGAGGTGTTCGTGCGTGGTGTAAATCGAGGAGAGGGCGTGAAACACGACGAGTGAAGCGTACTGTACGTGAGGGCTCTCTGAGAAACTCTAGAACATTGCGGACTGGCTGGACATGGACTAGACTGAGGTGGGACTTAACGGACATGTTATATGGATTTTATTGTAAATATTGGAACTGTCAAATATGGACACATAATTTATTAAGTAATTGAAAATATTTTGATACACTGTCTATTGGGACTGATGATTAATTAATACATTTCATTTATTTATGTGAGGTAATTATAAATTGTAAACAGTAGGCGATATAAATTTATTGTTGAGATGTTGAGTCGAGAGAATTTTTTTTATGATTATTGTAAATAAATTAGGAAATCATGATGAAATCTTTTATTTAATTAATAGTTCCATCTATTAATGGACTTGATTTATCCCACTGAATTTCGAGAGAGAAATTGTAACAATAAATTTAAAGCAAAAATATTTTCTACTTGCAAATTTCACATTTTTCTAAGGATGTGGAGTAGGGTGGTTTTATTTGATTGAATCATAATTTACTAAACTATTGCTTTAGCAGTATGCGCCTCTTCAGACTGTTTTGCAACCCCAAATTTTAGAAGTCCGTACGCTAATGAATTTAGTTTACTTGATCTTATTTTAGACTTACATTTGCAAACCCCATCAGGAGACGTAATATTTCGGTCGCGAAGTGTAATCGTGAACATAATCAGATAATTACTACTGAGAGTATGAATGTTTTTAGGTTTATAATTGTCATAGTTTATAGTCTTCAAGTTATTTGAGATTTAACGAAATGACGGTATCTTTTGTATCATTGTGTTGAGAACTGTATTTGTGTTATGTAGTATGTGGTGCGTGATGTTTCTCCCAGGTTCTTCCATGATACATTTCGCAGTAAAGTGACTCTTTGGTGGAGGAGATAGTACAGCCGTAATCGTTCGTCAGCAAGTCGAAGCCTCGCGGTATGTGCTTAACTTACGGCAGGTAACCCACGAAGGTTGTTTTACTTTCACTGCATGAGTGCCGTACCGTTACGTACCGAACACACGCGAGAGGGAAATAAATATTATTTCCTGGTAAGACGCGGCCGTCGTGGGGATTAGGTAAGTGGGGCATTGAGCGCTCTGCCTATTTGCATATGTCATTCCCGCTATTCGTGGTTGACGTTTTATGGAACAGTGCGGTAATCGACTTTGGTAAAACATCCTAACCTCTAACTGTATACATTTTAACGTTAAGATTGACTACTGACGTATAGTGATATTGTCCACTTCATGTAAGTGGGGTAAATCTTGACAGTTCTAGAAAAGTACCTCGACCACAATGTATTCTTCCACCACAGCTGTTTGTCACTGAAGAGAAATATGTTTGTAAACAAATGTTTGAGTCAAATGCACACTTGCATTTTACTTTGATGTTCTTACGAGTGTGTGGCATTTCCAGTTGCACATTGTTTTGATGGAGCAGTGGAAAATTTGACTCGTCTGGAAATAAAATTCTGAATGTAACATCGAAATACTAACTTAAATGAAAAAAGCGATACATACGCTGTTGTTCGTATTCGTACAGGCGCAGCAACACACACACACACACACACACACACACACACACACACACTTTGACCGAAGTTAACCTTACGCTCGTTGAATTTACAATGTAGACAAACAAATATTATTCACACACTACAAATACAAAAGTGTTTAAAGTTCAGCTTTTTCAGGCCATGTGTATTTCAAAAATTATAATAATGATTTACAAATGCATTATTTACAAAAAATGTAACAAACTAACTGTTTGCAAAATTCGCAACCTCATGAACACGTGTTTTTATATAGTAATCCTTGCAAGTTTACTTCGCTAAAATCGCGTTTGTTCGTTACTAGCATTAAATAATCTATTTGCAGAATCATTCAGTAAAATCAACACTGCGCACGTTTCCTGTAACTAACAAATCGATACGTAAATTATATTAGCGTCTGTTCATTGTGGACGGCGGGGCAAGGAAAATGGCGGAACAAGCAGTTTGACGAAACGGTTAAACACGTGCCGATTAATATTACATTTCATTCAAGAAAATGGACTACAACGGTATCTACTACCAACAATGCTTAAGAAAGCAAATAAAAAATAATTAACTACCGATTAAATATTCCGACAACACTAACAAGATATTCGTATAAACACGACGAGAATAAAGCACACGCACATCTGCGTTCACTGGGCTAGAAACTGGAAACATAAACATGGCTAGCCATTGGCTGGAAACGTTTACTATTCGTATGTATTGACATGCTCTGTTATAATTGCTAAGAATGCTTTTAAAGTTCTTTCAATAAAAGCCAAAAAATAATTAATGTTGCTTTAAAAACATAATTTAAACCATAAATGTTGTAAGTATAATTAAAATTTTAAATTACAACTTTTAGTTCTGAGTACTATTTTCTTCCAAATCCATCATTAAAATTGCAAACTTAACAATATGCATACCGTAGCAATTCATCAGCTTACACGATACTTTACAAACGAGAGCATTTACTGTTTACATAGACAATGTGACCAACATACAAACTATCAGATTTTACCCCACTTGTATGAAATGGGCAATATACACTATCTACCAAAAAGTAATTGGGCGCCCATGAAGGTAAGTAATTCAGTACGTCAGTTGACTTGTGTGTGAAACACACTTCGGCGTAGGACCGCTGGTGTTTGTCCGTGGTAGCATGAACACAGAGGCCTATTGTAACATTCTGGATAGTGAAATGTTCCCACCATTGTGGCGTTTTTACGGAATGGGCCCGTGTTACTTTCAGGATGACAATGTCGGGTGCCATGTTTCAAGGGCTACTATTCAGTGGTACGTCGACAACAATGTTCCCCGATTGGACTGACCATTAGAAAAAATTCACTGATCTTAACTGCATAAGCCTACATTTTAATGTGAGCTATGAACTCGATAACAACAATTAAAGTTGGCAGCGAAGTATGAGGAGTAGTTCCATGTTATAACGTATTACTAGTTGTAAAGATAAGAATACGGTTTACCTACAATTCAGTTTCTTTTTGATGAGTTGAGAGATTTCGGCGCCTCGTAACAACGAGGCCTTGAGAGCCGATAAGGGTGAGATGAGGTGAGAATGGAACAGCACCGGGAATGAAAGGGCGGGGGAATTGGGAGATCCCCGAGCAAATCCACTGACTAGCGTCATCGTCCAGCACGATTCCCGCCTGAGAAAATAAGGGAGTGACCCGGCTAGGGGCCTATTCCCATGTAACTTCCTTGACAAATGATATTGCGTTACTCATCGCGTGCGAAGCTCATCGAACTTTAATGGCGTCACGCTTTATTTGACTGAATTTTTCCTTTATTCACTACATGAACAGTCATGAAGGCGGACATGCGAGTTAAAACACGCCAAACGCCTTATATATTCGTTTAAATGAAAATGTTGTCTGCAAAATTTATTTTTACGCTAAATGACTGCGTGTCTGAATAGATTACCACTTCTGATAGCTGAAAATAGCGATAATTAGACAGCAAATATAATTTTATAAGTACGCGATGTGGCGTTGATGTATAATTTTATTTTCCACTGGGGCATGTAAATTTTGTTGAGTAAATCTCGCCAATTAAAAAACAAAAACTAGAGAAAAAATATACAAAAGTCAACAAGCATATTACATTACAGACTACTTCTGCCATATTGGATACAGACTACCTCGATGTTGATCCTATGACCTTGAATGACCTTGAAAACAAAACTCTAGAAAAATAAATAAATGTCGCGGAGATAATACATTGCTGACTGCTGCCACCATATTAGAAGCAAACTACCTCGACCTTGACTCCATGGCCTTGAATGACTTTGAAAACCAAAACTAGAGAGTCAGCAAGCATAATACATTACAGACTATCGCCGCCATATTGGATGCAGACTACCTTGACCCATGATCCCGAATGACCTTGAAAATGAAAACTCAACAGTTAATGGTACATTATCAACTCGCTCATATGCCAAAGACCAACACACACACATACACAGATATACCTACACACATGCACACACACAGTGCCCAAACGATTTAATTCTGCAGGCGGGACTGATTCATTAAAAACTGGTAGTGTGACCAGGAACAACGTCCACATAAACGTTTACGAACCGAAATGTATACATATGAATATACGACCCAGAAATAGGAGGTGGTGGTACAGGTGGTGGCGCAGGTGGGGGTGGAGGGAGTAAAGGTGGATGTGGAGGTGGAGGTGGATGTAACATTGGCGGAGGTGGGATGGAGCAATGGAGCTAGTCTTCGGCGGAGTCAGTCTGTAGGAGTCAGTCGGTAGACTCTGACGGACCTGTTGGAGATTTAGGTGCTGAAGATAAAGAAGCAGGTAACGTCAACAATGGTGTTCTAGGTACCTTAGCCGAATTGTTCGATGGTCTCATTGAATATTTCGTAGGTGTGACGGTTGAAGACGTCGATCGCCTTGCTGGTACCACTCCCGAAGTATTTGATGGTACTGTCGTAGCTTCCGTTAGCTCTGAAGTGTCCGAAGACATCGCAGATGCACAATAAGACTTAGCTGCGAAGCCAGCCAAGATTATGTATCTTTCAAGGCAGCCGTTGTCAAACTAATCCTCTCATCTGACCTCCCTACTGCTTATAATATACGTGTATGCAAGCGCTATGACGTAATATTGACTTCGAACCAAATGTGTTACGCCATTAATACATTGTTCGGGCGCCGACCAGTCAATCACCGAGTTGCTAAGTGATTGCAGCTGGCCAATCACATGAAGGCATTGAGACATCACACACATGTAGGTAGACAGGCTTTAGATTCTAGTTCCTTTATCACATCACCATGCAGTTATATCTTCAACACGATCGCAGAATCGGCACTGGTGAGAACTAGTTAGCAATGATGCTGGGCGCGGCTCCATGGTCGTCGAGGTCAAAAGCAGAAATTTGTATTCGCAATTCATCTTCGCGATATGGATGCACTCTGAGAAAACTCACATACTCGTTCGCCCCAGAAGAAAACACATTGATAATTATGTATAGGTATGTAAATATAAAATTATTTTCCATTTATTTTATACTTAATTACATACAGATTAATATTTCTGTATAAAATAATTTTCAATTTAATTTATACATAATTATGTATAGGCATGGCTTTATAAACGTGTCAATATGTCATTATTTTCAATTTATTGTATATATGATTTTGTATACGCATATATATATATATTCAGTTCATTTTATACATAATTATGTATAGTTATAGTTGTATAAACATGTAAATATATAATTTTTTCAATTTATCTTATACAAAATTAGGTATGGCTATATAAATAAGTATAAGTATATAAATAAATATAAGTATATAAATATGTAAATACAGAATTATTTACAAATTATTTAATTCATAATTATGTGTGTATATATATATATATGCAAAAAAAATATACATATATATGCAAATATATATGCAAATATATATATATATGAAAATAAAAATTATTTCCAATTTATCTGATACATAATTTTGTAAAGGTATATAAATAAGTATAAGTATATAATTATGTAAATATAAATGTCAATATAAAATCATTTTAAATTTTACTTATACATAATTATATATGTGTATAACTGTCAGTTTAAATTGATTTTTCTTTTATACATAATCATATATAGATATTAAAATTATTTTATGAATTCTTATGTATAAAATAATATATATCTGTACAAATCGATATTTTATACCGCATGTTTTCTTTCTGGGGTGAACGAGTATGAGAGTTTACTCGGAGTGCACCTATACCACGAAAATTAATTGCGAATACAAAGGCCTGTCTTTGACCTCGACGACCATGGAGCCGCGACCTGCATTACCGCTATCTGGCTGTCGCAAGTGCCGATTCTGCGATCGTGGTTAAATATATAACTGAATGGTGATATGATCAAAGAACCATTATCTAAAGCCTGTCTGCCTGCATGTGTGTGATGTCTCATTGTCTTCATGCGATTGGCCAGCTGCAATCATTTGGTAACTCGGTGAATGACTGGTCGGTGCCCGAACAATGTATTAATAGCATAATACGGTTGGTGCAAAGCCAATGTTACATTATAGGGCTTGCATACACGTATATTATAAGCAGTTAGGAGGCCAGGTGATAGGCATATTTTAACAATGGCTGCCATGAAAGATAAATCATCTCGTCTAGCTTCTGCAGCTTCGCGTCTGTCTTATTCTGCATTGCGATGAATTCGGACATTTCAGAGCTAATGGTAGCTACGACAGTATCATCTACCTCTTCAGGAGTGGTACCAGCAGTGCCATCGATTTCTTCAACCGTTATGCCTACGAAATATTCAATGGGACCATCGAACTTTTCGGCTGAGGTACCTAGAGAACCATTGCTGACATTATCTGTTACTTAAGCTCGAGTACCAACATCTCCAACAGGTCAGCCTGAGTCTGCTGACTGACTCCTACAGACTGACTCCACCCAAGACTCGCTCCATCCCACCTCTGCATCTGCCACCGCCACCTCCAACTACACCTTCACCACCTCCACCTCCTCCACCACCTCTGCCTCCTCTATCACCTCCACCCCCAACTCCACCACCCATCGCTGGGTCGTATGTTCATATGTGTATGTATGTGTGTGTGTATATATATATATATATATATATATATATATATATATATATATATGCATTTCGCCTCTCAAACGTATATGCGGATGTTGTTCCTGGTCTCACTATCAGTTTTTAATGTGTTATCAGTCTCGCTTGTAAATTTGAATATTTTGGACTCTTTATGTGTGAGTGTTGGTGTTTCGCATATGAGCGATTGGGGAACGAGTCATTTTCGTAGAGTTTTTGTTTTCAAGGTCATTAAAGATCATGGTGTCAAGATCAAGGTATACTGCGTCCAGTAATGTAGTGGTTGTCTGTAATCTATTATGCCTGCTATCTTTTATGTGTTTTTCTAGAGTTCTTGTTTTTAACATCATTCAAGGTCGTGGGGTCAAGGGGTTATGGAAACAGGCTTACAATATGGCGGATGGGTGGCATCTACTATGATGATGGTCGCCTAACAAAATGGCAGTTGCCTACCAAGATGTTGGTCACATACAAAGATGGTTGTATGTACAAAAATTGTCGTCGGTTGTACCTACCAAGCCAGTGGAATGGTTATTGGTGAGGGGTGACCTTTGGAAAGTTATTTTGAAAATAATTTTTTATAATAATTTATAATATTTATTTTATAATATTTATTTTGCAATATTTATTTTGCAATATTTATTTTGCAATATTTATTTTGCAATATTTTATAGAATTTTATAATATTTATTTTGCAATATTTTGCAATATTTTGCAATATTTTGCACTATTTTGAGAGTAAAATTAAAAATAGATGGCGGTCGGGTGACGTCACAATATGACTTGCCCCTGAATCCGAATCGGAATCCAATCCCCTTGTGCATGAATGCCCTTTTTCCTACTATTTTCAGTAATAACTAAGAAAGTGCCTAGCATATCTGAAAATTGAAAGGAAATAAATTAATAAAAAGTTTTGTAAAACGTAAAATGAAAATTAATGTTACAGCAAAGTTTATTTGTGGCCTCAGTAAAGAATAAAATGTTTGAATCCACAGGGCGCTTTTATTCTTTATTCTTTTTATTTTTGTATATACGCAACAATTAATGTGCTTTCGTGGCTGGCAGGCGATTTCAGAATCTAGCCACCAGTTTCCATCACTGTCACTGTGTTTTGCCGCGAAGGGTAATATAACGTGGGCGAAGAACCAAACGTACAATACAGTCGTAATCACACGGGACTTAATGACGTCATTAATAAGCGAAGAAAAAGTGTACGGCGCTCGCTATAATATCGTTGCCAACGAAGTATACCGTTATTCTTCGATCGAACAATACAATGAGAAGGGGCCTTCTGCTTCTTCGGACCATTCGAGCAATTACTTCACAATGTTACTGGAAAGAAACGGTATAATATGAGGTTACGAATATATATACTGTATATAGGCCCACTATTCAGTGTATTCGTAGAGCCCTGCCCCCATAGTTCAGGGGTAAGGTGGCCGACCCGTATTCGAGGAGTCGCGGGTTCGCACCCCCCCCCCCCCTCAAAGGCAGATCTTCGGTTCGCTTGTCGCACTGGGAATTTGTCAGCAAGTGTATCTAACTTGAGCTCGTCAACGTCCCTCCAACATAACTACAACAACACCGACAAGTTAAAGAAATATAGCATATGAGTGTGGTTTACAAATTCAATGTTCTATGGTACGAGTCGGCTTTAGTAATGAAACATTTTTTTTTGTGTATACATCTTTATTTGTTCATTCAATGTAATAACGAAAATGTTTTCTTGGTGACATTAACTCTCAATATTTTATCGTAAACGAGAAATTAAAGGGGGGGAAACAAAACTATCCAAATAGTGAATGCTGAAATTTATTCGCTATAAGCGTTGTGTAATATATTTTATCTTTGTTCTTATGGTTATGTATTACATGTAGTGTTACTGTCAGTTGATTTTTATTTGTTAACTACAATGTTACGCTTTTGTACAGTCTTCAAAGTATCGAAAATTCGGCTTTTATCAATTTCAAATGCCAGATGACAGCGTATGATGTGAAACAGTTTCGTTTGTTCGAGAAACTGATCACTTCTAAAATATTTTAGTATTACAGCTTGCAGTGCGACAATTACTTCCACATGCAATGTGTAGATATTACTCTTTCTGTGAAAAATCATAAATGTTTTTCATTCAGGAATAAGAACATATGATACCAGAGTCAACCTAGTCAATATTTAAATAATTTTACAACAATAATTGTACTCTATTTGAAAACCAGCTTGTCTAATTTCAAATAAACAGCTATCATTGTGTTAACAATTACTAACCAGCACCTAAAACACAATTTCTTAAGCAGTAATTTAGCAAAATAATAAATAAGAGTAAATTACGAAGACATTGCTTCCTAATTCATAGACCTAGTACAAAAACATGGCGAATTAATTCTGCCTCGTGCGTCTAATGTGAAGAGCAAATTATATTTCCACGTTTTATTAAATTTCAAATTGATTACAATACATTTGCTATTATCGACATGTGATAATATTTTTCTAAAATTATCCCTGTTTATATATACCTGCCATTGTTCGCTAAGAAGTTCTGAAGTAAGATAAACAGCGAACTTATGAATCAGTGACATTCAGCACCGTGATAATCACTATACTTGGTGACTTCAAGTGCAGTCATGGTAACTTATCTAAGTTTACGTAATTCTAGAAGAAGACTTTATGTATGTGTACCGCATGCATATGAACAATTATTGTGTCAACAAGTTAGAATGTTCAGTGACTAATACTTGAAACGCATTTACACAAAATGTTTATCCGAATGTGGTAATATCTAAATATTGTTTGAATTAAGTGCAAAATTAAGGCTACAATGTTTTCACATACGCTGAATCGAGTTTAAGACTTCAGTACATGGGTTTGAACAATAACCATCATTTCTTCAATTAATGTCTTTTTTGAGTCAGTGTGTTAGCAGTTAGGATAAAGACAACGTCAACTGTTTATTTAGGATAATGAATAGATATCACAGAAATTATGTTGACATAATAGCTCACAGCCAACCTGTCGCCAATATCCCAATGAATATTATGGACCTATTCCGATACAGTATCTTTGTATTTTCAGTAAGCTGGCCAGCATATTATGTATTCTGGCCCTTTAACGTTTTTAATACAATTACTACACTATATATAGTATATGTATAGTGAATGAGAGTAGAATATGTTTATTGGATCTACAAAAAGACATAACCCACAGTTTTAATATAGGTAAATACGAAGGATAGGTCTACATACTGATTTACAAAAATATAGAGTTTTTCATTTCCGATAAGTTTATATTTCATGTATATAACAGTTGAGAATGTAATCCCGATTAAGGTCATGAAGTGCTGTATATTTATGTACATCAATTAGTACACCGCATTTATGTACATCAATTATTTATAAACTGTACTCAAATGTTTTATGTTCCTGCCTATAAATTATAGTTACTTGTACATGCATATCTAACATATGTTTAACATAACACAGACCTACATTAATGTTCTGAGTATCTTGTAAATGAGTTCATTAATTTTTTTCTTGGTAATAGAGTTATGACAGCCCTGTCACACCGATGGCTGCTAATTTTTTCCAATATATAGAGTACACTAAAGCACATAATTAGGGCCTACATGGGTATTTTATATAATTATATTTTCTTCTAGTGGTTCAAAAGTTTTTGCCAGATAGCAAAAATATTATTTTTGCTGTGGCAATGTGCTGGGTAGTGAAGAATTCTTTACTCTTCGTGAAATTTACTTTTGTTCATGTGCATAATTTTTAACATTAGGGGCATTTTATACCACAAAATTAATAATTTTATATTTGTCCCAAACGCAATTCAACTTGTACGCATTGTATGTTATGACCATTTCCTCGAAAAGAAAAAAAAGTTTACATTTTTATATACTTTGAGCCAAATACAAAATATTTCAGTTTTGCTGATGCTGCAATAAAAAATACTAACTACGTTGTACAAATGAAAAACTTATAGCATAAACTAATATAATGGTCTACTGCTTGATGTATATGTAATCACCAAATAAACAGTTCATATATTTAAAAAAAAACATGACACATTTGCAAAAATTTATTAATTTTTAAAATTTTTATATGGTTTGTTATTTAGGTATTATATATCTGTCACGTGGTAGCCCATGGCATTGGTTTACATTGATTTTTTTTTTTAAGTTTACAAGCATCCGACAGATATATTAAAAATTACCAAATACTATCTCGTTTGCAAGTCTCAGAATAAATTAATGTTACGTATATAATCCCTGTTTTAAAATTTTGTCAATTTTTCATGGAATTTATACTTTTCTTTATAATAATTTTTCATTCTATGTTCGAAATTACTTAATGGAAACAGGAGCTTACTTCGTGGAGTATAGGTTAGCATTCTGGACTGTCGACTCAAAGTTCTTAGGTTGGAATCTCACACTCGGCAAGCAAAAGATTTTCATATCGTATAATTGTTTTCATAAGTAAATGAAATGAATATATGTAAAAAAGGAAATAACAATTACAAAAATTCTAATCGGAAAATTATAGTTTTTTTTTTTGCATGGTCATACTGCATGTTGTCTGGACATCATGCTGTCACAGACCCGGCACCATTGCGATATCATACCAGCAAAGACCTGGTATCGTAGCGACATCCAGAAATTGCAGACCTGGCTTCGTGGCGACATCCAGCCGCCGCAGGCCCGGCATCGTGGCAGAAGCCAACAATATTTACATGGGTGAAAAGTACAATTCCAGGGGGGCTGAAAAGTATACTTGGTACATAGATTTCAATTGCCAAATGCATGTACAGTCACAGGATGAAATGCAAGCTACCAATGGTAATTTTGAGTGGATTGAGAGAGATATTTCCAATGCGAGATTTTGCCAACATGAACAATGCAGGGGATACTTGTTTGTTCGCAAAAGTAGATTTGTCTTTTCCGAATGAATGTCATGATGCACTGTCTGATCTGCCTCTTGCCCCAGTATCAAGCATACCTCCGAAAGGCGCATCTGATACTCGCACTGCAGAAAAATTAAATTATTCACATGAAAACACAGAAGCACTACTTGAAGTATGGGGCCAAACTCGATGCTGTTCATCGCATATTGCGCTTTGAGCAGAAGGCATGCATGGCTCCATACATCACGTGAAGTCTTGTATGACAAGACATCATTACATAATAAACTCATTAATTGTACATATCCATTAAGCAATCACTCGTTACATGTACTTAGTCATTACTCATTATGTGATTTAAAATCTAATGACATGTATTTACCCTCGTTGGATGTCGAACCCCTTCCTACCTCGTGAGGTGACCCTTCGGCAGCCGAAGGGTCAACATGTGTACTTACTATGTAATTACTAATTATGCCTTGTGCAATTACACGTTATGAAATTAATAATTATAAAATTATATTTAATTACTCTCGATGGGTCTCGAACCAAGAACTGTCCCACTCTGCGCACCAATCACTACAGTTCCATCCTGGCGGTAGTTCATCCGACGAAATGCTGGCAAACCAGTTTCTTTCATCTCCAGTGATACAAAGTCCCAAAAATGTCACTTGGACGTTTTGTCGACCAAAAGGATATCCCCACAGCAAACAGCCCATCACAGCCATCTCGGGGAAGAGGGTTAACCTGTCAGCTAATCACATCACACCTCTCAGGGGCTGGAGGGCTGGTTGAGGAGGGGGTAGAGGGGAATCCATTAGCCAAAAACAGCACACCAGTGGTAGGAGGGGAAGGTTGGCGCATCCCTTCATGAGATTAATTTGCACTTAGGTTGTTTTAGAATTCCGTTGGTCTTGAAAGCCTATGCTGCCAACACTTACACATTGAAATATTATGCTTTCTACATTGCCTATGATTTTACTGCCTACCTGCAGTAATAACTAAGAAAGTGTCTCGCATATTCTAAATAAACACTATTTAAACAGACTGCAAAAGGTAGAACAAAAAATAAATGTTGCAACTTTGTTCTTTTTTTCTTCCGCGCTGCAGTACAGAAATGAAACGGTAGACACTTGTGCGTTCTTTATTGCTTTTTTTTTTTTTTTTCCGTGTACACTCAACAGTTCACAGTGCTTTTTGTAACTAACAGGTGAATTCCAGGAATCGCCACCTTTTCCAACGGCGTTTTTTTTTTTTCGTGAAGGTACACGTAACCTATATAGGAGGAGCAAAGCAGGCAGGTTTCACGACCCGAAGTCCTGCACACCATCTAATCTTCCCTCACTGTAACTGTATTCCAGTGAGTAAGACAGTGAATGACACATTCTCCTCTTCTATTCTTCTCTTTGTTCATTATACCTTTCTTGATGTTTTACACAGCTTTCTGATGGTTTTCCCATTAAAATCTGCCTTCTCGCCATTCGTTAGTGCTCCGACTTTATACATTTCAGCATTTACTCGAACAGTCCCTTAATTCTCGAGCTGACACTGGTAAAATTACTGAAGTTTCTTACCAACCTTAGTAGCAAAGCTGTTCCGAAGCTTATGCAACTCTTGATCTTCCATTACTCTTTGTGTACTTAGCTGCAACCCCCTACAATCGGCCACCCCCTGTAGCCATTCTCTTAGGTCTTCAATCTTGGGACATTCCATCTGCACATGTTGAAATGTGCCATCCACGCCACAAACCTCGCATAATGATGTGACCAATACGAGACTGTGCAGCTTTGTCTTAAAATTGCCATGACCAGTGAACAGCTGAGCACTGTAGTGGTTCATTGTTATCCACCTTCTCTTCAACCATTCTTGTACACTTGGTAGGATTTTATTAGTTATCTTTCCTTTGGTTGCTTCATCCCATCTTTCTTGCCATAATTCTAGGGTGTACTGCCTGATTATACTTCGTTCTTCCTTTGTTTGCCTTCTGATCATTGTCTTCTCTGCAGCAACCCTCTTTCTCTGACCAACAGGTTAGCAGGCAGGATACCTGCCAACATAGACAGTGCCTCATTTTACACTGTTTTTATGCCTTCACAACTGCCAGGAGCACCGCCCTCTGAGCATTGATCAGCTTTCTGCTTTGCCAAACAAATTCAGCTCGGTTGTGCTACTTAACCGCACCATAAGCTATGATGCCCTCGAAGACTACACTTTAGATTTTCCTTAAAGCTGGGAAATCCAAACCACATTCAGTATTTCCTACGGACCTCATCTTGTCGAACGCCACAACCACCTTTCTAGCAATGTACTTTTCATGCTCCAGAAAGCTCATCTTATCATCCAGGATGACTCCCAAGAACTTGTATTGAGTGACATACTGGAGATATTGTCCGCTGAACTTTAGTGTGGGATTCATTGCCAGTCTTCCCTTCAACATCATGGACTTGGTCTTAGCTGGGTAGAAACTTATCTTGATGCTAGCAGTTCATTTCTCGATAGTGGACATTATTGTTGCTGCTTTATCTTTCAGTTTTCTCCTTGCTGAGCCACTGACCAAGACCAATCCGTCATCGGCATATCCAAAAACACTGCAGTCTTTAGGGAGAGGCACCTTCAGCAGTCCATCAAACATGATGTTCCATAGGACCAGTCCGAGGATTGATCCCTGGGGACATCCCTTCGTCAATCTCTTCCTCACTTTGACAGTCATAGCAGAATAATAAGATACCCTGTCATTGAATAAGTCTACAATAACTGCATATGTATTTGCCGGGCAGTTTTTCTTCTTCAATTGCCATGTCACCTCCGGCCACCTGGCATTGTCAAAGGCTCCCACCACATCCAGGAAGATGGCAATTAAATATTTCTCTTGACAGTTGGTAGTTGCAGCCTTAACATCATGAAGGGCAAAGTCAGTGCCTTTACCCTTCCTGAACCCATATTGGTGTTCACTGATAATACCATTGATTTCTAATGCTGCCACTAAACTTCCATTGAAGAGCCTCTCATAGATCTTACCTAGGACCAGAAGCAATTTTAATGGTCTGTAAGACTTGGCCTTATTCTTATCTTTGCTATCACCCTTATATAAGATTCTGATGGCCTCTTGTTTCCATGGGTAAGGAAACACACCCACAGAGAGACACCTATTATATGTACCCAGAAGTTGTGTCTTGCTCCTGGAATATCTCCTCTTGATGATTTCAACTCCAAGTCTGTCCATTCCAGGATAGTTTTCGTTCTTCATACTATAGACTGTGTGTTCCAATTCACCAAGAGTGAACTCAGGAGTGTCCACTTCCTCTGGCAATTTTTCCATCACTTCTTTTCTTTGGGTATGCCCCTAGCCCTCTCCTTCCTGGGAGTTATTTGGCAACAGGGTGTGGAGCAGAGCATTCGCGATTTCCTTCATATCCATTACCAGGGTCCCATTTACCTTATTATTGGGTGCTGCGGTTCTTTTCATCTTGTCAGCCATTATTTTGTATACTATGCCAAAAGATCCTCATTGCAAACCCTGGTTATGAAAACTGTCCACGATTTCCTTTCCTTGTGCCTGATCCTGATAGAGTAGGACTATTTCTTCCTTTTAACATTTCTTGCAAGGGCTTCTCTTTCGTCACATCTTGATCTGTGAAGTCGCCTTCTCTCTTTCCACATACTCTTCCACTCTTCTTCCAATTCCTGGTCCCACCAGCTGCGGTTTGGAAGCCCCTGCCTTATCTTGCGAAGTCTCTTCACAGGTCCCCATTATGACATTGGTTATAGCTTGAATCCGCTCCTGCGATTTCCCATCCTGGAAGACAGTGTTCTTATCATCCAGTCTTCTCAACAGGGTTTCAAGATTGCCAATAAGCATTGTTATGTAGGAACCTGATCTCTGGTTTGCATTCTTCCTGCTGCCACAGGACATTCTCATTTCTACTTCCAGGAAGCCCCATCTCGAAGATTATGAGACTGTGATCTCCAACCACTTACCATTCCATTGGCTCTGTTGTTCTTAAGAGTGACATCTATATTATCCTTTGTGCTGTGAGCATGCGACACATATGTCGAGAATTCCCCTTCCTCATTAATCACATCTAGATTTTTAGTCAGTATTTACTGACTAACAAGGTATCCTTTATCATATGTCGAAGAGGACTGCAACATATCTAATTTCGCATTAATATCAGCCCCAATGATCACAGACTTGTGTTTCCTCCCCAAAATGGAAATAGGACACCATCCTCGCCTTCAAATACTTGTACTGTATTTGTGCACGTGCATGATGGGTATTTGACAGGCTGGACATCATCATGAGGTTCACCTCCATATTGGTTCTCACTATTCCAACCTGAGGTCTAATCCCTGATATTAAGACTGCACCCTTCAATCCTACTACCTTGTCAAATGGGACATAAGGCTCCTGAAACAGAACCAAATCCAAGCTTTGTTCCACCATTATCTTGTTAAGCTCAGAGGTCGCCACCACTAACTTTTGCAGGTTCACTTGCCCAACTCTCAATTTATATGCCATAATAGATTCTGGCAAGCCCCACTGACAGACCTCGTTGGTACGCATAGCAGTCTCTTGAGTCCCCTCTGTGGTTGTGTTCCTCTTGTCTCCTCTTGCAGTTTATGCATTTATCTTGGAACAGCTTTTCTTTTTTAATGGGACAGTCTTCATATTTGTGATCTTTTTCCGCGCACTTTGAGCATGTCTATTCGACATTACATCTCTTTGCAATACGGCCTCAGGCCTGGCACTTATAACACCTGGAAACTGATATGTATTCTCTTACTTTGCAACTGTTGTATCTAACAAAGGTGCAAATATCACTAATCATTTTCCCTCTTATTCCAGGGTCACACTCCAAAACTAAATTTACCCTGCTGGTGTACAGACTTTCCATTCAATGGCTCTCAAAAACTTTTCTCATGAAGTCCTCATTTGTTATAGATCGAAAATTTAGCTTATACACAGTCTCCAATAATTGCCCATTGCCATCTGACCTTTGTACATCATACACAATGACTTTGGACGCCATATTTTTGGGAGCTTCTAATTTAAGTCCCAAATGCATTAATCTTTTGCTGGTTCCTGAGTTTCTCTAGAGTCCCATTATCTCCAGCCTCGGTCATAGTACCCCCATTGTGGATTTATCTTGTGTTTCTTATTTTCAGGCCCTCTTCATTGGGATCTAGCATTTTCTTAAGTTGGTTTTTTACCTCAGCACTGGTTGTACCTTCAGACGCGAGGTACAACAATGTTCCATTTTTTTCGGGGGTTTCGGCATAAGTTCCTCTTCCCCTTTCCAAACTTGAGCGTAGCTCTTAATACCAAGCACAACTGGTTCCTCTACTTTATCTTTAACTGTCGCCTTATTCTTGTCTACGCCAGGTACGATTCCAACAAGTTTGGAATTTTCCATAAGTACAAAGTGTAACGTTCTTACTTACAATACCGACAGTAATGGTATTACTGTTAAACACAAGTTTATACTCTTAGGCAACTCTCTGAGACTAATCCTCTTAATGTTACTGTACTCTGGGTGAATAACTCTAAATGCTTCAGTGACACAAGACAATTACAAAGAACAATAATTATTTTATTAATCTTCATACGATAAATGATCTCAAATACATTAACAACAAATCCTTAATGAATACTAGATTGAATATCTCAACAATACTAGTGAATAAAACTCAACTCTTTCAAGCTACAATTACGTTAACAAACATAAAGGCTCTTAATAGGGGACCTCTAAGATTCGCTGCTCATAATATCATTTCCAGATATATCCTGCATCAAGAATTGAATATCTCCTTACCACTGTTAATTAACGACACTCGACTGGAGATCCTCCGCCTCGTGATGTGTTGTCGTGGTGTGATTGGTCGATCTGGTCACGTCTCTCTAAGACATTAGTATCTCGGCTCGCCTTGCAGTGTTACCCTCTAGTAGCTCGCGCCGACCTCTGGCGTCGATGTGCCTTCGAAGTGGTACCAATAGAATGGGCCAAAAAGTGTGACTAATGTGACTGGCCGACATTCAGGGACACTGTCTTCTACCCTTGCTACTCCCTAGATCCTATAACCGCAAGTGCGCCAGGACAGCACTCTGCCATCACAGTGTGCGGGTTAGAGACTTGTGTCATCAACAGGACCCCTCTTCTTCGTAGAATAGACGTCCCGGCTGCTGGGAAGGCATGGCTAAACAGTGGGGAGTATCAGCGAGAGATGGCGTATGAGGCAGTAAAGAGTCGGCCAGTGCAACAGGAATAGGCCCGTCTCCAGAGACAGGGCGAAGGAGATTACTTCCTCATCGCCGTGACACGGGCAGTGGTGTAATTAATGTAGGTGTCCTCGCGCACTATGTGGTGATCGTTCAAATAGGTGCAATATAGATTGGAAGTTCCACTACGCCAAAATGGGATACAAATGTTCTTGAGCCAGAGAGTATTATATGTGAGGAACAACTAGAGTCGGTATTATTTGGAAAGAAAGAAAAGTTCACAAATATACATTAATTGATATGAGTTTTAAGAAAATATACATATTATATACTGGACAATTGACAAGTGTATTATTTACTACGTATGCTGATAGAACAAAAGGTTGAAAAATTAAAAATATGAAAAATGTTACAATAAACAATTAAACGGTGCTGCATGGCTCGTATTAACTATGAAACATATATATGTAATTAAAAACTTAAAACACAATTGGTACAACAAATAATCATATGGTGTTATGTGGCAAGCACCACCTATTTTCGAGAAAAATAAAATTGAATAATTAAACATTCAAGGTAGTAGAACAACTAATCATATAGTGCTGCGTGGCACATGTTAACTATTTAAGAGATATTGAAAATAAAAATTGAAATTGTCACCACAAATTATTGTATGGTGCTGTGTGGCACGTACTATCTATAGACATGAGATGAAAATAGTAATGAAGTCAATCGTAGTCAAACTAGTTCAAACCAAAATCTCCATTGTGGTGTGTCATCCATGGAAATAAGGAGTGTGAGCGACACTACATTAAAACCCGTTAGTGAAATAAAATTGCAAAATAAAATTGCAATACACCAGGCGCCGTACACAAGGGGGGGGGGGGGAGGGTAAGGTGAGATTAAGCACGCCGTCGAAATGACACACCACCATGGATTCATGGATACCTAATTGCTAAGACTGTACTGAATTTTTTAAAAACATTGAGATTTGATCATTTATAATTAGCAGGACAAAGCTGGAGTATTAAGACAATTAAATACTAGTATTGCGGTACTGAATCGTAAGAACCATTGAGCAGAAAGAATTATCACTCTCAAGAGCTGGCAAGCCTGTCGTGGCAGACTGCTGTGATGTGAGACAGTTGACACTACTGATCTGGCATATTTGCTGCACCGCTCTGCGGGCAGGGAAAAATATTGTGCCAGAAGATTGAACTTGACGCCATCCTCGTGATGTTTTATGGTAACGCCACGATGTGCAGTGATATATTTATGTCTGAATTAGTGCATAGTGTGTATGCCAAGACTACAGTTAAGTTTGTACTGACCAAAATACAAGTATGTGGGCAATATACTGGGAGCAGCTCCACTCAGCAGTGAATTAAACAAACATTTTAGCCTACCATATGGAATCTTGTACCCAAGCTTCTTATCCTAACATTAGTGTATTATACACAGATGACTTTCCTTACGAAAGTTGAGTGGTGCATACTTCTGAAACTTATGTACTGTACACAATAATGCGTAACGCAATTGCTATAGTTGAGTAGAGAAATATTACATAATAAAGTTAGTGCTGCAGCACACAATGGTGTAGTAATAAGTAAAAATAATTATATAAATAAAAAATTGTAAAACCTATTTCCTTAATATACACACATCTCAAATAAGAGAGAACCATTAATTGTTTGTAAAATACTATTTGCGGTGCTCGTGCGCTAATGTAATTTGTTTCTGACATCAATACAAATGGCTGCCTGTTGTGTTATACTCTCGCAGTGTACTCCGCTCGCATTCTCATTTGCATACGTGAAAGTTACAAGAATGTGGATTATAAATCCAAATGTTTAAAACAATACATATAATAGTTGACAAGTATTTTATAAGGCGAAAACCTAGTAGTCTTGTAATAACAAAACAAATAGCGATTAGCTGTCTCACACCTGATAATTATAAGAAAATGCAATATTCACCATGTATAACGGCCGTATTAAAACATCGTAAGGCATGCCTTGACATGGGCAGAACAACGTTCTGAGGTACAGAACAGTATCGTGATGATCGCTAGACTCCTTAGCGGTTATTAACCTCCTAATTACTCTGGGCCGATAGGCGAATAATGTTTATATGCAAACCTATCAAAACATCTAGTAAGGCCATAATTAGAGCACTTGTGCCATGTGTAAGACGTTCCTTGATCGAAAATGTTGAAAACTTCACCATGGGGCAGAGATTGGCCAAAATAACTTGACTGAACTTATTAAAAACAGGAAGCATGGCATTCTTAAATTGCCAGTCAGATTGATATGCATTTACAACTATATGGAATTTGCACTTCCAGAGTGCCAATCATGTGGTCCACACTGACGGGATTGAAAACCCTTTAACACAATACATAATTTCTCCGTGGCTTTGACGGGAAGGGGTGGGGGGGGGGGGAGAAAATTAAATACTGGTGTGACAATATTTGAACTAACTACCTCTTTTCTGATGTAAACACACACATTGACAATTACTTCAGCAAGGCAGAAAAATTATTTAATTTTATATCAGATGTGAAACCTTCATGCTCTTGGCTACTTACAGACTGTTTAGGGAGAAAATAATTGCTCTGTGGAAACTGGAATTCCCTTAATGCGAGATGAGTTATAAACAATAGAAAGCAATTCCACGGGTGCTTGAATACTGATGGTTCATTATTATATAAAAACATAAAGCCAAAAATTTAAAAAAATTCCTGTTGCTACCAACCTCGTTAGTGGGTATTGTACTTTAATGAACGTCTGGGTATCAAAAAGAACATTCTATTATGTCACTGAATAGCATTGAAAAAGGTGTCTGCTTGATTGCGAAGTTCTAATTTAACATGGTTTAATTTTTTTCTAAATGATGTCTGCCGACAGCTGTCTTACCTGTATCGTGACTTTGTCAATGGCAAACTATGTATATATTTACAGTAACCTATATCAAAGGAGAAAGGGACTGTAGGTTTGTGAATGGGGAATTTTTTAAAATAGAGTGGGAAACTTTTGTCATACACAAAATGCGCTGTAAGGGTCCGCCAGTGGACACCAACGTGTGTCTCGAAGGCGGCGTGAGTTCCAGCTGTAACAACATGCATACTGCAGCGGGGAGAATGGCTCTGCCAGTGGGCGGGAAGTTAACACGTGGTCGCTGCCCAGTTATAGCTGCCGGGCGTAGTGACTGCCTGCGCTCGCCATGGTCCCGCCTACGATGTGGTCAGTGGGTGAGTCCTTGCCCCGTCAAAGGCAGTGATGTTTCTGTGCCGTGGGTCCGCTATTATCGGGCATCGCTCACCTAGACATCGTAGTCTTGGTCTCCTCACATAGACCAGCACGTTCTCAATTGTACATGGATACATTTAGACACATTGTAACAAAAATATTATACCATTACCTTACGAAATAACAAGTATTTAATTATTATTAGCTAACTTTACATTTCTAGTTATGATCGAGTCATACCGTGGTTCGCCTGTTTTATTGACTCTAATTTTCAGGGTGGAGGGCCCCAGAATATCTGTAACAAGAAAAGGCCCCTTATATTTAAAAGAGAGGGCTTTCGTGCGAAAGTAATTCTTGAGCCAGACCCAGTTACCTATCTAAACATTATTCTTTCTCTCAATGCTTCCTATCAAATTTGACTTTTTTTTTCTGCCTTGCGGTAATAAGTTTGAGTGAAGCTTCTCCCTACCGTAATGAGTTGTTTCAACCAATTGCCACCACTCTCTGAGTATGTAATGGAAATGACTTGAGAGGGATTGGTCGCTTCCACACCATGACGTAAATAAAACGTTAACTTCGTATTAGTAGTGACAGACGAGTTGCAGTCTAAAACGATGAACTGGAGATAATGATCCCAATTATGTGGATCTTCCTGGGTAAAGACCATCTGTTGCGTCCCGATTAATTTATTTGCCTCTTCACAAAGACTGTTCCATGATGGATTGTATGACATCGTTTGTAGTTTAATAATCTTTAAACTCTGTAACAGGTGTGAGACTAATTAATTACTAAACGAAGTTCCACAATTTGGCAATATCTACGCCATGCAGCCGTACCTCAGGATAACTTCTTTAATGAAATCTGCACAAGTTTGCGCATCAATACTTCTGACTGGTTTAGCTACTACATATCTGCTAAAGAATTCTGTCATGTCTGGCATATACTTATTACCATTTTGAGTTTGAGAGAGAGGCCCGTTAGCAACCAAAAACCAAGATTTGAAAAGAGAAAGCGGCCTGATAGGCTGAAGTTGACCCATAGGTTTAACATTGGGTGCTTTTACTTTTTAACAAATTTGACAATTTTTTACATATTCTTTCACATCGGACTACATCGTGCCCAATAGTATGAATTCCTCGTTTTCTGCAACGTTTTAAATGTGCTGAAATGGTGCCCGCATATGGCATCATGGTGGGCAGCAATTATTTCCTTCACATAGTTATTGGGTTCGAGAGTAAGCTTTTTTTCTCCTACCTGGGTGTTAATTTTTAAAAATATCTCCCAATTTCCTGAAATACCGTATCTCCTGGCTAGTTCATATATTTAAAGTCAGCTTTATCTGGATCCGTTAATGCAATTTTAAGCTGTTTAATGTGAGGGCCATTCTAGTATTCTCCTGAAAATGGTGATGTACTGTCATCTAACGGAAATAATTTTAATTGTGATTCCACGTCAATTATGCTGTACTTTTGTTCGTGATTGTAAACAGGAAAGTAAAATAGTTTACCCTAGTTAGGAAAAATTAAGGTCTTAAACAGCAGCAAAGGATCGATTTTGGTAACGTGTATTTTATTTGCATTGTCTTGCATAATAATTTTCACATTGACCTGAAATGTGCGTGGAATAATTTTTACAATGGTGTAAGCGGAAAGATATTAACCATTTAAAATATTTTTAGCAACAACTGATTTGACCTTTACCTGAAGCTCGTCTTTAATGTAGGGCTTTATCTCTGTCCAATCATTAATAACATAGTTAGAAATAATTTTCTTTAATGTGATGTCAGTGTTTTGATCCCGATATAAGCTCCCTGCTAAGGCCTGATATAAATTAGTATATTGTTACATGTCTACCTTGACTGAGTACTTGGTCTGGTCAACTTGAACTACCTGTGTGGTGCTGCACCTTTGCGTGGAAATACGACTCAACACATCAGGCTATCTGGGGTTCGAAGTCGTACTCGGATAGGGCTATTGCCATTTTCTGGATCCGCAGATTATGCTCCGCCATGGTTTCCAAATACCTTAAGCTGGCGTGGTCTGTTTGGATTACAACGCGGCGCCTATACAAATACTGCCTAAAATATGACCAAAAATACCTATTGGAACTTAGCTCTCGTTCGATTGTGCTCCATTTTTTCATTCAGGTACAATTACTTGGACACGAAAGCTATTGTGTGTCAGTTTTTGGTGTGGGGGTCTTCTTGCATGAGCACCGCACCTATTTCGTTTTGCGATGCACTACATGCCAGAATGGTGTTTTGAGTATTGTCAAACTTTCTTAAAATGGGTGCCTGTTGTATAGCTTGTTTGAGTTCTACAAATTCTTTCTGCTGATCGTGTTTCCATTTATAAGCATTTTTTTTTTGTTTCGTCAATTCTATTAAGGAGGCTGCTTGACTCGTATAATACTGGATGTACCTATGCAGAAGTCTTCCCCAAAAATGTTCGTAACTATTTGATGTTACCTGGTGGTGACATGTTTTGAATGGATCACACCTTTTCTGGGTCAGCAACAATACAGCGAGGGGTTATGTAGTGTCTAAAATTTTTATCTCTTGCTCTGCAAATGTGCATTTCTTAACATTCACCTTGAAAATAATTTGACGTAAACTTTTGGAAAACTTTCCTAATATTATTGAGAACTCGCGAAATTTATTCCATAATACGAAGGTATTGCCAATATAAGCTATGGATGTTCCAGCGCAAGGGCCCTAATAGTATATTAATGAACTGTGGAAAATGTTGAGTGGAGGAACTTAACCCCATGACATTGTTCAATACTCAAATAGACTGACTCTGTCTAAAGAAAAAACTAATTTGTATGTATCTTCCTCATGTACTGGGATAGAATAGAACCCTGAGAAAAGATCTAGACTGGTTATAAATTCGGAATTCTGTAATGTGGTCAAAATATCTTTGGTGCGTGGGAGTGGGTACTGTATATGTGTCACATGCTGGTTAAGTTTATGAAAAATGGTTAGGAATCTTATTCCACCTGTTTTTCTTGGGAATAACTAGACTTGGTGCCGAAAATGGTGAATGGGATCGCTGAATGATACCTGCTTGTTGCATCTCATTAACTTGCTTTAAATGGTCTTCCCTCATCCTAGGTCTTATTCGATGTGGCCTAGTTGCGATTGTTTCTGAGAAACCAAGTCTAGTTTAATCTGGTATTTTTTCTCAGTAAGCTCTAAAATAGAATGGGTGAATCTATATTTAAAATCGTGTCATATTTCCATAATAGTCTGAGTTTGCTGGTTGTATAATTTATTATTTATTTTAGGTAAGCATGGCTACTCCTCGCTGTATTCCATTGACTCAATATTATTGATACAAGATTGATTTTATTCTGCACTGTCCTTCTCAAATACTGACGAAAAAACAAGTACTTGGAATATCTTGTCATTTTTTTTTCTATGAATAAATGAAATATTGTTGTTTATAAATGGAACGATGTCGTATGTTTTCATGAAGTCGACACCCAATATTACATCCATTCAGAGATTGTCGATTACTAAAAATTCCTGGGGTAAGTGTGTCCCGAAATGCCTACTTTAATTTGTGTCTTATACATAAGTGCATCTATCTCTTGCATCGCCCCAACAAGAGTGAATTACTCTGCAATAGGTTCGAGCTTCTGTTTTTATAAAAGAGTGGGCGCAATACAGCTGTGGGAACATCCAGTATCGATTAACGCATGGTAAATCTTGCCTCACCTGAATGCACAGTGCCGATGTGCAAATGTATGCTGGCTGCAATTCAATTTCTGCCTCGCTATACTTTTGTATGCCCCCCTTCTGTGTGTGGAATGAGGTTCGGCTCAAAGCGTCAGCCATCTTGCGTATCTGTCCTACATGCAGTGGAGAGCAGTGTCGTGTTTGCCGATTCGTAGTTTGGTGTGCCCAATACCGAATGTGTTTTTAAAACTATGTAACCTGTCCCTAATGTTCGTCTCAATCTCGAAGTTCTGGCTGGGAAACAATTTGCAATGGAGCACTTTATGGCCAGGGTAAAAACACAATGTGCATATCATTTGACCTAAACTGCGTAGCCCTATAAACGGTGTTGGTTCCAGCAATTTTCTCTGCTGCACTTTAACTGTATGTCCGCTGCCTGTGCGACGAAAACGCATGCAAGGCACGCTTCCTTTCAGGCTGCGGTGCAGTGTTGCATTTCTGCAGAGTAGAGGTTTCTGAGCGCGCAGAGGTGCGGCATCCTAATTTGTTTGTCACTCGATGTGCTGAAATGAATTTGCGATGTGTGACATACCTCATCGCGCCTGTTCATTACCTAAGGCCTGATTTCAGATTTCCTCACTGTGACAGTTAAAATGCTGTCGCTTTTTGCATTATACTGTGCAATTTGCACATATAATATATTCTTATTAACCGTATAAAAATCGCCCTACACACTAGCTTGACCCATTCTCTTTCGTCAACGAGGGAAACGGAACTGGCCTCCTCAGTACCTAAATTTTTAAAACTGTCAGGTGTTACCGCGATGGACAGAATGACTGTTAAGCCTACCCCAATACTGGTATGTTGTGTGATCACTATTTGACGCTGGCTGGTAAAACCTAGTGTCCTCATCCTGCTGCATATTATCTCTTTGTCCCTGGCTACAGTACGTACCACGAAAACGCCCTAGTTGACTGAACTGTGGGAGGTGATTGACAGATGAACATTCCTTTATGACAACGACTGGTTGTCGCATGCCTTGTGGTGTGTAAATGGGTTCGTACTGGCCCCTAAGATCGTATTGCCATGTGTGGAACTGTCTGGAGGGTGGTTGAGTGTATCTGACGAACGTCCTACCCCTTTGTATGTCCTGGTATGGGCCTGACGTCTGCGGTTTCCTGTTCCGACTCTGTCGCTGTGAGATAGTTAGATTAGCGATCTCCTGTTTCAATTTCGCGATCTCACTATGTAGTATCTCGTTGTGTGGGGTTTGTGCTACGGCTTAGTGGTATCTGTAAATGCCTAAGTCTACCCTTTTCGAATTATCTGACATCTGCTGAATGGTGTCAATATCTAAACCAATGATTTTGTCTGCAACAGACGGTAGTAGAAACTTCCACAAGTTTGTAAGGAAATCTGCGTCACTGACATTGGGGTTGTATTTTCTATGGTAATATAGCATGGTCTATACATGTTGCATACACCCTTCGTTTAGTGCCGGTCGTTTCTTGTACAAAAACTGCTTGTTATTATCACTTTGTGCTATGGACGTTAAAATGCTCTTTAACTGCGCATCGATTTGTGGCCACGTCAGTTGGTCTCTGTGTGTGAGTGTTGGATTCTCAATTACGTGTATGGCGGTGTTCGGTAGATAAAATTTAATTCGTTTACATTTGTCTGTTTCTATCTAGCTTTTTATTTCACGTGTCACCTGAAACTGGTCTAAAATTCCATCTATGTTTCCGTGTTTCTATCTGCTAAATGTAGGAATATTCTCCGGCTGGCTGACTGCAATACTCATGGGTTGTTGGTCGTTCATGTAGTAGTAATATAATTGGCATGTGTGAGTGTATGTGCGTTTGTGTTTGCATGAGTCTATGCGTTCATATATGTTGTGTGACGGTAATTGTGATATGTGTATAGGTGTCCCATATGTGTTTTTGTCAGGTGGAAATGTGTGTAATGTGGTAGATGACGAAGGTGTGTCATTGTGTGCATCCGGGCTGGTGTTGAAAGAATACTCTAAATTAGTGTTTTGTGTAGTTTGCAAACTAGTTTGTGTTGGATCGTATATGCTATAACAGTCTCGTTCGCATTCTTTCACATTCTTTTCTGTGTTGGACATGTCTAATGTAAGTACTTTCATGAGTTTAAGTGGTGATGAAGCTGTCTTACTACATGTGTTGATATGTAAATGGTGACCGCTGTGTCTTACACTGAGGTCTTATAATTAATTTCTAAAACTACAAACTGTCTACTTGTTTGCTCTTCAAAGGCTCACACTAAAGCAATATGCGTTTGGAGACTTTTAGCAAACTACTGGGCCGAAGAGAGGCACCATTGAAAAACATGCATTAGGTATTCTAGAAAGTAAGCAAATTACACTACTTTACAGTCTGGGTTCAAGCATGGCTCTATGCGCGTCGCTAGGTGCACAGGGAATTGCAAGCTATGCAAGGCTGTCGCGATTGCAAGAGCTGACTTGCGCTCCAAATTGTCCTGCGGTCGCAACTGCGGATATTTAAATTTACCTTGGCTTACCTGGCCTGTGACTGTAATTGAAACTTAGCAACTGTCTACGACTCTAACTTTACAAGAAACAAAAGAATAAAATTGTCTAATTTCCGCTAAAATACTAACTGCTGGCATACAAGAGGAAGGATTCAACATGCGCCTCTACCACTGTAATGTTCTTACTTGGGGTGCCTACTGTAACAGTATTACTTTTAAACACAAGTTTATACACTAAATAACTCTCTGAGGCTAATCATCTTAACGTTACTGTGCTCTGGGGAATAACTGTAGATGGTTCAGTGACCCGAGACCATTACAAAAACTACTAATTGTTTTATTACTCCTTCTCATATAATAAACTATCTCAAATACATTAACACCAAATATTGAATGAATACTAGATTAAATATCTCAACAATAATAGTTAATAAAACTTGAATCTTTCAAGCTACAATTACGTTAACAAAGATTAAGGCTCTTAATAGGGTACCTCTATGGTTTGCTGCGCGTAATATCGTTTCCGGGATCTATCTTGCACACAGAACTGAATATCTGCTTACCACTGTTAATTAACGACACTCACACTCAACCGGAGCTCCTCTGCCTCGTGATGTTGTGTTGTCATGGTGTGATTTGCCGATCTTGTCACATCTCTCCAAGACATCAGTATCTCGGTTCGTCCTGCAGTGTTGCCCTCAAGTAGCTCGCGCCGACTTCCAGCGTCGTTGTGCCCTCGAAGTGGTACTAGCAGAGCGGGTCGAAAAGTGGGGATGTCGTCAGGCCCCAGCGGCCTTTTATACCTTACAGCTAGCCGACATACAGGGATGCCTTCTGCCACCCTCGCCACTTCCTAGCTCCCCTTACCGCAAGTGTGCCAGGACAGTGCTCCATCATCTCAGTGTGCAGGTTCGAGTCCCGTGCCCGCAATAACTGTCAATTAAACTTTGCATTTTCTGGACCTTTGCAAAGATTCAGCATACCTGGGTTAAGTTAATTTAGGAATTCTTGCCAAGCAACCAGTCCGCCACCATGGTTACCAGCTCTCTTACCTCCCTGTGAGTCTGTTTTACACTCCTTTCAACCTTGTCCACAAATTATCCGTTTGTCAATGAGGCACTTCCCATTTCTTCCATCTCAAAATGGAGTTTCCTCCTTGTCCCTTCACCCACAGTCAGCCCTTGACCTTTTTAACTAACCGTCTGTTGCGCCTGAGTGGAAGTTTGAGCAACAATCTCTTCATTCTCAATTCGTACTGTGGGCATGTTCTTCGCAATTTTGTTGCCTCGGCCCACCAACGTAAACTCTTTGACCTTGTTCCACAGATCATGAAGGTCTTATGTATCTTGGGAGTCATCCCCTTCCTGAGGTTCTTCACCCATGCTTGTCACTTCTAAATATGAGGACTCTTCTTCTGCCACCATGGCGCCAACCACTTCACCTTCTCCATCCTCGTAAATTTCACATAGCCAAGAATCAATCACTGTTATTTCAACACCATAGATACAATAATATATCTTTTGATGCAATTTCTAATTTTTTTGACTGAGTGGAAACTCATCCGAGTCAAAATTCTGATCCAGTAATCGGTCAATAATTGCCACTTCTAGTTACCTAGAGAAATTTCCTTGCCTAAGAAGTCCCTTTAGCTTCTAACACCTCAATTTCAAAGGCTTTGGCTTGATTTGTGGGTTTAGGAGCAATCTGTCTATCACAGATAGTTCTGTTCTCTTAAACATACTCGCTTTCGATGCCATTGCGCCCCTGCGACTTGCAAGGCTTGCACAACGTACGACTCACATTCAGATATCTGCTTCTTCTGTGAACGTATGTCCAATTAGTCGCCACACAGTCCAAACCACAACCACACCATATTTTTCTAAGGGAAGTACTCTTCACACTTATAATCTTCTAAGACATATACACTTTAACAGTCCAATAAACACAAATATAACACAAGTTTCTTCTACCAATTCTTAGAGTGAGGCATTTAGCCTCACTGGCCGAGGGCCAAAGCCTAACGAACGACACTGTTCCATAGCACTCTCTTCGCCGGGCGTGTGGAATCTTTTCACGAATTATAGCAACACACAGACTTTGGCATTAGTCTGGTTGGCCACACACTCCGTTGATCCACCCGACCATGCAGAGGTGGGATGCCAGTGTCCCCTTCAGTTCTTTCTTGTTCAATATTGCTTGGTGGAACCACTCACTAAAGGAATCATGCACTTGCCAATGCACCGATACACCTTTTGCGTTACCAACACTCAAAAGGGAGTTTTATCAGGGCGAAACACAGATAGTACCCCGAGAAAACCTGAGCAAAACAGACGATTGACAGTGTAATCACACTGAACGCAATGGCATCATCAATAAGCTAAGATAAACGGTGTACGGCGCTCGGTAGTGTATCGTTGACCAACGAAGTGTACCATTACTCTTCGATCAAACAATGCGATGAGAGGCGCTCGGAATAAGCCCCCCTGGGATTGAACCCGGATCACCTTGGTGAGAGGTCGGCGGTCTAACCGCTCACTCACCATGGCCACTCAGTTTCTTTTTGTTGTATTAATATAATAATAAAGTTTGGCATTATTGTAACACATTTATATGTTTACTCTTTCACATAATCATGTACGAGTTACCTGATCCTTTGTTTTGTTTGTTTTTTATTTTAATCGTGTCTTCGCTCTTGTGTCGACAGAACTGTGTTTCACGATCAACATGGTTTCTAGTGTCATTTCGTAACTCCTGAATTAAAGTCTTCATTAAAGTAATAAATTAAATATTCTTATACATGCTCTGAATGAAGTGGCAGTGTTTGTTGTTGCTTTCGGCTGCATTTTAGTGTAGTTTATTGTCCCGAAAATTCTTCAAATTTCACATAAATTGCCGACTGGGAAAATATGCTTCTTCATGCAATTGAAGTCGGTATAAGTTTTAAACCTTGACTAAACTTGAAGAAACTTCTGATGTGTGTGTTTTGTTATATTTGCGATACGTGTTGCAATTCTGAGAGCTGTACTGTGTTCGTGTGTGTTATTTATTATTTACATATGTGATTCTCCAGAAGCTAACTTACAAGTTGATATTTCGGCACATAGGCCACTCGTGTTGAAACACCATCACAAAATGTTTCATACTGTAAATTAAAATATTTATTGTGTGTTAGGAATTCGTTTAATTTGTAGCAACCATAAACTGGTTATGGACATAAGTGCAATTCATGTATTTTATATTGGAGAGAATAATTGCAAATTTCTACTGTTAGGAAAACAATAAGGCTTTTGAGTTTGTGACGGATGATATTTATTAAAGTTTACACGGATGATAGAAAATAAGATAAATCACTGCATGTATATAGGTTCAACATGCATATTTGAGGCCGGACGAAAGTGATCATACTGCAACAAAACCGTATAAACTTTTCAAAAAATGAACTCGGTTGTCATTCATTAATACTTATAGTATGCGGTCCTCTCTTGTGTACGGTCGCCCTTAATCTGCCGACACTGAATGCACAAGAGACTTGGTTATTTCAGTCTTATCAGTTCGCCATTCTTGAAAAAGCACCCTTTTATTGGAGTCTTGCTGGTTATTTCACATTTTCTTACTTTCGTTTGAAGTTCAATCAACAGATGCTCTATTGAGTTAAGGTCGGGGGACTGGGGCGGGGTTTTGAGTTTGTGGCGGATGTGATTATTAACCAAAGACGAGCTACCTTTGCTTTGTGTTTAGGGTCATTGTTCTGTTGAAAGTAATATACCAATACACTTTTGCGAATTTCTCTTCAGTATGTCCATATATGCAAATCTGTCAATGGTTCCTTCGATAAATTCTAGTTCCTCCACTCTTAAGACTGACAAGCACACCCAGGCCATAACTCCATCACCACGTTTCACAGTAGCAGGAAGTTCTGAGGCTCTGGCTCAATTTTGGGCATTCTCCATACAAATATTCTACCATCATTATGGAATATGTTGAACTTACTTTAATCTGTTGAAAGCACTTTGTAGAAGTCGGTACCTTTATTTATACATATGAACCTGAGCGAATGTTAATCTCGTCTTCTGGTTCGCTTAACCGTTGAATAGCTTATTTCTAGGTACCCTTGCTCTATATCCTCTTCGGTTGGAAAACTGGAAAGCCTATTACCCGAAGTGTGTATATTCAGTGACTCAAAAAAGTAATCATACACCCACATGTTTAGTCCTAGTGTGTGTATTTGATGCAACGTAAAGGCACAAGCCCTACACAGAGACAGGTGCGTAATAGCAACCCCTTGGTACTAGTAAATAGCACACCAACATCAGAAGAACGAACACACAATGCGAAATATGGTATTGTGATAGTCAAAAAAGTATTCATATAGTGCAGGTGTAACCCTATTTGTTCTCGAAACGCCCGTGTTAGCCACCTCCCGCAGTTGTGCTTACAAAGACGTATTCCCTGCACATCAGTTGCGAGACAGTGGTAGTGAGAGGCAGTGGTCAGAATGGGGTGCAAGAAACGTGAACTGTCTGTGACGCTGATATCATTTTACTATAATACCTTCTATAAATATTCTAATAAACTGTTTCTTTATACTTTGTACTTTCTGATGGTTTGATGTTTCTCAACTTAACCTAAATTGATTTGTGCTTTATTAACCGTAAAACAGGACGAAGATCGGCAATGGAAACAATGCAATCATAGTGCATGATAGGCGATTGTAAATATGCATAGCATATACAAACATTGCGATAACTTCACCTTAGATATGTTTCCAAAATATTACTTTCAGAAATAGTGTGGCAAGGAAGTTTTCGAAACGTTTTAAAATCATTTTTTTCCGAAATGTCTCGGAAATATTTTATTTTGAAATGTTATGTGAACGTAACTTTTTAACATACTTGATACATGCCTAAAACATTTTGTCTGGTGTGGGTTATTTTGAGTGTGTTTTGCACTATCTTATGACTGTGACAGTAAATTATCTTGGTGAAGTCTAAAGGTTTAGCAGGGCGGCTTGTGATCGGGGGCCCGCCTGGGGCAAATTGCCCCATGCCCTCCCTCGTCACGCCTTGTGTTGTACTGTGGCAGTTAAAGTGACACGTGGCGGAACTAAATTCTTTGTGTCAGAATTTATACACCCATGCAAGCCGGAGTAGGATTACCACGTTTGAGCAGACGGGCTGGCCAGCTCTTCATCCTCGCGCGCTCGGGTGTGCGTATGTGTGTGTTAGTCTCATATACTTTCTGTTTGATTTCGGAAGGCTAACTGTCTTTGTCTTATTAACTAAATTAATCTAACCAAATGTATTTAAACAAAAAGTTTTCATCAATAGCTTGAACGCGACTGTAGCCCATGAGCTCGTAGTGTGAAGTGGTGTTGGAAACCTATACACATACACTAAGGAGGTGACCTCCATGCTGTATATGACAGCTGAAGGAAGCGGAGACCCGCGCATGCGCCGGTAGTGCTCCTCGCTTGTAATTACCAGCTCACTGCTGTGTAATCGGGCCAAGTGTGCCAGTAGGGCACAGCCGGCCGTGCAGTTTGTTACGCTCGACGTGGCGCGCCCGTGGAGCTCGACGACTTTCCAACGACGCGTGCTCCACTGCCGCTGGTGGCTCCGTGTCGGCTACCAGCGAGAGGACGATACCTGTGTGTGGCATGTATTATAGCTGTTATGACGGTTACTAACGTTTGTAGCGTACAGCTGCAGAGCAAATAGCATAAACCGTAGATATTTTTGTGGCGATCACGAATTTGTGTCATAGTAGACAAGACGAAAGCTTATACTATTCTGGGCGATTAGATTTTTTGTACTTGAACATATTCTTCGTAATGACCAATATAATATTATCTTTATGGTTTAGTGGGAATAATGGTGTCATTTTGAATGGACCTACTCCATTACCAGACATATGTAAAGAAAAATTAACTAAAAAAGGAACACCACAAACAAATCAGAACATGACGTCAAAGAACTAGAAAATTACTGACATTGTAGCAGGTCTCTGATTTGAAGGTGGTGTTACACCAGCTGTTTTTCTACTTAAGTTCTTAATTTTTAATTTTGGGCAACCACAATATTTTTAATTATATAGTTTGCCAATTGAAGATACTTTGATCGCTGTTAACGAACACCAATTCTCAAATTTTCTTTCTTGTGGCACATTGCTGTTTCGATGTTGATAGAAATTTTTCCCACAAAAGGTTATGGTTTGTCGAAGCATGCTGTCCAATTACGCTATTTATCCCTGTTTTGTGTGGATCTTATGCTCTTTAACATGTGTGGATAATGGAGGAGTTGTTTGCCCTATGTACAATTGCCGCATTGACAATAACTCTTTATTTTGTGTATATTGTAGATCGGTAACAGGTTTCATTTTTGTTAAATTTTTTTGATTAGGCATAACGCCTTTCAGTAACGGTCTTTTACTTTTTATTACTGTGCCTCGACCACATAACGTTATAAGTAAATTTTTGCAAATCGGACACAGTTTAAAAATGCCTTAAAGAACGACCTTTGAGGCTTTTCATACTGTTAAGACATGTGTCCATGAATACAACAATAAAAATATATTTATATAATCTATTCTCAGTGTTTTCGCCCTTTTTGAATCCAACCTTCAAAATATCACCCCATGTATGATATGCTAGATTTTTTTCCTAAGTGTGCCATGTATCACAAGCGTTTAATACTTCTGTTAACATAAAAGTATCAATATTTTTGGTAAAATTGAACTTTAACTTATATTTTATTTATAAATCATAATAGTTCATTTATAATTAATATGAATAAAACATAGAGAAAAAATGCGTGTGTTGGTAATGCCAAGTAATAAATAATCCCATGCAAAATATTTTTTAACACGGTCAGAGTCCGCACAAATGCTGTGCTATATCCCTTTGGTGTAATGTTCTAGACTTAGTTAAGCTTTGTTTGTGTGAGACGGAAGAATATGCCCAAAGGAGAACTTTAACAGAGCTGGCTTTAGAAAAGTTGGAATCAAGCATGACTGCACTAGTTTTATAACAGGTCAAAACGTTCTTTAAGAAATATGTATTTGTAAACAACCTAAAAACTACCGTTGTTTACGTAAATATTCATTAATTTCGATATAAATGTAGATAGTTGTCTATTCAATCATTCAAATCTTAAAAATGGTTTAGCCTATCGGTACCTCCAAATTCTTCCATAATTGAGTGGACGAAACTGGTAAATATACCTTCCTGCTATGAATGGTAATGTAATAATAAAAAATTTCTATTATGCACCTCCACCTGAGGTTTTTTACATCTGTTAGCAAACGTGTTGTGTTGTGATACTGTAATTTCAGTGCAGGTGTATATGTTGACGCTACGTGACGCCAGATGACATGGGTTTATTCGTTTGTGTTCGCAGGTGATGAGAATGTGGTGGGACGGAGTCGATTCCAGACGCAAGTCTTCCAGCAGTCGGTCACGCTGACGGCGAAGATGTGGGCCGAGGTTAGTATCCATGAAAGTGGAATCCTGTGGCTGCGATCGTGTAGTAATCGTGTTTCCTACCAACGAGGAACGGATTCGTGTCCCGAAATGAAGGAAACGTGGCAGACGTCGCTGTTAGTGGACGGATTTCCTCTGGGTAATCCAATTTCTCTCGCCCTTTCATTCCGGCACTGTTCCATCTTCACCTCATCTTTCATCGGTGCTAAGGACCGACAAAAATCTCTCAACTCCAAGGAATCCTGGTATGTTTAATCCCGAACAGTGGAAACAGCGTGTTCCTTGCACTGCGAAATTAGTCGTACCAACATGCGACTAAAAATTTAGTTTTACTTGTAAAGTTAACTTAGTAGTCCATTTTCTTTAAACAAGTGTGTCTGGTATGACAGTTTTGTACGGAAGTCAAACACGCATAAATTTTAACGAATAATTATCGGTTTGAAAATTTGTAAAAGGTAAAGACGTGGCATTATCAACAAGAAAATTCTTGTGAAAAGTAATTTTTGACGAAAATTATATAGTAGGCCAGAGTTAAATTCCGGTTTGCAATAATGCGCAACATTTATACAGGATGTAAACGATAAGTATTTACAACTGTGCACAGCAGTGTACAGGGCTCCGAGACGAACAATTCGATGTAGGACATTGTGGTCCATAGGGTCAGGAAATTACGGTAAAAACGCTTGACCAATGTGCACTAACACGTGAAGCGCGCTGCTGTGGGCACTGCCTTAATCGACCTGCTGGTCAGATGAAGCTGGTTTGTACAGAGGTCAAATCGGGCAGGAAACGTTTAGTAATTGCTTCTGTTTGAAACACATGTTGCAGTTTCATACATTCTTTCCGGATTTCTGTAACTTGTCTGTAGTATTGTGACAATGCAACATGTATTTCAAACATAAGCTATTACTAAATGTTTCCTGCCCGATTTGACCTCTGTACAAACCGGCTTCAGCTGACCAGCAGATCGATTAAAGCCGGGCCCACAGCAGCGCGCTGCACGCGTCTTAGTACACATTTGTCAAGCGATTGACGGCTATTTCCCGACCCTCTGGGCCACAAGTGTCCTACATCAAATTGTTCGTATCGGAGCCCTGTACACTGTTTTGTACAGTTGTAAACACTTATAGTTTACATCCTGTATATACGTACGCTTGCCTGTAAAGTGATGGCGACGTGGGTCTGTAAGATACGTAAACAGCATCTCCTGAGCAGAGAAGAGGTTAGCATCTTGAACAACACTGTTGGCATAAAGGCTATGGAGCCACAGCAGTGTTTAACGATTGGCGATAGCATTAGACGATGTTTGGCTAAGTTGCCCCTACAAATTACTATGTATTTTGTTGCCCCTATAAAAGCTTGGCGCATATAGAACGTATACCTCGTTTGCGTAAGAATCTTACTGTTCACAATATAGTATATATACCTCATTTGCATAATCATAGTAAGCACATATCGTGCATAAGGCTAGTAACTATTGGCAATATAGAACGTATAACTCATTTGGGCTAGAGTAGTAAAAACATATATTGCGTAAGTCTGCTAACTATTCGTGCCAAGCGTTTATATACCAAATATAAATTGATATAAACTTAATCATTAGTAGTCAAGTTTATTAAGGCTTTTTAACCACGTCTTACAAGTTCTACAAATTTTGTAACTACTATAATTATTTTTCTGGGTTGAGACCATTTATAAATAAAAGGTTGGTTTCAAAAGGTTTTGTTAAAGTTAATTTATTTTTCAATTTTTTGTCTCAACCATTTTTTTATTATTATTCCTGTAGATTATTTGTACATTCATTTATACATTCGTGAGACTGAAAAGACTAACAATGTGCAGTTAAACATTGGTGGTCCCTTCCAAACTTTGGGTTCCAACCTGACGAACAGTGATGCAAAAAAATTGGTGAGAATGAAAATACTAAAAAAGTAAAGTTAAATGACACCGTACATACAAACAATGCAAGTTAAATAAAAGTTGGTAAAAATAGGCTTGTATATAATTTTTATATCAATTTGTAAGTCATACAGGTAAGAACCATTTATCCCATCACTACAAAAAATGTTGAAAATGACAACAAATTGTACGTTACTCCTAATCAGAATGTAATTTTTATATAGCAGACTCAACTACCATAATTCGACGTGTAATTTAGTTGCATATTAATGTTTCAGTTCAGTAGCACGTAAAATTAAATCACACTGTGTGACACGTTTGTATAGATTTGAACGCTCAAAAATCTTAATCGTTTGAGAAAATATTTTTTCACGCGTGTCGTGTTCAGCCATATTTGTTGTATTATAACAGTTTTGCATATAAATTCTTGGATTACATGGGGAAAAAATATTACGCAGCAAGTTAATAAGGATGAATGTTTCTTCTCTTTGTGGCATATACCCTGAAGTTTTTGTCAATATCTAGGTATATAGTCAGAAAACGTGTTCCCTTAAACTCAGACAGATGTGAGTAGTAGGATTTGAAGAATTCGGGCATAATGGATTCCGGATTCGGAGCTGGAGCCGTTGGCCCACCATGTTGAAATTAAGCTTTTTCCCTCAAAATTTCCCTCTTTCCCTCAAAATCGACTAAATTTCCCTAAAAATTCTAATTAATCCCAGCGCAGGACACCAGGATTTGTGACCCTGGGCCAGACAGGTGACCAAGATTAACGACCCAGGTGACCTTGTATCAGGGAAAGCATGACTCAGATCGTTATACCTTGACCATAACATTTGATTCCAAAAATACAAAACATTCCCAAGAATTTATAAAAATACATACAAAAATGTATTAATAAAAATTATAACGAAGTTATTAAGAATTTATTTTAAAAATGTAAATAACTAGAGATATCCTTATTTGTAAAATCCTGTACCAATTACCCATCCCACCCACTTGGTAGGTGCAGTCCGCCATTTTGGTAGGTGTCCACCATACTGCTAGATGCAGTCCTCCATATTGGTTATTCTGATCATCATTTGTTTTAGAGTCTGTCTCTCACATTCAAAGACTACCATATTGAATTTTATACATTTTCATCTTCTAGGTGGTGCGTGTATTAGTAGTAAGAGAATGTACATTCTGGACCATGTGTCCAAAGGGTTAGATTGGTGCTTAAAGGATTAAATGTATGGAAAGGGTTAAGTCTGTAAAGGGGGTAATTAGTAAAAGCATGAATTGGGTAATTGTATTATTGGAAAAGGGTTAATTAGTAAAAAGGTTAATTGTAATTAGTAAAAGTGTTAATTATTTATAATGGTGTTGAAAGGGTTAATTATCATAAGGGTGATATTATCGGAGAATAATCTATGTGCACCCTAGGACGTCTGACAATCGACTGAGATGATGGAGGGTTGTGGCCAGCATATATGTATTGACCTTGTTGCAAGAGTGTCGTATTGGGGTTAAAGTGCAATAAGTCTAATTTTTTCTCCTTCGAGGACTGAGTTGGATGGCGCACATCCACCTTGGTTGCTGTTTGGTGTCATACTGAGCTTTCTTTCTCTCTCTCTTTGTATATACGTATATGGTGTGTGTAACTGTACAATTAGATAATTGTAATAAATCATTGTGTTTTTTTAATATATGAATTAATTTATACCTTGCAATGTTTTAAATATATTACGAATTATATAAAATACATGTTTTTCCAAGCACAATACACTTCACAACCAAAACCAATTAAGTGCAAAGGGAGTAGTATTTATGTATGGCTCATGTGAAATTGAAATGTTCTCCCACAAGCAAGAGATGTCTGGAGCACATTAAATTATTAGTATAATATGCAAAAAAAATTTATAAAAAATGAGGAATCATACAGTAACAACATCGACACTGAATTAACAAATTAAGGATACCAAAATATTAAACACATCCTATAAGCAGATTGAATACAGTATCTCTAATTCAAGTGTCCTACCCTGAATTATAGCACAACTCTATCCCACCTTATCAATGTAATTTATGACAAACAACAGAAACTCCAACGATGAAAATGCAACTTATCCTCAATTCTGCATGTCACATACCACAAACAAGACATTAAAGATCAATAAAAACAACTTAATGTGAATTACAACTAACATGCACCAATCTTATAACACAATCATGCGAAACTACTACTCGCATCAAATTAAACACGCAAATATTGCAGCCCAGAACTACGGTTGTCTATAAAACTGTTTTAAACCCATTTGCTTCCACTAATCTTAAGAGCCAGAAATACCATGGAATCCACCATTTTCTATATTATTGTAATGGAAACTATTTTGTAAAATTCATTTATTAATTTTATTTTTAAAACATTAAAATTTGTTTTTGAAGTGCATGGTAATTGAAACTTTCATTGACTATGCGACTCATTATATGTGGTATTTTCTAATTATTTATATTCCAGTATTTCTAACTAAATCTTCTACCAAAATGAGATAAAATTTTTAATCCAATCTCCAATGTTTATACAGCACGTTCAATGTATTTTGGCAATAAATATAATTTACTAAATATTGTTCAAATAACAGGAGAAGTATTTGTGTGTATATATATATATATATATATATATATATATATATAAAACCTACAAGCATATTCATACAAATGTATGTAATCCAAATATATAATAAATATGCAATGCCTTGCCTTACCCATAAACATACTACAAAAAATTCACTTACATAATAAGTAAAGCAATCTTAGGTGGCTTGTAAGAAAACATACTACCAACACAAGTAATTATTTCCGTATCTCCTTATGTTGGCACAAATTTTGTACATAATAAAAATTTATTTTTCGTAACAATAAAAAAAGCTGTATCTTTCTGGACTCTCTCTAGTAATTCTTGAGTGTGTAGTACAGCTCGAAGTGCTCAATACCCACAGCAACATTACAGCTATCACACTTTCATGTTGGTTCCCTCCTCTGATTCTTTTATAAGCATGCAACACAATGTTATGCGAATCTTACTCTTTTTTTATGCAGAGGGAGCAAGTTTCTCTGGGAAATGTTGGATACTCAGGCATGAAGGCAAATCTCCAGGTGCCACAGACCGTTTCTTGAATGCATAATTTTTGAAGTAGGATCCCAGAAATTCTTGTGCTGGTCTTTGTTTGAATACATTTAATGCTCTGTCCTTTTTACCAAGTAACTATCTATACAGTTCATAACTGTTCAATAGCATCATGTCCACAACATAAAAAAATGTTTTCTTTTAAAACCTTGCTGTATCTATGCAATACATGGAATTCACTCATTATTTGGTCTCCCACATCAACACCTCATATTCATGTTGTAATCAATAACTACGGCAGGCTTCATAATTTTAGTTTGCATTTTCCGATGCACCTTCCCTGTTTCTGCGAAATAAAGTTTCTGTTTTTTTGACATCATGCATACCTCCCTTTTATCTTTCCACTTCATTGCTGTAATATTTTTGCAACTGTTAGCTACAGCTTCTCCTACTTTGTTTTCGTTCGCAAGTTATTTGCACATATGTTTTCTATTGGTGCGAACTGTACCACAAACATTTATTCCTGCAGAAGACCGTCTGTGGAAAAGATTAGGTGCACTATACCAATTGTCTATGAACAACAAGTATCCTTTTTTTTTTGCAAATCACATTTCCGCATCATCTCCACCACAATTGCTGTGCTAGCAGGAGTCCCATCTGTTTTGTCTTTTCTTACATAAATTTTTAAGTCGCAGATGTACGAGTTTGTAGAGTCACATAGTTTGTAGAGCTTTATTCCGAATCTCGCAGGGTTCGATTAATTTTATTGAATGAAATGTAGTTATCCCCTGCACTTCATCGATGATTCGTCGATGCACATGCTGCCTTGCGGGGTATAAACTGCTCGAAACAAATCTTATGCCATAGTTATTATAGGGAGAATTTTGTGTAATGATCTGCGAGGTCTAGAGTTTAGTGCTACAAAATGCCGCCATGGCATAACACTCCTAAAATATGACATATAGAGTAACTTCCTTACTCCAGTAACTTTGAAGTGTAGGTTTTTGTACGATACCCACCAATAACAGAAGAGTGAGATACACTCGGAATTCATCAGGTGTTGTACTAAGACATGTGCTATCACTTATTCATATATTCAACAATATGCACTACAATATTGTCATTCAAATACAATAAAAATATTGCTGCTCTGCTGGAGTTATTATCTAAATTTAGAGTTAGCCTTATGCCAGAAACACCAGAGAATGGATGACACATGGGTTCTACAAGACTCTGTTCCCATTTCCAGGCAACAACATCGCCACAACTAGTATTCACAGCAGTATTATCTTCACCTGACTCTAGAGAACTATTATCTCTCTCATTATCAGATGCAGGGGACTGGTTTGCTGCAACTGGCCTAATATTATCGCATTCCATTTCATCTCCACTGCTCGAAGTTTCAGAATTCAGCATTTTAAAATAACGCATCATTGCCTCATCATCTTTACCACAAACAAAAATATTGCTTCTCTTTCCTGCTGCCATTATCACATGTACTTAATATATACACTATAATTTACAGTTAATTTATACTGATTTAATCTAAGCCATTGTCCCAATATAAAAAACCATAGATTTACATGTATTACAGTATATATTTTTATATAAATTTTGCACTTAACCACAACTAAAATAACATTCAATAAATGTTACACATACAAACATAGTGTAAACTAATTATATGACTGTCTCTGATGCATGCATACATTATGTATGTAAACAAAACATGCCACTATGAAAACAAAGTTAGTGTTTGAAATGATAGGTGGCATCGTGCATTGGTAAAATGCTACAGTTCATGTTTGTCATTATAGGTGTCATGCTCACACTTAAACATGTGATAAAATAGCCAAGCTATACATACAAAGATGTTGCAATAGGCTGTCTTCATGTCCGAATGAACAGGAATTCAATAAATACTTATAGATAGCACTACCAGCTCTTCGACTGTAGACAAGCATTCTCGTATACCAGTGCACTGTGGTGTTATCGGCCGGATATGCGGCCATATAACGAAATACATAATAAGTTAGTCGTGGTATACATCAAGAGAAGTCACCACAAGTTACTTCCACCCCCAAGAGGACAGACATTAACTATATGCTCCACAGATAGTGCTGCCAGCTCTTCAACAGCAATTGTGCTATCTCACATACCAGAATGCTTATGGCATTATCGGCCTGATATTCGGCCGCATATCAGTATGCCTGTGGATGCAAATGGGTAACAATCTGCCCATACAAGCAAGGAAAAAGTCAACACAATTACGCACACACAAAATCCCACTGAAACATAATCAATTACAGCTAACAACTCGAGAAAACAAAACACAAAAGAAATAGAGCATTCCTAGCAAAGCAATATCACCTATCACAAAAATACCCGAAATGTATTCCAAGAAACTAAACATTTATGTAACATTAATGAACTAAATGCGAATTACATCTCGATTAAAAACACAAAATACAAATACGAATTGCATCAAATCAAACACAATGAATTACCACCTAATCACAATGTATGACAAATACGAATTCCATCAAATCAGACACCATGAATTACCACCTGATCATGATGAATTACAAATCAAACACAACAAATTAACATCTAAGCACAATGAATCACAATTGCCTCTTGAATTATGACACATTTACTAATGAAAACAATCAGCAATTTAAAAAATAATTAATAACAAATACTGATTGAATTACTAATCAAACATAATTAAGTCCCAATTAGCAATTACGGGCATCATATTAACAATCGATCACAAATTCCAATTGAATTACAACACAATTACTAATAAAATAATATATAATTAAACAAATACAAATATGCAGAATGTTTACACAATAAGTGTAATAAACAATTTACACAATCATTGTACACCCAAACCCCAACAAAATTGTTAGGTTTGTTAAATGAAAACACATCAATTATGTTTCGATGTTTTATTGATTATCCTAATTTTACAAACATTGGCTTACAATATTTTAAGATCTTGATTCTTCACCCACGAATCGTGCACCTTTATGAAACATTGACAGCAGACTAAAGAGGCGTGTTTCCCCATTTGAATGATTTTGTCAACTAAATATTTGTTTGGAGAAGTAACTTTCTGTAATTTGTGTGCATAAAACCCATATTTAATAGCCTCTCCATCATAGGTTTTAAAGAAATATTCTCTAGGAAACAACTTGTCTAACCAAAATAATTTTAAATATTTCATACGACCAATTAACAATATTATGTTTCTCAAAAACACTTTTCAGCTTAGTGATCTGTACATATTGACCAACTTTAAACTTTTGCCTTCTCTTGTCGACTACTTTAGGAATATTATATTCAGTTTTCATCAATCTATTGTCCGTAACCTTTTCGGGTGCCACCTTGATAGTTCAATGGTATCTCGAATTATAAAATTTAAGTATTTCAGGCAAAATGTCCACCCATTTTGCAAGTTCCCTACACTGTGAAAGGTTTGTATATTAGCTGTTTCAAGCTCTTGTTGAATCTCTTGGCTACACATGCTTTAAGTTCAAAATATATTACATGATGCTTAATCTCATATTCAGCCATTAGTTTCTGAAAAGACCTATTAAAGAACTTAGTCCCCTTATTGTTTTTGGAGCGATTTTGGTGTTCTTTCTTCTGTAATGGTTTTCATTTCAGCTGTAACTTTTTTTCCAGTCTCATTCTTCACAGGTATACCCCAATCATATTTTGAATTAAATGTCTATTATGGGTAAAATATACTTGTATCCATTATTGTATTTCGAAAGGAATGTCAGTTCACACAAATTGGCTTGAAAAAACCATTTAAACGATGTGTAATAACTCTTCTGGGAAACCTTATCATTGCAGGACTATGGAGTTCTTGAGTGATCTTACTAAACTACATTACTAATATAGTCTATTTTAGTTAATTCTTCAATAATGGAAACAGTTTCATTCATATGTGAATTATTCCCAGACTCTCTTGAAGCGATGAGAAGTTTTCATCTATTCACCAGTTTATTAGGATTGTTCCAATATACAGGAGAGAACCAATCGCCAACTTCATCTTTATTTATTCCACTTACAACAATATTGCTTAATAAATGTGGTTATGGATGGTTATCATATCCTGAATGATTATTTGCATTTGTACAACGAATAAGTTCTTCATATTTCTCCAAATCGGTGTCGGAACATCCATTTGGAACGGTTTTAAATAATAATTCAGACAAACCTATACTGATATCAGTTACATAATCACCTACTTGAATTCTATTCGCAGGCAAAAACCTAACTACTGAATCTCCCAGGAACCATATGTTTCCATGTCGATATATACCAAATTTCTTATTGCGCACAGGGAAATATTGTTTTAAAGCTCAATAATGCTGTGTTAAATGAGAAAGATTATTCTTTTTATTCTTTAAAGATTCCTCCAATTTAATTTCCAATGGTGTTTAATTAGGTGTCCTTAATATGTTTTGTAGTGTATCAATTCTTCTCATAACAGGTTTAAATATTTCTTTGTTTAAAACAACCTGCTCCATCAAGGTCATTTAGCTTGTAATTATTTATCCTTTACAGCAGATATAAAGTTATGTAATTATGAAGCAAAGTGAAACATTATTGTTTAGCTTACGTTAATGTTCCACTATTTATATATAAGCTGATGCATTGATTTTCTAGGTGGTGCATTATGTCGACTACATTGTACACTGTGTCGACTAGTTTGAGCATTTTCAATCTTATCGATTTTACTTAAAACTGTGTCTAAGTTACTTAATGTTTATCTTTTATATAATTAAAAATATGAAGTAGTTGTAGTTGCAAATCATAATATAGCTTTTTCATTTCTGCTTGCATAACCAAACCCAATGTTTTATTGATTACTTCAACAGTCATATGTTGAGACATCTTTTCCATTCAGGTCCAAGTTGTTTTGTAATAGCAGTGAATACCAATTCATTAATTAATTAATGTTTTAAAAAGTTGTAAACTCTGGTGTGGTCTAGTTTCTATACTGTGCAGTGCAGTCATCACATTCGCCTATATTTCCAAAATGTAACTAATATTTATAAACACTTTTGTATTACTTTCAACTAACTTTATTAATTTCTCTTGTATATCGCTCGGTTCCGATTTAAATACGTTTAGTGTAATATTGTATAAGTCTTCCACATATTGTTTATTTACAGCATCACTGTCTTTCAGAGCCATACCTACATTATGTAATATATGCCCAGTCATATCACAATTCCCCTCGCAATTTGTGTTTAAACAGGTGTTGTTACGATAGCATCTTATACCGCTATGTCGAAACTTCTAAATACTCATTATTCTTCATTGAGAAGTAAAACACTGTGAAATCCACAGTTATATCTCCCTTTGTATAAGGGAAGCACATGTATTGTTGCCAGAAAACCATACTTGTTTTTCCAATAGTAAAAATACATATCTTTAAATTTTTAAATGTCCTATCGCCCATAACAAGATCATTGTAAATATGTTGTAGATTCATATCGTCTATTTCAAACACAACATATTTGCATTATCGTGCAAATTATGTTTTGGAGTATGTGTGTAACTTTATGATAGATAAAAACAATCAAGTTTGAATGTCTACCAAAACTAAAATACTGTTGTATTTCTCCGTGTGGTTCGCACTAAATATCATCAAATATAAATATAGAATTGGGTAATGCTTCATTCGGAAGTACAAATTCTGCTTTATTAGTAAAAAGAAATATCGCATTCCTTCAATTAACGACAAAATGGTGTTAATTTTGTATTTCTCTTGTTGTATTGTTTTAGTAAAACACACACGTTTTCAAACTTAAGTCCATTCGGATGTTCCATCATAGATATATTAACACAGGCTTTTCCTCTTGAAGAAGGACAGTTTATTATACAATGTATATTGGAAGGTAAAAGAATTCAATGTTTCTGTTCAATTATGTTTTCTATTGCATTTACAATTACTGGAAGATGCACATTGTGTTTTACAACTTTCATCGTACACAATTACACAGTAAGCCTATATATAGGTTCATGTTCAGTTGAAAACAATGGTTCTTACTCAAAACATCAAAAAAGGATGCAGAGTATTGAACACATTGATAAATAAACTGCAATTTGAATTGCATTTACCAAAATACAATTATTGTGGTCCCGGAACTAAGCTTGCAAAACATCTGGCATGACATGATCAAGGAATAAACTCTTTGGATATTGCTTGTAAAGAGTACAACATAGTTTATGCTCAAACAAACAATTTGAAAGAAAGACATATAGCATATACGATTCTAGCAGATAAAGTAGCAAATATAAGGAAGAATCCATTCACATCAAAAGTGAAAAACTCGGCGCTTGGATTGTAGATAAAGTAATGCAAGCAAAAGTGAAAAGAGGTATGGGGGTAAAACGCAAGACAAAATGACAAACAAAGAAAGGGGGAATATTATCATTCATATTTTCAGCATTATCAGCCTTTGGAGCTTTGATGGGAGACATTTCAGCGCTTGCTAAATCAACTAAATCAAGTAGCCAAGGAATGTATCTTAAACCACAATAAGTCGGACAAGGATGAAAAAGCTCCAAATATGGAAAAAATGCAGAAAGTTTTTCTTAGTCTTCCAAAACATGCACTAACAATCAAAGACATTATTGTATTTTTAAAGAAATGGATATCCCTTATTTCCGAGGTGTTTATATGAGAGACAATTTAGCACAGAAACCCAACCTTCGTGAATGTATGATTGTTTATTTAGATTCGAAACAAAACGAAGGAACACATTGGGTTGCATTGATTACAAATGTAAATCAATCATTTTATTACGACAGTTTCGGTGATTTACGTCCCCCAATTTAAATACGTTACTATTTACAAATCATGCAATTAAAGTATGGTTACAAAATGGAACAATTACCAAATACAATTGATTTTGGGCATTTATGTTTACGGATTCTGACTATAAATAGGTTATATAAGAAGGCATAGAAGTAAAACCATTTAGTAATAAGTCAATTACATTTGCATTAATTGGAAACTTGTGGCAACTGCATTCTGTATATTTCCCAGCTTTAGAGTAAGATGGCGATTGGCAATTAAGTTTAATCAAATTCTTCACTTACAACAGCATACCATACATTGATATGCATAATCAATCATTTACAGTCATCATTGGTGAAGAAAAATACAGGATTGTGATACCAGAATGATCTTACAAATTAAATTATTTGGAAACATCCATTAAAGCGGCATTACCTGAAAATGCACATTTCGGATTACATGGAAATCCATATACTTTAACTTGTTTGATTACAGTAATGGCGATATCGATTTCACGTAAAACAATTCAAATGCAAATATGTTAGGTTACAAACGGAGAGTGTATCCGGCTAATCAATTACATGAATTTTCGAAACAGGGTATTATTTTATCGGTTAATGTATGTCTTGTAAAGTTTAATATTGTAAGTGGTTCATATTTGAATGGAAAACCAAAAAACACAATGCATGAATTCGCATGTGTGTTGGCTCCCGGATACAAAATAATTGAAAAGCAAAATACTTTGATCTATCTTCCAGTAATAGTTAATTGTGCAGATGAAATAGCTGTTACAATTGTCGATCTAGATAATAAACTTATTAATTTTAAAATTGAAGAAATTACCGTTCGATTATGTTTAAAAAAAAAGATATATAAACACTTTGCATACCTTGCGCATTGCAATCATAATGGGTATGGTTTATAATAGTAAATATGGATGTAAAGTAGGCAGTTCGTTTAAGAAATACATTTCTTAGAAAGTGTCTATAAAAAAACGTAAACACAACAGTAAAATTATCATTTTAATTAAGGTCCCGTTAGGTAACACAGGGTAACAAACTGTTTTTAAAGGAATTAGGATATATGGTTAATAGAAATAGAAGACATACTTAATGTTAATTACCAGTCAGTTACGAAGACAGAATCACCAATATGGAAACACGTGTGTATGAACCTTTCAGAACAGGTCCATATACATTTCCATCGGAAATGAGGATTTCTATACAAAATCATGACATTTATACGTTACCATCGAAGTCCCGTTTAAGGTTTAGAAGAATAATTAAAAATTCACCTGACACAACAAATCCAGTAACCACAGGAATAGTGAGAAACCGAATAATCCATTTAATCGACAGAATTTACTATCTGCTTAATGGTGTTGAAATCGGCCAAACAGGGAATGTTGGAATTACTTCCACGATAAAGATAGTAGAAAACTATTGCAGATATTGGGGCAACTCAATAATTCAAGAAAAATTCAACCAATTCCAAGCTAAATTCAAGCAAATTTCTAATTCCCCATCAAATTTTTCAAAGCACAGCACAAAATCAATCATATTTAGGTCAAAATCGAAATCGATTTCAACTTGTGTTCACTCTTTGTGTGTGGTTCTTTAAAGACTAATTTTCAAGCTAAATCATCATATTTTTAATGAAATTCCAAGAATTTTCATAATTTTCTTGTGATATTATTTTTTGAATAAATGATTTGGCTTTCAAATTTAAAGTAAATATGTGCCTTTTTGACCTAAATTTAGCCTCATTCACCCTGAAAATGGATCACTGATCAAAGAGTTAAATATGTATGTTTTTAAAAAAAGTGCGCTTAATTGAGAACACAGATTTGGGCCAAATTTTCTTGATCTTGGGGGTGAGATCGAAGAGATGAATCATGTTTGAAGAAGAGATTGAATAAATGTTGCTTGACAGTGAGAAATTTGCATGAATTTTAGTTAAAGTATTGAGTTGCGCCAATAGCTGCAATAGTCTTCTACTGACCTATAAAAAAATGTATACATATAAACACAAGAGAGAGAAAAATCCACTTAGATTAAAAAAAAAAATTATTCGATAAAACAACTCAACCAAATATCTAAAACACTGTATTAAAATATAGGAACAATTTCTTGTTTCTGTAAGATCGTTTACGTTAACCATTTAATAAAACAATAAATTGATATATCTTCAGTGATATTTTCTTTCAAATAATCATAATTTATACTACGTCGGCTAATTAAAACAATATTAGAAATTGTATAAGTCTCAACAGCTTCTTTAAAATCTACACTAATTTTAATATTTGTTTTATCTTTAACTACTGCTGTTTTTCTATATAGGCAGTCAACAACATATAAAGGTCTTCGTCCCCAAAATGAATAATAATTGATATCGCCATGATAGTTTGTAGTTGGCTTATAATATAGTTTATTATTTCTGTATATAGTATCTAATCATGTTCTAGAATTTCTAAAATTATTAAAAGCCAGAAACATTTTAAGATAAAGATCATTCTCAATATCTAGATTCCAATTTTCTTTTGGAAAAATTTCATTTCTACCATTTTGAACAAAAATATTTCTTACATTACAATGATCAAACATTGAAGTATCCACATATTGCTCAGCGCGATTTTTTATATTTGTTTGGAAACGCACAGTTACAAAATTAGGCATATCAAATTGCAAATTATTAAACTGATTTTTTCTATCAAAATTAAAAACAGTTGCCCTAGCAGGAATTTCTTTTTCTAAAAATTGCCAACACTTAAAACCGATATAAATTTTAGGAATTTTATATATCTTTCTTTAATTGCAATTGATGTGTTAGCTTCGTTTTCAACAATAGGCCCCAAAATTTCTAATTTTTTAATAACTATTTTACCTGGATCAGCATAAGTTTTATCAACCACACCATCTGCTTTTTTAGTTTCATAAACAAACTATTGTTAGCAGATGAATTTCTAAAAAAAAAAAAAAAAAAAAAAAAGTGATTTTAAACCACCTTTCCAGTAAACTTAATTATTATCGTGAATACAACCAATCACATATATTAATTGATACATTATTTCATTGATTTTATCACTACAAACAGATTTTACTCGAAATTTATTATCAACACCAGTAGACTTTAAATAATTTTGTTGTCCTGGGGATCTTAGCAAATATTCATCATTGTCGAAGTTATTCTTGGGTTATCAACAGCTTCAATAATATGCCCGTGTTTTGAAGTTTCTACTCTAGTAAACTGGAATGGAAAAAAACTAGAACAAAAATCAATATTATCTCATTTTTCGTGTTTTGCTTCATCTCCGACTTTATCTCTCTTTAGTGGGCGATATTCTTCCAAAACAGAAGCATCGTTGTTTTGAAAAAAAAAGCTATCTCCTATGGGAATACCAAACTCGAGTCTATTATTGTAAATATTTAAATTCCCCCTAGTTTGATCAGTTGGGGGAAAGTTTGTCTCCCAAAACTCTCAATGTTTTTATAACTCATTTATAACTAAGCATTTTTTAAAATATAAATGAAGAATTCAGATGGTGTTTCTCGAGTGAAATTGCTCATCGAGAAGTATTGAAATTTTAAAAAGATCCATGAAGTATAATATGAAAAAAAAACAAGACAAAAGATCTACGATTAATTTATGAATTACAAAATATTGGCAAAAAATTCGAGCAAGTACGTTAAGAAAACAAAATTTAATGACAGCACTAGTACCTGTTGCTGCAAAAATTTTTGATTATCCACCAACACCAGAAACATAATTTGAAAGAGAATTATTCCAAAAAAGTACCTAATGTAGAAGAGCGAGTGGGCATTGTACCCATAAGAAATTTGATGCATCCGGATTCTGTTATAAAACTCGGGAAAGAAATTTCTGAAAAAAATTGTTTTTAAAACACCATGTGGTTTACAAAGAAATGGATATAAATCTGAAATTGGAGATACAGAAGTAAAGATAAATAATGATAAAAATCTGTTAAAGGCAAAGATATACATTAACAGCAGGACTTTCAAATTTGTTTTAAAAAAAAACACACAATGTAATCTTGAAGGTGAATTCACCGATAATGACTATGAAAATTACACACAAATTGTTTTATCAACCAATGCTGCATTCCAAGAATATAATCATAAAGAACCAATTAACTCAAATAGAAGTTGGATGTATGCAAAATGTAATTCAGCCAATTTGTAATAATTATATAAGAGCATCAAGATCAGCACCAAACACACCAGAAAAAGCGAATTTTACATATTCTCCTAGATCTGGAGAAGGTATAAAAAATATAATAATTTGCCGACAGAATATATTTGGATGAACAATGTTAAAAAAATTGACAGATTATTAATTATTCATGGTGAAGAAAATGCTGGAAATAAAAATTTTTACAATGACAAAGTAAACATTATGAATTAAACGAAAGGAATTCCATATCAAGTACCAGTTTTAAATGTTATTCTGCGCTCATTTTGGAATTCTGAACACCATGGCAATGGCATTATAAACTGGCATTAAACAATTTAAATTTGCCTGAAATGCATTTGCCAGGTTACAATTATTTTGGGCCATTTACAATATTAAATGAAAGATTAGAGAGAGGAGATGCAGGAATAAATAAATTAGATGAAGCTTGTAAATTTCATGATATTGAATATAGAGATCATACAAATTTAGAATCTTGGCATGAAGCTGATAAAATTTACAAAAAGATGCAAAAGAAATCATGTTGAATAAAAATATTCCAATTGGAGAAAAAAATTGCTTCTGCAGCTCTTGCCTCAACAATGTTTACAAAAAGAAAATTAGATTTTGGAATTACAATGTTTTATTAAACTATTCATATTTTTTTACTTATATAAATTAAGATAAGATGCTTAACTTTCGATATACCCATTGATCAATTAAGATATTTGGGTATATATAAATTTTTAACAAAAGAACAAATTGAGAAAAAAAAAATTTTAAAGAAGGAAAAAATTTTAAATTAACCTTACCATTCCGAACAGATAAAAAAATGTCCAATGAAAACCTGGAAGTTGTTAACATCATGGAGGATTTTTACCAATTTTATTTGCTCCTTTAGGAGCTCTTGGCGCAGTAGCTGGAGGAGCTAGTGCAATTTATAATTCTGTTGTACAAACTAAAAAAGAATTAGAAGAACAACAGAGACACAACTTAGCAATGGAAGATAAAGCTGGAAGTGGTGATTCTTTTCTTAACAAAGCGAATTGAGCACTTGTTTTGATTTTTAAAAATCATAAGAGGAAGGCCAAAACAATATAGCTCCTTTAATATCGATTTTGAAATATATGTAAAAAAAATTAAGTATTAAACATTTCAGAAATGTTTTTATGATTGATGAACTACCAAAAAATATGCTAAAAAATGAATGTGCTGTGGTAAAATTTGATATTTCAACAAATCCTAGCACTCATTGGGTGTGCTATTTGAAAGAAAATAATAATGTTTATTATTTTGATTGACTTTGTGGCAATATTCCTAATAATTTAATTAATTATTTCAAAAACAATAATGTTTATTACAATGATGATGGAATTCAGAATTTTCGATTCTGTTATCTGTGGACAGTTATGTTAAATTGTTTTACACTTTTTTTCGAGAAATTTTAAGATTAATAAAATTATTTCTATGTTATTAAATGACCGATATATCTAGGAAACCATTAAATGAATCTTTAAATAAAAATTTTCATAATATTGCTGAAGATTAAAATAAAAAGTATGCAAATTAAAATTGCAATTCGAGTGATTCTTTTCTTAACAAAGCGAATTGAGCACTTGTTTTGATTTTTAAAAATCATATGTGTCATTTGATTATATAAATCGAATAAATAATGCAAAACAGACATTTAAAAAAAAAAGCAGATTCGAAATACAAAACTAGTGTTTCTAATTTTAAAGCATATGTAGAACAAGTGGGCGATTAGTCCAGAAAAGTGTATGTTCGTTGTGCAATTCTAAAAATTCAACATTCTTAAAAAATAAAATTTGTTCAATGTAAGAGAAGGAATATTTAATGAATTATATAAACCCGTGTAAAATAAAATGTTCCAAGAAGAAAAGTTATTTGGTATGGGATTGATGATTTGTGGCAAATTGCTCTTGTAGAAATTGATACTGGATATTTTACCAGGTATATCACATATAAATAATAATTACAAATATATTATTACAATTATCGATGTTTTTTCAAAGTTTGCATTTGCTTTACCAAAGATAAAACAGCAATAAATGTAGCAAATGGTTTAGAAAATATTTTGATGAAAATAAAACCAAATAATTTACAAAGTGATAATGGCTCAGAATTTTATAATAAAATATTTAAAAAACTTATGTAAAAGCATAATATAAATTATTATTCTTCATTTTCTGAATTAAAAGCTATCATTGTTGAAAGACTTAGTCGAACATTCAAAAATGTAATGTGGAAAAAATATGCTTTGAATGGCAACTACAAGTGGATAAATATATTGGATGAATTAGTTAAAGAATACAACATCACAAAACACAGCACTATTGGCATGAAGCCAATTGAAATTAATAAAAAAATTTAAAAAGCGGCAGCTAAGGCAGCTTATGTTGTCAAAATTCATTCCAAACAAATCTTGTGTTTACTAAACCAAAATATAACGTTGGAGATATTGTTCGTGTGAGAAAATTGTGATTTTTTTTTTAAAAAGGCTATACTGCTAATTGGTCAACAGTATTGTTTACTATTTGTAAAGTTTTAAATTTTGGTGTGCCAACATACAAATTAAAATATATTAATAGAGAAGAAATAATGAGCAGTTTTTATGAATACGAAACTCTGAAAACTAACTACCCCAATGAATATTTGGTCGAAAAGTTTTAAAAATTAAAGGAGATAAAATATTTGTTAAGTGGTTAGGATTTGATAATTCTCACGCCTCTTGGATTTAAAAAAATTTAGTATAAATTTAAATATTTTTGCTTAAATATTTTTAATTATAAGAATGAAAATACGATTAAACACTTTGGCTATATCAAAATTTATTTCATCAGGATTAAACCTTATAAATTTGCAATTTAATTGTGTGTCTATATTCTTTTGTCTCTCTATTTCATAATTATTTCTATCTGTGGTTAAATTCGTCACACTCAATAGATAATTTTATGTTTGGAAAATATAAATTAACTCTATAATTGTCTATTTTATATTGCTGGTTATAATTTAAATTTTTTAAACTTGTAATAATGTGGGAAATATATTTTGTTTATTTTTTTCTTCGAAAATATTTATGTTTAAATTAAGCTGCTTACAAATTAGTTTTACCGATGTTTTATTGGCTATTATAGACTTTGCCAATAGCTGTGTTAATCCATTTTTATTTATATAAATCGTGTTACCAATATTGCCAACATATTTATTCTGTTTTATGTTTTTATAAGTATTTTTATGGTTTTGCAGAAACCTGGTCTATAATGGCTTTTCTGGAGTTGGTATATTCAAAAATGTCGCAAATATCTTTAGCTTTAAACAATGGTACATAATCTCATCTAATACAACATTTATTTTTTAACTGTTGAAAATTAAATTATTTAAATCAAATAATGTAAGTGATTAATTGTTATCTTCTAGTTGTAGGTTCTCTAGTGGTTTTTCTAGTGATTTGGTCATTTTGTATGCAGGGAAATATGTTGTTTTATATGTATTCTTTTTTATGAAGAAAATGAAAAATTGAAGATAATTTTATAAAATATAGCGCAAATTCATTGATAAATATTGTGTGTGATTTCATGTTTGAAATCGTCCCTATTTTAGGGGCAGTTCTGAGCTCAATAAATTTATTGTAACTTTTTTTCATATTTCCAGTGCCTGCAATCACAGGCTCTGAAACACCATAATGAATATAAAAAAATTAGTTTCTTACACAATTCGACTAATATTTATATCATTAATGAATTGTTGTAGAGTATAATTATTTCCGACAATGTTAAAATAGTTTATATAAAAACTCAATGTTTTCATTCATTGTTTTCTTTATTCTTTGGTATAAATTTCTAGAATTTGGAATATATTCAAATCTCGGTCATTGTTCACAATTGTCTATCTTGAATAATTACTATTGTCTTTGAACATACTTTCTTTGAGTTCTAATAACAATAATCAAATTCAAAATCATTATCAAATAATTTTAGAAGATTAAAAGTTGGACTTAAATTTTGGTTTTGTGTTTGTGGTACAACATGAGAGGCCATATCTCTAATTACCTCATTTCTGCGATTTATTCCATCTAATGCTATATGAACTTTTTTTGTTATATTTTCAATATTTTTATCTTGATTTTTTTATGTCTTTTAAATGATTAACTTCTATTTATATAATTTTATTTGTATGCTCGAATTGTTTTAATTTTATATCTTTTAATTTAATTTCTTTATATTACTGACATTCGCCATGTTTTCTAATTGATGGTATAACTTCATACAACCAAACTTAAAATTTTTCAGCGATTACCATTTTAGATGTGGCTAGAAATTGAAAAAGACCCGGTTCTTAAACAAAACGGTTATATATTTGGATAACACCGGGTGTCAGTGTTTCACTGACACCCGATTCACCATATGATTTTTAATATTTTCCATTAATTTTATCCGACACAGCTTGTCTTGCTCGTTTATACCCATGTATTTCAGCAATTTGATTAGCATAAAACCAAGGATTATTTGTAATATCTAAGACAACAGTTATTCGTTTATCTGAACAATTAAATTATTTAAATCAAATAATGTAGTCAATTTATTGTTATCTTCTATTTTTAGGTTCTCTAGTTGTTTGGCTAAGTGATTCAGCCCTTTTGTAAGTGGTAAATGGGTTTTATATATATTCTTTTTTATGAATAAAACGAAAAATTGAAGAAAATAAGTATATAAAATATAGTCCAAATTCATTAATAAATATTGTGTGTAGTTTATGTTTGAAATCGTCCCTATTTTAGAGACTTCTGAGTTCAGTAAATTTGTTATAATTTGTTGTAAATTCCAGGAATTGGCTTCGTAATACCTGAAACACCATAATGAATATTATAAAAAAAATTTATTTCTTACTCAATTCGAGTAAGAATGTTTATATCACTAATTGTTTTGAGTATAATTATTTCCATCAATGTTAAAATAGTTGCGAAAACAGTCAATGTTGCCATTCATTGTTTATTTCATTCTTTGATATAAATGGATAGAATTTGGAATATATTAAAATCGCAATAATATTTCACAATTCGGATGCATATATTCGATTCTTTGCAACTGTTTTCGAAGATTTCTTCTTTGAGTTCTAGTCACATAATAATCATATTCACAATCATAATCGAACAATTCTAGAAAAATAAAAGTTGGATTTAAATTTTGGTTTGTGTTTGCGCTACAACATGAATATATCTAACTACCCTATTTCTGCGATTTATTCTATCTACGACTCTATGAACTGTTTCTGTTAACTTTTCAATATTTTAATCTTTAATTTTATTTATATCTATCAAATGATTAACTTCATTTTCTATCATTTTTATATGGTTTGTTTGGCCTTTGAATAATTGCATTACATCTTTTAGAATCTTATATTCACCATGTTTTCTAATTGATCATAAAACTTCTTTAGTTACCCATTAAGTAAATTTTTAAGCTGGATGCATATTTGATCTTCATATTAACTTATACAGAGCTGATTCATTGATAAAGAAACCATTTGGTTGCATATTTGAAGGTGTCCCTATTTTAGGAACGCCCCTGAGTTCAGTCACTTAAATTTTTCCTTCATTATCAACCATATAATATAAAGCATTTCGTGGTTTTCTGTATTCCAAAAGCCTAGTTACATCAGCTCCTCTAAACCATGGATTATTTCCTCATCAATAATTATAACAACGTCGTTACAAGAGTAAATAAGTTTGTTGTTATTTATGTCTAGAATTGACTCAATTTTTATATGCGAAACTATGCACAAGTGAAATTGGCGAGTTGTAATAAGTATTTTTATTAATATTATTTTTTTATGAAGAAAACTGAAATTTGAAGAAAATCGTTTTATAAAATATAGACCAAATTCATTGTTAAGGATTGTGTATGATTGCATATTTGAAGGGGTGGGTAAATCATTAATGGTTTTTCATTACCAACTAACCCGTCTTTCAAAGACAGGTTCAGACTTTTAATTGACACTTATCTTCATGTGAAATATGCTTATAAGTTTGTGTATTTGTCGATATTCTAATATCTCAGCAATTTGATTAGCATAAAACATGGTTTACGTTCATAAAAATTCTTATTTTGTTTAAATTTTTCACAGGTCAAATATTTTACCCCTGAATGTTATATAAATTTGTAAAAATTTTTGTGTAAAAATTTTCAGAGAGTAAACTTTTACTCTCTGCATTTACAGGCGGTAAATATTTACCGCCTGGAATAATATATAATTGTCGCATTACCTAATTTTGGTTTTTCATCTCGATAAAATTTCTGTACCAATTTTCTTTTTCTACTTAATAATTTTTTTCCTTTCTAAATAACCACAGAACAAAAAAAACTGATTCTCTGCTCAACAAGTTAAACAATTCACTTGAATTCACCAAACTACAATATGTAGAAAAAGATGAATGGTTTAGGGCAACAGATTTTTAAATTTCCGAATTTAATTTTGGAAAAAAATTAATTGTATTGTAGATGACAAATAAAAAATTTCATTACCAGAGCAATATGTTAAGATACTCTATAGAAATTCTTTGAGAACAATAAACGAGAAGGAAATTCTTATAAAGTATAATGGTTTAAAAGAAATGAAAAATGGAAAATTTGCCCATGATCTAGAATTCATTTATGCACATTTTCAAAGCATTAGTTAAAATTTTTAAATTCTTTTTAACAAATTGGTTTCTTTATAAATAAACATGACTTCCGATATTTTAAAAGGTGGCGATGGCAAAAGCCCGCCATCTTATAAATTAGATAAAGCATCTGAAGAGCTCAACAATTTTGTTCACACATTTCATTTAAATTGACAAAGCTTACAATTATCACTTAGATAACACTGACGGGAAATATGAACTTCGATAAATATGTGAATATCTAGAACAAATAGAAGAAGTATTAAAACAAATTGTAGAGTTTCGAGCATAAAATTTTTGCTTGTAAGAATTTTCGTTGATAGCACCAAACTTCTTTTTGTGCTTTTTTAATCGTGTGGCGAATATTGCCACGCATATCAGCTTTAATCCACTCCATACATTAATAGTGATATCTGAAGATATACAAATATTTACAATGTTTACCAATGAATATGGTTTATATAAAAATGTTGGTTTTTTTTTTATTTTGCTTTTTCTTGATAATTTTTTTTTTATAAATAAAAATGTAGAATTGTATAAGCAAGGAATGTAAAAAATGCGGTGAAGTTTAAAACATTGAATGTTTTCCATTGCATAAACACACAAAAGTTAAGCACATTATCACCTGTAAAAATTGTTACAATGAATATTCTAGAAGTCTGTTTACAAGGTAAATTTCGAAAAGCACTTATGGAATTTTACAGTGTGATTATTCAAGCAAGACCTGCATAGTATGCAGGGAGAATAAATCTATCGACGATTTCGCATCTCATAAAAACACAATAAATAAGCATTTTAACAAGTGCAATGCTAATGCGGAAAATTTGTAGCATATAAATAGTAAATCACACATTGCAGCAACATATATTCTAAGTGAACTCGAGCATTCGCCGACTTCATGAATTTATATTTTAAAATTTATTATACATAAATATGGAGACGAGCAACCTAATGGGTGAGTTGAGGGAAAAGAAATTGCGCGAATTGAGAATTATAGGTAGAGAAATAAATATAGAAAAATATGTAAATTATATAAAGATTAACTTATTGCAAATATTATTCAAGAAAGGGGAATATAATTTAAAAAATAGTTATGAAAATGAATTGCAGCACACTCTTGTAGTGATAGAAAAAAGCTTATCTGCTCTCTTGACCACAACTAAACTTCAACGCACTCTCGTAGTGAGAGAATAAAGCATATATGCGCTGGCAGGCCGCACTGAACTGCGGCACACTCTGGCCTTAGTGGTGCAAGATTTCCTCATCGAGCTCGTAGTGACCTCTCTCCTCAACAGGAAACATGTTATCAAGCTGTGTTGATGTCTGCGGCGCTGCTCTCGGCGAGTTATAGCAAAGTTTTCTCCTTGCAGAGAACACTATTGGGAATTCATGCTGCAAGAGTGAATAAAATTATTTCCTCACCAAGCATCGAACGCTCCCATTATTAACATTGTAGCTCACCACATGTAGCATTATTATCGGCGCCTTGCTCGCCCAGCCACTTTGGCTTAGTTGTTGGATGCTTGGTTTGTAACTAGAGATTCGTGGTTCGATCCCCGGTTGAGAGGATAATTTAATTGTATGAAAAGGTGCCCACACGAAGTTGTTTCTGTATTATTTCTCGTTTTTTTTTTTCCATAAATGGGTTTTGTGCAAGTGATTTGGGTTGTGAATTATCGCGTGCCTAAAAACATATTTTTTATATAAGTCGCTGAATATTTAAAACATTGCGATGTATAAATTCAGTAACATTTTTAAAAATGATGCAATGATTTATTACAATTTTGGAACTATGCTGTTACACTTGTATAGAGCTCAGTATTGCATCAAATAGCAACAAAGGTGGACGGGCATGTGCTCCCGACACACCCACCTTCCAGCCCCCTTCATCATGCCTACCAACTTAGACCTCCAACAACAATCCGACCATGCGGACATACCTCGCCCACTCCTTCCAACATAACCTCAAACTCTGAGGACCTCTGACGCTCCCTCCTCTCAGCCTCCTTCCCTGTGTCCAGCCATCCAACTCAGTCTTTGAATGGAAAATTTAAAAAGATACGTATTACACTTTTGCTCTAAAATGTCACTTGAGCTACTCTTACACCAACGCATATATATATATAATGTGTGTACGCTGCACACTCGCCCTCCCTTACCTGAGTAGACTGTCAAACATCCTAGGGTGAACATCGATTAATCGATTATGCTCTGCCAATGTCACCCTTATGACACTTAACCCTTTCAACACCAATTAAAGAATTAACACTTTTACGAAATAATTAATTAACCATTTTACTAATTACAACTAACCAATAAACCCTTCTACTAATTAACCTTCTAATTAATTAACAATTTTACTAAATAACCCTTTTACTAATTGCACAATTACCTATTAACCATTTTATTTATTATTCTTTATTAACCCTTTCGACACTTAACCCTTTGGACACCTGTTTTGTAACTACATGGGCACACTAATTGTATTAATTCACCCACCATGCGACAGCCACATTAGTTTTTTTTTTTTTTTTTTTTAAGTATAGGTTGCTTTGTCGACGCTCTCCAGGTTGAAATATATTTTCAACTCGCAGGTAGTGTTAATTTCTCGATTATACTGCCTGCTATCGGCCTGTACCGGATGGTGACATTGACCATACATATACCCTACTAGGTGCTTAAAGTGCTTAAATTGTCATATTTACTTTTTATTTCATCCTTAAATATATTTTTATTTAAAATACTTTTATGTATATTGTACACCTAATAAAATATACAGGTTTAGTAATCTTCTTCGGTGTTCACTGCTCGATGTCCACCTCAGCAACCCAGGAATTGAAGCAGGCAGGTAAACCACACCACCTTATGTATGACCTTCTTGAATGTCGTCTCAGCAGCTTTTCGACCTGGAAACTTCTTAGGCTGGATCTCCTCTGTGTAGAAACCACCAGGGATGGGAAAATTATTCAGATCCTCGAGAAAGTATATCCTCGGTGCATAGTTGCATATACATCGCACACGAAAATGTTCGGGGCTCTAATTCGCTGTAAACCTTTTCTCAAAAATATCCTTCACTAAAAGTGTTTGGTATATCCAATATGATGTAATTGAATGGTTTGTAGGTAGTGTCCAGGTAATTTAGAGTATTACAACGTAGAATATTTTGGCTGGAAGAATGTTTAGAAATAACTGTTTTGTATGATTTTTGAAAAGTAATGAATGTTTTGAGGAATGAGGAACATTTTTTGAGGAATAAAGAATGTTTTTGACGAATAAGGAATACTTTTGATGAATTAGAAAGGTTTTTGAGGAATGTATTTCGAAATTGTTTCGTGATAACGTCTGCCAGTATGGTTTCCTAGTAGGGTATATGTTTGGTTAACTGTTACAAATTTTTAAATAATTTATGTGAAATATAGTACGATTACATATATGTGTGTTTGTTAATGCATTTAATTTATGTTTAGCTGTATTTGTTTGTAATAATGATAAAATGTTTCTATGAGTGTGAAGAATCATTGCTAGGAGAGGGAAAATATTTGCTAGTATGGCAAAATATTTGGTAGAAAGTGTCAAATTGCTAGCTATGAGGGGATAAAATGTTTGGTAGGAAGGGCCAAAAGGTTTTCTACGAGGGGACAAAATGTTTGCTATGAGGTGCGACACTGTATAATAGGAAGGCACAATGTTTGCGAGGAGGGTATATATGTTCAGTTCGCGTTTTGATATTGAGTTGTCTAAGCAAATACATATATGATGTGCGAAGAAAATTCTAACCTAACTTTCTATGAGTAGGGAAATGTTTAACTATATTTGCGATGCTAAGGAAGATTGGTAGGTAAACATTGCAACATTCACCTAAAGTGATTTCGGGAAAGCAATGTGAACAAAGAATGAAATCTGAATATTTTGGCTAAAAATCGAAGCCACATCCTTTCGAATATTAGAATAAATATAGTAATTGCCTTCATATGCTAGAGGAGCAAGATATAAACAATGTTTGTTTATTTCTTATATGCAAATTTGGTTGAGAATTTTTTTTTCTTTTTTAGATATTTGCATTAAAACAGTTTTTTAAGCTTGCATGATGCATCCTGCGAGATTAGTTTAATTTCCTATGGGATGTTTTTCTTTTATATTTTCTCCTCGTATCTTAGTGACTTCACGAAATGCATACAAGTTTTGGTAGTTACTTCAATCTGTATGCTTGGGTGTTTACATATAATATGAAAAAAATTACGTGTACCTAACAACATGTAACATATAACCCTGTAACACTAAGTGAACAATGTAACCCTGTATCTAAACATCTTTTCTCTAAGCGGGAGTAGATTCTCTACCAAGGGCGCTCCACGACCCAACCGACTACTCTACCAAAGCACCCCCAACATACGATTATACAAAACACACTGTTAAAAAATTTTTAAAAAATTTGTAGGATACTTTTCATATATGTTATTTCGTCTCCCCGTATGTTAGTTATTTCACAAAAAGTATAAAGGGATAGTGTGTTTAGGCAAGCGATTCTGGTTGGTATCGGGGGGGATGTTTATGTCGTGGTGGATGAAGGTCGATTGAGCTCTGCTCACTTCTAACATCGGGGTTGGTAAGCCGGGTTCGATGGTTTTTCATCCGATGGATCTCCACCAGATTGGACGTCTAGCATTCCAACACTTTTTAAAACAATTTTTCATAACTGTATTTATTTAAGCTTACATCTTAAGAATATTTTATATTCACAAGAGATGATTTTTCATTTATGTCATTTTGTCCCCGCATATTAGTACCTCTACAAAAAGTACAAAAGCTCGATGTGTTTAGCTAGTTGGTTCATTCTGCTTATGATGTTAGAGATGAATATATTGGATATGCGCTCTTCAGAAGAAACCTCGCAGAAAACTTTGGATACTAACCAAAAGTTTTTTATTGTGTAAAGGAGTACCTCGATGAGGGAAAGTTACGTTTTCATGAATGACAATATCGCAGTAAACCTATTCGCCATCTACATCGTTGTTTTAAAGTCAATGTTTGTTTGATGCTAGTGATGAACTAAACCTTTATGGTATGAGATGCTGCGTTTTTACTACTGCAACGGGCGAACCATCGCCTGGACTTCAGTGAAGGAATTCCTATAAAAATTTTAATCATAGTTTTAGTATGCACTGTCATGAAAGAAGTAGTTGTGTAAAGAATCCTGAGTGTATTGGGTATCGTTGTGCATCGTGTGGATGTACATTTACAAGGAATTCTACCTTAGTAAAGCATCCACCTGTATGTAAAGCTATTGCTTCAACGGGAATCAAACCTGTATGTCATTTCTGTGGACAAACATTTACCCCATATAGTCATGAAATTAGGGTTTGTTCCAAGAATCCTACTTTGAAACTATACCAATGTACAATATGGTTACATTTGTTCAAGAAAGAGAATGTATTAAGACAACATATGATTATTTGTAAATTTACATTAACAATAACAACTAGTCTTTAGAATTCATCGTCACCAAGTACAGAGAGTACACAACCTGATCACCAGTGTAGATCCCGTGGGAAGAAATTTACTTTACTTTGCAAACAGAGAAGCCAACAAAAAACTAAATGTTTCGGAAACATTGATAAAAAGAAATTTTCTTGCGATAAATGTCATCATGTGTTTACTGATTATATATGACTTGAAAACCATTTGTTGACATGCGAAAAAGGTGTTGGGCTGGAAATGTTGGGCTGGAAATCTCGGCCGCTTCTGGAAATCAGTGTCAATTTTTCAGAAGTTATTATTTTTATGTAGTAATATGTATCATCACGTGAGGAGCAATTATTTAAAGGATCCTGATTGTGTTGTACACTGATGTATGTTGTATGTACAAATATGTACAAGAGATTCTATATTAGTTTAACATATTGCAAAATAGAAAGACAATGTATCTCAGAAGAGTTTGTTTTTCACGAGATATGTATATATTTGTAGCAATTTTTGTATCTCTTTAATCTTGTACAATGTTTTAATGATGAAGGCCTAACATATTTGATTTTGATGATATTCTCATTTTATGTGACAAATCGTTTGTTTTGAATTTTTGTTGGGTAGAAACCATTTTAAACAAAGATGGGTGAATAAGTATTAGTGTCTGACTCAGAATATTTTCACGAGATGTGGGGTGTTGTGATGCAAAATTTATTACAGAGTTAAAAAAGCTTAATAAAAAATTGGTTGGTTATAGAGACAAAATTATAGTAACAATGAAGATAATTTTTTCACCATAGAATATGTTGGTTCACATTTCAAGGGAACTTGTAAAGTATTGGATTTTAATTTATTTTTAAATGATAGTATTAAACAAGATAGACAAAAAAGATTAAATTTTAAGAAACATGTTTTTTTCCTGGTTGATTAATTAGGTATGTGTAAGGAAATTTTAATTTAAAGATTGTATTGACCTTTTACATAAGTATATGCATGGAGAGACTGAGTGTAGATCTAAGTATGTTCTGTTTATGTGCGACAGTCTGTCAGAACACAAGTGATCTGTAGCGAACACACGGAGAGCTCTCCCCTTGCCTTCTGAGATGCCCATGCGAGGCGATGTGTGTTGGATGAGCGGTGTATGAAAACTGGCATAGTGCCTGCAGCGTTTCTAGCGGCGATGTTGGAACTAACTTCGTTCCCCTACTTCCTCACCCCTCTCGCGCAGCGACCAACCTTCACACCAGCATCTTGCTTTTCTCTTTATGTTCCTCTGAGATTCGCATCCCTAGCTGAAACAAATCATAAGTCTTCTTCTGGTTTGGGGAATGAACATTTGCTGTGGACATGAGTGTGTTTCTCTTGTTTTTCAACTATTTCTTCGCGATGCCACTGTGACTGTTAATACCGTATTTTATATTAATATGCCTTTAACGTAATGTTAGGTAAAATAACACTAATTTAAAGTCATAATTTAATATTTAAGGTGAGTGGGTTTAAACAAAAGTAATATATTAGTATAACTATAATTATCTTCATTTAGGTTGAAGTATAAGCCATTCACGGTTACTTCAGCCTTTTCTGAAGCTCTGCTAATGTTCTACTTGCAGGTTATTACTCTGCCTCGTGCAAACTAAGCTTAAAAAGTGTAAGGTGCAGGAAAATCACCATATTGCCTTCAGTATTTTATTCCACCTAACCAGCTATCTGCCACCTGAGAATGTTTAGCTACCAGGGTTATAAAGACTTACCAGTATGCTCCCCCTTTCGATGGCGGGCGAGGAGCTGACGAGCAGCATGGCTGCTCTGTTCGACTTTCGTTCCAAAACTGTGAGGCGCGACCTGTTGATGTTCCCCGTCCCCACACCTCCTCGATGGCTCCCACCCTTCATTGCAGTTGGCCATTACTAGGCAACTCTACAACACCACGGCATACGTCATCAAGAGATTTAAATAAACTGATTTTTGTACTTCTGACAAAACCTCCATACTCTTCTTCCATGTTTCTCCACACTCTACATATGTCTGGACTATTTATGATGGATGCTGATACACTGACAGAACACACACCAGACACGCGACAGGAGGAAACACACACCACACTCACATTTAAAATGCGAAAGGGGGAAACCGGCACAAGGCATTTTCCTGCCATGGCTTTATTTATATATATATATATATATATATATATATATATATATATATATATATATATATATATATATATATATATAATGGACAAATTAGGAATATAAATACAGGGAAAAACACAAGTTTGGGCATTTATATTGAAAGTTAAGTAATGTTTCAATTATTGGTAATGATTTTTTACTAAATATTTATCAATTTTTTATGTAGTCCTTTTTGGGAAAAGTGGTAAATTCTAATGTATTTGTACTCCTGTACATTCGCACCATTTATTCGTGGAGCCTATTTTCAGGTATAATTGTATTTAACCAGTTTTTATAAATTTTATATAGAATATTTTTGGGGAATTATATGAAAAAAGATAAAAAATATCTGAGCCCATATAACGAAAATAAAAACATAATTGTGGTTTGTTCATTTCTCACAATTTTGGAGGTAAAAACTCTACACTATCAATGGGATTGGAAAAACCTTTGTTTTGAAACTCTGCGAAATATCTTTTTAACTCTGCTGATCATCTAGAGCTTGGTATGACAGTTGGTGAGAGCTGTGGTCACTGCCACGGAGTTTGAGTTTCCTCCAGGTGTTCCTACTACTTCCGTGACAGCAGACTCCTGTGCCACTCTGCTGCCATCCCATTCTGTACATGTAATTTCTTTTGCAAATGAGTATCTCGCTTGGAGCCCTCATGCGTGTGGTCGTGACTAAGGACGGTGCTAGTGCGGAAGAAAAGAGTGAGCCCGTACCAATTTTGTTCAAAGTTTTGGAATCTATTCCTCCTGGAATAGATGTAAAAATACCTAGTTTATAAAAAGTAGTATGTTTTACGAAGTGGATTTTCTAGTAGTATTTTCTAAAATTCTAAACTTAGATTTGTGTGAGCCATCTATCATATATTCCGCTGCTTTGCTCAAAGGTCCAGATAATTTGCAGTCTGTATTTAGTGAAGCCGTTCCTAACAAATGGGGTTTCAAGTGTTATGTAGTACTTTATTACAGATCGTTGGTACCCCTGTCGCTATTTCTCGTTTGCGTATGACTATTTTGGAAAAATACCAAGCTCCTGTGCACACTATGATAGAGTTCGTGAAACATATTATGCAATTAGTTTCTGTGTTGGGTAGCCCGTGTGATGATGTCATTTTAATTAATCTTGTGCCAGGAAATTATCATTTTTTGTTTGCGCAATAACCCCAAAACTTTATAAGAATTATTACCTCTAGTTTCTAAGGTTGAATTGACAATCGGTGATTGTTACCAAATGTGTGAAGCAGTGGTGACCAAACCTAAAGCACAGTGCAAATATTGTTAATGTACAAACCATCTTAGCGAAAAGTGTTTCTTTAAATACAGTAAGGCTAGGGAACAGAAGGAACATGTGACTAGTTTAGTACAAAAGGGAGTTAAACCGCACGTTGAAAAAGACGTGAGAGTAGTAAGAACCAAGCGCGACGTGTATACACAAACGAGCAGGATAAACACGGCAAGTCAATGTGATGAAGGAAAATTAACAAAGCCTCCACGTGTATGCTATGTATGCAGAAGCGAAGATCATTTGCAATATGCTCATCCTTATAAAAAAAAAACCTACATGGGTAGGCAGTGTGAATCAGTTCTCCTCTAGAAAACAAAACCTAGGGTTATTATTTGTGACTTTGCAAATTGGAGTCTCATACGTCAACACCTTAATTGATTCAGGTGCGACGTCGTATTTGATGAGTCATGAAATGTGCAACCAAATAACCCATAATATGGTAGGAATGGTGAAAATTGCACAAAATGAGGGTACCGTATTTTCGCTTGCTAACTGTGGTTTGATTAGTTCACAGGCAGTTGCTACCATGAAAATTAAAGTGGATAATTTTCCGTGGAAGGTAAACTTTAAGTTGTTTAAGGATTTGTCATATCCCATCATACTTGATATTCATTTTCTAGGGAAGACACGGTGCTGCGTGGACGTGAAAAACAAATGTTTGCATTTTAGTTTCTCTTGCGAGTCTCCTGTTCAGTTACAGAATCAGCCATATTACTGTAGGAAAGGGCGGATGGTAAAATTAGACGAGTATTTTGGAGGCAGAAATTGAAAATATAATAACCAAGTTTAGAGACGTTATAACTACCAAAGTAGGTCACTACACCCAAACCCCGGTAGATTTGAAATTGCGAGATAATGAGCCTGTATTTTCCATTCCGTATAGAGTTCCTCTGCCCAAGGTCCAAATTTTTAATCAAATATTGGCAGAATTAAAACAAGAAGGAATTATTGGAGACTCGTTTAGTGTGTATGCGAGCCTCTTGATTTTAATTCCTAAAAAGCAGCCTGGTAAATACCGTTTGGTAAATGATTATAGGTTAGTCAATAATAAAACTTTTATTGGTCCATATCCCATTCCAGTGATAGATAAGGTATTTGAGTAAATTAAAATATTTAATCATTTTGGATCTCAATTCTGCATTTTTGTAGCTCGAATTGCATCCAAATTCGAGAGAATCCTTTGTGTTTTGTACCCTGTGGTGGTTATATCAGTGGATGTGTTTGCCCATTGGTGTTAATTGTGGTCCCAAAGCCATGCCACGAGTATTGTATCAAACTTTAGGCCAGTACATGCATGATTTTGTATCTACATACATAGAATTTATAGCAATACCTTAAAAGAGCACCTACCCACATTCGTTTAGTGTTGAAATCCTTGCAAAAGTTTGGATTAACAGTGAATCCTGAAAAAAATAAGTTGGGCTGAACAACATATCCGTTATTTAGAATTCACTATTTCAGATGGTCAGTTGCGTACTGACCCAGAAAAAATTAAAGCGGCAGTGAATTTTCCCATTTCGGAGAACGTTCGTGGAGTTCGGTGTTTTTTCGGTACGGCAGCCATTTACGGGACATTTATTCCTAATTTTTCCCATGTTACAGAGCCACTTAATGTTTTAAGGACGGAAAACACTTAGTTTGTGTGAGGCCCAGAACAGCAAAAGGCTTTTCAAATAATAAAATGCATTTTGACACAGCCGCCAGTATTGCATTTGCCCAATTTTCAAAAGAAATTTTATTTGCATTGCGATGCGAGTTCTGTTGCCGTGGGCTCAATGTTAAATCATAAAATAGGAAACGATTTTGTCCCTGTATAAAAAGGAATGTTAAGCTTGCATATGGAGAATGGAACGTTTTGCTGATTATTTAGACCACGCAAGTTTTGAGTAGTTTGCGGACAACCAAGCTTTAAGCTGGCTGTTGAAATCAAATAAACCAGCTTAATGTCTTGTGTGTTGGGTAGTGAGATTATCCCATTTTAAATTTGATATTCACTATGTCAAGGGAAAATGCAATTTAGTAGCTGATGCATTATCGCGTATGTTTTGCAGTGATGAATATGAAGTGAGTGCTAGTAATCTCGCTGAAATCCAGGAAATTATTGTAGTAAAAGAAAAAGTGCCTAATCATCTAGAGTCAGTGGAATTTTTAAATACTTTACAAAATTTTCCCGCAGCTTTCATAGACATAAAAGACCACCAGAAACATGACGTAGAATGTCAGGAAATAATGTCCAAGTTAGGTCCCTCTGGTTATGTAGTGGAAATTGGCCAAAGAAAGGAACATTTTGGTTTCTTGTCCCAGAAAAGTTAAGACCTATGGTGTACAAATATTATCATGATTCCTTTTTTGGAGGGCATGTTGGCCATGATAAAACCATAGCTCGTATTACCGAGATTTTTATGGGCCCAGATGTACAGAAAGACATTGAAACACGTGTTAGGGAATGTGCTTGTCAACAGGGGAAACCTACATATCGTAGACAGGAAGGGAAGTATTCTGCAAGTCCGCTAAGTTTGTATGGGAAAAGGTTTACCTCGACGTTATGGGTCCCTTACTGCGTAGTACATCTGAATGTCTGTGTGTTAGTAGCAATTGATAGTTTTAGCAAATTTAGTTTTTTCTTCATATTGCGCACGATTAAAGCAGTAGAAATTTGTAAAATAATTTTTCATCACCTTTTTTTGTGTTTTGGGGTCACCAATGTTTGTCGTCACTGACAATGTGTCACAAGAATTCCCAGACTTATTGTTCATGTGGGGAGAATATAGTTCAGAGAGTGAAGCGAAACATTAAGGCAGCATTGCGCTATTTTCAGTTAGACACGAAGACAGGATGGGACACCATTTTATCTAACCTTGTGTTGTGTTTGAACAGTGTAATTCATAGTGCTCATAAACACACTCCATCTGAAGTTTTTTTTGGGAAGGCACCTTTTACAGCCCCGTTTAAATGCTTGGGTATTACAAGCCTTACATGTGGAAAATGTAGCAAATAAGGATTCGAATAATTTGTGGAAGGGAGTCACTCATAATTTACTTATTCATCACATTAAATTTTGAAAAAATTTTATTCCCAGCATAGTTATGTTACTTTGCATTCAATTTTGGTTCAAACTCATTTTCTTGTTGTTGGGTCCATTTAAAGTTGTATGATTTTGGCTCCCATTACACTGTTTGTGTCAAAGCTACAATTTCCACATACAGAATTTAAGGTACACATCACACATACCAAAATATTTAATGTAAATGTAACTAGGAATTTGTCCTAGCCCTATGTAGTTTAAGAAAGTGCAAAATAATGCCCAATATAGTTAAGAAACAAAGAAAGTGGATACGTTTCTAAATAATATATTGTTGAAGACAAAAATTATTTCAAGATTTAACGAATTTTTGCCCTTGTATTTTTTTCCCAGTAAGAGAGATTGTGTGTTAAGTGTGTGGTATTTATGAGCCCATTTTAATATTCGGCGTTATAGTCTGAGTAAATATGGACGCAGTTTAAGTAAGACTAGAAGATTTTGTGTGTGTGGTTTGTGCTGCCGACCCGACTACGACTGGCCACCCGATATTGCAGGCTGTGGAAAGTGGTTGACCATACTGTCGCTTTGAAGAAGTGAAGGATGTAACGGTGCTGGAAAATCACCATACCGACTTTAGTATTTTATTCCATCTAACCAGCCATCCGTCACCTGAGAATGTTCAGCTACCAGGGTTATGAATACTTACCAGTATGCTGCTCCCTTTCGATGGCGAGCGAGGAGCTGATGGGCAGCGTGACTGCTTTGCTCGACTTTGGTTAGAGCATTGGGAGGTGCGACCAGCTGACATCCTCCCTCCCCACACCTCCTCGATGGCTCCCACCCTTCATCGCAGTTGGCCGTTGCTAGGCAACTCTACAACGTCACGGCATACATCATCAAGAGATTTAAATGAACTGATTTTTGTACTTCCGGCAAAACCTCCATTCTGTTATTCCATGTTCCTCCACACACTACAGCACTAAGTTTGGACTATATATGATGGGTTTTGATACTCTAACAGGACACACAGCACCAGACACGCGACAGGAGGAAACACACACCACACTCACATTTAAAATGTGAAAGGGGAAAACCGGCAGAATGCATTTTCATGCCATGTTTTAATATATATATTTTTTAATGGACAAATTAAAAATTTAAATACAGGGCAAAGCACAAGATTGGACATTTATATTGAAAGTTAAGTAATATTTCAATTTTTGGTAATGATTTTGTACTAAATTTCTATCAATTTTTTTATGTAGTCCTTTTTGTAAAAAGTGGGAAATTATAACGCACTTGTACTCACGTGCCCCTATTAGCACACTTTGTATTCTTGGAGCCTGTTTTCAGGCATAATTTTATTTAAGCAGTTTTTATAAATTTTGTATAGAATATTTTTGGGGAATTATATGAAAAAAAGATATAAAATATTTAACCCATGTAAAGAAAATAAAAACTTAATTGTGGTGTATTTATTTCTCACAATTTTGGGGGTAAAAACTCTACAGTATCAATGGGATTGGAAAAACCTTTGTTTTTAAACTCTGTTAAACATCTTTTTAACTCTGCTGAACATATAGAGCTTGGTATGACAGTTGGTGAGAGCTGTGGTCACTGCCACGGAATTTGTGTTTCCTCTGGGTGCTCCTACTTCTGTGGCACAAGTCTGTAGAATTACACCAGTGGGACAACGCACCACATTCGTGCGCACTCAATTGTAATGATATTTTGTAAAAGAACTGTTTCTCACTAGATGTTACCAACACACGTATTTTCTCCGTTTTTTTATATAAATTATTTATCAATGAATTATTATAATTTATAGATAAGTTATTAATAACATTTCAATTTAACACGAAAAATCATATCTTTTGTGAACACAAGTATAAAACGCTTGTGATACAGGGCGTATTTAAGAAATGACTAAACACACCATACATGGGGAGATTTTTCAAAGGTTGGATTCAAAAAGGCCGAAGAAGCCGTGAATGGACTATAGTGAATAATTCAGTATGTGTGTTTTAACTTCGGCTTTTTTTAGAAGTGTGAAGTACTCAACTACAGTTACATTTAAACACTCTTGACCTTCTTGGGAGATTAAACAATATTTAATTAGCTATATGCTATACACATAGCTTAATTGTGTAAATACTTGTTACGCAATTAAGATATAAGTATCCTTGAATGGGTCGAACGAACAGCTAAAACGAGCAAGTCTTAATGAACATTTTTTGGTTATGGATTTCTGTTTTCTGAAATAAACATATCCTGATTGGTATATGTAGTATGGGAAAACACAATTTGAGTGAGACAAGTGTTTCATTTGGATCTTAATTTATTTGAAGTGAAGTTATATAGTAAATTTGAATAATAAATTATATTAAAAATAATTGTGTACATAGTTTAATTACCCACATGTTAGGAAATTATATATATAATATCCACAGAGACCTGCGTTGGAGATTTTTGTGGTCTCCTGGAACAATGTTCGCTGCGCAGAATAACATGATATACGAATAAAATATAAGTTTCTTTGACGAGACTCGAACCAATACAAAAATATTATGCCATGTACGGTAGTTAATCATTGCTTATCATGCGAATACACATATATATTTACCTTACCGGGTCTCACTCGTTATTCACTGATCCATTTTCAAACTATTAAGAGCCGAATAATTATGATTGCATTACACGATTCGAAGCGTATTAATATTATTCTTATTGATATAGTATAAATACTGATATTCACTGATTATCGCTATTCCCGCGATTTTATACTGTCAGCCATTCACAACACACACTTCCTAGAATTTTCTTTCCTTGACTTGATTCGTGCAGGCTTGTCTACTCAGTGTTAAGACTTTCAAACTAAAAACAACTAAATACTGCTTTACACTATCCGAAATAGTATTAATACCAAGTAACAAAATTTTTTTGCATCGCACTGATACTCTTTCTACTGACATTAACTAACATTAGTTATGTTATGCGAATCTGAGTGGTTTCAAATTTATAATAGGGAAATTTTGAATAAATTTCTGTTTTATTTATATGTTAGCCCTTCAGTTGAGGCCTACTATATTCCATCCTGAGCCATTTTTTTTTTTTTTTCACTTGCACAATGTGTGAGAATATTTAACACTAAATATAGTAATTTTGCTCCGTGGTAATTTTTCTTCATAAACATAGTTTTTTCATTAAAATTGTTTTTTAATACTTGAATAAATGTCGAAAACATAAGTCGTAGAATGAAATAAACATATAATTTTTCTTAAACACATATAAGGGCCATGTTCTCAACACCAGCCTCAGAGAATCCGAGCAGGCAGTGGAAAGGGAGAGAGGCAGAGAGGAAGAGAGACAGGGGAGAGTTTCTTGCATGCTGGCGCCCCCTCGCGGCAATTTTTTGAACCACACACTTCAATTCAGCAGTGGAACTGAGTGGATGGCTGGTGTATTGCGCTCCCCTCCGTAGATAAAAAGTGTGTTACGTGTGCAGGTAAGAAGTATATATTTGAATATCTCCCAAGCTGAGCTCGCTCACCGGGTTTAATGGCGAGCATTCTGGGGCATGTGAAGCATTGGGGTTGTTTGGAAGCGATTGTTTCTTTCATTCCATTAGGCTAACGACATTGATTTCTGTGAAAGTTTAAATTTTAACTAGAAAAGGAAAGTAGAATTAAAAGGCCGATTATAGCGCAGCACATTTTTTAGGGCTATTTCTTCTAAAATTTCACCAAAAATGCAGTACACTAAATAGGGTATTTTTGTCTAAAAGTACAAGAAAAAGATAAAAACTCAAAATCTGAAATTCGATTAAATAACTGAAAATCATGTAAAAAAAACGATTTCAATGTACTTGAGGCCTAAATTTAAGCTCTAAAAGCTTTTATAAAAGGAGCTCGCAAAAATGGGCAATTTTAAGCAAAAAAAAAAGAGAATTTGAGCACCTTTTTTAAAAATGTGTGCACACAATTTGACACAGGTAAAACAAGCATAATTATGAAAAATCAACCAGATTTAAGTCTATAATAAGCAAATTAGATGAACTATGAAAAAAGACAATTGATAGAATTTAAATATTAAACACATTATCATGTAGAGATTTTCCTTTTTTCATTTCTTTTACACCTATATACACTATAAAAACTCTCCCCTCATTAATAATTTTTAAGCTATTCTCATATGAATCTTTGCATAACGATCTAGTAAAGTGAATTTATAATTACCATCTAGAATGCAAGTAATTTTATGCCAAACTTATATTCATAAATTTGAAATTCTGTAGCTTCATACCATTTCGAGGTCACATAGTTTAGTCAATCCATATGAATTGTTCAACTTGTCGAGCAGAACATCCGTTTTTGGTTTGTGTTATTTAAAGGAAACAAATTTAATAAGACCGCAAAAACTTCGAAATAAAAAAAAATATTTTTTCTCTTTATGAAATATTTTTCTTAGTAAATAAAATGGAAAATAATAACAAACGATGTAAAAAGTGTGGTAAACTCTTAAATGTTGAAAGTTTCGCACTGACCAGACATTTTAACATCTGTAAAAAATGTTATACTGAATAAGTTATTAGCCGTTATGAATTAAAAAGAGAGAGAGAGAGTAATGTGCGAATTTGGAAAATATGTTTATAATACATCTCTCAAAAAGCATAAAAATAATCAATTATGCAATACAGCATTATATCATTCAAACCGAAATCATGATAAATATACAATAAAATCATGTACTGTGTGTAATGAGAATAAATCTATAAAATTATTTTTTCTTAATAAAAATAGTAGCAACAAATATTCAACCACATGTAAAAAGTGTTTTAGCGATTATATGAAGAATGATCGTCATAATAACAAGTTAAATACGGTTTCCCAGTAATTTAGGCACTTTTTTATTTATTCAGTATATCTGTTTTTATCTTTTATTTATGAATTTTTCCCTTATAAATACAACTATAAAAATGGAGGCGTGTATAACAACTGTGTTGAACGTTGAGGGGATGAGGATGTTGAGACGTATAGCTAAATCTTTTAAAATAGAATATATAACTAGACTAAGGAAAACCGATCTAATTAGAACTCTTCGCCATTTTTATGCCACTGGTTATAGACAAGCAGAGAAAATTATAGCAGATATAAAGAACAAAGGATAATTTTACACATTTACATTTGGATGATGCAAATATCAATGAATTATACCCCAAAGATAAAAAATAATTAAGAAAAATATTTCCATTTTATAATAATTATTTTGTTAACAAAAAATAGAAGATGCTACAAAAGTAGAATATCAACATATCACATTGAAAATACTTTAAATTTAGTACAGCCTATTAATTTTTTGACTTCAGCAAAAAATATATATATATATATATATAATATATAATATATATATATATATATATATATTATTTATGAGATAATACACAATAATCTTAAAATATTTAGAGGTGTGAAAACCAGTATTAAATTCTATGCAAATTTTCATAATCAAGAAATTAATCAAATACAATTGTTCACTTTTCAATAACCCAATTTTACAGTATTGAATGCTGGAGATATTTTAAAAAAATTATAAATTCATAATACAAGAAATACTTACACAATTACCTGAATTTAAAAAAAGAGATTCTGCATGGGCTTTAGAGGAAATAATTGTAATGTAACGAGCAATAAATAAGTATAATCCACTAAGAGGCTCATCGTATATTGATATACCAGAAGTGATTAAAAATAAAAAAGCATGCATACATGTAAAGAATAATGATCAAAAATGCTTTCTTTGGGCAATAAAATCTGTGTTTCCAGTATAAAAAGATCTAGAAAGAATATTTAAATATAAAAACGTGGGGCTTGATATTGATGAAGTAATAGATAAATATGTATATATCCTATTAAAATTGATGGTATACCAAATATAGAAAATCAAATTGATACATCTATAAACGTTTACTCTACCGATGATAGATCCACCATATAAATTTACTTTATTTAAAAAATTATACAAACTCACATTACTGTTGGATTAAAGATTTATCGAGGTTAGTTTCAGCACGAAAAAAATAAACATAAAACTTATATATGTGATATGTGTCTTCAGTTAATCTATTTTCAAGAAAAATTAAATAATCATAAAGATAATTGTTCTAAAAATGAAGCTTAAAAAATCACTTCACCCCCAAAAGGAAAGCAAATAAAGTTAAAAAATTATAAACATACAACGAAGGTTCCTTTCACAATATATGCCGATTTTGAATCAATATTAAAGAAAATATCAACAACTAAACCAAATCCAATAGAAATAAAAAAAATGTAATTATTCAAAATATCCAATTTTAACAGAGGATGATATTGATAATGGCTTTTATAAAGAAACACTTAAAGAATGAGAAAATGTTTACTTGTGAACAAATAAATAACATTGATTTAAAATTAAATGATGAAACGTACATAATGAAATATCAATTACACGAAGCATATGGTTTTTGTCATTATTTTGTAACTTATTATGGTGATTATAAGTCCCCAGTAGTATATCGAGGTCCAAATGCTCATAAAATATTTATCCAATCAATAAAAAGTGACCTAGAAGTAATTGGATAAATATATTCACAAATTGAACCAATGCTTCCACTAACAAAAGAAGAAAAAATATTATATAAGAACTCAGATGAATGTACTGTATGTGGATATGAATATACAGATGGCAATAAAAAAGTGCACCATCATGATCATATAAGTGGAAAATTTATTAATCATGTATGTGATGATTGTAATCTACAATTAGAATTACCCAATAATGTTCCAAATTATTTCCACAATTTAGCAGGCTATGATGCGCATTTATTAATTAAACAGTTAGGATATTTTGATAAAATATAAAATTGATTGCAAATAATGAAGAAAAGTTTATAACTTTTTTTGGGGGGGGGGGGGGAACTTTAAGATAAGATTCATAGACACATTAAAATTTATTGCCACTAGTTTAGATAAATTATCATCTAATTTATGTAAAGATCAAATGAAACACGCACAAAAACATTTTCCATAAGAACATGTAGACTTAGTTATTAAAAAAGGCGTTTATCCATATGATTATATGGATAATTGGAAAAAATTAGAAGAAACAGAACTTCCACCAAAGGGCGAATTTTACAATAAATTAAATGAATCTGATATAATGGATGCTGATTTTGAACTTGCAAAATGCGTATGGAACCAATTTGATATTAAGAATCTTGGCTAATGCCATGATTTAATTTTTAAAAGTGGTGTATTATTGTTAGCAGATATATTAGAAAATTTTAGAAATTCACGTACAAATTCTTATAATTTAGACCCTGCATAGTATTTTACAGCACCAGGTTTATCGTGGAATACAATGTTAAAAATTACTAAACAACCACTTGATTTATTACACAATTATGATATGATTATAATGATTGAAAAAGGAATTACAGGCAGCATATCACACTGTTGTAAGCGATGTGTTTAAGCTAATAACAAATCTTTCTATGATCTTAATGGTAATGAAGACTCAAATTATTTAGCATATCTTGATGCTTATAATTTATATGGTTGGGCAATGTTACAATATTTACTATATGGTGGTTTCGACTGGGTTTGTTATACATTATATGAATTAGATTACTTGAGTGAAAAATTATTAGATTTTTAAAAACGATTCTGAGTATGGCTGTATATTAGAAGTTGATTTGGAATATCCAGAAGAACTGCATAGTTTACATAAAGATCTTCCATTTTGTCCAGAAAATAAGGTAGTTCCATAAACAAAATACTCTAAATTATATCAACTTTAGATAATAAACAAAAAATGTAATTCATTATCGTAATTTAAAACAATTTTTGAATTTGGTTCAAATTTACAAAAATATACAACATTATTAGCGTTTCAGCAGTCCGATTGGTTAAAAAAAGTATATAGATTTAAACACAACAATGAGAACTAATTGTTATAAGCTCATGAATAATCCAGTATTTAGCAAAACTATGGGGAATATTAGAAAGAGAGAGTTTATAAAACTAGTATGAGATACTGAAAAATGTGAAAAATTAGCATCAAAACTAAATTTCAAAAGAGGTACTATCTTCAATGAAAATCTTGCAGCCATACATATCAATAAAACAAATATAACATTTAATAAACCAATTTATGTGGGTATGTCAATTTTAGATATTTCAAAGAATTAATATATGATTTTTATTATAACATAATAAAACCAAAATATGGTGATACAATTGAATTCTGTTATGAAGATATCGATTCAAAAATTTATAACATAACAACAGAAGACTTTTACAAAGATATCAAGTCGATGGAAGAAAAATTTGAATATGAGAATATTTGTATATAATATTTGCATTTTTATTTATTTGAGGTATGTTATAAAAATGAGAGTATTTATAACATACCTCAAATAAATAAAAATGCCTTAGGAAAAATGAAAGCTGAATGTAATGGTAAAATAATGAAAGAATTGATTGGTTTACTATCAAAAATGTATGCTTTTAAGGTTGGTACTAAAGAAAATAAAAAATAAAAAGGTGTAAAAAAATGTGTAGTTAATAAGCGAATTACATTTGATGACTATAAGAATTGTTTGTTTAAAGAGAAAATACAATATAGAACAATGAATCTAATAAGGGGTGAAAAACATAAAGTATATACAGCTGAAGTTAATAAAAAAGCATTAAGTCCTTAAAATAACAAAATAATTATATTAGAAAATAAAGGATACACTACCATATAGATATCCAAAATAAAAAATTAATTAATTTTTATATAATTATATTTTTACACTTCTCTAGTTTCTAAGACAATGTCAATATCAGCACCATCAAAATAAATCAGTTTGTCATTTTCATCTCTAATTTCCAAAACAATATGATTAAATTGCTCATTATTAATTTCATAACTAACTGGATATGCAGGCTCATAAACTAAATAATATCTAAAACCAAAAAATTTTTGGTGATAAACTCGCAATTATTAAGATTCATCATATTTTATGAACGCGCCCTATGCTAAATTACAGTGAATATTTATTGTTTTAAATTGATAAAACTTTGTCCTTTCATTTGTCAATTTTTTTTCAAAACCAAGAATATCAAATGATCGATCAACCAGTTTAATATCTAATTTAAATTTGATAGATATTCTATTTTTTTACATTATCTGCTATTAATTGAAGATTATTTGGTGTAATTGGATCATTTGAATTTATAGTTTCTTTTAGCAATTCAATATCATATTGACCTCTTGGAATAGTTATAACGGCATTTTTATCAACAACATGACTAATTTTTTCTATTGTTATAGTATTATTATTTATATTTGTATTAAAAATTATGTATTAAAACTGATTAATGCGATCGATTTTTCATTATGTATTATATCATAATGAAGTTTTTCTTAAAACTAGAACAATTACTTGTCAACTTAAATACTTTATTATCCATTTATATAAAAAATTAACATAAAAATGCAAAAAACTGACTCGCATATTGGCGTTTTAATTTCTGAAGTGGCATCAAAAAATCTAAAAAATGTTGAATCATTGCCTGATAATAAACATGCAATAGTTGTTGGCCTGAGCAGTTGCGGAAAAACAAATTTGATTATTAATTTTATTTATAAAACAGGTTGGTTAAATTTTAATAAAATGTATGTTTGCTCTAAAAGTTTAAACGAACCTAAATATATTCAGTTACAAAATGATATCGATGAGTTAGAAAAAATTTTAAAATTAATGATATAGTGGCTCACTATTTTAATAACACTGATGAAATGCCCACTTTAGACAAGTGCAAAAAAGATTCATTAGTTATATTTCATGATATTATTTTAGATAAACCAGACATTATTCGCAATTATTTTACTCAGGACAGACATAAAAATACCAATGCATTTTATTTAGCTCAGACATATTCAAAAATATCTAAACGATTGGTAAGATATGCTACAAATTTGTTGTGTGTATTTAGACATGATGAAACCAACATAAAGCATATTTTTAAGTTTATTTTTGTCACAGGTGATATGACTTATGAAAAATTTAAATATATTTGTTCAAATTCTGGGATGAAGATTATGGTTTTAGTTCAATAGATTTGAGTCGACAAATAAAGTCAGGAAGTATAGAAATGAAATGAAAGACTTTAATAAATATTAAAGTTTTTGAAAACATGTTTATGTTAAACGAACAACACAATGACAATAACACAACAACAGTGAACAAATATTTAAATGGTCATTAAACATGATGAGCATTAGGTCATTGTATTAAATGAACAATAACACAAAGGCAATGACACAATGACGACAACCAAACGTTAAAACAGCAGTTAAACGTAATGCATGTTATGTTATGGTGTTTTTGAAATTGTCTGATTATTAAAAAATAAATTTTAACTCTTCAAAATGTTACCTAAAGTAGACATGGCTGTGTAAATGGCAGTTTTATTAATCAATTTGTTATATGAGTTATCAAAACCTAACCACTTTATATAATTTTTTCACCTTACGTTTTTAAAAAATTTTCGGCTAAATATTCATTTGAGTAATCAGTTTTCATAATTTCATATTCATAAAAACTACACATTATTTCTTCTCCATTAATATAATATATATAATTTAAAACTTTAATAATAGTAAATAATATTGTCGACCAATTAGCAGTATAACCTTTCTAAAAAAAAAAACAATTCAGTTTGTTCACGCGAACATTTCCAACTTTATAGTTTGCTTGAGTAAACACAAAATTTGTTTGCAATTAATGTTTTATTTGTTTATTTACTTCAATTGTCTTCGTTCCAATAGTTCTATGTTTTTAATTACCATATTCTTTCACAAATTCATACAATATATTTACCCACTTGTAGTTGGCGTTGAAAATAATTTTTTTCCACATTATATATTTTAAAGTTTGGTTAAACCTTTCAACACCACTAGTTTTTCATTCAGAAAATGGAGAATAATGGTTGATATTATAATTTTCCATAAGTTCATTAACTCTTTTATTATAAAATTCTGAACCATTTTCAGTTTGTATATTATTTTGTTTTATTTTAATTAATATTGATTCTAAACCATTTGATATATTTTTCTGTCTGCTATTTTATCTTTCATTGGTATAGCAAATGCAAATTTTGTAAAAACATAAATAATTGTCATAATATATTTGTAACCATTGTTTATATTTGCCATTTCTTTTAAATTACCAGTATTAATTTCTACAAGATCAATTTACCATAAATCACCAATTCCATATGAAATAATTTTTTGTGTTGGAAAATTATATTGCCCAGGTTTACATAATTCGTTAATCATTCCTACTCTCACATTGAGATATTTTTTTTAAGAATGTTGATTTTTTTAGAATTTTACGAGCATATAATTTTCTGAACTAATCGCCCATTAGTTGTATTTTCATTTTTTATATTATTATTCTTAGTGACTTTCTTACACTTCAAACACCAAGTGTTATCCATTTAATATTAAAAAAATTTAATCTTTGCATTTTAAGAATATTCCTATTGTAATAATCAAACCATCGTCATACTCAGATATTTGATTTTTTTTTAATTTTAAAGTAGAAAAAAAACCTACGTTAATATAAAATGGTTTACTCTAATCGTATTTCAAAGTTATACTCCTGTTTGTATTGCTTCAATAATAGGGTGCTGCTTATCGTTATAGGTGTTTAAAATGACCATGCCTTCAGTCGTGTTATCTCGAACACTGTCGTATTCTTTAAAATATACCAGTTGTTTGTGGAGTAAATTGCAGCCTTTTTGGATATGGTTACGAATGGTTTCGCTGCTGAGAATGGCCTTTGCATAGATAGTGGTCCCACAAATAAAAATCCAATGGATTCAAGTCTGGATAACTTGCAGGCAGGCTAACCAGTAAGCCCTGCACGACCTATCAATTTGTCCGGAAATCTTTCGTTCAAGAAATTTCTTGCTATTCTGCTAAAATGTGTTGTTGCACCATCATGCATAAACCACATACGACGTACATCAAAGGGCAGGTCTTCTAAAAGTACATGGTATGCATCTGGTGTGTGGGGAAACGTATGTAATATTGACTTGTTAAATGTCACAATAAGGAAAACGGGTCCAATGAGGATATCGCCTGACACTGAATTGTTGTTGGTGTCGCGATTCACGAATAACATGTGGATTTTCGAGCAAAATAATGTGTATTACAATAATTGATGATTGTATTTCTGTCGAATCCAGTTTATTTGGTAAATAATACGATGGACAGCAAATACTGATTACTGATAGACATCTGTTGAAACCAAGTACAACATTTGACTCTCGTAAAAAGGCCGTCTTAAATAACCCAGCAAACACAAAAAAAGGGCCAGAATCAGGCCCATAAAAATTAGCCGACAAACACCGGCCAGCCAATACCGACCTGCTGTCTTACGCGGGAGCGGCCTGATGGAAATATGGACTATCGACTGTTTGCCGACAGTGTCAAAAATACACTGTACTGCTACCAGTAAGATACAAAATGTATTCCGGTCCAACATACACAAAAAGTACGGGCCAGAATCGAGCTGGTAAAAGTTAGCCGACAAACTCCGGCCAGCCTATACCGGCCCACTGTCTTATGCCGGATGCGACCCAATGGAAATATGAACTTATGCCTAACTGTTGGCCGACAGTGTCGGGCCTGTGACGGCTGGATATTGCTACGAAGACGGTCCTGCGACGGCTGAATGTCACTACGATGCTGGGCCTGCGATGGGTGAATGTTGCTGCGATACCAGGCCTGCGATGGCTGGATGTTGCTACGACGCAGGGGCCTGCGATGGCTGGATGTCGTTACGATGCTGGGCCTGTGATGGCCGGATTTCGTTACGATGCCAGACCTGCGATGTCTGGATGTCATTAAGATGCCGGTCCTGCGACGACAGGATGTCGCTATGATGCCGCGCCTGTGATGGCTAATTATAGTTAAGATGTCGGGCCTGCGACGGCTGCATGTCGTTATTATGCCGAGACTGCGACAGCTGGATGTCGTTGCGATGCCTGGCGCTCAGCAGCATGATGCCCAGAAATAAGCAGTATAAGCAAAAAGAAATCTTAACTACACTATTAAAAATTTTAGTAATTGTTATTTCCTTTTTACATATATATATTTACTTCTCAACACATTATATGTTACAAAAAAAAAATTTTCTTGCCGATTGTGGGATTCGAACCTAAGACCCTTGAGTTGACAGTCCAGCATGCTAACCTATACACCATGGAATAAGTTGCTGATAATCTGCAGTAGCTTGAATTATATCTTGACACAAATCATTATAAAGGAATTATTCAATTCAGTTACAATATATAACACAATTTTAAAACACAGATTCTTTAAAAACTTTTTCTCCAGAGGCTTGCAAACAAAATAGTTATTGTTAGATTTGAATATATATGTTACATGGTTGTACATGTGAAAAAAATTTCAAAAGAAACAAATGCCATGGGCTACCACATGACACATATGTAATCACGAAAAAACATGCTAATGTTCAATATACAGTCTCAAAAAAAGACAACCCATTAACAGCCAGCTAACATCTTGCCTATTAAAAACACTTTCCAAAAGTTTGTCAGCAAAAAGGCATCATATTTATTTATTGTGATAGAGCCTTGTCTCGAAAACATTACTGGACTGGAATAAATAAGATAATTGCCAGCTTACCAAAATACCAAATTCCTGTACGGGAATCGGACCAGAAACATTTTTGAGCCGCTTGCAACATGTTTGCCTTGCGATATCATGGCGACATATTTTTGGTGATATCCATATGTTACCCTGAATAATACAGGGCACCATTGTCTTTTTAATAATGGCTACCAATCTGTCTCAAAAAAGATATCATGCCATTGTCAGATGGCTCTCTCTGCAACGACAGTTGCCGACAGTACAGATATCGGGCTGACAATTTGCCAAAATTTGTCCGGTATGATGTGTTTGCTGGGAAGTGCCTTTACTCATTTAACATGGAACGGTGATGCCTGTGGGACGGTGGAAATGATGGAAACTGGTTTTCAGGGGTTGTGAAAATGAGGTCTGGATGGTGGTTAACCGGTGGCGCCAGACGTCGGCGATACGCTGTCTAAGTGATGGTCGACTACCTCGATTTCGGGGTTGCAGGCCGTCCACCTGGACCAAATCGCCTCCCGATGGTGATAACTGATGACAGTTGACCTCTGCCCAACTGAAAATTACTCCAGATGAGTGGTGCTTGTTAAGCGATAGCCAGTAAATGACTATACACCATTGTTGATGGAGATATGCCTAACTCTTAACACTCGTGTCAGGGCTGTCAGGGCGTCCCACACATCCATACAGATCGAAACAAGACTGGTTACACTGAAAATTAGAACTCACGTATTGGTTAAGCGGGTATTATCGGGGCCTGTCCCCTTAAACGCATTATGCGATCATAAATAAACAACTGATTTTGAAAACACATTATTTATTATGTTTATGATTACAACCCCTTCTCTGAGGGTACTTGACACTAAACACGCTCTGCTATTAGGACCGGCCGTGCGGTGAAACAGTAAAGCATATTTTGACAGTTAAAATATTACGTTAGAATTGAGGACCCTGGGGCAATGCTGATCCACCGGGGAGTGGAGTTTGCTTTCTAGGCGACTAAATAAGAAGAATGTTCAAGACAAGTTAAGTCTATTGTTATTACATGTCCAGTTGCAAAATAATGATGGTCGCTCGGTATGCACGGGAAACACGCGGGAGCCTACCACATACACTCAATTTCCCTGACTTGCTGCACGCTGACTGACTTCCCACTTGGCGATGCGAACTTGCCTCGGCATACCCACACGTCGAGACAGGACTATTTTATGCCATGACTGGCAAAAACTAAACTAATGACTTGTTAATAAATAATTAGACCTCTTAAAAATTACATAAACACACTTGCAACATAAAAGCCTTGGGATATAATATGGACAAAACACTTGGTAGAAAACTGAAATAAATAAATAACATTATCTTGCAAAGAAATGACAGAACAATAAACACAAAACAATCATAACTACTTTAATTATCAAACACAATATCTTTAATTAGGCCTTAAAACATCCCAGTTCAATATAACTGGCCAAATTGTCTTCCTCCATGGCATCTTGTGTTTCTATGGCAACCACTGGCTGCACTGTGCTGGTGTGCCCTTGCATCTGCTCTGCGCCTTGTCGCTCTGGCGACCAGGTGCACACTCCACACACCAGTAGAGTGCACAACCCTGCTGCAGGCATTGCAGACTATGGCCGGACAAATGGTTTTAGCGCTGGGGTATATGGCACATGTCAACTCCCCCCCCCCCCCCCTTCCCGAAATTTCGGGACCGTTTGTAGGCCGTCTGATGTCATTGGCAGCAGCTCCAGATGCGAGCAGGCATGTGTGACCGCAGGTGACCGCCGCTCCTGTGACCCTGCCACACGATGCAATGCTGGTGGTTGTCCCTTCCTGCAAGGCAGCCCCGGCTGCCTGCATTGTTGACGTGTGGCGTGGCGGACACACCGTCCGCTTGCATGATCGCCGAAGGCACAGCAAGCTTCCAGGCTCACTGCCCTCGTTATCACCTTACTTGCTCCTGCTGTCTTCTTGTTGAACCCGCTACCTCTGGGCGCGACCTGGATGAACAGACCCTGCAACAAAACTTGCACTTGCATGTATGTCTGTCCCTTGCTTAATATACGTGTACACATATTCATCCTGCTGAATCACCTGCTAATGTTCATCTTGCTCCCCTTGCCTAATTACGTGCGCACATTCACCTTGCTCCTCTTGCTGAATGACTTATGCATGTTCACCTTGCTCCTCTTGCTGAATTAATTTCGTACTTTCACCTTTCTCCTCTTGCTGAATTACTTGTGCATGATCCTGAGGCATTATGGGCTCCCTGCTGGGTGTTTCAACACCAGGGGCTTCCTGTGCACCTTCATCCCACCTCTCTAGCCTGCTCTTGAAGTACCGATGCACCTTCTTGTTCATCTTGCCCAGTGCTGAACTCGTCAGTGGTGTTCCCACTCAGCTGCACCCCTAGTGGTGAGCTCTCTCTGGCGTGCACAAATGGGTCCCCTGTGGTATCTCCCCCCTGAAGTTCTGCCACAACTCGTGTCTCATCTCGCTCTTCCCTGAGCTCGTCACGGCCTATGCCTTCATGGGGTCGGGACACACCTGGACCGACCTCGTCGTCGATGGCACCCAGGGTTAGCCAGATGTCGTCCCGATGCACCCTCACCCTTCTTCTGCCCTTATGGATCGTATATGTGGTCTGCCCGTGCACTTGCAGCATGCGATGCGGCCCACTTCAACTCGCTGTTAATCCTGCGCAGAAATCTTTTCGTAATGTAGATTGCGGATGCGTCCGCACAAACACTGTTTGCCCTATGTGCAACTGTGGTGGTGGTTGGTTCGTGGCTGCCAGACACCCTGCCGCGCACTGATCTTGCCTTTGCCTTATTTCTTGCAAACACCTTTGCTGTCGTCTTCTCTGCATATCAGTACTGGGTAATTTGCTACTTTCTCCATGCTGTGGGCATTTTGCCTCTCCTGGAAGGTATAAATTGCGACCCAATAACACCTCGATGTGGTTATCTTCCTATCGCTGCGTTGACTCGTTTCTCAACATGTATAAAGTGGCGGGAATGTGGTACACTCACATGGCATGGTTGTCGCCTACACGTAGCCACAACTATGCTTTGATCTCCTGATTTCGATATTCTGTTGGTTTGGCCCTCAGGTGGTAGATAGCAGTTTTGGCATAGTTAATGCCCCATCTCGTACACAATTCTCTCCACTTCTTGCCAGTAAATTGCATCCCACTGTCAGTTAATAGGTTACGCGGAAATCCCCAGCACAGCAAAAATTGCTCCTCCAACACCTTCGCGATATTGCTCGCTCTTGCCTCCCTGATGGGGCACACTTCTGTCCAGCACGAGAAATTATCCATTGCAACAAGAAAGCTCTTGCTTCCCTTCGTTATAGGGTATGATGCAAGAAGTGCAACTTGTATTAAACATGCTGAACAGATGAGAGGCAGCAACAGCACCCTCGCATGCCCCGGAAACTCTTTGAGACAATATGTCTGGACCTGATGGATCTGATGGGTCTGATGGCTCGCAGAAATTTCTGACTGTCTGCTTAACACCAGGGTGTCCTGCCACACTGCCACAGTGCGAATAGGCGAAGACATGATCCCTCGCACACGTGGGGACGTACACCCTCCCTTTCCCTGGTTGTTGAAACGAACATGTCTCCAATCTGTTGTCTACTACGTGCCATCTTTCAACCAATGGCCTTCACAGCCAATGGCTGTGCACATTGTTGCATTTTCCCGTGCGCGAACCTGCAATTTTGTTGTGTTTCGACGACTTCCTTGTACATATCCCTGTTTAAGCCCTCATTGCTGGCGATCGTGATTTGTTGTATGTACATCTCTGTGACTGGGTCATGTGCATCTGGCAGTATAATGTCTTCCCATCCTGTCTAATCTCTGACAATTAACCCATTATTAAAGTTCCAAGACAACACATCTGCCAATTCGTTCTCCTTTCCGGGCATGTGCTCAACTATGAAATCATACACCTGCAACTGCAATGTCCATCGCGTTAACTTACTTCCGACCTCTTGCATGCTGTGTAGCCAAATGAGGCACCCGTTATCAGTCCAAATTTTAACCATTGGTATTTGAGGTACGCTCTGTACTTCCTGACTGCCCATATTACTACTAAACATTTTCTTTCGTTCACATCGTACCATCTTTCAGTCTGCCCTAGTTTTGTGCTTGTGAAGTCGATTACGTGCTTCTCCCCACAGTCGCCGACCTGGTACAATACTGCACCGATTCCTTCCTGGCTGGCGCCAGTCTGAAGGTTCAAATTCTTGCTGGCCTCGTAACACGCTAGTTTCGGACACAATCTGAATGCCTGCTTGATTTCCGTGAATGCTTTTTCCATCTCGCTCGTCCATTGAAGCCTCATTTGTGGTAACAGAAGTTATATCAAGGCTGCTGTGATTGTTGCGATCCTTGGAATATGTTCCCGTAGCCAGTTTTTCAATACCAAAAAATTTTGAAGTTGCTTGCGTGTTTGTGGCTGCAGATAGCTGCCAATTAGCTGCAATTGTTCCGTGTTCGGCAAGATCGACTACGTGGCCTAGAATATCTCAATCAAAGATGTGAGGCCATTTGCAAGCCTCTCCAGGACTACTTCTAAATTACGTAAATGCTCCTCTCAGCTCTTTGACCAGATAATTACGTCTTCGAGATACATCAGTGTATACTATCCAATAATTCCTTCCAGCTCATGCACTATTGTTGCCTAGAATGTTGCGGATGCACACTTAAATCCAAATGGCATTGCGCAAAATTGAAAGCACCACCCATCTGGGGCCGCGAAAGATGTTTTCAGCCTGTCGTGCAGATTTACCAGCACTTTCCAATATCTGCTTTTCAAATCCAAGGACACTCAAACCTTTGCCTGTCCTAACACATTTAGTGCATCCTTTACACTTATATACGGCGGAAGTGCGCTGAATGCTACTTGATTTAGCAGTTGAAAATCTATGCAAAACCTCCATGTTCCGTCCTTTCGTCCATTCGTCGGAGCTAACGTAATTGTGGAATTGAATGGACTGTCCGTCGGCTCGATTACGCCATCATCTAGCATTTCCTGTATCTGCTATCTTGTAATTTGCATTTGATGCTGTAAATAGCCTCGTGGATTAGTGTGAACTGGCTTCTCATCTACAAGTGGTATAGCATGTTCCGCTCCAGTTGTACATTTCAGTGTATCATTCCCTCCAAATATGTCACGGTGTTCATCAAGTATGCGCTGAAATGTGGCCTGGTATTCGCACGGGACCTAGTTATTGAAATCTCCTGACTTGGCATCGCGTAGACTACCCATCAGGCAGCAATCCAAATTGTACACAGTGCGTCTTTCTTTCAAGCCAAAATGTATCCTCCTTGCGGCTGGTTCCACAATTGTGTGCTGTTCGGTTAACCAAGGTATCCCCAAAATAGCTTCGTCACATGTATCTGGTGTGACAATGACAGTTGTGGTTGTCTCAATGTCGCGTACTTGAACTGTCACTACAACCTGTCATATGGCCACACTGCAATGCTCGTTCGTGGCCAACCGAATCACGTGGTCTGTAGGCGTTACGTCCTGCTTGCATACAAAGTGCGGTCTTATGAAGTGCGAGGCTGCAGTGTCAATTAACGCATGGCACAACTGACCATTGATGGAAACTAGGATACTTATAAATGGTGCATGACTGCTGCTAATATTCTGTACGAGTGCTTGCTGTGGAGTAATTTTGTGTTTAGCAGTGTCCGAAATTTTGTGGGCGGGATGTTGGAAGCGTCCGTCCCTATCACCACTGCAACCCGTTTCCCTGTTGTTTACGTGATGCAGCTTCCCTGATATGTTTCACAAGTGGGTTATTCGGGAATTTGTTATGCCAATGATACTGCAGCATTGGACAATCTACATGAATGACTGGGTGGATAATCCGAATTTCATCCCTGCTGTTGCGGATTACTATTACCTGCTTCACTTCGATAAGGTGGTCTCTGACCAATCGATCCTGTTGCTCCACTTCCCTGCCGCTCTTTCTTGTACATGCTTCCATGTGCTTGCTACTTGTACCACTTTCCATGCTGTTGAACATTGTACTGTTTACAATGCATTGGTGTACTATGACTACTATAATGTGGTTGAAAATTACGTGATGTACCAAAGTTAGGTTATTTTACTTTCTCATATTTTGGCTCGTGTCACCATTTTGTTCCATTCTATCCCAGCAGGATGTTTCATGTGTCCTCGCTAGAATGATAATGTGTGCATTAGGTCCTCAAGTGTTACATTTAACAAAGGAATTAAAGCTGTTCTAAACTCTGGCCCAGCCATTTCTGCAATTACTTCTAATACTCCACGTTCCTGCAAATCTTGATAGAAATGTTTGATAAGTTGGTTTTTATGTGTTATGAAAGGAGTTAAAGGCTCACCCAGTTGTTGACCTTCCAGAGTCAACCTGCTCTGGGCCTGTACAGATGTGAAAACTCCTCGAAATCTGCAATGGAATGCAAGTCTAAGCTCATCCCACTTAAGTCCGTAGTGATTGAGTGAAGCCCACCAACAGCGCAGGACTCTGGAGAGTTGAGCTCCGATGCAACTGGCACATTCATCCCGGCTGACGCCGTATTTCGTGAGACGGGATACACAGTCTTCACAAAGGCTGCTGGATCTTCCGTTTCTGTACCTGCAAACGTGGGCAACGTTTGAAACTTCGATGGTGTTTTCACTGCGAACGGTCCTGGCAGATGTGGGGGTTGGGTAGGCTCCGTGGTTCTGCTTCGAACTTCGTTTCCCATACCTGCTGTTTGTGGTGTCATTGTTACATGCGGAAAATTTGGAAAATTGGGTTGATAATTGGGCACTGTTATTCGGTAGACAGGTTTAGGGAACATGTGTGGAAGTGGCGGGAAACATTGTGTGGGTGGTGGGTACATGTGCGGCGTGATTGCTGGGCCAGGTTCGGGCGGCGAGAGTTTGTTTACACATGCCATTTGCGTGGCAGAAGCGCGCGACATCTGGGCTTTGCTCTGTTCTCCTTCCCTACTCTGCTGCCATCCCACTACTTTGCTTTGTGCCTTTGCTTTGTGCCGCTACGGCTGACACATTGTTAGTCTCCTGTACCATTATGATCTGTGAAAGGTTACTGTTCATTTTTACAGCCATGCCATTGTCCCAATGTCCCAACACCCGATCAAGTGGGGTGTCTGTGGTTCAGTTTTACATGTGAACTACGCCCGGTTTGAACTTATTTGACATAGTGTGACATGATAAACAAACAAATGTAAGTTCCTCAACTGAAATCTGCTCTGTGCCACTGAGGCATTCCTTGTGATATTTTACATCACACTGTTGACAATGAAGTACTGTTTTACCCTGTTTGTTACACAACAAATTATCACAGTATTTTGGAAAATTCAAATTTGGAAAATATTCTTGTTCAGACTTTACCTGTGTTACGAAATTTGTACTGGTCTTGTGACGGCATTGACAAGTGGCATTGTTTGAGGTTAGTGACTGTTCGTTGGTTACCATGGGACGTAAATACTTAGTGCACCACAGTGCTGCGTACTGATCAGTTTTCCTGCTAACCATAGTTGCTTTGTCAACAAACACACGTGCGCGGGAGAAGCAGATGACTGACATGGTCACGTAGGGTTGGGGAAGAGGGATTGCCCTCCCTTCTCACAGCACTCCCCTCTCTTGCAGCTGGCCTGCCCATGCAGGGTTGATGACCTGACGCCGCAGCTGACATGCGATGCTTGCGAGGGGCAGCTGGCTCTCAGTGGTGGAGAGTGCAGGGGAACGGGAGAGGGATAGCCTCCACCCCATCGCTTCTTCGCTGCTGCCCACCCTTCAAATAGTGTGGCATCGCTCATGGCGTGGCGTCACCTTCTGATTGTCGACAGTGTTCACAAGCGTCCCAAGCATCTGTGTGGTGTCTCATAAACATCCCGATGCTGCCTTCCTGTCGTCCACACACTGCTGTGGGCAGGAAATTGTGGGGAAATTTAATTTCCAGGAAAAGTGGAAAATGTTGGAAAATTTGCGGAAAAATTTTGGCTGGAAAAATTCTTAGGCGGGATATTTAGCCACACGGAAGGGTGACATAAATGATACCTGTGGGATGGTGGAAATGATGGCAACAGGTTTTTAGGGGCGGGGAAAGTGAGGTCTGGATGGTGGTTACCTGGTGGCGCTAGATTTTGGTGAAACATCAAAGTGATGGTCGACTTCCTCGATCTTGGGGTTGTGGGCCGTCCTCCCGGACCAAATCTCCTGCAGATGGTGATGACTGATGATTATTCACCTCTGGCCCATTGAGAATTTGAGAATTACTCCAGATGAATGGTGTTTGTTAAGCAATAGCCAGTAGGCCGACTATACACCATTATTGACAGAGAAATGCCTAATTCTTAACACTCGTGTACTTGGGCTATCAGGATCACCCCACACGTCCGTACAGATTGAAACAAGACTGGTTACACTGAAAATTAGAACTAATGTATTGGTTGAACGGGTATTATCAGGGCCCGTCCCCTTAAAATTATGATTCTATCTTAAATAAACAACTGACTTGAAGACATGATTTTTATTACGTTTACATTTACAACCCCTTCTCTGAGGGAACTTGACACTAAACACTCTCGGCTGTTAGGACCGGTCGTGCGATGAAACAGAAAAGCATTTTCCAGCAATTAAAACATGATGTGTTAATTTAAGCTCCCTGGGCAATGCCAATCCACCGGGAAGTGGAGATGGCTTACCAGGCGACTAGATAAGAATGTTCCAGATGAGTTGATTCTACTGTAATTACCTGTCCGGTTGCAAAATGTTGATGGTCGCTCGGCATGCGCAGGAAAAATGCAGGAGCCTACTGCATGCACTCCCACTCCCTGACTTGCGCGCTGAATGACTTCCCACTCGGCGATGCGGGCTCACCTCGGTTTACCCATGCTTCGTGATGGGACTACTTTATTGCATGACTTGTAAAAACTAAACTAATGACTTGTTAACAAATAAATAGACCTCTTAAAAATTCCCTAAACACACTTGCAACATAAAAACCTGGTGAAATGATATGGAAAAAACATTTGGTGGAAATAATGAAATAAATAAATACACGTTACATAGCAAAGAAATGACAGAAAAATAAATACAAAACCATCATAAATACTTTAATTAGAAAACACAACAACATCTTTAATTATGCCTTAAAACATCCCAGTTCAATATAACTGGCCTAATTGTCTTCCGCCGCAGCGTCTTGCATTGCTATGGCAACCACCGGCTTCACTGTGCCGGTGTTCCCTTGCATCTGCTTTGTGTGTGGTCGCTCCGGCGACCGGGTGCACAGTCCACATAACAGTGCACAACCCTGCTGGGGGCGTTGCAGACCACGGCCGGACAAATGATCTTAGGGCTGTAGTACATGGCACACATCAAGGGATAAAATAATTAGTAGGAAAAATTATCCCCATAGAGACGTTTTGGTTCTCTTGCATTACATTCTGCGAGCTTATACATAAAATACATGTCTGCCATTTCTTGGTTTGAATTATTCAATATCACGCCATACTCACACTTTAACTTTGAAACAAGGGCTAAAAAAAAGGCTATGTGTTTTATGAACTTTTTCCATTGATTTATTTTCTCCTGTTCACAGGTTAAGTGGTTCCCACAATTATAGCTAGATACAAGGTACCCTTTAATTATTTGAAAAGAAATATTAGTTGGTTCCTTATATCAAACACACGTATGTGTGCACTCTGAAACGAAAACAGTTAAAACTGCATAGCTGTCTAAACTACTCCACTTGAATAGTAAAATTCTACTGATCATTTGGTTGCAGGTATTCACTGATTTAACAGCGATTTCTACTGATTCACTGAATTACAATAACCTAGCTGTAAAACCTAAAGACATTCCACTGATTTGCTAGTATATAATTGCTCATTAACTGAAGATTCAGCAAAACAATAATTTATTTTACTCATTTTGATTTAATGTGTATATGTCATGTTTAGTGTAATTTGAATCCCAAAGGAGGTATCCGCCTATGAAAGTGGAGCTGAAAAATGTAAGTTAGAAAATCTCTATCTCGACTCTATTACAGGATATTTGTTAAATCTTGAGCTAAGTAGGGGGCCATGATGGCACAGCATCTAGATCACTCGTATTCCACCAAGGCTAACTGGGTTCGATTCCCGGCAGGTCGCTCCCGGATTTTCGCATGTAGGAACCATGCCGGACTATGTCGCTGGTTGCTGCCCTTGAATTCCGGTGCTGCTCCATACTCAACTCACTTCACCATCATCAGCTTTCAAGAATATGTTGTTAAGAGCCACCCAAAGCTCTTCACTCCACTCGTCCTGTCACTTAAAGCTGGTTTTTGCTCCTTTCTCTAAGAGGGTTAATAATATATGTTAGGAGGAAGTGGTGAATACAGAGCTATAGCTAACGTATAGTTTAGTTAATATGGAAGGGTGTGCGAGGTGTGTGTGCAAGGCTGAGTAGAGGTACAGGGTTGGATGTGTATTTGCAGGACAGTGGTACGGTGCCGCCGTCGTCACCGGGCGGCTGGAAGTGGGGCAGCTGGCGTATCCCCAGCGAGCACCTGCCGTTGCTCGTGGGCACCATGTGCGGTGGTGCCGTCATTCTGCTGCTGCTCATCGCCGCTATTGTATGGCGCTGCTGCATTGTGCCACGCCGCGACAAGGCCTACTGTGAGTGTAGCCCTCATCCCTCGGCCAACGTGCCCCTTGACACTCATGGGGGGGGGGGGGGTGTCGACGTGGTCGTTCCTGCCCAACACTGCTACCACTTCCTTTACGACCACCCATATCACTGTGTGTTTTGGAGTTCACAATTGGTGGTTTGGAGTCCACCATGGGTAGTTTATAGTCCACTCCAGGTGGTTTGGAGTCCACTACAATCAGGACATCCCATGGTCATTATTCTGTTTTCGATATAACCATGTGACATAAAACGCGCACGTGCATGAGAGGAAGGTCATTCTTGCTGAGATGGCTGCCCAGTTTGAATATATTTTTTTTAGTTTTATTTGGCTTTTTAGTGCTCCCAAAAAGCGACTAAGCCTTGGCAGCTAAACACTAGAGATTAAGGATATGGGGAAGGACTCGGCCAGGAATTATTAATATGGAACTCGCTTCATTTATTTCAGAAAACCTGGAAAAATTGAAATCAGGATGGCCATTCCGGGAAATAACATGGGTCCTTACGAGTGTGAATCCATTGTTTTACCACTGTGCCACCTCGCACATAAATGGGAGCCACAGGTGTAATGAATGAGTCATCCCGAGGAAACCTGTATGAACTGTGTTTTCATCAAATTTACTACCTGCATTGAGAAATACCGCCCAACAAATATCGGTTCTGTCGGTGCGTGCATTTCGAAGCACTGGACCAGCCTGGATTTGAAAAGTCTACAATGATATTTAGATTGGTTTCCCTCTGTGTCCAATAGTCAACTGCAACACTGATCTCGTTGGGGAGAACTATTTTTAGAACTACACCAATGTTATCCTAGTATAGGAATGTTAGAACCTCGTGGGATAGTCCACGACTTGGGTGCAACCAATAGAGATTGAATCTATAGTAATATGCCAAATGAGCCGACGGCTGTGGAATAAGTAGGCATGAAGAGGAATGGCGGTGCAGTCTTTTCGAGAAGTAAAGTTGTTCGGACTAGAAAATTATTGTTTAAAAAGTGCCAACCTAAAAAAATTGTCAGTAGATATGTTATCTTTACCTGAACATTCACTGGGCTATTAAGTATAATGTTAGCAGCGAATTGAGGAAAGTAGTCTCAAATCTTAATCTTGTTAAATAGCTTAATTTTTAAATACATGGTTTCTGAAATCGGTTAGTCTACGTTTTATATTCGGTAGAGCATGAATTATCGTAACGGTGACAAAAATTTCTAAAAATTTCAAAGTTCAACTTGATATTGACCATAGTCTAAAGATGAGGCAGAATGAACTCGCTCGCTGTGCATAACCAATCATCCATGTCCCAACATTGAACTGCTTTTCTGCCATAACGACTTGCAAAAATGGCATAGTTTGTATTTGAGTGTAGATCATTCTTTAGTAAAAAAGTTCTTTCAGATGTTTGTATACTGTTCTAACACATTTGTAATGCAGTTAGATTAAATTATAATTGGTGAAAGTATTTTATTCATATAAAAGTGCTTGTAATTTGAAAATTAAGGTATAAACACACACATTCATCACTGTTGACTATGCGACTGAGAGTTTTCTTCTTTTGGGGTAGGTCAATGTTGGGTAAATGTACAGAAGATGAATAAGCAGTCTATCTCATCTTTAGTCTACAATGTTGACTATGAATGCCAGTGATTAGGTCCCATGGTGTTGATAATGTTTGTCTTGTGAAAGGAAATGGAAAGTAGGCCGAAATAAGACCAGAAGTGTTTGGCTAACTACCAACCCATATAGATTGTCTCTGCTACCACCGTTGTATAGTTACCAGTTGTACTGTCTGAAAATTTATTACTAACGAAAATTATGATTCCATAACCATACACTATTGTTTGTGAAAATTGCATTACCCAGAAATACTAGCCCGAATGAATCCAAACTCGGAGAATATATGTAGAACAGTGTTTCAGCAATAAGTGATTACGACTGCAAAAAGATGGTGTTCACATAAGCCCAGCAGCTGCCTCTCGTGTGTGACCGGAAAGGTTAGTGTTACGCCAAGCTCAATCCGTGAAGAGCCACCAGACATAGTGAGAAGAAAATTGCTGTAATATTTCAAATCAACAACTCCCTGGCAGCTCATACATCGAGGATGGCTCATTAAATAAAATCATATAAACTATAAAATATGAAATTTATATTTATTGATTATACTAAGTTAGCCTGCCTATAATGGCTTACAAACACAACTAATTTAGTTTACATAAAATACAATAAGTGACACTGGACTTGAGAGTGTGATGCATCACAGCAGCCTCTCCACGCCGAGAAGCAAAGGAACACAGACTTACCTATGTCATTTAACAGCATCCCACTCTCGAATTTGGCAGCTTTAAGTTGAAAATATGGTAGGATCAAAATGCAAACAAAATAACAAGGTAATACTTAAAATAAAAATGGCAGGCCACTGTAATGACACACAGCAATGCAAACAAGAAATAAAATTAAAATATGTGTGAAAAATGGAGGAGGAAAGATCACTCTCTTCCACCTCACTCCATGCATCCACTCTCCCTCCTGCGCAGTCGAGGATCACAAGGAAAAATGGAAGGCGGAAAATCAGGGATATCTGGGCTAAAGTGTGAGGGTCTAGATGAGAAAAACAAACAGATACCCTAGTAATATAACAATAAAAGTAATAATTCTGATTTAGTGGCTAGTAACAATCACATAGCGCAATTACTAGTGCAATTGCTTGAAAAAATATTAAATACTTCAAACACCATACTCGAAATTAAAACAATGTACATTCATCATAAGAAATTTCCTGATCAACTAGTCACAAAGACAGTAGGTATACCATAGTAATTTCTAATAAAGATATACGAGGAATTAACTTACAATTACAAGCTACAACTATCGACTAATACTTTGTCATGTTCCCTGAGAACTGAAAGGTTTTCATCAGCAGCATCACTTGGCTGCTCAGCTCATGCACAGACCGGATCCCAGCAATTTTATGGCAGGCAGTACCTCGGGGATCTAGACCGATCTGGAGCCAGACATCACGGAACAAAATCTTTTTCCACTGGATCCTCAAGTATCGATCTTCGCCCTCCTTCAGTAGGTATGCTATCAAATGTCGAGATGATGGAGCTTCCTAATAGGGATTTCACATCAACAGCCATGCGATGAGCGTAAAAATCATATGACACAATATAGATAGTGAGGAAATGTTTGTACCAAAATAGCAACATTCCCCAAGTGTCTTCATACTATATCAAATAAGAACAAACTAATAAGTTAGTATCTGCTCCTGAAGATCGGAACTACCCAATAATTCACTTGTCTATTTTCAACTGTGCTTAGGTTGCATTCGACTCTGAAAACGACAAACAGACTGCATAATCTACATCCAATGTTGTACTGTATTTTTTATGACTAATCCCTTAAGGATGCAGGTACTCAAGGCCGATTATCTTGTAAAATCACTTAAATTGATTCACGTTAAATTTCCCCACAACTTGCTGTTATTTTCACCTACTAATTCTATCCCATTCTCTTGAATAACATTCGAAATTCTGTAAGGCCCAGATAATACCGGCAGTAAGTTCTTTGTTTTGAACTTAGCGTGGTTCTTACATTATGGACTCGAACCAGTACTACGTCACCCGGAAGCAAACCATCCTCCCTTACTAACTTATAATGTTTTCTATCTTCGGACGCCTTAATAAATCGCTGCTTGCCCAGTGCTCTAAATTCCTCTGTAAGCGCCTCTCCATTTCATTCGATATCTTGATTAGAAATATCCGAGGTCTTGCCTGCCCAACAGGAAAATGGTAGACTTGATACTGTACCTTTCAACATCTCTGTAGGCATTTGGCCAGTTAATTCATGTATGATGTTATTATGCAAGTATTCAATAGTAGGCAAATAGTTACTCCAACTTTTTTGTTTGGGGTGACAAAGAATATGTAGCATACCCGCTAGCTCATGCATGAATCGCTCGCTTGTATTCGACTGAGGATGTCTCACAGATATGCTGGTAGGCATGATTCCCATCTTAGTCAACCCAGTCGACCATACTTCAGAAGTAAACTCAGTCCCTTTGTCTGTTAGGACTGTTATCTGCTTACCCATATCTTGTACAAATTTCTTGCATTTATCTAGTGCGGCTTTTGCATGCACTAACACAAATAGTTTGATGTATTTAGTGAATACATCTAGAAACACAGGCACATATTTCGTTCCTGATACGGGCTGAGGGAGAGGTCCAAAAAATCTGCTGCTACCAAACTCAATGGAAATTCTGGCAGAATTGGTTGCAACATGCCCTATAAATGGTCTCCGGAATTCTTAAGCTTTTGGGCAAATTGCGCAGGAACGTAACTCCTGACAGATAGTGCTGCTCATTGAGGGCCAAGAAAACTCACGACGAAGCTACACTTATGGGCTCTGTAATGTTCGAAAAATCGGTATAAGGTTAAGATTACTTCCACTTGCAGCTCCACTGGGAGTATCACTTTCCACTCTCTTTCGAACGGACTCTGTTTAACAACTCAAGCATATAGTAGTCTTGACGAGGTGATTCAGTACAACGATGCACATGAATATTCTGATTTGGCCACTAACAACTTGTTATGTATTTTGGTACATCTTGCATCATTTTTCTGAAGTTCTTACACTTTTGGTATTAGTCATGCAGTATAAGGTTTGCCTCAGTCAATACTGCTAGAACTCTCATTTCTTTGGTCTTGGTAGTTTCTGTTGGCTCGGGTTCAGACAACATCTCAAAAGGTACTCTGCTTAAAGCATCGGATTCAATATTGCCAGGGTCTCTAATGTGTTTTATTTGGAGATTAAACTCTTGAATCCACAGTGCCCATCTAGTCATGCAACTTCCCAGTATTTTTCCGCCTTGAGGAAAGTGAGTGCTTGGTGGTCAGTAAACAGATGTATTTTTTCACCAAGCAATAAATCCATGAACTTCTGTAAGGACCAGATTATTGATAAAGTTTTCCTTTTAGTAGTAGTGTAGTTTTGTTCGGCATTGTTTAATGAATAACTAGCCATGGCTACTGTAAGTTCTTAGCCTGCTTCATTAAGCTGTGCGAGTCGGGCACCAAATCCGTAACCCGATGCGTCAGTATACTACCAATATGGACGACCTTCTACTGGGATACACAACACTGATACACAACATACGTTCCTTAATTCTTTTAATTCTTTAAAGGCAGTTTCGCATTCCTCTGATCAATCATATTTCGCTTCTTTTCTTAGCAGTGCTAATAGGGGATTTGATATTCGTGACATATCACTGCAATATCCCCGATAGAAACCAACATTTCCCAGAAAGGCCTTTAACTGCCGAATGTTGTTAGGAACATGAAATTCCTGAATATGTTAGTTTGCTGGGGTCAGATCGGATTCCCTGAGATATGAGTATATGTCCCAGAAAATAAAACTTTAGCATGGCAAAACAAGGACTTGCTCAGTTTTAATGTCATTTTAGCTTCATGCAGGCAAGCGAGAACACGGTGCAATTATATCAATGATCTTGGAATGTATCGCTAACAACTAGAATGTTGTCTACATAGCATCGCGCAAATGAACCACATCTAGGTAAGAGCACACTGTCCAGCCACCTTGTAAAATCTGCCACAGTATTTCACAGGCCAAATGGTAGCACTTGAAAACAGTACTGGCTGTGATTGAACAAAAATGTTGTGTACTTATGCGAATCTGGATGGACAGGCAACTTCCAGTACCCATGGGTAAGGTCCAAATATGTAAGAAACTTAGTTGCTTTAGACAGTCTCAGATTGTACTCAGCATCGGTAAAACTTTCCCTATTCTTAACAGTAATATTATTCAGATATCCGGCAGCCAGACAGAATCGCACATACCCATCTTTTTTGCGCACATGAACTATAGGACTGCAATATGAACTACCTGCTCGATTAATAATTTTCCATTCCAACTTTTTACTCAGGTAATCATTCGCCGCTTCAGCGAACGCAGCTGGTACTTTAAAATGGTTTGTGGAAGAATGGTTTATCTGTTGTCAGTGTAATTTTTACTTCGTACTTGTTGCATCTTCCTAACTTGCCGCTAAACACAGAATAATGTTGCAATAACAGATTTGCTAAGGATTTTCATTGCACATCTGCAATTATTTCTGCCTGCAATACTAAATTCCGAAACTACATTGGCAGCGTGTCCGAAGTAACGTGCTGGGCAGCACATCCCATTCAATTCTCTATGGTTGACATTCGATGCGAACGAACATCGATATTTCCATACTTCCATTTTGTTGGCTTGAACTCAGGAATGGGAGTATTCTCTCTGGTCAGAATAACACCGCTACCAAAATCAATAATGATAGAATATCTACTACGAAAGTCGATTCAAAGAATCAGAGGGTAATCAGACTCTTTTACTACTAAACAAATAGAATTCTTTTCGTCACCGAGTTTTTATGTTCAGCAGAGCTTGGCGGTTAATAACTCGACTGGCTCGTGAGGTTACTGCGACAATTTTTAGTCTAGTCACTGGAATCATTGCAATTCGAACACCTGGCTTTCATTTACATAAATGAACTTCTCAGAAACACAGCTCACTTTTGCACCACTATCAAACAGTGCTAAACAGGGGCAGCCATTCACCAACACCTCTACTTCTGGACACAAAGGATCTCGAGACGGGGCATCAATTTCCTCATATTATTTCAACAGAAATTCAAGTTCATCTTCGTGCAGATTAATAGTACAAATATACCGACTAGGTTGGGCAATCTCACATTCCTGCACTCCAAACCAATCATTGCGAGCCGAAGAGTGAGTGCTAACTTCCTCGACTCGACTCGACTAGTTTGTCTTCTGTTTAGAGACGTACAAAATTCGGTCATAATTTGCTCGTGAGCTAATAAAGCACTTCTGGCGAGGGCTGAACGGAGCTGCTGACGGATTTAACTCGGCCTCTCGAGCTTCTTTATCGTTTGTAACTGGTTTAACAATGGAATGGGAGTTATACGCAACTGTATCACCCTGCTTATTGCGACCGTGTCACCATTTCCTACTTGAATCTTTATTTCATGGATGTGTGCGATCAACATCGGTTTGGTGACCATTTCTACTCCTGGGTGACAACCACGAGGCAGTTCTGCATCCTTCAGAGGAATTTCCTTGCGATTCCTTACCCTGGTGTTCGTTCCTTTTATACCTTCACCACCCATGCTTGTGGTATTGTTTGTCGCCATCCAAGCCTTCATTAGATGATAGTTCTGGATCACTGAATCTAGTAAAATAAGACCTCTTCGCATCATTCACTGATTGCTTGTTGCGGCGGAAGGTAGATACTCTATAGTTACACTGGTGAGCAGAAGGGACTAAATTGTCTCGTTGCTAATCATCAGAACCACATCTTTGTATTTCCTCTAATTTAGCATACAGCAATAACTTGTCCCTGAACTGAGAGTGAGGTAAATGTCCTACCTGCTCAATTCTATTGATATCTCATAGGCAACTGCGACAGTATCATCATTTAGAACTCCTCGTCTGCCAGGTCTAAATGGCGTGTGAACTCGTAAATTTGAGTCAAATGAGATTCCAAGGAGTTACCTTTACCTGGGTAAAATCTACCTCTGTGAAGCTGAGCCCTAAGGAGACCTTGAACCTCACGATTCCAATAAGGTCTCTCAAAGGCCTGCTTGAACTGTTCATAGGTTGAAATTGTTTCCTTTTTAATTTCCCACCTATGCTGCACACTATCTTTAAGTACTAAATCCCAATATTTAAATTTTTCACAAATACTGACCTTCCACATTGTGAAGTAACTATCTAGCCTTAGTAGGAACGAAATAGGATTTTCCAAATCGTAACCATGGCATTCAGGTAGTATTTCCATAAGAGATCGAGGATGACTGGAGAGCAAGCAACATTGCGTAATTGGAGGGGACTGTATTTTAATTCTATCCTCAGATATATCATTACCAATGGTAGGAGGTTCTAACCGGAGTGAAGACACAGCATTCTCTAACTAATCACATCTTTGGTTTATTGACTTTATTTGTGTGAATGCGTTTTTAAAATCATTCGCTTCCGACACTACATGAGTGAAAATGTTTTTAAGAGAGTTAATTTCAAAACTTGCTTTATTACTACGAACAACAGTCATCTGTAGCAGCTAGAAGCCGATCTGAAATGATGCTAATCACATGATTAACTTCCTCTAACACTTCACACATGACATACCTTTTAAAAACTGGCTGTTGGGACTGCAATTCTAATTTAAGCTAATTTTGTCCAGCTTCCAACCTGGAGTGTAGTGCTGCTTGTCCGGTCTGTAACCTGAACTCAACTTTGGACACTAGTTCTGCTTGTAATGCATCAAACCTGGACTGTAGTTCTTCTTGTCCGGTCTCTCACCTGAACACAACTTTGGACACTATTTTTGCTTGTACAGCCTCAAATCTGGACTGTAGTTCTGTTTGTCCGGTCTCAAGCCTGAACTTCAGTTCCGCTTGTCCAGTCTTAAATCTCGACTCCATGCTTTGTAGCATGTCCAAAACCTCCTGTATCGGGTTTGTATAACTGGTGTTGTATGTATAATAAATGACTTTGGGGGTATGTGACCCTGAAAAACAGATACTTCTCTCAGTGCTTCGGCATTCACAACATCGCCCTCTCTAATCGGAAATACTCCCATCAATACCAAACTTCTACCTCGGATTTCCTGCTCAGGGTTATTAAAATTGCCAGCTAAATCATTTGAATTTTCGTAATTTAATGAATGTGGTAGCTTCTGGTTATCAGCCATAATTATATCAATGGCAAGCAAGTGATATTGGAATTCCTTCGCGAGTTAAAAATTTTATAATATATTCCTTTTTTTACATTCTCAGGCCCCACTTTGGATGCCAGCTGTACGGGAACCAGTATTTATAGGCTCATCTGTACGTTTTAAATAATCAACTTTATGTATTCATATATATTATATAATATGTAACTCTTAAGATTACACAGGTAAGCAATAAAATAATGATTACTCCTCGGCTAGAATCATTCTTGAGCACTAACATTCAGGACCACTGCTGTGAAAGAGTGATTCAGACCACGAAAGAACACCTGCTTTGATATTTATAGTAAATAGACTTACCAGCTGATTGGTAGGAATGTTGGTTGAAGCCAGTATTTAAAATGATAAATCATATTACATATTCCATCTGGCTGAAATCAACTATAACATTAAAATAAAAATTAATTTCAATTTTGTAAAATGAAAATTGTTGTAATATTCCAAATAAACAACTCCCTGGCAACTCATACATCGAAGTTGGCTCATAGAATAAAAACGCATGAACTATAAAATATAAAATAAATAATTAGTGATTATACCAAGTGGCACTGAAAATGGTTAGCCTGCCTATAACAGCTTACAAACACAACTAATTTAGTTCACATAAAATACAATACGTGCCACTGGACTCGAGAGTGGTGAATCACAAATAATGAATAATTACACACTGTATACACGCCCATTTTCTAGCATGCCCACTCACGACTGAACTGAAATAGGTAATATCTTTAATTATACCCCGCCACCATATTATAATGCAACCAAGCGCTGTTCCGACACAGCTGTTTCACATCTCTGGTAGCCGCACAACCCAGCACACAAGACAGTGGCCACCTGCTCAGCGGCGATGGACTGAATATTTCGCCATGCTGCCGCTAGAAGACAGCATCAAACAAGGATCTCTCTTCTCTCTCTCTCTCTCTCTCTCTCTCTCTCTCTCTCTCTCTCTCTCTCTCTCTCTCTCTCTCTCTCTCTCTCTCTCTCTCTCTCTCTCTCTCTCTCTCTCTCTCTCTCTCTCCTCTCTCTCTCTCTCTCGTTACATTCATTTAAAAAATGCTTGATATTGTAGTTACATCATTTCTAATATATTTGTTTTCAAAACTATAAATAAACTTGTGCCTTTTTCTTATTTTCTCGCACATTATGTAAATCTTAGTCAGAAACTACTGGCATGTGCGACATGGGTTACTGTAGGAAAAATTCGAAGGGCTAACCAATATATTGAACCATGTTCATATGCAAGGCGAATATTTATTTTAAAAGTTCCCATTATATCAAAACTGTCGGCGCGAGTGACATGGATTTCTGAAAGGAAAATCTGAAGACCTAAACACCATATTGGATCATGTTAGTATATAAGGTGTGTATAGGTGTAGAGCAGGGAAGTTCAGGAGCCATGCAATTCGTGGTTCAAGAGCAGTAGGGGGTAATTGGATTTTAATATTGAAACAAGCATTTACATGTAATGAATAAGTACTGTGAGTATTTGCATAATTAATATGTACATGCAAGTAGTATTAGCACAATGAGTAAGTAGCGATTGTAAGTACATGTGTTTACACATCGATCGGCGAGACACAGCTGATGATGTTGGAAGCTTAAGGGTAAGGGCTATAGGGTTGAGTGTTTAGTCCTTGGGTAGATACCCATCGAGAACACTTAATTTTTAATTGCATAACAATTGATAAATAAATTCACGTAATTAGTATTTACACATTGAATAATCAGCATAAGTACACCCTAAATACACATCCTACTTAGGTCAATACTCACTTCCAACTGATCTATGATTTGATATTATGCATAACTTATATGATCGTCATGTTGTAATATCAAGCTCACTGCGGATAGGGCTGGACAGACGTTAGTTATTTTCTGATCAACTTTCGAAGTATAAGGAAGGTCTGTGCTCCACCCTCTGTTAATTCTTTTTTTTATTTGATATATAATTATATTTAAAAATTAATTAAAACCCAAATGAAACACTTGCTTCACTCAAAACATGTTTTCCTGTTATGCTTGAATTACGATAATCAAATGCCATTGGTGTTTTGTTAACAGTAAATATTTTGACGTTACCTTACTTTTTTTCTACATTTATAAAATAAGTTCAATTTCAGAAATTCCACCAAGGATAAATACGTGTATAGCAGTATAAACCTTGCTTCATCTCCCAGTGAGACTAAGCTTTGCTTAATTATATTTTTGTAATAGGTTAGTTCATGCTTCGAATTCCACTAAAGTTAAACGTATATATTAAGATATTACTTACTCTGCTCTCCAACAACGTTAATTACATTTACACTGACACATTCCTTGATTAAATTCCCAGTGATGGTAAATACGTGTATACCAATAAGTAATTGTATTTCGAGAGTAAATACAGAGACACATAGCGAGGAACTACACATCCGTACAGCTCGAAATATGTATGCAGACACATAAAAAAAAACTTAATGGTTGCATGAACCCCAAAAATATTAGATGTTAATTAATACATAAAATAACTGTTTAAATAAAATACACTCTTTATCAAACACTGTGTTAGAGATGTAAATTTAGTATTGTGAATTAACAAACATGCCGACGTCATGTAGGAATAGTTTCAAAACAAGAGGGACGTGCTTGCATCTCTAGCAGACTTCTTTCCCGAGGGGGCTTGAGACTCGTTATTTGTTTCTACTCGATGGGCCAGAGTGTAGAGGAGATTACTCTAGTGGCAGACAGGAGGACAGCCAGCCACTCCGTGAAGGAGAATATGACGATGAATGGAGGGGCGAGAGTAGTTCCTGGGCGAGAGTAGTTCCTGCAATTGTTGCTAGGGGTGCGTGCTTGCGACACACCAGTCCTCGTTCAGCCAAACTGGACACCTTGCAGAACGAGACAGTGCTGAGAAAGGCTGGCCTTCATGTAACACCGCTCGATATAGTTTCGTTCTTACAGGCTATCACGAATCGATAGAAAGTCCTTAGATCTTTGCCATAAGTCTTCACACATACTAGAATAATTTTTTTTTATAATCTTACACATATTTTAATGAAGTGTGTCACTATACAAAATAATTATTTTTAAAAACCAATGTTTTTTGCATGGTTCTGCATATTATCATTAAAAATAAATTGAAACCCTTACGCCAAAATACACTATGTACCAAAAAGTAAGTGGGCACCTCAGTGTAGGACCACTGGTGTTTGTCCATGGTAGCATGAACACAGAGGCCTGTTCTAACATTCTGTATAACGAAATGCTCCCAATATTGTGGTGTTTGTATGGAAGGGACCCGTGTTAATTCCAGGATGACAATGCCAGGTGGCATGTTTCAAGGGCTACTATGCAGTGGTACGCTGACAACCATTTTCGCCGATTGGACTGGCCCGCCCAGAGCCCCGACCTCAACCCTATAGCCGTCAGATTCAATGGTCATTAGTTGGATTATGGATGCTCTCGGGTCGCACCTCGTGTTGTTTACTTTCCGTCGTCCCAACGTCTTCGTATCGAGGCAGAGTAACACCCGACGGTCTGAAACGTTCTCACATCACACTCTTTACTCACCACTGTCCATGATAGTTGGTGTTTTTATTATCAGAAGTGCCTGAAGTAAGTCATTTTGAGCTAGTTAGAAAACTTGTGTTTTGGCGCGAAGTATAGCACAGATCAGTTTATGTGGTTACTAGTGAATACACTGCCTTTGAAATGCATAAACTTTGCTCACGTACTGTTTTTTTTTTTTAATTTCAGCATTTAAAAGCATTGCTCAATAATCACTGTTCACATTACATTGCACTTTCATCACTTGCGAAGTTCAAGTCAATGTTTATTTTTAACACACTATCAACACCTGTCGATGTCGAAGTAAGGGTGAACTTAGGGCAGCGTAATATTGTGATTTTAGCACATTGCCTTTCTAACACCCAATTCTACATCATTCCTCTAAGAAGATCCTAGCAACAGCGTATAGAGATGGACATGTTGCAGGGACAATAACCCCAGTGTCTTAAAATCAGTTGAGAATATAGGCAATCTAATAGGTTATACCATAAATGAATTCATTTAGAAAATCAACATCAAACAACAAGACAACTTTCAATAACACAAAACATAACCATATGCTGTGCAATCAACAATCAAATAAATATAGATTATACAACATAATACACAGAACACTGTTATTATAAAACATAATAGCAATAGAACCACAACAACATTTAGTGTCGTAACCTTCGGAACATACAGAGAAGAATCGCATGGTTAGAAGATAAATGTCCAAACATAAGATTCCTAAAACAAATAAATGCGTTCCCTGTCATCAGAAAGAGTTGAAATTTAAATATCGACAATGGTGAGTACCAACCAATATTTGTCCCGTTAGGAGTGTATATGTATTGTACGTGTGTTTAAATCCTCTCAATGTTTAGGCCATGAGCTTAACTTTTGTACGAACTGCGTGTATTAGGAACTTATTATTTCTGTGACTTCGTGATAACATATTAAGTGCCTTTGCCTTCCTTTCTCCCCACGAGCAGTTTTACTGACATTCATGCCTCAGTAACTTAAATTTCTCGCTGATTAAAACAGTAATTATCATTTCCTGCGACTGGCTAGAATTAACGACGACTTGCTATCTAGGTTCCTTATAAACTCAGGGCTTAAATATAACACGGCGTAAATATAACTCCAACGCATTCAGTCGTACACACAACTGTACAGCTAAATCAGTGTAACTATTTAATTATGCTTTACTCTACTGGCATAATTGGGCTCGGGGTAACATAAGGCTTCAGCTGGGTAGTATTGTATTTACCTACAGAATTTCCTTCCACATCTACAAGTTCGTAGCAGTTATCTCGAATTATCTTTGTTACTCGGTAAGGCCCTTCAAAGGTTAAAATTAACTTACGATTGTACGAAATTAAGTAGATATTAGTTTCATTGCTCGAGCATGAAACTTGCCGTAATTTAAAGAAATGCATTGCGTCATCTTCTAAGTCATAACAATATGGTGTTCCTAAGTAATTGTTTGACCAAAAATTGTCCAGTGTAATTAATTATTGCATTCTGCTAATGAAACTGTGTGGTTGGTTTAACCACGCCACGAGAGTATTTTCCCAGATTTGCAATGCATTTTATGTTTAATCGGAGACAACCTGTTATGCCAGTATTACATGGTTATGTTTAAAAATTCTTGTATTCATAGAAGAATGCTGATCGATTTTTCCGTAAATCTTCACTTACATTACGATGTCAGTAATTCATCACGTATCTACGCATCACAGTATTCTTGGTCTAAAGTGCGTGTTACGTAATATAACGATACGATCAGGAAGACCTGGGTCATTGTACAAGTTAACCTTTTTGTTATCTTGTTTGTATATCTCTCTTGTTAAATTTTTAGTTAATTTTACTGTTGTCGATTCGTATGTGTGTGTCTGTAGAAGAGACTACTGTCACGTGTAATGAAACTATTATGTCCAATTTATTATCAATTGTATTCTTCTAGGAAGTTATATAATAGCAAGGTACTAGTTTGTATACATTGCATTTTTGGGAATTTTTGGGGAGGTTTAAATTTTATTTACAGGTAATCAGCAGACATCACATAACAAAGTTCTTAATCTAGTAGTGACTGACAAGTATTTTGGTGACTGGTGTGTAATCTGAAAAAAAAAACCGTATGCTTGTTTACGTCATACTCGGTTTATGCGAGGACACAAGCCTTTTCACTCCATCGATCTTCTCTTGATCTTGGAATGTTGACAAAGGGGTGAGTTTGGTCATGGACTTGACACTTCTATTTCCAACTCGCTAGGCGTTAAAAATTACTGAGCTTGTCTGATAACATGAGTTAGGCGCGGGATTGTGTTCTGCGTACACAGTTGTTGGTCTTATCATACCACATGTACTTTGCTTAGCTCCAGCTTGAAATATATGAATACCTGAAAATGAAAACCGAAACATTGGTCTTCTTGATATTATTAGTTTTTGTAATTAATTCTAAATAAAAGTTGTCATGGCATTATGCATTTTCACAATTGCTGTCCATAGCTGCAGTGTTAAAAACAAGGATCACTTTATGAGATGTAAATAATGATTATAACAAAAAACGCGAAAAGTGAGTTGCTTGGATGACTTATATGTTGATTTTTACACAAGTCCATTGAATAGTTTTGTTTCTCGATTACTCTTCAGTGTGCGGAAACGTAATTTGCATATAAGTTTTTAAGATAACTAAAAATATATGTGCAAAAACTTTATGTAAAGTACCGCAATACCTAAGAAACTGTAAACACCCAGGTAGTATCATTGTAATGCTATTAAATGGTAAGGTATCTTAGCGTTTGCTTCTTTACATGTCTGTGATTGCAGTGTATATAGTAAAAGTAGGCTTTTAAATTTTCGTTTAAAACATTTCAAAACGTTTTTCTTGCCGACAGACAAAGCTGCCTAGAATTTCAGAATGCGTATTTTGTGTATACGTACGCAGTTAAAAAGCACTTTATACTAGCTTCTGAGTAGATATTTCTGATTGTAGTCTGCCCCCATGGAATCTTTTGATATGGACTGGGACAATTAAATGAATTGAGTTAGCAATTTTCCCGAAAATTTGACTTCATCTTACAAATTATTGTTCAAGATTGTATTTATACCATTTAATAATAAATAAAAAATAAATTTTCATATTGCAGAACGTTGAAAATGCGTGTTGCCTGTCACACGTTTTATAAATAAATGTATATGTGCTTAACACAGAAATGTACTTATTACTTACTTGTGCCACTTCTCGGAATTGCATAGCCTTCTTGGGAATCAAAATCAGTGCTCCAAGAATAGGCAAGCTGCCTTTACGAGCCTGACTTGGATTAATTCACGGTTAACTTAACAATTTTCAAGTGAATATTTGAAGAAGCTTTTTGCCTGAAACGAATTATTGTGATGCCAATACTGACTGACATGTGCAAAATGAAATAAAATCTTCTGACGAATTTCGGGTACAGGTGCATCACGATAATATAAGTTGAAAACATATAGATGACATGTGGTAAAGAGGAAGTCAGTCATGAGCTACTAGTTTGAAAGTGTTTAAGATGGAACACGGACTATACTTTTGGGTAGTGTGTAAATGACTACCGCAAAACCTATCACTGTCATCAGATCATTTAATGGAAGTAATGTGGGTTTGCTACGATCGTTTTTTTTTCTTTTTGTTATATTTCTTGTTCGGGAACATAATTTCTTATGACAGAATATCCTGTATACCAAAATATAAGGAAAGAAGGTCATCGTATATTACTTCTCTAAAACCTTCAGATTTTTTTGTTAGCAGTTCATGCTTTAATTTCAATATATTTTTCCAGTATTTGACAGATGGGGTATATCGCATAACATTCTATCTTACATGGTCGCGGCAGTTGCGGGGAAAGGATCTGATTTACGAAATATCTCAAACAATTTCAGATTAAATCATCATTTGATCTGTCTTAATATCGGCTTTGTACGAGAAGACTTGCGAGTATTGAAAAAAAATTTTACCACCAAGCCTCATATTTTGAGAAGAACAGGAGTTGCCACCTCATTATAGCAGTAAATTAATTGTTACACACTAATGTATTTAATTTCAGCATAACATAATTTTCTCCATATCAATTAAATTAAAAACAACTCGCCTTTAGGACACCCTCCCAATGCCGTTCGCAAGAAAATATAATGCAAACGGTTAAAGACTTGTGTTTTCCTCAACTTCTGACTTAGATGAGTTGCACGCCTGCAGTTTTTTTGCCACGAGAAACAATACATGTCCATTAACATACACATCCACCAATATAAGTGGTCGATGCCCAGATGTGCTATCACACACATATTCATTAGAAAAGGGGGGGGGGGGGGTGTCACACTTTCCCCTAGCTGCCGCCCCTTGTGGTACAATTCGGAAATGGTAGCATGACTTCCAGGCTGTCGAAAACCGCACCATTTCTATGTCACGCCATTCTTTTAAAAAGTTTTTATTAGTAAAATTTTTATTTTCCTCCGCTTCTCTTTGCATAAGTGTGTGCATTTTTCGCATTTCTTTTTTCTTTTTCTTTCAAGTAAAATCTCTCCTCTCCCACCCTTGATTAAGTAGTGTTGGTCGATTCTTGGAAGGTGAATTGAGGGATTCGAGATTTCAATTTTTCGAGTATAATGAGAGAGTTTTTGGAAAAACACACCTCTATAGGTGTCCGAAAATTGCCACCATTGAAACTTGTTTGTGCAAGATTGAGAGGTTGGCGCGATCTTGGCTCTCGGGGCTTTCCATTGCCACAAATATGGTTTACTATCAGAAAATAAATTTCCAACTTAGCACGTCGTCATTTACAGTTTCCGGCGAAGCCAATTGCATTTCTGCGGAAATGGTATGTAGTTCCATACTCCATATTAGTAATTGCGAGCCCAAATAGCTTCATTTCCACGTGAATACGCACTGCGCCCTGATGGACGAGGGGACATTAATAATTTCCTGTACGACAGTCTGATTGCGATGAATAGGCACAGAGAGACGGTAATTTGATCTCAAGAGGAAATTTCCACATGGCACTTCGGAATGTGATGAGGGTTCTTGGCTGTGTGCTGGCGAGGTAGTCGTGTATGGCACAGAAAATGTATTTGCTGTGTACAGTACTACCGAGGAAAATTTTTAGCTAACGAGTAGTGAGTATTTAATTGACAAATTTGTGCTCCGTATTTGGATGTATTTGCATGAAGATGGAAATGTAATATCAGATTTAGACAAGCGCAAAGTTGTTGGTATAAAATATAAATTTTAATAAGCAAACTTCATGTAGTAATACTACCTTTAAATGCGTGTTAACAGAGGAAAATTAGAGCCTGAGATGTTTTGAAATGTGAGATGGGGAATTAGACAAAAGTTGACCTTGGCCTACTGACCTAGTGAACTAGTGACCTTTGACCTACTTTTTGATCTACTGACCTACTTTACAAAATTTGACCTTTCCATTTTTAACACTGTGTGGCTGAGTTCTGCTATTTTTTCACTTCTGATGACCTAGTTTCAATTTTTGCATATCTGGTTATGACAATACCGGTTCAAATCCAGATGAGTGCATTAATATTTATTACTGGACTCGGGACTTCCAGGTTCAATTCCCCGCAAAGGAATTTACGTAATTTTTGTGATTTTTTGGACTTACGGGTTCGATTCCCGAGCGAAAGAATTAATTTTTTTATTCCTGGCTTCGATTCCAGGCGAATGCAATTCTTGGAAATTTCTATTTTTAACACATGCATGTCTGATGCAAAGCACTGACTTGACGAGAGCTGTTTCGTATGTATGACCTCGCCGACGTCCCTCGCTCGACTAATTTTCGACGAATGCTGCACGTCGGCTGATGACATGCAGTGACATAATCGTGTAATGACATAATTAACGTACCTATGGCCTTACATAACTGACGAATGTAATCATTTATTTTTGAAATACCGAGTTCAATTCTCGAACAGGATACTGATTTTACTGTCGAATTTGATAAAAATTTATTTTTGAGTTGGTTATCTGGTAAAGGAATTTAATGTGTTGTTATTTATAGATTACCGACTTCGAATCTCGGACAGAGCTATTGTTATTATTTTATTTTTGAATTTAACAAAAAAATTAATTTTTTGGCTTTTGTTCCTGCAAAAGGTAATTAATGTAATGTTATATTGGATTACCACCTTAGATTCTGTTACAGGGCGGTTAATATAATTTTTTTTTTGGAATTTAACAAAAATGTATTTTTGGTTGTGTTCCTACCTAGGATAATTAATGTAATGTTATTTATGGCTAGCGACTTCAAATCTCTTACAGGGCAAATAATATTATTTTATTTCTTGAATTTAACAAAAAATGTGTTTTTTTTTGTTTGTGTTCATGCTAAGGGTAATTAATGTACTAATATATTTGGACTACAGTCTTCGAATCTCTTACAGGGGAGTTGATATTATTTTATTTTTGAAGCTAACAAAAATTAATTTTTTGTCTTAGAATCCTGCTATGACTACTTAATGTAATGCTAGTTTGTGAATACCGGGTTCGATTTCTGGCAAAATCTTTAATATTATTTTTTGAGCTTGGGAAATTTAACTTCCGGGTTCAATTCCCGGGCATAATTTTTATGTTAGTTTTTTGAATTTCCGGGAAATTGCGTAATCACAAGTGAGAACTTATGAGAGATACTTCATATATATGACCTCGTTGACGTCCCTCGCTCGAACAATTATCGACGCATATCAAGTAAATTAATCAGAGTACTGATTGGGTTTTCTCAGATATTGCTCGAAGGTCTCGCCTTTGACATTAATTTTTAAAATTTTATAAATATTATGATTATTTTTGTTTTAAACTCTATGTTTTGTATAAAATGGTCGAGATCCTAGGAAGTCGTTCAAGGACATTGTTAATACTTTACATTATACAAACTGTTTCTGAACTTGTCAGGTTGGTTGAGCGGTCTAAGATGTTGTACTTCAGCTCTACTTCCTTGTAAAGGGGGCACTGGTTCGAATCTCGGACCCGTCAAATAATTTCCAGACATATATTGAGATGGTCAACATACACGAATTGTTCTAATTGTGAAAAGAGTATATAAGCATGCATAATGTAAAAACCGACGTCATTTTGCCAACGACCGTGGTGGAAAACAGTTCGTTACAAGTACATTAATCTACTACAATTGTGTACTCTGCTAAAGATGTCATCAATGTTTGAAGACTTACCATCAGCAACATCGACATCAAGGGTGTCTGAAGAGTTGCTAGAAGCAATACAGAAATAAGGTTACTACTGTGGAAATACTTTTACTACAAGTCACAGTGTATGCCGAAATGAATGTAGTCACTGCTTGTTCAGCCCAGCATACAAGGTGTTCCACTATGATAATTGCGATGCTGTGTTTACTCGCAGTGATAATCTGTCTAGACATAAAAATATGTGTAAAGGAAATGTTTGTTGTTCATAGGGAAGTGAGTGCAAGTATTGCAGCAAAAATTCATGACTATGTCTAGCGCTAGACAACATGAATATAATAACGGCCCATTTGCCATCAGCTACAAGACCTACACATGTGTTAACTGCAATCCTGTACATGCGAATAACCATACCTTGACTACTCGCAATAAGATTTGTTCTATAAAATTAGAGTAGGCCTGAAACAAAAATACTTTTGTTGAATGGAGATAATGTTTGCTTGTATATATGTAATACTATGTATTTTCGATTGTATGGAAGATTATTGTTTTTATTAATTTTATCATCATGTATACATTTTATCCTAGCATTAGATGGAAAAAATGACAGTGATTTTTTTATTTTAATTGGTTTAGTATTAAATTATGAGTACGGAAATGGTGAGTAGGGAATGATTGAAGTAATGGTGTAGGGTAATTATAAAGGAATTACGAGACTTTTTTATGACAGTATTGTTCCGGTAAAGAGTCATCTATACACAATGGAACGGGTTTTTTTTTTTTTTTTTTTTTTTTCATAGGAGTACCTATTTGATACGAATGTTCTTTTAGTATGGGTTTTGGTTACCATCAGATTGAGTAATCCGTTCATAATGTGTGCTGGTGATGTTAGTGGGTAATGAATGGTTCTATGCTTAATATGCCTTTGTCTGTATAGTGTATCTATAAGTTAATATGTATTCTTCAGAAGAAAGCTTACAGCAAGCTATGAACTCACAACAAAGGTGATGATATTTTGAGATGGAGTATCTCGATTTGTGAAAGTTATGATCTCATGAACGATATTGTCGCAGTGAGTCTATTTGGAAATTGTAACATGAAATGAAACAGTGTGATATTTGCTTCCTGGAAAATCGGGTAAACTGTTAGACATATTTCGGACGCAGGAAAGAGGTCGTATAAGGAGATAAATGGTCCACATTTCGAATATCAAGCTCAATTTTGGATAATTTTTAACGAACTTCGCATGCAAATTTTTGTTTTTTTATTTATGTACTTATACGTAGCTGCTATAAATATTTCAACAATATTCATCGGATAGATCTATCGTGGGACCCTGGGTTCGAGACTTGAAATCATAAAAAAAAAAAAATTTTTATTTTCTTTCAGACTTAGAAAAAAATTACAGTAATTTTTTACAGTATTCATGCGTGCCTGATATAAAGATTTAAGTGATAGCCAAAGGGTAAATACTGTTTAGGGTTCTAAGTACGAGATCCAAAAATATAAAAAAAAACATTAATTTTTGAAAAATGATTTTTATAACTTTATACCTTAAGTAGATATATATGTTATGCAGATGTTGATTGTGTAGATTTCCTAGATAAAGCACTCACCTGTATTTTTTCCGTGAGTGAGACCGTTCCTCTTCTTCCAGAGATGACGATAGACTGATGGAGGGTTGGTTGGCTGTGTATAGATAGTTCTTTGTTTGTTGATGACTTCTGATAGCTTGGTAGAGAGACAATGAATGCTGCACGGGAGTTCTATACAGAATGCTCTGGGTTTGGAAAGGTATATAGTTTAAGTGACTGTTGTGTATTGCATTACAGCATGGTAGATATATCCATTGTGCATAATATCAAATATTTGGAAGTTAGCTTTCGTTATGGTAAGATGCGTACTTAGATGGTTAGTTATTTAATACATAAATACTATTTATAAGTGTTTTGACTGGATGAGAAGCAAGGAGTACGTCCTTGGTCTTTGCTCGTTGTGATTCATCGATCGATGGGTAGTTGATTTCAAGTCAATACATTCATAGTACTTGCATTTTGATATTCATTACTTCTGTACTCTGATTAATTTATTTGATATGCTATTAAAAATCGAATTATCCTGTATGGTTCTGGAATCACAATATTTATACTACTTGCGTGTATTTATTTAATTATATGTAAATAGTGTATCTTAATATACATTATTTGTTATGACACTCTTCAGAAACGTTTGAGAACTTCTCAGCTAATCACAACACAGTCTTTCTAGAATAATTGTAAAGGTGCATACAGGTTTGGTGTGGTTATGTAAAAAATGTTGTGTGTTTGGTAAAGATCGTCTTGAGATGTACGGTAATGTATTAATGTTTTATCAGTCTTCAATATTTATATTGGTAATAAATATTTCAATATTGCTTGTAAGTTAACCTTTCTTTACCTAGCACATTTGAGTGTTTACCGGTTTTGAATACAAGTTAGTTGTGACACGTGGGTTATTTTAAGAAAGATGTGGTTTTTACATACATACATACATACATACATACATACATACATACATACATATATACATTCACACATACATACATACATACATACATACATACATACATACATACATACATTTATTCACATTTTCACAAAAATAAAAAATCATGACATCACTTACAAATTTGTTTGTACTGTCTATTTTTCGTATTCCTTTAGATAAGCTTCAAAATGGTGTCTCAAACATCAGATGGTGGTGTTTTGCGTATATGCATGTTGGTTTTGGAGGGTATATTAAAAAATATAAATTTCAGTTTTTTGCTCTTTTGAGTGTTATGAAGAATAGTTCTGCAAAATGCAAGTAAACCCGGTGAATGTCGATAACGACACAGAAGGTTAGTTTTGGAAATTGTGTTATTTTTAGTTGTAAAAATTGTATTTTGTAATGACAAAAAATCGGAAATAAAGTATTAGCACTAGGCTCAATGTCATTTCGATGAATCGGAATCCTTGGAATTTGTGAAATAAAATATTAAAAAATATAATTAAGAAATACAGGCAAAAACCTCAATCTTGAATAGTAAGAAACCGAGTCTCATGCATTGTGATAAATTGTAGATAGCTTAAGCTAGCTGCGAGAGGATTGATATCACCAGCGACATTAATAATTATGAACTAATATGTTATTGTCCGGGTTTGGTTCATAGTTTCTGTTTAATTCACTTTTGCTATGAAAAAGCATTAACATATAACTTATATATATATATATATATTATGCAACACATTTCGCACTCATTACTGACAACTGGGTATAAGCCATAATACCACAAATATAGTGACTTTTATTGCCAACATACACAGTAACGAACCAAAACCTTGTATTTCTTATCTAAAGGATAACTTAGCTAATTGAATGCTCATAATACAGGTTACCATCAGATAGCTTAACTGTGGAATAGCTATTCCACACATTTATGTAGAGATCGTTATACAGGCCCTAAGTGTACTTGTAGCTAAACTATAACTAAGAAGAGCCGGGGAAAAACGGGCATAGACACCGTAAAAACCCAGCCGACAGGAAATAATTCAAAATTATTGCATGCATTAAATATAAATGCTACGGGAGAAAGAAGGTTGGATATAATTCTTTATTATTAGTAGAGATGAATAAACTAGTAGAGAAATGGGCATTGTTGTTGTCTGGGAATGGCGCTGGCTTAACCAGAGTGATGCTTCCACGTCACTCTGGTGAGGGAAGTGGCGCAATTGTGCCTCTTCCCTCGGATCTCCAGTAGACCTGAAACACTAAAGACAAAAGGGAGTGAGCTGCCAGTGAGTGTCAGCAGGGCCAACACTTACTGTCTTTTACCAGATCAGAAGAAGATAGTACGAGCCTGTGAAGAGAATGGAAATAATTAACTAATTCTAAATTACTACCTTAATATAAATTACAATATTAACATATGTCCTCGGGGACATGTGTGTCTAATTCTAATGCTGTGCTACCTCGCAGCGAGCAAGCCTCCATAGCCATAGGCTGTAATGGAGTATATTTTCAGCCATAATGCTGCGAGTCACGTAGCTTTGCTAGAGGGAGGAGGGGATATTATAATGAAAAGAGGGAAGGTCTCTCACCAATTGTTGCAGAGAGCCGCACGACGCCGCAAACCCCTGCAGGAATGCAGAGACGGCCTTGGAATCAGTGCAGCGCAGGACCATACGTATACAGACAGCGGGCTGGAATGAGAGGTTAGCCGAGCTTCACTAATATCATAGAAGTATCCTAAAATAATATTAAATGCTATTAATTTAATTAGCACTTAACCTGGTCTGATTTCTCCCTTCAGGATTTCTCAGATTTGCTTACGGCAATAGACTTAGGAGTCTGCGCAAGTGCTATAAGGAATGGCATGGCAGTGTGCTACTCGCAGATCTACGGAGGTCTATGCGCTAGGAGAGACTTAGGTCGCTTATAGCGCTGTGTCTCGTCGATATCATAGTCCTCAAGGGCTGCGATAAGAGGATTTGTATGTTCCTCATTGGGCTCATAAAAGATTTGGGCCTGTTTGCGAATGACGTCTTGCAGCATTTTTTGTTTCAGTTATGCAGGCAAGCATTTGATTGGGACATAACGTAGTGCATGTGCTGCTAACCTAAGGCATTTATTTTGCACTGCTTGCAATGTTTGTAAATGACTTTGTGCTCAGTATGCCAACGCTGAGGCTGCGTAAGTAATGATGGGTCGAATCATGGACTGATATAAAGTGATCCCATTCTTCTGTGACAATCCAGAATTGCGGTTTAAAAGTCGATAAAAAGCAGACATGCGGGCATAAGCATATTTTCGCTTTGCCTCCACATGGCACCGCCACGTCAGCTTTCCATCCATAATGAGGCCTAGGTATTTTACCTCGCCTTTAAAAGGAATGTACTCCCCAACGGGAGTAAGTTGCTGGAGATTAGGAGGAATGTTTCGGCGCGTGAAGACGAGTGCCTTGCATTTACCCACGTTTATTTAAATTTGCCACGGGCGAAAACAATTTTCCAGCTCAGTGAGCTGTGCCTGAGCACGCTGAATGGCAAGTTCAGCTCTGCGAGACCCGGTGTAGATGACCGTGTCATCTGCATAAATTCTTAAATTGATATGCCAATTAGGTGGGCGCGGAATATTGTGGGTGTAAATATTGTAGAGGACTGGCCCAAGAATGCTGCCCTGGGGGACTCCGGCTCTAATAAATTTTTTTTCGGAAGCCGCTCCTTCCATGGACACAGTGATCGTATATTTAAATAGGTTGCCAGAATTTTAATGTAGAAGTCTGGAAAATTCGTTTGGTGCAATTTGTAAAATAAAAAAACTTGAAAAAACCTGTTAAAAGCGTTTTCTACGTCCAAAAATACCACCACATTATAATGGCGCCAATTAAATGTGTTGGTCACATGTTCAGATAGCTGTACAAGCTGGTGTACAATTTAATAAATTTTCCTAAAGCCAAATTGCTCATTAAGAAATAGATTTGACTCGCGAATGTGACCGTATAAGCTGCGCCGGAAGATTCATTCATGAATTTCAGAGAGCAAACTTAGCAGACTGATGGGGTGGTAGTTCTGTAATTGAGTCTGGTCTTTACCCGATTTGGGAAAAACAATAACATAGGTACATTTCCAGGGAGTGGTAAAATGAGCAAGATTAAATCTTGCATTTATGCACTCGGCTATAGCCTCAAACATGCTGTCAGTCAGCCGCTTCAGAACTTAGCCTGGAAGGAGTCGAACCTGGGTGCTTTACGGGGCTTCATTCATTTTATAATACGCTTGACCTCGTCGGCATGCGTGGGATCTGGTTCAGCTTCAGTGGGCTGGTCGCAGACGCACTCAGAGGTCCCTATAAATACGAGCCAGAAATGCTGCATCAGCTGGAAAGGCATTGGGCTGGAAAACTGATTCTAACTGATTGGCCACAGCCTCAGCCTTCTGCTGGGGCGTATTGGCCACACCGGTAATGTCTTGAAGAGGCGGGATGGGATCGCTCTTCTTAGTAAACGCCTTTGTCATGTGCCACAGACTATTATCTTGGGTACACAAATGGGATAACTTATTGTTCCAAATAGCAGTCTGCTAAGAAGTGATTTCAGCATCGATTCGCTCTCTAAGTTCGTTTACCTGGGCTTTGAGTAGCATAGATCTAGTTCGGGAATAGCGCCTGCGCAGCCTATTTTTGCACGAGATCAACTCTCTAATATGATCAGGCAGTGTATCTGCGCTTGTCCGCGGTGTTTTTTCCAGGACAAACATACTAATACCTATCTGCATTAGCTCTGTGACGTGCTTGATAGCAGAGTATAATTCTTCGGAGAGCTAATAAGATCTGGTAGATTAATCTGTTCGTCCAGGTAGTCCCTAAAGCCAGGCCAGTTCGCATTCTTATAATCTTTAATTTTTCTAATTGGTGTATTGTCTGTCCCCACTTCGTGGAAAGACAAGCGAACAGGATAATGGTCCGAAGCCAATTCATGGAACACTTCTAAGTCTAAGGCCATAGTAAAGCCTTTATTAATCACGATATCTAGTATATCGGGCCTATGATTTGCTTGAGTTGGATAAAATTGGGTTCGCTGGGCGCATAAACTTCATAAGTGTGTTGCTCCTGATGTCTAAAAAGAGTATTAGTCCATCGATATCTGCGCGGTGAAGCGTGCGGCCTGGCGGGCAATAAACTGAATAAATTTCAACATGTTGATTGCCTAATTTAATTGTAGCACCCACAGCTACAAGTGTTTGAAGTTGCAATATTTTGCGGGATTACATATGATTGAACTGTATATTGATAATAAAACACCGCCGCCTAAGTTGTCGCGATATTTTCTGTAACATTTAAAACCTGGTATTGAAAATCTATGCTGTAGTTTCAGATGTGTTTCATTAACTTCAATTATTGGAATCTGGTGGCGAGAAATAAAATCTGTCAGCCCTTGATTCTTACTACGAATTCCGTTAGAATTCCAGTAAGCTATATTACTGACTAAATTAAACCTACTAGAGGGCAGACTGCTGTCATGCTCTCTAACAGCCTCGGCTCTAAAGACATCGCTGTTAAGAGCCGCCCAAATCTCTTCACTCACTCACTCTAATAACCATCGATAGGCTTCGGGGCAACTGAAATGGCAAAGCCCATGAGGGCCTGGGTCTTATCGTCCTGGCTTCTCACTGGATCCGTCCAAATAACTAGGAGTTTGCATAGAGACTCCAGGATCTTCATCAGAACTGGGTTTTTCTGGGAGAGGGGGCTATTTTTTTTTGCGAACAGCTTCACTATATCTGTTGGGGAAACATCTACTGTAGCTGTCTCCATATCAGTGGATGTGTTTGGCAATTTACTGGAGGCTGCGATTTTACTGCAGCATAGTCTGCTCTGCTGCTGTCGTTTTTACCGCCTCTCTGTAGCCAGGAATCGCCACTTCTCGGCTTTGTAGACCTCGCAGGCCTTGTAATTAGCAGCGTGATTGCCGCTGCAATTCACGTACTTCTTAAGCGACTAATCGTCCTTGTTGGATAAGTCGCAAGCTAGAGTAGTGTGGCCTTTGCCACATAGGCGCTACAAACCCTGGCAGAGTGGCCGAACCTCTGGCAGTTCGAGCACTGGACAGGGCCTTCAGGGCGTTGAAACTGTTCTACACTTACGAGGCCACATAGATCTCGCAGTTAGAAAATAGATTGCGAACTTTCTTTGGCTGGTAGTTCCACAATCCACATGTGGAGAGGCTGCCTGTCCTTGAGTGAGAGCTAGGGAAAGATTGCGATTGGCTCGTAACCGAGGCCAACCAGCTCGTCGCGGATCCAATCGGCAGGAAGTGACTTGTTCAGCCCCTTCAGAGCTACCTTAAGGGGCATTTCGCTTCGTGGAGCGAGAACTGAAAACCAGACTTTCAGGGTTTCCAGTATTCTAATCGCGCTGCGATAATCTTCCATTGACTGGGGCAGGTATGCACTCCTTGTGGTACAACACGATTTGTTGCTGGCTGGGCGAGGTTCTCTTTGAACAACTTGCACACAGTAGTGTATGTACACTCGGCTGTGTGGTAAACAGTTAAATGCCGGAGATCTGGCTTCTTCGGGCGAGGTGGCTGCGCCTGATGAGCATTTTGTGACGCCTGACCTGCTGTCGTGGTGCCTGCTGCGGGGGCGGAGGTAGCCTTCAGCTCGGTGGTCTTCATTTCCTCTGCTTTTCTCTTCTTACTTCCAGCTTCTTCCATCTGCGATGACTGTTGACCAGCCACCTTGAAGCGCGGGGGGAGGGGGGGTCCTCGAAGGGCGTGACACCTACACTCTTCTTTCTTCTCAAAAAGGTGGAAACTAAATAAACGTAATTAAATATACAGCTTCCACATACTGCTTTCCGTAACTGTTCCCCTTTACTGGAAACACAGCTAAGGGAAAACAGCCACTTGACTACGCTTAATTTAACCTTTCAAGACGAAACCAACTGCTAGGCACGTCTGACCTGCACCATGCACAGATCCAAAAATAAGAGTCTGCTGGCAGAGTGAGCAGCTGGGAGCTAGTTTTGTTATAATGGTGGGATTTTGTTCCAGACAGGCAGAATATTTCTGGCTGGATTCGGAGTTTTATATTATTTTCCTATATTACAGGAGAGAACTAATGTTTGATTAATCCTGCGATCCAGGCATTTTAGGGCGTCTATTTTGCAATTTTATGCCTGGGGAATATTTTCCGATTCTTCTAATTACTGGATTATTATGGAGGGCGAGTTTATGATAAAATTTATTGTTTTCGGAGATAAGTTATGTACAATGTAGGGAACGTTGAGTAAATTATGCAAATCGACTGTTCGTGTGAATCTGTGGGCGTTTCCTACTATTCTGAGATATTTATTTTGAACAATTTGAAGGTGGTTAATTAGAACTTTAGCTGAGTTTCCCCAGACTTAGTGAGCGTACATCATAGCTAATCTTAGTATGGCAGTATATGTTACGAGATTAAATCATGTGGAAAGTTTGGGATGTTTAAGTAAGGGCTAGAGTTGTCCAATTTTTGCTATAGCTGCAATTTTAACTTTATTAATATGTACACTCCAATGAAGTTTATTGCATATTGTTAATCCTAGTAGTAAGCTGTTTTACTGTAAGGGATTTCTACTCCATCGAATTTAATTGGTTTTATACACTATCGACCAAAAAGTAATTGGGCACCCGTGAAGATAGGTAATTCTGTACGTCAGGTGACTTGCGTGGCCACCATATGCCGCAGGCCGGTGTAGAACCAGTTGACAAGGAGATGACACTAGGTACAGAACTATTGGACTTCGATAAGGGCGTGATTGTGGGCTGCCATCTCAGTGGGCTGTCTAGCAGGGCGATTGCACGGAAGGTAAACAGGCCCAAATCAATGGTCGCATTCGTCCTGCATAAGTGGAAGGTTGATGGGCATTGTGCCAGTGCTGCACATTCTGACCAACCTCCAATCTTGAACGACAGAAATCGCAGAACCTGAAAACATGAAATTGTCAAAAATAGAGCACAACCCATGTCTACAATCTGACAGGAGTTCCATGCAGCAACAGGAGTATCGGTTTCCATTGGAACATTACGTACAGAGGCCCACCGACTTGAATATTTCGGAAGAGCAGCTGCACATAAACCCCATATCACGACAAGCAATAAAGCTCGGCGACTCAGGTGTACGACGGTGGAGCAGTGGAAATCTTTTCTGTACAGTGATGAGTTGAGGTTTACATTATTCGGGTCCGATGGACGTGTATGGGTGTGGCGTCTACCCGGGAATGGCTTCTGCCGGAGTGTATAGTGCCAACTAGGAAATTCGGTGGTGGTGGAGTGAGAGTGTGGGGTTGTTTCACGGCCTTCGGCGTAAGACCGCTGGTGTTTGTCCGTGGTAGAATGAACACAGAGGCCTATTGTAACATTCTGGATAATGAAATGCTTCCAAAATTGTAGCGTTTTTACGGAATGGACCCGTGTTACTTCCAGGATGACAGTGCCAGGTGCCATGTTTCAAGGGCTACTATCCAATGGTACGCCGACAACAATGTTTGCCCATTGAACTGGTCTGCCCAGAGCTCCGACCTGAACCCTATAGAACATCATTGGGACGAATTGGATCGCCGGGTGAGGATTGGCAGACACGGCCAAAATTCATTGCTCAACTCATGGAATGGTTGCAATTGGAATGGCGACGAATCCCCGTGGAAGTCCTGCAAACACTCGTAGGGAGAATGCCAGACAGCGTGGCTGCTGTTATACTCGCAAGAGATGATCCTACGAGATTCTAACGGGGTGACAACCACCGAGCAAACATTGTGGATAGGTGCCTAATTACTTTTTGGTCGATAGTGTATTTAGTTATTTTATTCGTCTAGTGATTAGCAGGGCCTGGGATTTTTCTGCATTAATTTTTATTTCCCAGCGCTCGAAGCACTGACCAAGCTCGTCCATTTGTAACTGAGTGAGTAAATGTGCGAATGGCAATTTCTTGTCTTTGGTGTATATTAAAGTTTCATCTGCATACATTTGAGCTGAGGCGTAATTACTAGGAATGTCTGCTTTATAGATATTGTACACAAAGGGTAATGGAGCGGATGCCTGTGGCAAGTCTGCGGTGAGTGGGCGGGTAGAAGACTCGGAATTTTCAATTGAAACATAAAATTCTCGGTTTGTGAAATGGATGTGCACTAAATGAATATAACAGTCAGGGAATTTGAAGTTGATTAATTCTTTAAGTAGTCCCGGGATCCATCTTATCGAAAACTTTGGCTATGTCTAGAAATATGGCGATGGTGGATTGTTATTTAGACCATTACACATAGCCGTAACAAAGTTTGTTAGTGTGTGTGTAGTTGAGTGACCAGCTTTAAATCCAAATCGATTTTTTGGAATTACCTTTTTTATTCTGGCGTGAGTTTTAAGATGTGTGAGGAGCACTTTTTCGAAAAATTTACTGAGTGAGCTCTGCAGTGATATCGGGCGCCGGTTTTGGGGTAAGTAAGGTTCTTTACCGGGTTTAGGAATTTGTAATAACTCTGGCCCGTATCTAGTTCGCAGGGAAATAATTGAACTTTAATATAGCGTTATAAATGTAAATTATTATGGATAAAGCGGGATAGGGTAAATTTTTAAGTGGTAGGTAGGTTATTTTATCGTACCTCGGGGCTTTTTTTAGGGTGGACAGATTTTAAAGTAAACAATAATTCTGGCAGGGTTATTAAGTCCGGCTTTTTTCTAGGTTTCTTAGCAAGAAAAGCAGCTGTGGTAGTGTTAACATCCCGAGTAAAATTAGGGTCTCCGAGGTAGAGATTAGGGGTAAACTGATCCGAGAGAGAGTCTGCTAAGGCTTCTTTCTGCCTTATCTATTGGCACATATTTTAGGCCTGAAGGAGCTAAAATGGGAGTAAAATTTTTTGTATCGTTTTTGCCTCGGAGAATTTTTGTTATTCGCCAAAAAACCTTTAATATTATCTGCTATTTCTGTAACAAATGTCTCCCATTCATTTATTCTTATTTGCGATAATTTGGCTCGTAAATCTTTCTCGAGTTCATTAAATATAGCTTTTAATTCTGGGGTCCTATATCTTTGAAATTCTTGTCTAGTATGGCGTTTTTCAACTAATGAAAAGCCAATGTCTGGGTAATTTTGCTTTAAAAATTGACGCCAGGTAAGGAGCTGAGTATTTTTACTTAACTGGATTTTAACTGTATTCTGAGATATCTCTAATGCTAGTTCTATATTATTTTTCTTTGTAATATATATTGGATGCTCCATGAATATGTCGTCTAGATCTATTTTGAATTCATCCCAGTTAGTTTGCGATAATTTGTTTAATATTACTTCGGGGTGTTTGACCAACTCAATGCTAATTTTGCAAAAGACTGGGAAATAATCTGAATATAATTAATCCAGGACTGATAGTTCTACTATGGGACTGGCTAAATTAGTTACTATAATGTCTAGAAAATCATTCTGGCACCTATGTTGAGATGGGAAGAATTTCGGCCTGTTCGGGGCATGAATTAAGTAGTTATCTTGTGTGTGCGAGTGGCGTAATAAAACCCCGTCTTTTACGTGACATTCTCTACCACTCCACGCGGGTTTTTTTTTTTTTTTGCAATTAGGTCTCCCGCGAGAAGAACGGATAGCGCTGTGTGGTTATTTTATCCAGATCTGTCTCTAAAAGTGCTTTACAGGGGGATTGATATGTCGAAATAAATGCTGTGTGTCCGGAATTTGTTTGAATACTAATTGAGGTGGATTCTTAGTTTTCGCAGTCTGGGTTGGCTAAATGGTTTTTATTATGAATTAGTATCATTGTATCGCCTCGTTTAGTGACTCGGTCGTTCCTGTGCGTTACGTAATTTTTAATCGCGCATTTCTTAGTTCGTTTTAGCATTGTCTCCTGTATTACAGCGACTTCTTTTCAGTACGTTTACAGTAGTCTTTCTAGCTCGTATAGTTGGTCAAAAATGCCATTGCTGTCCAATAAAGAAGGGACAGGGAACCAGGGTTTTGCTGGGTGTTGAGGCCCATTAGGGATCGGCGTGGTACGTGGTTAAGGCCTTCTGCAGCTGCAGAATTGACTTTTCTAAGGGTTCTGTGGTTCGTTTAGCTGCCTCCAAGAGCGACATAAACGCCTTGAAATTCACTTCCCGCAGGAAATCCAGGATTTGTCGGACTCCTCGCACGGTTTCGCCAGTTTCACTCATTGATGAAGCTTGGTGTGTGAACCGGGGGGCGGGGGGGGGGGGGGAGAAGGGGAGAGCGGACTCGGATAATTTGTGTTTCAAATGGGACCTGCTGAGGAAGTGTGTGTGTGTTTGTCTGGGATCCCTGGTTGTACTTCCGTATGTTTGGGAAGTTGGGAGTGCCTGTGGGTTCAAAATCACTAGGTAAGCCAATATGTCTCTGGCGGGCGGAGAGGCTGCAGTTGCAGCCATTCTGTGTTGCGCCCTTTATTATGCTCTGCGCTTGACTGCTGCCTGTCGGTGCGCAATGATGTATTTCATCTTCGGGCACTCCTTGGAGGTGGTGAGATGGAAACCTTGTTTGTCCTGGTTTGGAGGAATCTGGCTTGCTGGTCTTGAACTGGTACACATCCAGTATGTTGTAGTCGCGTTCTGTGAGTTCCTGTTTGGTGATGTCAGGGTCTGTGTCCGCCGGCAGGTTGAGCACTACATTTTGTGGGACATCCACAGAGTGTGCAAAGGTGAAGTAGGGGATGTGGCTGGTTTTGAGGTAGTCTGAGGCAGCTGTGCACTTCTGCAAGTCTGCAGCCACAATGTTTATGCCGTTGGGGGCCATGTAGAGGGCGAAACCTGATTCGTGGATCGCCCGAAGATTGGTGACGAGTTCGGAGTTGTATTGTTGGCCTGGCACTACAAGTTTGTATTGTGGTTTCCTTTTGTTCGTTTCAGAGCGCAGCTGAGTTCTGTTAGGCGGAAGGCCTGAAGGGCAGGAGTCTATCTGGGGGCCTCTGGCCTCCCGAAGGGCATCAAACCGGTTTACCGGACTGCATTGCCTCTGGCTGTGTAGTGCAGTTTTGTAAGTTGTGGCTTCTGACCGAAGCCAGTCGTTTTCTCGCTTCCAGTTCATATTCCCTCTCCGTCTCATCATTCAGTTCAGCTTGACGCTTGTGCAGCTTCCTTCTTACTGCTTCTTTCCATTCTGCTTCAGTGAGGCGCGAGAGGTGTTGTCTTCAATCTCCCTTCCAGTTTCTAGTTCAAATACTCCTTGGTTTCTCGAGGGGGGGGGGGGGGGGGTGGTTGTGTCTTATGTGTCTGTGTGAAATTTTCGGTAGAATTATGCTGCAGGCATGTGCGTGGAAACTCCTGCAAAGATCACCTGGACTAGGTTTTCCGAATCATCGTGTGTCTGAGAGGACAGCTCGGTCAACTGCCGCAGCACGATCTCCCTCGTATCCACATGCTTAGTCCCGTCCAGGTCCTGGGTATTATTGGAACATAAATGGCTTATTATGCCAAAATAAAAATTATGGATTGGAAGAGTAAGTTTATCTCCTAGAATGCTGAACAGTGGCTCACCGCTGGTCCAATCGGGCTAGACTCGAGATGGCATGTTGTTCAGAACAACAGGCCGACGAGATTATCTGTGTGTCCGCGAGTTAGAATCGTGTACTCTCTCGAGAGGCAGAAACGCACACCCAATCGCTTTGAAGGCCAAGCAGCGAATGCGCTATGAGGTTATGAAGAGCCCGTAACATTGCATGTCAGGAGCTATATTTCAAATGTAACAACAAGCAGATAACAGTTGGCCAACTGTTGGCACAGGTGGTACATGTTCGCCCATATGACTGTAAGTGTTTTCTTATGCGGTACACAGTAAGACCACGTGAACTATAGTGACTGTATTTGCTTGCGAATTATTTTTTATGTGGACCATTAAACACAAAATAATTGACAGAATTAAATGTATGGTCCACAAGCAAACATCAGTGAATCACCCACAATCACCCACTGGCATCTTAGAACATGTGGAAAACCTGTGGCTGATGTATGCCAAAGAGTATGAAAATTAGATCATTTTTCCATATAAAACCCTCATGTGGTATACAGATTCAATTCTTATAGTTGGGCATCATTATGTGGCCAATTGCAGGTCACTTATCACAAAATGACTGACAGAATTTTATATGTAGCCCACAAGAAAACACCAGTGAAACACCCACAGACATATTAGAATATGTAAATAATGTGTGGCTGACGTATGCCAATGAGTATGATTATAAGATCATGTTTGCGCATAAAGCCCTCGTGTGATAGAATGGTTAATTTCTGATAGTTGGGCATCATCATGCTGGGAATTGTGGGCCATGTAACAATAAATGACTGACGGAATTTCATATATGGCGCAAAATCAAATGTCTGTGAAACACCCACAGGCATCTTGGAGTATGTAGAGAATGCGTGGGTGATGTTATTACTGAGGAAACATGATCAGCAAGTTTGTTCCATTTATGGCATACCGACTATATGATGTTGTGTAGTAGCAAGTAGCATATGCGTATTCAATTGAGTTTTTGTTTCCTGTATATATGATGTAAAATTATCGTGTGGCATTGCTAGTAATAGTAAAATATATTTTTAAAACCAGAAACCTGCAAATCATAACACGCAAAAATGCATTATTTTACATTTTAAACTCTACCTGAAAATAGCCCGAAGCTAAAATACTAGTCTTTTAAACAAAACACATAAATCCCAGTATTGACTCATGATACTAACACTGTCTATATACCAAAGCTAATAATTCATTATGCATGTGAAGTAAGTATCCAGATTTGCTTAAAAGGTCGTATATTAATACATGGTAGAGTAGTTGATATCATACTTGATTGTAGATGAAAGGTTTGTGAGCTCATTCCAGGTTTCTCCAAAGAAATGTACTAATTGTGGAGTAAAGCTGAAGATAACACAAATGAATATGGTAAATACATCAATTTTATGTGGGTTAGACACAATTATATTTTGGTTTTGAAAATGTATGGCAATCTGTGTCTATGGTGGACAATACCTGGGCAACAAGTGGCCAATAACTGGGCAACAAGTGGCTTACTAACAGTTGGCTAACGACATGTGGTTTACTTATGGCAGGCCAGAAGCAGAAAGCCAGTGGGCCACTGCTGCCACACATGGCCCACTGATGGTGCTGACATGTTTGGGGTACAGTAAGTTAGGCAGGAGCGGGCCACTTGTGGGCAGATTGTACAGATTGTATTTTGCTACATGGACATTATCTGAACAGTGGCCTAGATGTAGCCAACTGCAAGAGGCATCATGTGGGCCACAAGCATCTGCAGGTGAATTACAGTATTGGAAGCCGTAAATGGGCTGCTCATGTACAAGCGGATTTGCACAAGTGGGCCAACTGACCATTGTACTTGGGTATGTTCAACACCAAGCAGGACTCCCCGTATGCGATATCACAAGAAAAATCTTTCCATGTGCTGCGGGCTTTAGTGATAATTTGTAGTTACATAGTTATACAACTGAAGAGCACACAGAACCTACTGTTTTCTGCTTTGCTAGCATTACAATTAGTGTACAGTGCGACCCAGTTACATTTCAGAAACAATGCGCTGACAGTACTCTCCCCACGTGCGCAACTCAGCAGCATTGTGTGGACGAGCCCCACGGTGTTTGCAAACTTCCGTGGTCCCAGACGTACGAGAAATGTGCTGAACCAGTCAATAATTTGATTGGTAGACTGTTGGAAGAGATGTGAAAATGGATGGCTTTAGTGGAATGATAGGGATATTAACGGATTGGGAATTAGTGCCAGAGTCTAGCTCACTTCGGCTTTGAGAGTAAAATATACAGCATATCCACATACGCTAAGGTGATAATCAGTTTTATTCGGGAAGTCAAAAATTTTCTTGCACGAGATGCAGGAAGCAGTGCATATGGCGGCTAGTCAACCAACCAATATAGTCCTTGGTGTTGTACACGAGTGCAAAACCCGAGGTATATTTTCTTTTATGATGTAGAGGTGCTCCAGCAAAAAGGACGAGATGAGAGGGTTATAGAAATGAATTGGACTTAACTGTGGGTCCGGGGTTATTTCACAGTAATTCGGAGTTGGACTTTTACTGTGGATTATGCTCATTATACAGAATATAGTGAGTGTACCAATAGGGCACGTCGCAAAAGGGACCTCCTGAGATTAAATTCATAGTCCAGATTTCCGCTTCCCGTATTTTATTGTTTCATGTTTTGGAAGTGCTCATACATATTGTAGAAATTGAATAGTGTGTGTTTACAATAGGGTTATATTAAATTTTATTTACCAGATTGAAATTATTAGTACGTGTGCCAACTTATGTATAATATTGCTAGTAATTATATATATAAGAAAATAAAATATGCCCTTTTAAAACAAACAAAACATAGCAATAACTTTGAAAAATTGCGTTAAGAATTATGAGTGTCTCAAGTTCGTGTTTGTGCCCCTGAAAAAAAAGTCTAAAATTCGTAAGGGAAATGTTTACCTCCTCTTTGCTCCCCTTAAATTAAGCGTATTTAGCCCGACAGTACTAAACCACATTGGTTATATTTGTAATATAACACACAATATCTTATGTAATTGTACAGATACAGATGTGATATTTTTAATGCACAAGCCTATTATTGTATCCATCGGCAATGGAAAATACATTTGTTTCCAACCCTTGGACCTGAAAAATCCCTGCGGAATTTGTTTCTCTGAATTTCTCATAACACTCCTTACTCATGATGGACTGGGATGACCCCGGATCAAATAGGGCACTGACATAACTTTCTCCAATTAAGGTTGGAGCAAACAGTAAACCTTCCCTCTGCCTTTTGTGGAAATATCTTGCACAATAGATTCCAGGTAGCTTTTCCAAAAATGACATCCGAATTTTCGATGGCCCTCCTGACCACTCAAAAAACATTGAACCCCTTTCTTAGCAACTTCCTCCTCCTTTTTATTCTCCATCATGGCCTCTTCAGAACACTCTGTAGCAAAGTCACCTTCCTCCCAGATCTAAAAGGACTACGAGTTTGCGACTTTTGGCATTATCGCCACATATGGTCCATCTACTTTCACAGGAGGCACACTGGTCCTTGCTTCAACTTGAAACAGGATTCCTTCAAATGTCCTATTCTACCACAATGAGAACACTTCCTGATACCGCTCTGTAAGGAAGTATACTCAACCTTCCCCATGACCTCTTTACTATCCACCTAATTCTGTGAGGATCCAGCAATAACTGCCACACTCTCAACCCCACTTCTGATTCTAAATCAATTTTCGCTATTGTGGTTTCCTTCTCCACAATTCTCACAACCATCTGGCCTTTTCTCCCATCACCTAAAGTGATCTCGATCTGACTGATAAATTCCAAAAGATCTCTAAGAGAACTCAGCTTCTTACAAAAGCAAAAATACTGATCATACTGCAGGTCCAAATTATGAAACACAATCTCTGTGAGAACTGTCTCCTCAGAGGGATTCCCAAGGATATCCACAACATAAATAATTCCTTGAACTCTCTCTCTCTCTCTCTTTCTCTCCTCTCTCTCTCTCTCTCTCTCTCTCTCTCTCTCTCTCTCTCTCTCTCTCTCTCTCTCTCTCTCTCTCTCTCTCTCTCTCTCTCTCTCTCTCTCTCCCCTCTCTCTCTCTCTCTCTCTCTCTCTCTCTCTCTCTCTCTCTCTCTCTCTCTCTCTTCTCTCTCTCTTCTCTCTCTCTCTTTCTCTCTCTCTTCTCTCTCTCTCTTCTCTCTCTCTTTCTCTCTCTCTTTTCTCTCTTTCTATTTCTCTATTTCTATCTCTATTTCTATCTCTCTTTCTCTCTTTCTTCTCTTTCTCTCTTTTCTTCTCTCTTCTCTCTTTCTCTCTTTCTCTCTTTCTCTCTTTCTCCTTCTCTCTTTCTCTCTCTCTCTCTTTCTCCTCTCTCTCTCTCTCTCTCTCTCTCTCTCTTTCTCTCTCTCTCTCTTTCCTCTCTCTCTCTTTCTCTTCTCTCTCTTTCCTCTCTCTTCTCTCTCTTTCTCTTCTCTCTTTCTCTCTTTCTCTCTCTCTCTCTCATTTGTGCTGTTCCATATTCAAAATCTCAATCGTTGTTTTGACCAAGTGCAACAGAAGACGCCCTACAAGCCAACATTCGCCCACACAAAATATCAAATTCCATATTACCACCAAAAGCCTCTCCCAAAACACTCTGCAGGACATCCGGAATCCTAAAAAGAATTGCCGCATATATTACTCGCCTAGAGCACACACTCAATTAAATAACTCTCTTGAGATTTACTGAAAACTCTAAAACACCAGACAACCGAGTTGTCTTCAACAGAGGGAGCCTACTCTGCATATCACTGGGCAAATATTTTAAAAGCTTAAGGATTTCTGCTGGCTCATCCATCACCTCAGAAGAACTTTCACCTGCCACGTCGAGCTCACACCGAACCATCCTCCATGTCAGTTTTCGCAACTCGTCGATTCCAGTAGTTTCCTCAAAAGGTATGCCTGCATCCCCCAGCACGCCCTGTAGCTGTAGACACTCCTTCGTGAGGTGCTACACCCATGCTGTTCGTGTACCTGCAACAATATAAAAATACAATAAAAACTTCACCTTCACAAAAACTTCTTCCCAATGTCAATTTTAATTCACTTTGTCCCAATTTGAAGAAGATAATATTGCCTGGCCCTAAAAAAATCAGCAGAGTAGTGCAGAAATTTGTGCCCAATTTGCCAATACTCCTGGAGCACAACCTCATGCCCAGCCCTCCTGTTTACAACCAACAAAACAGGACACTAACGATTGGGAAGGGCAAGTAATATATTTCCGTTTAAAATAGCAGAGCAGGATTCCTAACATAATTTGCTGGCAATTCACCTTTCTCAAAAAAAATATGTAGGGGGGCAATGGGAGAAAACCTCTTACTACAAGCACTACACCTAAACGAAATTCCTCTCAGTTTGATTCTTTAATAAAAGTTCTAGTACAAAGAAGCATTTAATTAATATTTTTCCTTTTTCTCACAGGGAAGAAAACACATTAAACTTCAATAGAATAACATACTTAATAAAAATGAACTCATTACTTCTTCAACTTTAAATACAAAAGTAAGCTTTCATAGAATAGCATATTTCATCAAATGGACTAATTACTTTTTCACTTTAAATACAAAACCAAAGACCTTGTACACAATAATATTTCCAATAACAATTTACCTAAATCTTACATAAATTACACCCCTCTCCATAATCTTAGCTCCTTAGAGAAAGTAATACAATAAAATTCACAGACAGGGTTCCTCTCACCACACAGGGTGATTCGTGTCTTCCTCTTTTCTTTGTTTCACAAAGCGCCGCTGGAGTGAGAGGTTTAAAGAACTCTTTCACGAAAATTGACTAACCTTGCCAAATCCCATAAGAGACTCGCCGAACCCACGATCCACGAACCAGTCTTCCCTCACCACAACACCTCGTATTCTGACCCTCAGGTTGAGGATATTGTGCTCGCCAAAAATAGTGGCTGCCCTTGGTTCCAGCATACATCATCAAGGGAGCCAGGGATATTGTCCCCACCAGCGCACTGGCTGCTCCCCTGCACATTCAAACAAGCACACAAAAGAAAATGGAGAGAAATTGATATACTCTCCCCACCACTAGGGCTTTTCCTCTCCTCCCACATTCACCACAGCACACAAAACACCTCACTCACTCACTCACTCACCCACTCACTCCACATGTTACTTTTTCCCAAAACAAATACCACCCCAGGTTTTTCTTCCAAAAAACGTTCTGACTTGTAAATGGAGCTTCCAGAAATCTTCTTCGTAAGTAACTGGAACACTATTCCCGAATATACGCAGTTCCACTACTTAAGTAACTTGCAGGAATTTAAAAGAATTTTTCATACAAAATGTGCACAAGGGTTACTTTTTTTAACACTCGCCGAAGGACTTTGTCACAATCAAGTATCATAACGCCCCTTTTTCATCAACCAAAAACTCGGGGCACCGAGACAATCTTCGAGGCTCCAGCACTAACTATGTTCTCATAACTCAAGTTGCACGGACTCCCTAAAACATTCCCCAAAAACTAAGACCAGATCTTCGGGAAACGTTCAAGTTCCGATACCATTTCGCACAAAACTAAATTCAATCTTCTTAAAATAAAAAAAAAGTTCAAAGTCCCACACACCACCTGCAAAATTTTAAGTTCAAACTCCTTTGCACAAATTTCACAGTCTGAATTCCTTACTACCATGGGAACTATTCTAAGTTCCGAAACTCCTCTCCAGGTTTTGTCAAAGTTCAACTCACTCATGACCTGAGAATTTTTTTTTTAAGTCCGAAACTTCTACGAAAATTTTTCAAAGTTCGAACTAATAGTGGGTCAGAGTCTGTCCACCACAGGTGATATTATTTTTGAAGCTTTATTAGACGCAGCATACGTACTTCTCTGTAGCTTGAAAATCGCTCTTAGGGTGGCTCCACACACACCTAAATAACCCGTACTCCGGCGGGGGGATGAGTCTGGCTAGACAGTTAAAGCACCCTCCTAAACTTCGCTATCCCCTCTCTCGTACCACCCCTAATAATGCTACTCACTCCAGCATCATCTATACGACGCGTGCCCTCTTTACGCTCGAGGCGCTACCTATAAAAATTAGCCTTATTCGAGAGGCGGGAAAACTCATCCAGCGCACTGATTCACCAAGCAACTACACCTGTGCGGCCTTCAACTGCTACCCGCCGTTCATCTAGACCCGGATGGCAGCCTTCCTCCAGGCGACCAGGCGTAATTACACTGAAACAATTCTCTCTTACACAGCTAGCACCAATTGTGACGGGAATCCCGTCACAATAGCCTCATAACGAAATAGTTGAGATACACAAACATTTCATGTTATGAAACAGTCGAAGACGAGGTAAAATAATACTACTGGTATTACACAACTACTACATATGACGGCATACATGTGCTAGGTAAGGTGTAGGAATCTGGCCAGCGGACGGTAGTCCAGTGGTCAGAATAATAATTAGAAAATTGAGGAGTGATTTTGTCTGGGTGAGGTGATTGGAATTACGTTGTATTACCCGGGGAACCAGACACTATCCAGACCTAGTGTCGTTGAAGTGGTTGAGCAGACTCTTCATTCACTCTGTGTCGTGCAGTCGACGACCATTGGCAGCTATCCTTCCCCTGTGCTGCGTCACTCCTCGTGCAGATTGTAGAAAAACGGTATGCATGCTACGCGGTGAATTATTAAGGCTATTCACATGCATATGTTACTTTAAACTGTCCTGTGTATACTTACAAATTTACTCAGCTGGAAAGTTCAATACACACGTGCGATTTGGGCTGTAGATTACAAGAGCCCTTACCCTGATATGCCTTGTGGCATACCTCAATAAAGAACACTCGTTTAAATGCAGTGACGTTTATTACGCGATTGATTACGTTTCCGCAAGGGGAATCACTTTACATTGCAAAGCCGGACGATAACCAGTCGGCAGCGGTAATACTGTGAAAAATGGCGCGAAGGCCCATGCATGACTTTTAGTGCGAATAAAGCTTCCCTAGACGAAGCAAATCTGGGGCAGGTAAGAGGCGGTGTTCCGGGCGGCTTGTGAAAAAGGTTCTGGTTAAGTTAAAAGTCTATTGCGATGAAAATGACCGGTGTTAGCAGCGAATGCCGCCTGGGCGCGGAACCGACGGTACACGCAACCTGCCTTTCGAAGTCCTCGACGTCTACTGCAATTCCAACATGGCGCCTCTGCCGGGTTTGCCGCCGTAGCGCGCCACGTGGGAACTACTTTTGTCACATGGCATTCTACAAACAAACTCTTACTCTTTGCTACAATTGCTATAACATGCTTAAATCTCCCTTGCATCATAAACAACAAATATATACCGTAAAACAAATAAAATATCGTGAGATGATGACACATGGTGATGATACACTATAATCACATTGAAATTGTACGAAAAAGGAACTGTAGGGCATTAAAATGAGGTTTGCGGGTGTCCCTTCACTTGCACGTGGCCTCTCGTCACCACCCTTGCCCTGTTACGTCCTTGTGTGGAAATTGTGTGGTGGTACTATTTCCTGCGATCCCTGCGCGTGTGCGCACGTGGCCGCATGGCCACAGTCCCTTTTCTGCTCTGCGTTGCACCACCTGCAACACGCTGTTCTGCACTGCACCTGCGGCGTGTTGGTCACCGACGCGCTATTGCGTGAGGTAGAGTGCGGCTCTCTGCTGCAGAACTCGGCTGACATCAATATTAACGATGTTTTACGCAGACATTGGTGCAGTTATTTGGAAGTTACTGTTCTGTTAAAGTATGCAACCATTGTGAGGTGAAATAATGTGCCATGTGTAAAACTACCCTCAATTGTTCATGAATATTTTCACTCGTAATTAAGCGGCGACTTAAACAAGCCTGCTTTACAGAGTGTATTGTATAATTATGTGCGGTGCAATCGTTAGTGTACGGGAACGTGTATGATGACAGTTACAAGGAGCCAGTTAGCCCACCAGAGTGAAGAAATAAAGAAGTCCTAACAACGATGATTAATAATGTATACTTTTAAACCCAATTTCCAACACAGATGCTTCATCAAGTGTGTGTAAAACAAGGATTACAAAGGATGAAAGCACATGAACATATATACAAAGCCCTAAGTCCTCACATAGTAATACATCCTAACAACGTCTTTCAGTATTCCCAAGTCCTCGTAATATACACCCTTATAAATTTTTTTTTTGGAATGTACAGTATAGAATAAATGCCCCCATCTAAATAATGAATTTTTAAAATATTATTTAATTATTTCTTGGAGGCCTCGCAAGACATGTAAAAGGCAGAAGTCCTCACTACTTACCTTAACCATGTATAAAGATGTGTGTTTGTTTGTGTGAACATGTTAATTCATCATCACCAAACTCGGCACACATATAGTACTTAGAAAGGACCTCTGACATTTATAGTTTTAGACCGTGACAAGCAATTACTTTCAATATGGTGGCCAATTTAATATGTAGTGTGATAAATTATATCTTGGGAACCATTCAACATATTAAAACCAAATTTTATATGTTAACAGTGCACTATGCTAGCATTTAATTTTGAGACATGTTATCCCGCAATTTTGAAAGATAGCACCACATGAAATAATAATGCTTTTTATATTATACCTCAAGAACTACTCAACTAATTTTCTCGCCATATTTGGCAAATTAAGTGATACTATGGTAGGCTGTGTAAATATACACAGTCAAATCACAGTATGACCACCTGCTAGAAGTGCCATATGCAGCTTGTAGCCCATGATATATGGCCCATGATGTGGGCTGTTGAAGCAGATATATAATGCGACCGACAGTCTGGCTGTACAAAGTGCGTTTCCTGCTGCTGTTGGTAAGGGAAGCTATTTAACCAAGTTGCAAAAACGGATGATCATTGGTTTTCGGGCCAAGTGGCAGCATTTCAGAAACAGCGACATTTGTGAACTGTTCATGTGCCTCTGTGGTAAAGGTGTATCGTCAGTGGACTAATTGCACCATTCGTAATAACCCTTGTGGAAACTGCTGAGCGCCACGTGCCATTGATTTCGAAGGTAAACATTGACTACAACAGTGCATGAAAGCCAACTGACAAGCCACAGTGGAGCATCTCACTGTCCAGATCAACCAGAGGACATCCAGACACGTGTCTACCGCAATGGTTCAGCGAACCTTTCTGCTAATGGGGCTCCGGAGTAGACGTAAGGTGACTGCACCCATGCTAACACAGTCGCATCAACAAAAACTACTGGACTTGGTTCAACAGTATGGCGACTGTACCACTGCTGATCGACAGGTAGCCTTCTTCGATGAGTCACAGTTTCAGTTGCATATAACGGATGGACATCAGCGTGTCCGGCGAGAAACATCGGAAAATCGACAATCTGGATCCATTACTGGACGAACACTCAGTGGTTAGGACAGTGTTATGGTCTGGGGAATCCTCTCATGGCTTAATGTTAAGAGTCACCAAAACCTCCCTACTTTCCTCTCTATGAAACTATGTAACTGTTTGTAGCCTAACTTTTATACTGGTAGTATCTATAAAAATCATAAAATAAGCTAATACATAACATTTTGTCCTCCATTTACGATGATTGTCAAATGAAACAAATTAAATTTTTGGCCTTATCTGAAGGATCAGTCAATAGATTTCCACCAAATATTACACACAAGTATTACACACTACGGTATGGTAAGTAAACTAAAAAATTTTAGGTGTAGGAGGTTTTCTTTAATGACGTCAAGATAAATAATTTAGGTTAGTGCAGTACATTTCCATTTATACATGTTTCGCTTAACCGGTTTTAGGCTTATCCGCGTGGGCGGCTTTTTGGCTTTTTTCTATGTCTACTGTAATGTCCGCAGCAAGGCGATGCTGTAATGTGTGTCCTTTAAAAAGCAGCGGCACCTACCATGTATGTCTATCAATTTGCAGCGCAGCTGATGTTAATCTCTTTAAACTGTCAGCCTGTTGACGTATCTGATCGCACACGTTCAGGCGGTGTCCGAAACGGCAGATCTTGTTGACAAAACGATCATCTGACTCGATTTTGTATACAAAAAGGGTGACGTATTTGGTAATTTTGTATTTCGTATCTAGCGTATGTTAGCAAAAATACAAGATGACAAAACCAGCACCATGTTCTTCTTTTAACTCGAAAACATGCACGAATGCATAAAAAAAATATATTTTTTAAAACAAATAATCCTTACTACTATATAAATGCGAAAGTGTGTTTGTGTGTTTGTTTGGCCTTTTCTCACGTCAGAATGGAGCAATGGATCGACGTGATTTTTTGCACATATATAGTTGGAGGTCCACAGAGTTGCATAGGCCTCTTTTTATTCCAGGAAAATATCTCAAACGGTTCCAAAAAATGGTAATTAGTAGATGTACATAGGTACTGGATTAAACTTTTCTTAGGATTACTGCATAAAATAGCATTGTTAAAAATTTCTCTTTTCTTTTTTGTCTATGGGCTGTCTTACATTCCTTCCCAAGAGTCGCAGTAGCTCTGTGGTGGAGAACCCAATAGTGGGGCCGCAGTAGCTCAGTGGGTAGAGAACCCTATAGTGGGGCCGCAGTAGCTCAGTGGGTAGAGCACCCGGTAGTGGGGCCGCGCACGAAGCAGCGGGTAAAATCTAGTTTTTCATGAAACATATTAGGCATGTTTTAATAAAGCTAGTAAGTGTTGTACTTTGTCTTTATATTTCGGAACAAATTTTTTTTAAGTTGTTATTGCAACATTAATTATTTATTAACTTATTCGTTTGTTCGAAGCATTAAATTAAGATTAAAATATTTCTCACTATTAATGTAAAAATGTGTGTGCTGTGAGTGCTAAACAAGTGACTGTTGGCAATGTCCGAAGTGAATCTTATGAGATAACAACAAATTTGTAATTTCGGACATTGCTTCTGTCCTCTCTCCCCCTCCCTTCAAACCAAACCACATCTTGTCAGTTTATCGATCACAGGCCCGGGTCATTGTTCACTTCTTTGTAGCGTTAGCGTCGTTTTTGCAGTGTCAATAAAGCTTAAGAGGACAGATTCGACTATCATGGGAAAATTTAAATTAAAAAAATTGAACATGGTGTGTTATAAACAAAAACATCAAGCCCGGTGCCAAAAAAAAAATGGAATACTTTTTCAAGAAAGCACAGTTTAACTTTTCTTAAATTTTTCCATACCAAATGTTAGAATATTTACAAAAACTTAACTTTTCATAATTTTTAACGCGCGCGCGTGTGTGTATGTGTGTGCGCGCTCGTGTGTGCGTGTGTGTGCGTGTGTGTGTGTGTGAGAGAGAGCGAGAGAGAGAGAGCGAGAGAGAGAGAGAGAGAGAGAGAGAGAGAGAGAGAGAGAGAGAGACTCTGTCTGTCTGAATTAAATGAGCGTCTATATTCAAATATGTAGATGTTTTAAACCAGCCTATTGAGACTAAATGAGAAAGCAGCCTACACTTATTGATAAAGGTGTTGTGCCACCTTTTGTGGCGCCTCCTTTGTTTTCGTTATGTTGTGTCATTCTTGTGTATTCCATTTCTATTAATTTTTTTTGTTTTGCAAAACCGGTGTTCGGTTTGGCCCTTTCATTTGGTTCTGTTTTTTTTTTGTGTAGTTATGTCATTAATTCGGTTTCACTGTTAACTTCTCATAGTTACTGTTACTGTGACACACTAGTCTGTTCTGGTATTTATATTAATTGTTCATTAACATTTGTGTTAAAAAAATTTTCCTGCATAATTTTTCATGTTTATAATTTCTCTCGTCAATTTATTTTATTGGCCAAATTGTTGGTAATGTTCTCTGCATTTTATCAAAAGATTGTGTGTGTTATTAATTATCTATGTACCGGGAAAGGTACACTAGCAAAAGAAAAAAAAGTCACGTTTTATGTGAAATACCACTCTCAGAACTTTGCACTATGTTAAAATATCACTAATTGTTTACCTTGCTTTTGTCAGTTAGTTAAATTTAAATCACGTGACTAGTTACATTATTATCGCAACATGTTATGTATGGAATGTAACATAACTGCCTGAATTGATATCTGGTGTACGACAACATTGGCCCGTGACATTGTCGTCTTCTACATCGTTAACAAATGGAGTGACACTTTCTGAAAATTGTTCTCCACTGCATCTCCATGATCCTTCGATAAAATATCACTTTCGACGCTTTTGATAAGTGTGGCTTGTAGCCATTTTTGCGCGGCAACGTCTGTTCCTTTTAGTTTTAGCAGGTCATGATTATTTTGTTTGTGTTATGCTATTTTGTTTAGCTGTTACCGAGGAGGGCCTAACTCTAACATGGCCTAAGATGTGACGAGCCTATTTTTGGTGTTCATCTTCACTATCATCATGGATTGATAGTTCTTCTACTTTCCAAGGACCGTCCCGGGCTGCAGGCGTGTTCTTACTGCTTTTTTCAGGCCAAAATTCTTTTATTATTCTGCATGTTAATGGATTAACGAACTACGAAATTTAAACTATGTTTCGACTTAGTGTCTGCAGTCCGACGCTACTATTGAGACTTTCTTCTGACATTTCTGGCATTTATTTGACATTTAAAGTTGAAAATTATAACAAATAAACGAGTGAAGATGTAACAACAAATTTATGCGATTTCAGTTCAACTCTGGACTTTTGTATCATTAACCTTTATGAAAATGTAATCGTAATTATTTTTTTTTTTGTTGCAGCTCTGGTCTTTAGTCACTTTAACCTTTATATATGAATCTGTGATGTAAACCTAAAGTTTTTATCGGGATCCCGGTAATTCGAGTAAATTATGAGATTACAATTGTGAAATATGATATTAAGTATACAATTTACCTACTGAAATAGATTTTATGAATTAGTGTTTTTTTAATAACGGAGCTTTATTTTGATTCAGTAATTAAAGAGTGTCACTACGACATCTTATTAATTATTTATTTAGTAAAATTTTATCACCGTTTAGCACTTACCCTAAAATCTTGAAATATAAGTTAAATTATTTTTCTATGCACACAAACTATTCAATGTGAAAGCTAGTGTAAGTTTGCCGAACTGGGCCAGTGTTTGTCCCTGTGTCTTATCTACTAACCTTTGGTAATCCTCACTCGACACAACCGGTCCATTATGTTATTTGTGGTGCATTGCACGGGGTCGTTGGGAGCAAGGTAAGTTCTAGGGTTTCGCCCCATGGTGTTGTCCTCCCGATGCCCTGCGTACACACATGGTAGCAGGAGCTGGTGGTTTTGTTCGAGTGGGATTATTCATGCATGCTTTCTGCATGTTTCCTTACCATTTTGAGTGACTTTCGGGATTTTTTTTTGCTGACGTGGCACCCATAGCATGGACTCCACACACAAAGTAATTTTTTAGGTTTATTTGTCTTGTGTTCTCTTGTAATATTTTGTGTATTTTGAGCACTGTGTGTCCCCTTTTGTGTCACTTTTCGCGATGGCTGCTGTTTTCCCTGAGCTGCTGTTGAAAGGTGAAGTAACCTATGAGTGCGCAGTTCGGGGGGTCCAACCTCCAGAATCCACGGTTATGGCATGTAGAAGTGCCCTTCGTGCGGCGCTCCCATGAGGATCATTTTTCAGACATAAATATTGAGGACGAGTATCGTGTGTGTGCCACGAGAATTATTTCCCTTCAGATAATAGCTTAAAACCTGGAAAATGTCTCTAGTCCTTCTAAGTACCCCGTTTTTTAGGCAGGCATACTCATCTCATTACTTGGGCAAACAATTAGCCCACTTTCTGTCTTGACAAGCTTTCAGAAGATCAGGCCCAATCTCTGAAAAATGTCATTGCGCAGGAACATTCCTTTATTGATCTTGTGAATAATTTAGAAACAGGTGAAGTGCACAAAACTTCCCAACATCGTATATTGCCACAATCAGTGAGCGGCTGGCTAACCTTAACTGCAGTCCCACCACTGCCACCATTTCACCACCCACACCTGGGCTGAACAGTTCAGTCCCTCTTCCTTCCATTTCCCAACCTCATCCACAGCTCGTTTTTTCCTCTACCTCAGCACACATCCCCACCACATCCTCTCCTACTCATCTCCATTCTTATTTTGCCACCACTTCACTCATGACACCTCAGTAACACCAACTTCTCAACCCCTGGCATCACATAATTTTGGCAAAGTTATCCATCTATTGGAGAATTTGTTGCGAGATTTCCCTGTTACAGATGGTTTACATGTTTAGAAAATTTATTAATTTTTTTAAACTTATTCTAAAATTGCACCAAAGTAATACAGCCCCCTGAACATAAACTTTTGTAAATGATCTACCCATTCACGCAGGGTCCCCTCAATGAAAACCGGGCAGGCCATCGCAAATCATCTCACCTTTAATCAGCATTGTGCCGACATACTTCATCATTTCATTCCATCCCGATTACTCACATAATTGCAGTCGCACATGTTCAACAGACTACAAGAGTATAATGAAAGCATGCCCTTCTATGTTAGCAGCATTAGAGAAACTGCGGTCATACTGTGCCTAAACTTATCTGAAAGTGAGATTGTAAACAATATTCTAGAAGGCTTGGAGCAGCAGGATCTTTCGAGCTTAGTTTTCTGGGAAAAACCAAACACATTTGCTGATCTAGACCGCATTTGCATTTACTCACATAACATTAGGTATGCGGACCAGCAACAAGACTAAAAATGTTCTGCCCCAGACAGGCATCCCACTATTGACAATCAAAGTAAGCCAGGTGGTCCTGACACTAATGCTGTGGGCACAATTAAAACAGTTTAAGAAACGATTAAAGTAGATACCCCAACTGTTTCTCACAGTGACCCTCAAGCATGTTTTTACTGCAAAGTAACTAGTCATTTGAAAACTAAATGTCCCAAAATCTTAGCAAAAAAACAAGTCCAGCTGGAACGAAAAGTGAGCATTCCTTCCCACAATGTTAGCAACAGTACAAATTCACAGCTCAATGTTCAAATTGTAAGGACTATTAATCTAGGACACTGCTTCTAACGTCTTCTTGGCCCTTACCATGCTGACATCCCTAAAACTCAACATAACTCCTTTCAAGTGAATTTTCCCAATTTTGTAGGTTTCCAGAAATTACCCCACCCTTACGTTCAAGTAAATTTAGGTCCTTTGTCAGTTCAAGCTTTAGTAGATACGGGATCAGCCTGTACTATTATTTCAGGTGAAATTTGTAATCTTCTGAAAGAATTAAAACTAGTAAAAGCTGTTAATCCTTCAGTAATTAAGCGTCATACTGTTTCTAGTGAGGCATTACCCATTTTGTGTCCTGTTATGTTTAAATTAAAAATTGGTCATTTTTCATGGGTACATGAATATTTAGTTCAGATAAACTTGGTTCACCTTTTATTTTAGGAGCTGAATTTATGGCTTTCATTGGGCTCATTTTAGACATGCAAGCAGAATATATTTTCTTTCAATTTTGCCCTAGTGAAAAAATTAATTTTGTTTGTTCTGACTAAAGTCACCACCTCTCATCAGATGTTAGTACTGAACCCATTTGGTCTGTATACCCTTTTGTTCGTTTGGAACCCCAAAAAACATGTTGTCATTCAAAATCTTTCCAATCAATTTCCTAAAGTACTTACTCAGAAATTAGGTATTACCAATCTTTTCGAATATGAAATTAAGTTATTTGACAAAGAGTATGTCACTAGACACCCTCATGGGCTAACCCTCCCAAGATTGAGATTTTGAGGGCACAGGTCCAGGAACTACTAAAAATGGAAGTACTTGAACCCTTCACATCCCAATATGCAAGTCCAGCTTTTTTGGTTCCTAAACCCGATAACAAAAATAGAATGGTTATTGATTACCGAAAGGTTAACAAAAAATTGAAATTGAGTCTGTCCCACTTCCTGACCTACACTCGGCATTTAATGGTTTGGTAAAATTAAATTTTCCACCACTATAGATCTTAATTCAGCCTATTGCCAATTTCTGTTCTTTAAAAATTGCAAACCTGTTACACATTTTTGTGTACTTTTGAATTTGTATCAGTTCACTCGCGTACCTTTTGGATTGGCCACTGGTGCCCAAGTTCTCACATGTTTGCTTGACATTATTTTCCATGATGTGAAATTCAAGTATGTGTAAAACTATTTTGAGGTCCTGGTGATATAATCTGAGTCATTCAAACAGCATTTAGAACATTTGAGGGAAGTTCTTGTTTGTTTACAAAAAGCAGGTCTGGCCATTAACCCTAAGTAGGTTAAGTTTGCTGTTCAAGAAACTTATTTTCTGGGCCATAGGATTTCGGTACAAGGTGTCTCCATTGATCCTGAACGAACCAGATGTATTAGAGATTTTCCGTCGCCTCGGAATGTTAAGGGCATTGTCCATTTTATCGGCATGGTTCAGATTTTTTGCAAGTTGATTCCCCATGTTGCTGAAAAGGCAGCCCCACTTAATCGTTTCCATAAGAAATCAGTACCATTTGTATGGCGCAAAGAACAACAGAAAGCTTTTGATAAACTCAAAACTCACATTATGAACCCTCCTGTTCTTCGGATGCCCGATTTTTCAAAAGAGTTCATTCTGCAGATGGACGCTTCCAGTTTAGCAGTGGGAGCGGTCCTGTGTCAAGAATTTGATGGAGTAAGGCAACCAATTTTTTTTGATCCCACACACCCATTTATGAACTAGTGTTTAGCGGTAGTTTTTGGCATTGACACTTCAGGCAATACTTAGAACATGCAGAGTTCCTCTTGGAAATGGATAATCAGGCATTGTCGTGGCTTTTGGCTCACTCATGTCAACTGGGAAAAGTTGGTCATTGGGTTGTTAGAATTTGCTTTTTGAAATTCACAGTCCAACACATTAGGTTATCGCAAAATATTGTGGCTGATACACTCTCCCGTATGGTTGAGGATACTAAATTTTGTAATGAACCACAATTATTCTAAATCGTAAGCTCTTAGTGAATTTCCCTTTGGCTTTTACCTATATCAAGGAACATCAAGAGAAAGATGAGGATTTAAAAGAAATAATCTCAAATTTGAAGTCAGGTCTTGAACAAAAACCATATTTCTTATCCAAAAGTGTATTGTGTTGTAAATCTCAGAATAATTTTAAACATGCTGTGTTGCTGAGCCATCTTAAACCCATGGTTTTGAATATTTCCACTCATCATCCTCTTGGTGCCCAGTTAGGAGCCCATAAAACTATTCAGGCCATCAGAAAACATTTCATCTGGAAAGGCATTGATGCCGAAATTGCAGAATGTTTCAAATGTTGTAAGTTGTGTGGTTTGAGCAGACTCGCTCAAAACACGCCATTGGGTCTCATGTCATGAGATGTTGCAAAAACTTTTCATGTATTTTGTCGGCCCTTTTCCTAGAAGCAGGTTTGGTAATAATAGGTTATTGATTTTTGTTGATAGGTTTTATAAATTTGTATGGCTCATCCCTATGAGAAAAGCTGATGCAGCATCAACCATTCGGGTCTTGCAAACCCATATATTTCAAAATGTTGGTGTACCGACATTACTGAATCTGATAATGGTTCACAATTCACTTCCATGACTTTTCGTCACATATGTTTTTCATTTGACATTCGCCACATCACATTGTCTCCTAACAACCCACCCCCTTCGCATGCAGAGCGTTTCAACAGGAACCTTCGTTTGGCCCTTATAGTCCTTCATGCGTTGGATCATTCTAGTTGGTACAGGAATCTCCATTGTTTGCAAATGGCATTTAATTTTTGCTAAACATGAGACACATAAGAATACTCAATTTAACCTTGTCATTACTTTTCTACCCAACAATTCTTTGTCAAATTTGTGGAGTTTGGATGAATTTTTTGCTGGATGATCCCAAGAATATCTGTCCAGTCTGGGCAGCAGCACTTAAAAACCTCAAGAGAGCTCATTTAAGGAGTCGTGTTAAATATGCAAGAATAGGGTTGACAATCCATTTCGTGTGGGTGCACAAAAAGTGCGTGATTTGAGTTTCCTTTTAAATGTATAAGGAGTACTGTGTTTTATCATAATTTTCGGAGACAATATCACTGTTTCATATATATTAAAATTGCTTAAATTCGATTATCCATGTTCTTTAATACAAATTCGTTTATTCGTTATTCGCTGGTCCTGATTAACACAGTTAATCGGGAGTTTGCGGTTTGTTATATGTAGTAAACAATTCAAACAAAATTCAACCAATATTTGTACAGTCAGTTTGACTGATTCCTGCCGAATTTGGCAAATAAGTATGGTAGTACTATGGCAGATGATGTAAACTGGCATGTTTTAAGTGGGTAAGAGACTTATTTTCATAAAATTGCAAGCTCGGTTTTAAAAATAAAAATAGCAATATGTGTAAATCTATACAAAATTAAGCAGCAGGTTTTGTTGGAATGAAAGTACTGCTCCTTAACTTAGGACGGAATTATGATGACTTAATGTATCATGTAGCACATAACGAGCACATTAGCCAGCTACACCTTGGCAAATGTGTTTCAAGGAGACCTATGACTAACATTTCATGGAATGTTCATGAGATGGAACAGCTTGTCTCTGTCTAATAGCACTCAGCATATGGAGCCCCAATTATGCACACAGAGTGCCTCTTTTGCTAGCCTTATTGCAAAATAGTGCCAGGTGATAAAATTAAACATTTTGCCATATTTCCGGAAGAATTCAGTTGATTTCCACCGAATTTTTCATAGCAGTAGTGCTACAGAAGGCCATGTAAACTTGCATAATGAAGGCCATGTAAACTTGCATAATTAAAGTGGGTCAGACATTGTTTTTAAAAATTGCAGCCGTAGAAATATTTCAATAAGTTTGTCGTATCTATTAAACAATCTATCCTAATTTAGCAAACTTTGTATGCTGACAGTATCAATTAGAAGCATAAAATACATTACCTCTTTTTTTAAAAGCAATTTGGTATGGTTATATACCCAAGTACAAACTGAAAACCCATGCAATAAGATGTATCACTTAGGTTTTATTCAAAATATCGGACATCAAAGCCAGATACAGGTGATGTTTATGCTATTCAAGATACACACAATAATCTAACACTAAATATTTTGTACAAGTAGCTCCTTAAAAAAAACTCATAGCCATGTAAACTCATACAAGAACAACGTTATGACACAATCTAATCATACACAATAGTCTCATTTCAGAATACCACTTGAGAAGTTTTCTAAAAACAAATTGACATAAACTCTAACCATGAGTATCATACTCCAATAAATGGGGTTGATACCTTGACAACAAGTAATTAAAAATGTGCTTTTATAATACTTCAATGTTTCATTCATGAAAAGGTTAAAATAGAATGCCACCAATATATGCAGTAAAAGACTCTTCAAAATTACAGAATACCTGAGTATAAAGTACAATTACAAACTTCGGGTCTTAATTCCCATTTACAAACCATCACGCCATGGCAAAATCTCCTGCGGTAACATTAAAGGTAAGCTAATCTGATAAATGGCTAGTTCGGTCTCCCGACCAAACCATTTATTACAATTGTAATCTACTCAGTGCCAACAGTCCTTTAAAATAGTACAAATCACCAAACGTATAGTGACCTACCTCTGGTTCAATTATCGGCTTGGCGCAGAATCAACTCAATTGTACTACCAAGTGCCAACAACCTAGGCACCGAACCCTATACAAACTCAGAGAACACACTTTATAAAGACCTTTTATCACAGAAAGGATCTCATACTTCGACCAGAGTAATAATAAAAGCTTATTAAAGGATTTACAATAATACAGGCGAGAATCCAATTATCTCTTTACTTTCTCGCTACAACTAAAATACAGGTCGATTTTGACTATTTTGCTGGCGGGCAACAAGTGTAACCTGCCCTATCAAAGCCGAGGCAATTTGATACCTATACATGACATGAACTATTTTAAAACCCAGAATCAAAACCTGAAACATAACCAAGCTCAAAGACGATTCCACATCTCCATTCAAAAGGTACACTGCGTAAAAATTAATAACTTCAAAGAAATTTTGTTGCTCCTATAGCTAGTTATTGCTGTCTTTCTCAAATACCTCAAAATGTTCATATGTCCCTCGAGGCACAAAATCACTAGCGAAAGGAAATTGCAAACGGGTAACTAATCAGACTAGTTAACCTAAATAGAATATTTACTGGCGCACTAAAAGGGAATTTCGAAAGTCGGCGTCGTTGGCCCCGAAAACTTACACCTATCCATTACTGTGACTGTAATACCACACTCATTGTAAACATGGGAAACACATTACGGCAATAACTTGCCATTAAAGTCGCTGCCCAGCAATGCAAGCCTAGTCTCGAATGTTAAGGCTAGATGGGCCGCAAGCACCAAAATGGCCATACACGGAAATCATGATGAATCATCAGAGGAACAGGCGTTGAATGGCCCGCAGTAGCGAGCGAGACATAACCACGAAACTAATAATTCCGATAAAGGTACAAAGCAGTAGCAATTACTTTGTTCTTCATTGCGACACCATCTTTACGATCATTGTATTTAATAGATGAATTTAATAATCCAATGATAACTACAAAAGCTGTGGGACATCAATGATATTGAACATATGAATATTCATACTATATTGATAGAGAATTCGATTCATATATAACAAACCCAGAAGCCAATAATAACGTACGATTATTAGATGTAGACAATCGAATAGTATTACCATCAAATACATTTATTCGAATAATTCTAACATCAACAGCGTTATTCACTCATGAACTCTACCGTCGTCAGGGGTAAAAATTGATGGGACCCCAGGACGTTTAATCCAAGCAAGCATAATATTAAACCGAAATGGATTGTTGTTTGGTCAATGCTCAGAAATTTGTGGTATAAATCATAGATTTATACCAATTATTGTTGAAAGTGTACCTATTAATACGTTCATTAAATGAATAATAAAATCATTAATCCTTCCCTCCACCTTAGTCAGGCCCGTGCCGGGCCTGACTAGGTTGGAGGGAAGGATGGTTGGAATGGTGGAAAGACAGGGTTGTGAAGAGGGAAGGGGGAAAGCCGAGGAGGAGCAGCTGGCTGCCTCGGGCGTCGCACGAAGCCAGCAAAAAACGAGACGATGGCGAAACATTCCTCTCAATTTGGGCAAGTTTTTATTCCATATCTCAGCGACCAATCAACAGTTTCCCTCCAAATTCTTTACACAAGTAACACTATCGTAAGCCCTGTAAACTGATGTGTATTAAATGGATCATATGCTTATTTTCAAAATGATAGCCTTGTAAATATTTTAGGTTAATAGACAGTATCATTCAAAGCATTAGAATAATTACATCCGAAGTTAAGGCTCCACATCCTACCACTGCAATGCAGATGATTCCATACTAGCTTATGGTACGAGGCTTTCCAGGTTTAGTCCTGGGTAATCCACATGTATGGTTGTAATTTTCACTATTGTTTCATTTGTTTCTGGTTTCATCTCAAATTATATTGCTCCCAAATAAATGTCGGGGACTATCCACCATCTAAACTTTTAAGATCTTCATTAGAAATTGTTTTCATCCATGTAGAGGAAAGTAGGTTAGTTTATCAGTATGGTAATTTCATGTTTGATGAGGAATCACCTGCTGAAGTTTGTCGGTAGAGTTCATATCCACTTTGTACATGCAAAGTTACTTGCATAATTAAGCCTGTCCTTATTGGGGAAAGCTCAAATTCAGCTTATCATTGTGTTTCTGGGTATATATATTATCACAATTTTTTCAACTACCTACTAAAAACTGTCGCATGAATGCATGAAGTGGATTGAAAATGGCACCTTGACATGCACTATATTTTAATATAAATAGAAACAGAATTGTTCCAATAAAAAAAAATGCTTTGGTCTGCTTAAACAATAGTAAGATGTTCTTGGTTTGTGTGATGCTTGAGTTACTAGATACACAAATGTGGTCCACATTAGTTTTTACTATACAATCTGCTCATGTGCACAAACACAGATTGAGCATCACATTAGTGTTCCAGTTACCATTGTATAATAGGAATATCCATGCCGGTTCACATACCAGACTTTGACAGTTCTACATAAGAAAGTACAGCAGCAGATATAGTATGACGAGGAGACCTGATATTTGCACCTGACCTCCAGCATAACCCAGTTTAAAGACTCTGGCAGAATATATAATGGTGCCAGTAGTGTGGGTGACTGGTGTGATATTCTGATTGTCAACTGTATGTAATCAAATGTACATAGTTGTGTCCAGCAACTGTCAAATTACACACATTTGCAAAGAAATTATCACCATGAATGCATGATGTGAGAACAACGCATGTTGCCACAGTATCGCCATAGCCAGACATGTATCCCAGTTGCATTTAATGTGTTTTACTTGCACAAATGTGTCACTTGGGGGCATACTTATCCCTCCATCATTCAGAGCTGCAAGACAATGAATAAGACAGTAGCAGTGTGAGCCACAGTCAATTTCAGTAAACATGTAGCTTGCCCTGACAGTGCATTCAACATGCCTTTGCCAGCTGTACGAGTTCGAGAGAGGTAGCATCATCTACCTCAGAGAGGCCGATTGAACATTTCAGTGCATTGCTCGCCACTTGAACCATTCTACTTATGCGGTGAGTCAGTGTTTGGTGCAGTGAGAACAGGAAGGCACACACATCGAAAAGGCTTGTGTTGATCTTGGCGGACCCCCAGTAGGGAGAATAGTTGCATCTTGCAACAGGCTGTAAATACTCCATGAACATCACTGCATACCATCCAGGGAAGTGTCATGAAATGTCATCTGGGGATATGCCTGTCTGCACCAGTACCACATCCAGGCGGCTAGCAGAAGGAGATCTGTCATTGCGGCATTCCTCACAATGCCTACCACACATGTGACCTTCTGCCAGAAACAGGCAGCATGCAGATTGGCGACGAGTGGGCTGACTTTTAGTACCTGTCTTACCTTGCATTGCTTCGGTCGGTGGTAGTGGAGCTGATACTGGCTGGTTGGAATCAGCGAAGTAGGTGGAGGCTCGTTGGAGATTGGTAATGTGCCGACCAACACATTACCATTGAGTCCACTCTGTTGACTCCTTACTCCAGAATTTGGGGTTGGCTGCTCTGTACCTTACCTCAGTACCCTGTACCAGACCTTGTACAACTGGGTGATATTCCCTGGCAATGCGAGTGTGAGCAGGGAAGTAAATATTTTCAAATGCTGGAGAGGAAGACCTCTCCAGGAGACAGATGAGTGACACTCTGTCCCACTTGGATTGCCTATTAAGAGTAGGTGGGTCTAATACACACTCTTGCATGGTGGCTATACAAGCTGCCTTTTGCTCCTTCCACTGTGAGCCTTGCCTTCCACCAAGCGGCACGGAGGTCAGGTTGACACTTAAAGATATCCGCTGATCGTAGTGAACACGAGACAGGTCCCTATCTTAATGTATTTCCAATAGCAGTTGATGGCACGAGTTCGGTGCTTTAATCAGTCCTTTGCGGTGGTGCGCAGACATAGAGTGATGAACCATGTTGACTGCCTTCACAACAGAGGTAGGCAGTCAATCTCGAATAAATATCCTGGATGGCACCATAATCGCTCTGGTAGGATACAACTCAAGGAAACTATCTCGCCCTGCTGGATGAGTTTCTAGTTGTCAGGGGTCTACTGTTTTATCCTGAGCTGTCTAGAACGGGTGACAGTTGAATGGTGTATATCTTAGACATATGGATTCCTGAAGGGACTCTGCAGTCCTACTCTGTGATTCGTACTAGTATCAAAACCCGGTCTCGGTTGACAGCGTACATTAGATATATTCCTAGTGGTCAAGGGAAATACCTCTAGAACAGATACTCGTGGGGAAAGGAACAAACTCTATTATACATAATAAATACAAATGATGCATGCTACCTCCTAGCCAAGGAGAGAATGAGTGTGGAAGTAACCTACACCAGACAGGTGTAGGTGACCTGTTCTTAAACTACCGAAGATATCTAGTGGCATTGACGGCTATGTCAACAACTCAGTCGCAGCTACTCTATACAAGAGGTGTCTAGAAGAGACAATAGAAAAAGGGGTCCCACTACTTTAAGAGTAATGGATGTAGTTGCCTCTACCTGCTAGTAGAGGCAGCTGCTGCTCCAGGAGGAGCAGCAGCAGAAGGTGTGGGGTGGTGAAGAAGAAGACGAGCTTTTGGTAAATGGTGGTGGTTGTCGACAATGGTAGCTTCTGGTAGCTGATGGTTGTTGTCCACAATGGTAACTTCTGGTAGCTGGTGGTGGTTGTTGACAACGAAGCCCCTGTTAACTGCAGGTGGCTGCAGCAGGAGCTTCTGGTAACGGCTGCAAGAGTCTCTGACATCGTCAATGGTAGCAGCCTCTGGTGGCTACCAAAGACTGTTGAGCAGTAGAAGGCCCCAGCACACGAAGTGTAGGCATGAGCTACTGGACAAAAGAATAACTCGCGAGCCCAGTCGTACACGGACTTTTATAATCCGCAGGACAGGTGCAGTGTTGGGCCACGATGGGAGGTTGACGTCCCTCTCATGAGAGGCCAGGGTGCTTGGTTTCGTGCATAATCGGCGGCGCTCGGTTTAGCCCCGAGGCAGTTGGCAGCTTATTGGCTCTCTTTGCAAGGGGGGGGGGGGGGTCGCTGGCTTTCGTAACCTTATTTTCCATGTGTTTGGAATAGCCATCCAGGGTTCTGGCAATCCAACACACTCGTATATTATGTTGCCGGGTTTACTCTCCCTCAGGTGAAGTATAAATACCTGAGTCAAATGAGTCGTAGTCATTGTAGTATTATACAGGATGAAAGCGTCTTAATAGAAATGAGTAGTTTAAAAAAAAACTAGCTGGTAACACAATGTGTGGCACCAGACTCGACCAGTGCCAGGTTCAATGTGCCCGCATAGGAAACTGAACAACACGCCTTTGCACTGCTTACAGATTTTTGTGTACAAGGGAACAATGATGGGAAACACCACACATGCTACCTTCTCTCACACATTTTCTATGAAATGTGCACTTGGAACTGATATGGCCAAACTGATTGCAACAAAACACTTGCTTTGGGCAAGAGGAACACATGGTTGAGAACATTCATTGCTCAGGTCTTCTCTTTATGCTATAAACAAAATTATTTAACGCCTAGGTTAGAACAAGGAACACTTCTGACCATGCCTTTTTCTCTGTTATCAAATTTGTGTGGCCATGTAGATTGAAAATGGAGTGGGACTGAAGAAGTGTATACCATTACTTTAGTCATTGGCTGGAATGTGCTCCAACTACCACTCCAACAGCTATACGTTCCAGGCTGTCACAGGAAGCCAACCTCAGAAACAGCATCAACCACCACACGAAGCAGGTGGCCGCCACATCAATGTGTTGCACCTTCTATCGACTGGCTCTTTCATTGCTGAATAGGAACTTATTTAGCATATGTGTAGTATACTTTCCTAGAATCCACATTTTCAAAGCATCAGAACACATCTATCAAATAACTGAAAACAAAATTTTATTTCTTGTAACACAGGGGATTTACTTTAGAACAACATATATGTCTAACTATCTGGCAAGCTCCTAGGGCCTTAAGCCCTATATAATGGCTTGATGTGTTTAACCTTAATGACCTCTACCTTGGCACCCCTAAGTGTTTTCTTTAAAGCATACAAGTTCGAAGATAGTAATTTAACGACTACAGCAGGACCATTCCAACGATGCGTGCACTTAGGAGTCAGGCCTTTCTTTCGAGTGGGGGTGTACACCAACACCTCCTGGCCTGGATGATACTCAACAACCATTCGTTGAGGGTCATATCACTGCTTGGCCCTGTGTTCTTGCTTCCTGATGTGCTCAATGGCCTGCTCTTGTAGCACTTTCCATTTTATGTGCAACTGCTTGCTCTCGAGTTAATTAACCCTCTTCCTAAGGCAGATTTCCGAAGGTAACACAGGCTCACACCCATACACGAGTAGGAAGGGACTAAACCCTGTACTATCCTGTTTGCTCATGTTGTAAGTGAACGTGACAGGGGCAAACTCTGGTGCCAATCTCTCTGGTTACTAGACACATATTGAGACATCATAGTTGTTAAGATAGTGTGTAACCTTTCTACAGCCCCATTACATTGAGGTCGATACCCTGATGTCATTGCCCCCTGCAAATCCATTAACATTAAAAGTTTATGCATTACCAAAGAGCTGTAGACTTGAACCCTATTAATCAATATTTACCCTGGAGTAGAGTGCCTACAGATCACATTCTCTAACAAGAACTGTGCTACCTCCTGAGCTATCCCAGCAGGTACAGCACAGGTATCAGCCCATTTAGTGCCACAGTCTATACATGTTATCACATACTTGTTGCCTTTAGTGGTCTTCAGGAAAGGCCCCAAAAGGTCAATACCTGCCCAATCAAACAGTTCGCCTGAAGAGAAGGGCTGCAATAGGCCCACTGGTTTCATGTTAGTTCCCTTTTTAGTCTGACAATCTGCACATGTTATAACATAAGCCTCGACTTCTTTAAAACGCCCATGCCAGTAATACATTCTTCTTATTTTATCCACAGTTCTTGCTATGCCCATGTGTCAACCCACAAGAGGGTTATCATGGCATTCACTCAGAATTTCATCTTTTAGTTGATTAGGGATCACAGGCAACTTGTCCCTACATTCTGGACTAGTATTTATCTTACACAAAAATTCTTAGCCAACCTACTTTATTTTAACTCAACTTGGGAGGATTTCTCATATTCCAATATTAATGGAACCAAACTGGGGTCACCCCTTTCCGCTTTTGCTATATCATAGCCTGGCAATGAAAACACGATAATCCCAAAGTCGTGTCTTCATCTTTTTGTGTGCCTAAATCCACACGATTTCTACAGAGACTATACACGTGGGCATGACTTTTCCCACTGGTGTACTTGTTTTCAAAGGTGTATTCCAACATTTTAGAGCCCACCGAGTTAATCGACCAGTACTGTGGGCATTAATTTTCAGCTTATCTAGAGAACACAAACTGCGATGATCAATCACTACAGTAAAAGGTTTCAAATAAATGAATGGCCTGAATTGATCCAAAGCATAAAACAAAGCCAAACATTCCAGATGAGTGATGGTATACCTAGACTCAGCGGGTGTCAAAGTACGACTTGTATAGGCCACTGGATGTAATTTTCCTTCTTGTCATTGCATAATGATAGCCCCGATACCCGATGAGCTAGCATCTGTACGGATCTCAATGGGGTCTCCATCTTAGAAATGGACTGAGATAGGGGATGAGCTCAACTTTAGTTTCAAAACCCGAAATGCTTTTTCCTTTGCCTCACCGCACTCAAATTTCTGGTCTTTCTTTAGTAGACTGGATAGTGGTTTTGCGATCTTAAAAAATTTTGCACAAATTATGATAAAAGGAAGCTAAGCATAAAAAGCTTCTTACATATCTGATCTCTATTGGTCTCAGGAAATCTTGGACCACTCTTTTCGTATTGGGATAACGTTTAATTCCCTCACTACTAACCACATGTCCCAAGACTTCAGTTTCCTCATATCCGAAGGAGCATTTGTCTGGCTTTAAGGTTAAATTAGCCTCTTTGAACCTTTTTGGGACTTGCTCTATTTGACTAGTTGTTCAAAACTGTCTCCAGCTACTAGAGTATTGTCCAAATAGACCAAACATAAACCCCGTTTTAACCCTGCCAACATCTAATGTGCATATCTTTGAATTATGGATGGAGCTGTCTTTAATCCAAATGGCAATGTTTGAAAACAAAATGTTCCCTCAGGAGTTACGAAAGATGTTTTGTCTTGGTCTTTCTCAGCTACTCTCAGCTGGTGGTATCCTGCATTCATATCCAAGCGACGAATATTTAGTACCAGTCAGATAAGTCAGGAAATCATCGATTCGGGGCAAAGGATACTTGTCATCTTTCAGAATGGCATTTTCTCGATGGTAGTCCACACACATTCTATACTCACCATCCTTTTTTTTTTTTTTTTTACTAATACTACTGGGGAATACCAGCTGGTACTAACAGTCCTCACAATAGCATTCTGAATTTGTTATTCTACTATGTCATGTATCACCTCCGTCTCACCTGGAAACATTCTGTATGGGACTGAAGTAACTGGAGGACTATCACCTGTATCTAAAGTCACCACTTTCTCCTTTGTTCTACTTATCTAACCAGGATTCCAGCCAAAACATCGACATCTGTATAACAGATTTCGCACATCCAGTCTTTGCTCAGGTAGCAGGTTAGGGTAAATATATAACTTTTTCTCATCAAAATTATCTGTTTTAACCCCCTCTGTGACAGAGACTGTGTTAACTTGACTTTTATTAATGTCTTCGAACTTACATAAGGTCTCTAACTTCATCCCTTTAGGTAAGGTGACTTCACTTCTAGACGTATTAGTTACTTACGATTTAGTTGGAGTTCCTTTGCACTGATTATCATATACATGGTCTAACGGCTCTAGGAGAACTTCTGAGGGTAAATCGGTGGCTGTAAAATAAAATTTTACCAACTGATGCATTCTCGGCTCTATCCTAAAATGGTCTTTAATCATGACATGCCTTAACCTCAAAATTGGCTCACTCCTTTTCTGAGTCAATGGGTAGAGGCGAGGTTTCCTGATCCTCCCAGCCTTTTTGTGGGACACTTTTAACCACTTCATTTTTCTTTGCTTCCTTGATTGGTAGCGAGATCACTGGTTTTCACTGGTTAGGCTAATTTAACCTTAAAATGTGACCGCCATTTACATTACACATCAATTGAGTGCGATACCATTGTAAGAAGTCACAGCTCAGAATAACACCATTACAGGGGCTGTCAGTATTTCCACAGGATGAGTGCACCGAACCTAATCAAATACAAACTTTAAATTTAGAATGTGAGAGATAGACTGTTGCTGACCTTAACACCTATAAACACCATTGCTTCAGCTTCTCTCGAATACTGTTTAGCGATTAATCTCTCATCCACTAAAGAGATAGCTGCTCCCCTATCAATGTCAATCAGGGTTGACTGACCAAACAATCAAGTATGTAGACACATTGCGCCAGATACAATGGATAGGGGTAGCTTCATCTGACAAGATGAACCATTCCTCCTGACATGATTCGCCCTTACTAGTTTTCCATCTAAGTTCTGGTTTCCCCATTCGGGCAAGGATTAGTTCTATAGAATATCCTGAAGTGTCCTGCCTTTCCACATCCAAAACATATTGGTCGTCCATAATTGGTTCGTCTCGTTCTGTCTATAACCGTCCTCTCCTGAGTATTCTCTTTTCCTTGTGCTGGTTCTGAGGAAGTTCTGTGGTCTCGAGTTGGACTCCTACTAACAGTTTCCCCCCCATCATTGTTCCTTTTTAACTGGCTTATCTGACCTACCATTTCACGCATTTGTCTACCAAGTATCTCCTTTGCTTTCTGTAACTGGGCCACCTCACTATTACCTGCTACGCTATTGGGGCTCGTGAACTGTACTATCTTTTTTACTGTCTTCTCTGCTAGCCTTAGCTGATCTGGTGCTACTGCCTGCCTATTCCTAAATAGCTACCGGCCTCAACATTTCTTTCCTATCTAACTTGTTACAAATACTAGTGACATCATACACAAACGCCTCAATTGATTCGTCCATTCCCTGGACCCTAATTCACCATCATATTTCCAGGTCCTCAGCCTCACAGGCCATTGTAAATGCTGGTTTCAATGCTGTAACTATTTCCCCAAAAGTCGTTGTGCCTTCCACTTCGTCTCCAAAACTATCTAACCACCGGGCTGCTGCTCCCTTGAGAAAATTTGGCAAGTAGAGCAAGCACTTTTTGTCATCTCAATTATTTACTAATTGATGCTTATAGTCAAAATAAAAGCAAACTTGATAAAGAAAATAATTTACATTTCTGTGTAAATAATAAATAAAAAAAGAAACAATTTGGTTGATTATTTAATTTAAATCCAAATATGCAATTAAAAGAACCAAATAACGAAGAATTGTTAATCCAAACGAAATCCTGTTTATCAGGCTCAATTAATTTAATATTCCCACAGAAAAAAAGAACAATCTTTGAGTATGAAAACAAAAAAAAAAAAAAAAAAAATATTTAATACATTTAAGCAGAGGCGCGCTGGCCTGTTTTAAAAGTAAAATCAAAGTAATGTCTGGAGTTCCCAATTAATGAACAATGAAAAAATAATTATTATTTCATAAACTCCATTAAATTTTTTTGTTTACTATTTTTTTAACTAGGGGAATATTTCTGTCAAAATATTAGTTCGTTACTCGTTTCCAATCTCAAAGGCAATCACTGCATGTACACATGGAAAGTCCTCAATGAACAACACATGGCTATTTACTTCTTCAATCTCATTTCTAACTTTATTTTATTTAAGAAGGGATTGGCTTGAACATGTATTAGAAAGTGAAAAGGTGGCGTTAAATAATAACAAAAGTCTTTTTTTTGACGTAAACAGTGGAGTGCTTAGCAAAACATTTGTCGTTATTCTCTTGTTACAGGCGACAAACAGAAAAACTAGTGCCAACGAGATGTCGATTAGATGCAGCTCTGGTGGGCAGGCAATGTGGGCAGCGTCTTTGCTATGGCCATGATGATGAGAGTTTGTTGAGGGGAGAGAGGGAGATATTTATGATGGGTCGAAATTTCACGAAGAAGGATTATGTTAATAGGTTCCGAAAATTGAAAGTGAAATTAAGTAATAAGTACTAAAAATGGAGCGGTATTAGATAGGGGTGGAGTAGTGATAGCAGTTCTGCTGGCCAGGCACTGTGAGCGGCATGTCTGCACAGCCGGGGTAATGATGCCTTGCCGGAAGTTAGGGGTGGTGAGCCTGTGAAGGGTCCTGGGGGGGGGGGGGGTTGAGGTGGTGTCTACTTGTCCTCTGAAGCTCCGGTGCCTTAGTCCTCTGTGAGGTGAGAGTAGAGATGATTAACTTGCAACTGGAGTTGAAGAGATGAGGAATAGGTGATTATTTGACTATTTTACTTGTGTTGCTACATTGCGAGAAGCTGTAGTTTTTAGCGATTTTTGTTTGCATATCTTGGGTATATGGTGCACCATAGCAGTGTTCTGCATACTGGAATACATTCCCTAGGCATTGTGGGAGATGTCCTGGTGGTTAGTTCCGTTGTGCATGTGCAGCAAACATTAAATTAGTGGTTTACCGTGCACGTGTGGGCGGTTCTGAGGCAAAAAGTTTTCCGATTGGTCAGGGACAAACTTTAACAAAACTGTTTGAGCTCGGATGTTTCCTGTCACTCGAGCTGTAGTTTTCGACTCGTGTAGAGGTTGATTGGAGTAAAATAATGAAGTGTAGAACACTTTGGCACACTTTTACACTGTTCTGAAGCACTATATTGGGTGTTTTTTATGTAGACTTCTCTTCTAGTCGTACTTGGCAATACACGCTATTCGCATCAAGCTTCGGAAACATTCTGGCATTTTGGAGGCGAGCAAGGGACTTGTCCACTGTTGGTATGGTCATATTTTCCCTTTTAACGGAGTCGTTGAGCCTTGTCAAGTCTAAGCATAACCTTATTTGGCCATTTGGTTTAGGGACTATTACTATTCTGGAGCAGCATTCCATGGGTCACTCAACCGGGGAGTTAAGACCTATCGTTAGAAGTCTATCCAGTTCCTGTTTCAATTTTGGCTGTAACTTTCTGGTTGTCTATCATCCTTCAGTTTAATCTTGTACAGAACTTTCATTAAACCAAACCCTCTGAAAAGTTTGGGGTATTTTTCTCTTGGGTTGCTTTTGTGTACATACCCTACTTCCTCGAGCCATTGTAGCATTCCCAAAGCCTCTACTGCCACCCGGCCTAGTAATGGTTCTTTCAAGATTATCACCATTTACACCACTTGAGTGACGTGATCCCTCTCCATATTAGATTTGTTTTCCATTACCTAGAATATTTATTGGTGTACTACAGTGGCCTACCAAATACTTCTCCTGCCCTATGCTATTATCTTCTATGAACCGGCTGACGGTGTCTGGAATTACCATAACGTCTGCTGCTGTGTCAATTATAAATGAGACTTCTTGTCCCCCCACTTTTACTCTTGCTCTCCAGGGTAGGCTTAGTCTTTTTTTACTGTTTACCATGGCGAGGAACAAATCATCTTGCGAGCTACGACTGTGAATTTCGGAAATATGTTTTAGTTTATCCCTCGCTTTACATACTCTCATGAAGTGTCCCGTTCTCCCACAACTGCGGCATCTCTCAGTAATCACCAGGCAACTTTTCCTATGTGCTTCCCTAGGAAGTTTGGCCCTTTATGGTTCATTTTGGTTTTCTGATATATTTGGTGATTAGTTGACCTCTGCTCTCTTGACTGGCATTAACAGTTATTCTATCAATATTTTCCTGTACCATTGTTTCCCTCGTTGATTTTTGTACCACTGCATGTTGTTTCCTAACTGTTTCCAACTGTCTCGCCTTTATAACTACACTTTCCAGGGTTAGGTTGGCATCCAACTGTAAAGATTCAGACACAATTTGTTCCGTAATGTTTTGTATTCGCAATGTTCAGCAAGTGTGTGTAAAGCCATCACAAAAGAATCAACTGATTCGTCAGTCAGTTGTGAACAATGGTTAAACTTAAGTCTGTTCATAAATTTCATTTCACCTCTGAATGAAATGTGAATCCAGTCATTTCCCAACCACCTTGTAAGACTTCGCATCCTCCTCAGACAGGTGGAAGGAGTTTATTATTTCCTTACGCTTCTGTCCCCATCACATACACAAGTGTACTAACCGGCATTTCTCTGCTTTTCTCCTCCGGTCCGCTTACCAACCTATAACTCGAAATATTTTCATCCACGTGCACCATTCTTCTGATTTTCTGCAATCGAAGTTGGCTAGTAGAGAAAGCATACACCTTCCTTCTGCCATAGTTTGCTTTTATTTATTTATTTTTTGGAATCCCACTTCTGACACCATTTAATGAGATTAACTCCCCTTCCTTATTTCTTCAACACTCTTTATTTCACCCATAACTATACAGACATTACTACAAACACTATTCTTCATCTCCACCATATTGATTTTACTACTTCCCCTTTTTCCCATTGCCAACCTCAGCAACATAACTTCCCAACCTGCACCACATTTATTAACTTTTAAAACTCGTGGGCTTAATAACCACAAAACGTAAACGTTAATTTTCACACCTGAGATACAATATTGTGACTGCTGTAAGTACGCAAGTATACCCAGCAAGTGTACAATTTCAAATACCTGTCAAGTATAGAGCCTGTGTGTACTATACTGGCAATTCGGAAAGCACTAATATAAACATGGTGATGTCACTTCTGGGGACAGGTACGCAAAAGTATGCAGTTTTGAGAATCTGGAAACATTCTAAGAATATTGTTTTGATGAATCAATCGCCATGTTTTCAAGAAATAACTTTACAAATCCACGTTTATACTTTGTTCGCTGCTAAAATCCACTTTCCCGACCAAGGCTTTGTTTGTTTGTTTTATTGCATGTATAAGGTCTTCTTGCAATACATTGCTGTACAAAGGTATTGGACAAGTGAGATTACAGTGTACAAAGTTTATAAATTGAGCATAGTAAACACAAACACTCTCTAGCACACACGCACATGTGCACACACACATATGTATGATATCGTGTACACACATCCTTTCTTTCTTCATAATGTGACTAATCTTCTTCCAACATGCTGTGGTGTGTCATCGCTTTACTGAAACAGAAGGTAAAGGGAACAAGAAAAACCAGAACAAGAAATGTGTACAATGTAATGATATACAGTAATTTTTTAATATTAGTAGTTTAGATATTCATGTATGCTATAAAATGCACATTCTATATAAAATTCTTTCATCTGGTTTTTTTAAAGAGATTTTTGTTAGAGAAGCAAATTTCTTGAAGGTTTTGTTCTAATTTATTGAAAAGTTGGCCCCTTTCTGGACTAATTTTAAGTTATCTGAAGCCATGTGTAAGTGCATTTAATTCTAGTGTCATGCTTATGAAAGGAGTCATTTTTCTGAAATAAGTGACATTTTTTTGGACAAGAACTAAAAACCAGTACTCACATGCAAATGTTATAATCTCGGAGTTCTTGAAAAGAGGTCTACATGAGTCTGGCTTTATTTTGCCATTGATTATTCTTACAGCTCTGTTTTGCATGAGAAACACTTTTTTTTTTACTATCAGCAGAATTACCCCAAAATATTATACCATAACTTATGATGGAATGAAAATATGCAAAAAATATAGGTATCATTTTTGTTGTAGTTTTGTTTGAGACTTCTGCAACATTTCACAGAGTGAAATAGGCTGAACTTTGTTTGGGTAAAATATACACAATGTGAGATCTCCAGTTTAGTAAATTGTCTACATTTAAGCCAAGAGAATTAGTCACTGCTGTTTAATTAGTTTTTTCTCGGTTACTACTAACATATTGCTGTGACCCTTCCAGAGGGAGGAATACTCGTAGCCAGAAATAAAGCACTCATATTAAAAACACTACTTTATTCAAGTATAGAGCAATTACAATTCAGCCACGCAAGGTGCGACTTAACAGAGATATTAAGCAAATAGCAAGGTATGAAACACCAACAAGTTAGAGTGGCTAGCTGAATGAACCATCAAGAGTGCTCTGGCTCTTAGGGAGCCTGAGCAGTGTCTTCGTCTATTCCGTCGCCTCACGCAACCTATATCGCCCTAATAGGAATTATAATTACCCTTGATAACGACAGCGGCTGTATGGAGGCCCTCTCGACTGCGGCTGAGGATAGCGATGATCACAGGACCATAGGACTGGTGGTCCTGTCTGGTGGCGATCCAGCAGGGCCTACGGCAGGGCTGGAGCAAGATGGCTGCGAGCCACCACTGTCCCGTCCTTATATACTGGCAGACCCAACTTCGTTAACATTCCCCCGAGAGTGTTGACTTAACAGCCGGGCTGGCTTGCTGAGGTTGCGCTGTACCCAGCATTTGCGCGCCTCCTGGTAACCCTTGCAGTTGGCGACCACAGCATGACCCCCTCGTCTTTGGAAAACTCATGCGTCCTCGACAGTGGCCGGACGATGTGGGGGAAGGTATGAGTGAGGCCGAGCCATCTGGGCAGCATCGCAGCGAGAGAGGAGTCCAGGTGCCCCGGCACTGAACAGCAGAATGCCACCAGAGAAAGCCTGGTTTCTGCGCAGAAGCCGACAGAGTAATGAGATAAGATGTGTCTTCCGGGCACTGCATTAATTTTGATTCTCTAGGGTGCTGTCAGCTACGTGAGGCTGGCGATAGCATTAAATGTAAGGCTATTTAAATGACAGCATTGCATCTTCGTGAATTCTAAAAGTATTATACTAAAAGTTTTCTTAGAGAACTGTCTTAGTTAAATATTTATATACATGAAAAGTTTTATACTAAAAATTCCTTGGAACCCAGATTACGTTTACAATCTTAGACCACATACGTGAAAATTTTTTGGTAAAAGTTTTCTTGGAATACTAATTATGTTTATAGTTCTAAAAACTTCTTCGCGAACACTGAGTTTGTTAAATACAACTACATAATTTTTTTCGTGGAACACTGAAATTGTGAAATTCTGTTATAGTGCCACACTATATACATTAAAAATTACTTTAAATTGCTATAGGTAGACAGATGTCTGACGTACTTATTTATAGAACATTTGAGTAAATATACTAGCAAGTATGCATAAGCATGGGACGTAATTCCCTCAAATAGATTGTATGTACAACATTACTATAGGTGGATACTTGTGAACAGTACACTTAACATATTAGAGGTGAAAGACAGTATTGTTAACATAAAATTGGTGCACCCAAAGATTGCTGAACTTTTGTGCCAGCACGTTAACAAGTGATTGATTAAGGCCGCTATTGTTTTCTGTTGACTGGGGAAAGTGGAAGGGAGTGTGCTCGGCTCTGACTTTTATTAATTTACTTCCCTTCATTTATATAAGGTAAAAACTGTTTGCTCCAGCGCCGAGCACAGAGATAAGGGAATTTGGGACAATGGTGCACCTTTTGTTTGGTCAACAGTCCGCTATAGCGCCACGATTCCATAAATTTAGTACATGAAATGTGTGTTCGAAATTTTGTAGTTACATGATCAAATAATACTGTAATAAATATAAAAACAAATATCATAGGATATTTATAGATGACAATCTTATTTCTCAGAACCTTAACTTTGTTATAAAGAGTTATAATATACAATTTAAATATATTCTACATAATTCAATCTTAAATTTCTGTACATCTGTGTGGCTTATTAGTACAATATAATATTGACAAGTAAGAATAGCACTTTGAATAATTACAAGAAACCCCGTGCGATAATGTTAATGGAAACTTAAAAACTCATATGACGTTCTAACCATATGAAAACACAATCCGAACCACTGAATTTAATTCAGTCAAACAAACAGCAATGTCATCACAATTACTCCAGGAGTACAATTATGACCAAGAAATACAAATATGAAGCAATAATAATAATGTTACAGTCTATACAAAGAACAACCAAATACAGAATTAATGCCCTGTGTATTGGATCTGAAATCAACTATAAAACTACAACATTAATACACCGGGTTTATTCCTCCTGATGAGTTCCCATCATGAAATGTAATTTTTTCACGTTAATGGACTTAAAATGTTTCTGCCAAGCATCAGGTAATCTAGTATTACTGTGTCCTGGCATATTTAGAACTTTTAACCTTGATTGTTTAACCAGGTAGATATATGAAGCCAAGCCTTCGCCTGATAAAGGGTCGGTGCGATAAGATATTGCGTGTTTTTTCGTACTTTGCGTCTCTTTTTAGTGTTACCTATCGAATTTAGTTTGTAAAGGTTTTAACTTGTTCGTGAAGTTTATAAAGGTTGTAACTTACTCATGTATTTCATTACTTCACTTTTAGCCGCTCGTCACGGTACATTCAGACATGCATTCACACACCAATCAGATTATTTAATGGTTTTTAACATATGAGATATGAAGTAATTACTGAAACTGAAACAAATACACTGATTTAAATTTTCGCGAAACTTAAATTCACCACTTCAATATACATATAATTAATTTAATTATATAAACCCTTGCCACTCCAGTCATAGGAAAGCTACTTATATCGAAAATTTAACTTCATTTGGCTATTAACCTCCGCTTTTTATACCAAACTGTTGCTAGCTCTCTCACAGGTAGCTCGTGACAGTACTTCACAAGTCCTGAACTTTAAAATTCCGCGCTGATAAATTCAATTAACTTCACCATTCTCTTTTATCCCGTACAGGCAGGGAAAAAGAGAGTAAAATTCAGCTATGGAAACAGCTCCCAGGCGCTACCCTGGGAAACCTGTAAAAGAATGCTAGCTTTGCAGCATAAAATATGTTTGATGGGTGCAGAGGGGGGAGGGGGTTAGCTTCTCCTCGCCTTCGCAATCTAACTGACAACCAACTGGGTGGCCAAGGTCCCTCACAAGGGACCGATCTACCCCCGCGCTGAGGGAGTAGCGTCCCAGTGATGTAAAATGGCGGTGTATTTCATTTCGCTCTGTGTCATTAGATAAGACACATCAAAAATGGTTCCTCGTCATACTCGCATGTCTAGGTATTATCCTAAGAAGGTATACTGAAATATTTTGTCTTTTACTAAGGATGTCAATAAGGACGATAGGTCTTGGACTGTCAAGATTGTTGATATAGAAGAGAGTTATCTTTTGTTGTCATTTTTGTACCGTTTGGGTTTGCAAGGAATAACCACGAAAGCAGGTAGTGGTTTGTTGGAAATGTATTTCTTCATGAAGTCGCATACTCAAAAGGATCCTGTTCCTAAGGAAATTGGTGACATTGACCCTCGTGATATAATATGTTGGAAGACTTTTCCAGTTCATGAAGGGAAGGCCGATAATACTGCTGTTATTACTGTATTTCACCATCAACTGTCAATCACGTATGTGTGTATCATTCTTTATGTATCGTTTGGTGCAAGGCAATTGGCAGGTGGGTCTGTATTGGGAGGTATGTCTGTAATGGCAGGTTTCTGTATAAAGCATGTATAAGTGTTACAACATATACTACCTGTAGCATGTTATTAGAAACGAATACTTACATGCTTAGTAATTACTCATTATTAATAGCCATAGCATAATCAATAATGCAACAAAAACGACAATAACAAAACATACATAGATTATTACGGCAAAAGAGTTTTATTATGGATTAAAATACAGTTCCGCATGACCAAGAATATGCATATCACTAGTAGTACCAACTAACTTCCGATACAACCAAATCTATTCACCGAGTTCTAACTTCATCTTCTTAGGAGATAATATGGATGCATTACCGAATACACTAACAACAGCAGTATTATCTGCCTTCCGTTCATGAACAGGATAAATCTTCCAACATATTATGTGACGAAAATCAATATCACTAATTTCGTTATGCGCAGGTTCCTTTTGTGTATGAGACTTCCTTATGAGTTCCCTTCAAGAAATATCAAACTACAAACTGTTCATGAAGGGAAGGCATAATATTGCTGTTATTAGTGTCTTTGGTAATGCATCCATGTTCTCTCATAAGAAGATGAAGTTAGAACCTGGTGATCAGATTTGGTTGTATCGGAAGTTTGTTGGTACTACTGGTGATATGTATATTCTTGGTCATGCAGAACTGTATTTTAATCGATAATAAGTCTCTTTTGTCATTATAGTCGGTCTTATTAGTGTATTTGGTAATGCATCCATGTTCTCTTGTAAGAAGATGAAGTTAGAACACCATCCCTTACTGCCCTCTACACAAAGAGCTTGCATTTTTTTCGCTTACTCAAGTATGTCATCTAAGCACATTACCTCACCTGCTACAAGATTGCGCAGTCTGTGCTGTCGCAGGGTAAATCAGGCGTACCAACTTCTGGTGCTAACTGCACGCACTACTTGTATGGGTACCTTTTGCGTGCCATATGTTAACTGATTTGTAAAATATTGTGCCAACAATAAAAATTTATTTTGCAAAAGAGAATAGTGCCCCTAATGGTATTGTTATATATATATATATATATATATATATATATATATATATATATATATATATATTTATAACTTTCAGTTTCGGGCTGTACGGTTCTGAGAAAATCGCTGCTTGCCATTAAAATATATGTAAACTGACAGCGTGTAAAACGTAAATGCCCCTATACCTCAACTCATACAGTACTACACTGCTTTTTCTAGTAAAATTGATATTTTACTATCTTGCGCGGCAATGAGTGCGAGGAATGATTATATAACTGCACCGCTGCTGCATTCAACGTGAAACTCAGCACAAGTGCCACAGTGCTGAATGTGGCATGGTCCATTCTGGACATGTATTATACCCTGCAACATAAAGGTGGTTGTTAGTGTCTGATATTGGCTAGTTTAACATTACGTGTGCTGACCGTGTCTATTTTAGTGTGGCCCCGTTTTCGTATCTCGACTGAAATCGTGGACGGCCTGGGTATGTCATGGATGCGATACGGGCCCTGATATTTAAATTGAGGTGCAGTTTGCTTGGTGTGATTCTTTATCCAGACGAATTGGCCGATTTTTAGGTCATTCGGATGGTATTTAATGTCAAACAACTCTTTTTGTTTTTGCTGCAATGCAATGAAATTAATACGGGCCTGTTTGCGTGCCTTTTTTTAATTGCTCGCACCAATTGTGAGCTCGTGGGGAGTAAGCGTGAGTAACCACATGCGAAGGTTGAACCACTTCAACCCTGTATAATAGAAAAATGGGCTGAATTTTGTGCTTCTGTTAACAGTGCTGTTGTAATGAAATAAAATATAAGCGACATATTCATCCCAGTGAGTAGGGTCTTCATTAGCACAGGACGTCAGGTGATGATAGTACTTTATTTACCTGCTCTGTCAGCCCGTTGCAAGTGGGTTTATACACTGTTGTCTGGAGTTTTTTTATTTGCAATTTGCAGAACAGTTCAACCATCATTTCCTTATTAAATGACATGCCCCTATCAGTTAGTATGGATTTGTGGCATCTAAATTGAAGAATGACATATTTACTAAAATTAACACAAGTAATGGTGTCGATTGATTTGACTGGACAGGCTACTGCATAACGAGCAAAGCATTATTTCATTACTAACATATATTTGTTCCCTGATGCTGAAGTTTGTAGAGGCCACTTGGCATCTGGACTCCAAGAATGCCATAACGGGGGATGGGAGTCATGTGGCCAATTGGCTTCTGGTTAGGGGCCGTAATTCTCTGACAAACTGGATAATTTTTCACATACTCCTCAACGTCTTTGTTCATGCTATCCCAATAGTATGCATTTTTTTATTTTGTCCAGTGTTTTGAACTGCCCGAAGTGGGTGGCCTCCTCCTGTTAGGGCATCGTGGTGGGCAGTAATTGTCTCTGGCACATAGTACTGCAGGACAATTGTGAGCTTTTTCTCGTCCATTGGTATACGCTGTTTCATGTAAATCTCGCTGTTTCTCGCGATGGCGTATCGCCTGAATAAACAGCGGTATTTAGCTGTGGCCTTGTCAAGTTCCATGAGCGCTAATTTCAGTGATTTTATACGGGGGTCATTGGCATATTCAGCAAGAAAGGGAGATGCATGTGTTTGTGTGAGAGGTGCTAACAGTAAGTGTGAGTCGTCCTCGAACTTTATGTACTCCTGTTCGTGTATGTATACTGGGAGGTAATGTGGCGTATTGTTGTCGTGTGTAATAATGATTTGGCAATTTTATTGAGGGTCGAGATGTGCAGTTTTGATTTTTCCTTCATGTGCTTGCATGGAGACTTCTATATTAACCCTATATGGGAGGATGACTATTTTCGCAATGGCCTGTAGTGGAAGTTATTCCTCATATGTAATAATTTTTCCTACCCGTGACTTATCTAAGGTTTAAAGATTGTGCTTAACTAGAGATTTGATCTCGAGCTAGTTGTTCATGATATATTTGGCAATGGTAGCATTTCCTTCTTGATCTTTGTTAGCATTTTGGAGTGAGGTCTCTGCTAATGCCTTGTAGAAGGCGGTGCAAGTCAAGAAATTCCCTTTTGACATTATATACAGTAGTGATGAGAGGTATTGAAATTGTGTCCGCTTTTTCTGAGGTTGGTATCATTCTCATGGTATCTGCTAGAATATTAAGTGTGTTTCCCTGATTATACGTGCTTCGAAGTCATACTCCATTAGTGCTATTGCTAATTTATGAATTCTAACATTGTGTTCGGCCAATGTTTTAAGGTAGTGGAGGCTTGCATGATCTGTTTCTATTATGAATTTATGGCAATTAATTATTTAAAATCAATTACGAAGTATTTTATGGTAGAATCTCTCTTTCCGTGGCCGACCAGCGTTTTTCGTTCAGTGACTCTTTCTAGATGTGAAAGTTATAATAGCACAATCTTTGTTACCTGGGACTTCCTGCATTAAGACTGCTCCTATTGCTGTCTGTGGCATGTCAGGATAAGTTGTTCGGTGGTTTTCGTCAACTTTGCTAAAATTGAGGGTTTATGTAATGCCAATTTCAATTAGTCGAAAGCTGTTTGTTCTTGTTGTGTCCACTGAAATGTTACTGTCTCCTTAGTTAACTCCATTAGAGGTTTGGCGAGGTGGACATAGTCTTGGATATAGCTGCGTAGATAAGATGTATGTCCAAGAAAAGTGCACAATTGCTTAACGTTCTTACGCATTGCCAACTGTAATGTAGTGTCAGAGTATTTTAATTTCCTGTTGCATGAAATTACATTTCTTATTATTAATTTTAACATTGTATTTGTGCAAACATTTCATTACTTTCTTAATATTTTATAAGTGTTTTCTGAAGGTGTTACCAACAGTAATATTATCATCTACGTACACTATGGTTGTATTCCACCATAATGGATTTGGTAATATCAATGAAATTTTGAAAATAATTACGACATGTTGCAAGGCCCATTAGCATACGGACGTACTCATATAAACCCACACCGTCAACACTAATGCAAGTTTCTCACAATCTTGTTTACATACAGGAATGGTGTAAAAGCTGCTAAACATATCAATTGAGCTTATATAATGTAAGTTCTGTAAGGTGGTAATATCATCATCTGTATGCAGGATTGGATATTGAATTTTCTTAAGATGCTGATTCAGAAGCCAGAAGTCTATAAGGCACCGAATACCGCCGGCGTTTCTGAATAACAAAGCTCAGTGTGGTGCATGGAGATTCCGAAGGTGTGATAATTTTGAAGTCTAACATTTCCTGAATTTGAGTTTGTTCACGTAATTTGGGGTTAATCCTGTATGGATGTGTGTGGATTGGTTTGTCTGTGGTTAGTTCTAATTTGATCTTGTAATCTTTGGTCTCTGTTAGTTCTGTGATAGAAATAGCAAACCAATATTTATGTTCAAGTAAATTGTGTAGCTCCAGTTGTTGGTGTATTAGTAGTTTAGTGTTAATATTCCCTTTTTTCTGCATGGGTTGAGTGTGTTTGAATAGCTTCGGTCTTGTTTATGTAATATTTAATATTCAATAGAGTTGCTTCTGTCATATTCTATTGTGTTAGTGTTAACAGGTATCTCCCATATTATTGGAAGCATATACAAACGTGATGTGTTTTGTCCGAACTAGTACTACATTGTACTTCTTCATAAAGTCCATGCCAAGTATGATGTCTAATTTAAGATTATCTATAAATAAAAATTCTTGTTGGAAATTATAGCCGCAGATGCTAATGTTGCTGTTTATTTTATAGCTAGGAACATCAATGTCCTGAGTAGCACCCACTAATGTAAATTTTTCTGTTACTGGCTTGTGCTTCTGTTTGGTAATCAGTGTTGATGTTATGTATGAACAGGAGCTGCCGGTGTCCAGTAACACATTGTTTGTACTTCCTCCTAGCCAGACAAGCACACATGGTGTTAACGTCTTGACATAACTGGCACTGCACTCGTCTTTAGCGGTCAGCATGTCGTGTTTGTTTGTGGTGTGTATGTTGGACCGGTTGCTCAGGTTGCGTTCAAGCTGGTCATCATCGCCAAATGGTTCCTTGTTGATGTTGATAGTTGGCTGTGTTGTGGGAGTGTCGTTGCTTCCTGCGCGTGGTAATTTGAGAATTGTCTAACCAATACCGAAACGCTGTTTGAATTTGCGAAAGTGTGCCGCAATGTCCGTATGGAAGTCATGTATGTGTTTAGCAAAAAAGTGGGCAAGCAGCTGCCTGGTGACCTGAGTAGAGGCACAGGGCATGCCTCAAGGCCACCTGTGAGTGGAGACCGATGAAGGTAGCGTGTGTGCTGCTAACATTATGTGTGTGCTGAATCATGCATTCTTCCCTATCAGCACACTCGGCAGGAGCCGCTGTTTCCCTGTGGGGGAGAATGTCGGTTTCCACGGGCGCGTTGCTCTGTTGATTAATGTGTTTGGCCTTTCGCACATTCTTTCTTTTGCGGTTTGTTTCCCTGACCCAGTTTTGTAGGCACAAAAGTTAATTAAGGAGATGTTATTATCTGTTTTGATTTCTGCCCATGGTCTGTATGCAACAGGGTTGGTAACTACTTGTCTGTTTAGAATTTTCACTATGTGCATTAAACTAAGCAATTTCAGCATACGACCATGTTGGTACATGTTTACTAAACAAACTTGGCATGCATCAATAACTCGCTGCACTTTCTGTTCAGGTGGGACGTGTCTGTGTATCTGGCTTGTCGCCATTTCTCGCCCTGTGTCCATTACTGATTTATGCGTTCTACTCTTAAGGGACCTGCCTGACAGTTTGTGGTATATAGGAAATTCTTATGGTAGTGTGGGTTTCTGTAATGTTCCCTTCGCTCAGTCCTGTGAAATAGTTTTGTGTTCTGCCCTGATGTAAATTGATGTGATTCTGTGGGTGGGGTGTCTGTGTTGTTGTTGAAATGTGCTTTGATGTGTTTTGCAGTCATTTTGTGGTGCCATGGTGGTATTTTGGTGACTTATTTGTTTTGTTTAGGTGGCTAGCTGAACCTTTAGTGTTTTAATTTCTCCTGGAGTTTGGTATGTTCTGCAACTTTTGTCTTTGCTTTCCATGAGTTGGTTATACCTGTAAATTGCTAACTCAATGTTCCTTAAATTATGAAGCAGTTGTTCTAGATTGTCACTTTCCAATGCCGTCTTGTCTGCTACAGATGTTTATAATGATAACCAAATATTTTTTACGAATTCTTCCTCTGGCAAGTTTGGTTTAGATTTGTTCTTATAAAAAGTGAGATCCTCTACATGGGCTTGGGAAATTTCTCCTGGTTTTTGTTTCTTAGTGTAGAGCAAATTCGTGTACTTGTCAATTTCATCAATGGGCACGAAAAGTGATTTAAATTTTGACTCAATAAGTTGCCATGATATCTCTCCTGTGTATGTGTAATATAGTTTTTCGTACGCTCGCTTAGCAGTGCCTTGTAAGAAAAATTTTAGGCGTTTGCATTTTTCGATTTCGGACCACCCATTGATTTTGCTAGCTGCATTATCAGTTTCGAGAAAATCCTGAACATTTTCATTACTCTCCCCTGTAAATGTGGAGATGGGTTCTGGGTGCTTTAGAATAATGTATGTTGGCTGCATAATGTTGGACGGTTGTGGAATGTGAAGTGTGTTAATTGAGGCATTCGCATACTGGGGTTTGGTGGTGGTATTTGTGTTGGTGTACTCGTGTTCTGTGTTGTTAGTACTTGTACTGGGTATTGAAATTAAAAATGAGTCAGTTGCCTGAAGTATTTTGAGTTTGTGGAGTCTGAGATATCTACTTATATTAGCCTTGTTGTGGTTGTGGAAATTAATAGTCGAGTGCAGCGTTTAATTGGGTGGGTGATGTGTGTTCAAATTCAATCAAGTTTGTATTCTCAGTGGGTAACTCAGGATGTTGTGCACATTGGGCTTCTATTGCATGCTTGGCATCGCTTAAATCAAGTGACGAATTTCCTTATTGATTTGGACACAGACTTCTCTGGTGTGCTCATGTCCACATGTCAGTGTTATATTGTGTAGTATAGCCTTAATTTATATCATGCACTCACAAAGCTTTATTCATTTTAATCTCCACTTTTTGTGCAATCCTTAACTGGACTTTGCATTTTGCAAGAAGCAAAAATGGCCCGAATAGCGGTGCCATGGTTTGGCATGCATTAATTTTTTTAAAGCTTAAGCACACACATGCGCATTCGCTATCGACAAACCAATGGGCGATTGTATGGTCATGTTTTTGGCAATGAGGCAATTGTGTTCGCGTGCTCCTGCATGACTGCAATATGCTGAGTAGTATCACACTGTAAGCTTTGAATGAAATATTTCAATGCCACTACTGTTCACTATGGGTTCATATACTTTTACTGGTTGGATTTCAGTTGCTAGGGGATGCAAACCCTATGGGGAGGTGGGAGACGGGAAGTGCCTCCACCAATTCCTGTGTTTCTGAATTAACAGAGTTGGGTTAAATTTTACTTTAATTTATATTGCAAGACTAAATGAAAGGCCACAAGCGAAAGGCACCTCCACCAATTGCTGTGACCTTTCCAGAGGGAGGAATTCACACACTCAGTAGGGAGATACTCATAGCCAGAAGTAAAGCACTCATATAATATAAAAACCCTAATTTCTTCATTTATAGAGCAATTACAATTCAGCCATGCAAGGTGCGACTAAACAGAGATATTAAGCAAATAGCAAGGTATGAAACACGAATAAGCTAGAGTGGCTAGCTGTGTGAACCATTAAGAGTGTTCTGGCTCTTAGGGAGCCTAAATAGTTCCTTCGTCTATCCCGTCACCTCATACAACCTATATCACCCTAATAGGAATTATAATTACCCTGGGGTAACGCTGGCAGCTGTGTGGAGGCTCTTTTGACGGCAGCTGAGGATGATGATGATCACAGGACCACAGGAATGGTGATCATTCTGTCTGGCGGCGATCCAGCAGGGCCTTCGGCGGGGCTGGAGCAAGATGGCCACGAGCCGCCATTGTCCCGTCCTTATATACTGGCGGACCAGACCTCATTACCATCCCCCTGGGAGTGTTGACCTAACAGCCGGGCTGGCTTGCTGAGGTGCTGTACCCAGCATTTGCATGCCTCCTGGCAACCCTTGCATTTGGCGACCACAGCAGTATGAATTAGTTTTACTCTCTCTGAGAATTCAGGAAATAGTTTTCTAGTGGATTTGATTCATTGCAGTAACCATGTGTTTAGTTCGTAATGTTGTTCTAGTTAGATAATTTAGTGCATCTTTTATCAAGTGCATTAAACAATGTGTTAGTTTGAAATGTTTTGTCTATTTTTAGCAAAGATTTTAGGGCATCTTTATCAAGTGCATTAAGAATGAATTTTTTGAATATTTGTATTTCTAAGCCAAGAATATTTGATGAAATTTTGTGATTCTCAAAATGTTACAGCAAAGTCCTGTAGATTAGTTTTTCAATTACTTTGAAAATAAGGTAATAAGTGATATATGTCTATAATAGGTTACATCATGTCACCTTTCTTAAACAATAGGGTTACCATAGCCCATTTGAGTCTGTCTGAGAACAATCCTGTATTGAAGATAACATTGCAAATATGACTTAATGGGACTCTGAATTTCAAAGCACATTGCTTTATTAACCTACATCGGATACCATTATAGCCATTTGATCATTTTGGTTGCAAAGAATTGATTGCTTTCTCCACTTAATTTGGAGTTGTGTATGTAAAATATATAGTGGTATACTCAGTACCCTGGATTGTAGGAATATGGTTTATATGCTGTTTACTATTTTAAAAATAATGTTATATATGACATTTAAGTAGTATGAATTTCATGTATCTGCGACTAATTTAGGGTCTGAGGATATGCAGTATTTTACTTTTAAGTCCCTGCTACAATGAACCGGTGGATTACTGGTACATAGCTGGTCCGATGATAGTCTGTGCTATTCTGAATTCTGATTGGTTTACCCTGCTGCGACGACAGTGGTGGTGCCAGTGCGGTGCTGATCCGGTGCTGGTGCAGCAGAGTTGACCAACTTTTAACTTTTGCCAGTAACTGACCAGCACGTTGTACGTGGTTGGCCATTATTTGCGCCATGACAGTCGTGCACCAATGAAATCAATGTTACTGCACAGGCGCAATGAAATTCGGAACTTTGCTAACGAAATAAAATAAAATAAATACTTATATTTGTAACAGAAGATACCTACTGTCACTAAATTCCAAGACAATTCGTTATGAAAAGTTTGTTATAATTTCGTACCTGTTAACCGCCTAAATAGTTGCAAGTGTTCTTGCTGGGTCGAAAAGTAAACAAACATTTAGAAATTCGGCATCAGGAAAACTTGGCCAGTGTAAATACAGTCAAAAATAAATATCTTGGAACAAGTAATTATGTTAAATATCGATTTGGAAAACGGACATTAGATTTAATGAACTTTTGCGTATACGAATAGTAAATAGACAATCAATTTGTATCCAAAGGAATACACTTTAGTAAAAATGTGCAAATTGTTGCAATACACAAATGCAAAAAACAACCATTAAATACATGGTGAAAGCTGTGCTATCTGTTGCAAGTCGGACAAACTATGCTTCACCAGCAAAGCACCGACATTTCATTGTAACAGCATGACTGGCAATTCACCAGCACATGGCCAGCTACAGCACGGTACCAGCAATCCACCAATTCATTTTAGCAGGACATTTAGGTTTACAACTGGACATTGTTTTGTTGTTCTTCCTGTTGTGTGTTGTTTTAATATTCCATAAAGATGTATACTTACTACTTATATTACAACTTGCTAGAACCATAACCGGTTAAACCTGGCTATTTACTGTTATTTGAAGTGAGGAAATGTACACAAACACTAACCATCACTAGTTACATTTTATACTACCCCCATACAAAAATGGTCAGGCCTGACAGCCTAAACACTAATAACAATTTTTTTATCTTAACACGTTTGACCAGCTAATCAGTTCACTGCCATGACGTCCGATAATTTTCAATTAATATATTTAATTAATTACAATTCAGTTAGTAAAAAATTATTTGCTAAGTCTGTGCAAATAATTTCTTTTGTTACAGAGAGATAATCAATTTCTTAAGGTCAACACTGAGTTTAGTATGAAAGACAAAGTGTGGCTGTAAAGGTTTTGGTTTTAGATTATTCTGAAGTCAAAGTTCATTAGCATACACAGTATGATTTTAATTTGTCCAAAAATCGAAAATAGCTTTAAAAATACATAAAAAATACACCCAGTGCAATACCATATGGTAACCCTTCACTTAAACTTCAGGGTAAAATAAAGCACACTAAAAACAACTGTCTCCGTCATGGATAGGCCTACTATGATATGATGCATTTAAGTGCATGCAGAAAAGTCATATGGTAAATCTGTTTCTTTGTTATAAAAAATTTGTGATAATCTAGAATAAATTGGGGGGTATTAGAAATAATCAGTAATCCCTGTTTCATTCTGCTGCTTTTTTCCTTTATCTATACCAGTATTCATCTCTGTTGTGCTATTTGAATGATTCTAGCAGTGTGGTCAAGTAAATGAGTGAACAATTATTTTGTATCTATTCCACAATACAAAGTTTGTTGTGTATTGCAGAAAACTTGAAATAATGGTGCATGTCCAAGAAAATTGTTCGCTCAGTTCACCTCTGTTTAAGTAAATGGTGGCACAAACAAGATCCCTTACCTCTTTTCTTTCTGTTGCCTAGATGGCATATTGAACATACAACATTTACTAATTATTAGAATTAAAATTGGCTAAATCTGTAGTAGATACCGATAGACGCCATGTAAAATACTACAATATATATTTTAAGGATATAAAACTCTCACTACCCTTTGCTTTATTTTGTTTCTATAATAAAGTGTGAAGGAGAATATGTTTGATTGGTTTGACTCAATTATTTGTAGGTGCCAGGACTGACAAGGAGATGCTGGCCAGACAGAGAGTGGGCATGCCACAGTTACCTAGGTATGTAAAAATTTTATGTTACATACAACTTTGTAAGATTAGGTTCAAGTTCAGTTACATTACATGCAGGAAATGAGCATCTGTTACAAAATATTAATTGTGGAATTATTTGAGAGCTTATTAATACTGAGAAAAACTTTAACTAAAAGGACATTAGAATAATGTAAAATTACTAAAATCGAACCTCCTTTATATAGATTTTTTATAATTTGTTTTGTAGGCCTACAGCTTTGTGTATAAAGGATAAAACTAAAAATTTTGTGGCATGTCACCAGTTATCAGAATATTTTCCCCCATAATTTTGTTCACATATTATTTTAATTATGGGTAAAGCAACCCCTCTTCCTTTCCATTATGATGTCTACTCTAAACTCATCTGGACCACTTGTCACCACGGATGTTAGTGTCTTTATGAAAATATTTTCAATGATTTCAAACGTAATCACAGAACATGTCAGTATATGATTTTTTAATTCAATTATTTGAATGTTCCTGAGAGCTTTGGGCTCTATTTTAGGAACAGTATGATGCCGGCTAACAACCAGCGCACTAGAGCTCATGACGGAGCTCATCACGCACGTATCACGTGTCCTGTACGTGTGCAAAGAGGCCAATAATTTTGAACTTTCGTATAAATGTTATCATCAGTGTAAAATGTGTTCTATTGTATTTGCAGTCTTTGATATGTCTTTAAATGTTCTAAAGTGTTTGTACTAATTTTAAAATTATTTGATTATAAAATTCAAAGAGATTCACCAAGATTAAGAACACTTAATATTCTGGCATGAACACCGCCACAGGGCTTAACCAGTACAGTTCTCTATATATTACTGCCAACTTTTGCGGGGCAAGACTCAGAAGACCCGGGTAAATTCCTATCTGTTTGTGAGGAAAAATTGCCTAGAGACGATTGGACTAAGGTAACTTCCAACAGGTTATAGGGAACTGCTGCAACGTGGTGGAACTTGGCCAGGGACTAATGAGTCACGTGGGAAGAGTTTTGTGAAAGATTGCTAGATTGCTTCAACACTGATGGAGATGCTATACATGAACAAGCGTGACTGTATCATGAACAACGGAGAGAGCGCAAGGGAATTGAAGAGTTCGTACAACAAAAATTAGGCTTTTATAAGCGTTTACACCTGTGACAGGCAACTCGCAGTGTGTTGGAAATAATTGTGGCATTGTCAAAACCGAACATTAAGCCATTGTTGGATGGAGCCAGCCAGGAGAGCGTGGAACAGTTTTCACAGGAGGCACATACCTACGAACAAGATAAGCAGGCGCAATGCAAAGAACAAGTGCCGGACTGACAAACTGAACCCCCGCTGTCTGTACCACCCGCGCTGTTTATTGATGTCATGCGACCGCCGCTGTCTGTCAGGCAGATCACACAGTTGCCGCAGCAGCAGAAATACTCTGTCTGCTACACATGCAAGAGTGTTGCAAGTGACTGAAAGTACCATGAAACCACGGAGTATGTGTAGAGCTTGAAGGGAAAATTCCACAGCTATTATTGACACTACTGCTAGTCACAATTTTGTGCATGAGCATTTGATACAAGCAATAACAATTAGGGTGCCACCGAGATGCTTGCAATTCGCTACCACACACCAACAGGGAGAAGCGAAAAGTGTTATGCTCGTAACGGTAGGAATCGGAGTCCTACATACCAAGTGCAATGTTTACATTGTGCCAGACTAATACGAAGAAGTGATTTTGGGACTGCAATGGCTTGTTAACAATCATGCTGTGATAGAACCGCACATGAATCATCTGCACATGGGGACACATAGAAGATAGACTGTTTACGTCATGGGAGCAACACCACCAAAAACAAAAACTGCCGTGCCGCTTGCTGACTTCGAACACTAGGTGCCCGCCACACATCAGCAATGTCTGCAACATCTGCTGGACCAGTATGCCAGTGTGTTCCAAATTGAGGGGAAGCTGCAGCACACTGATGTTACAGAGCATGCGATGGTCACCACGCACGAGGACCCGGTGTACTCCAATCCACGAGACCAAGGTATTTTCTTTCGATGTGTCATCAACCAGCAGGTATGTGAGATGCTCAATGACAATGTTATTGAACTTCACAAATTCTCTATAATTCAGGTATTACTGTTGCTCCAAAGAAAGATGGCTAATGGTAATTCTGTGTATACTTCCGCCCCCTTAACAAAATAACTGTAAACATGCCGCCACCAGTCATAAACATGAAAGACACTGTCAAAATTAGGACCAGCTTCAGTATTCATATTACTTGATTTGAAGACTGGATATTGGCAAGTGCATATCCTCCTGCAGGACAGAAAGAAAGCATCCTTTACTATCCCAGATGAACGTAGATTTTAGTTTGTAATCATCCCATTTGGTTTAAAGTGTGCCCCATGCAACGTTTCAGAACTTAATTGTAAATGTATTGGATGGATTTATTGGAGTCTTTACGATCGTGTATTTGGATGATGTACTTGTTTCGTCCAATACATGGGAAGAGCACTTGAACCATTTAGCCTTGTATTTGAATGGCTCGAATGTAATAAACTTACATGCAAAGAGGAAAAGTGTTAGTTGGGTATGAGTATAATGGAGTTTCTAGGACATTATGTAACACCAAACGGACACGTACAGGAACAACACATACAGGACATTCAAAACAAACCCACACCCAGATCATGTAAAAAGGTAAGAAAGTTCTTTGGCTTAATTGGTTAAGGGAATTTGTCCCAAACTTTTCCATAATCACTGTACTGTTAATAGCTTTGTTGTGTGAGAAACGTAAATTCGTCTGCACACTACAAGCCAATTAAGCATTTAAAGACATTAAAATTGCATTTCAGAACTGTAATCCGCTGTCTAGATTCAACCCAGCATTACCCATAGTTGTACACACAGATGCCAGTCTAGAAGGCACTGGGGCCATGTTGTATCAGGAGGGAACACACGGGGAAAAACGTATCATCGGTTACCACAGTACCAAGTTCTGGGATGCAGAACACTAATATCACGTTAATGAACAAAAATATTTGGCTATTGTACATGCAATGAGCACAACACCAACACTACTGTGCCACACATTACACAGAACATTGGAGGATAGTAGACAGAGAGATACAAACCAAACCACCTCATAATTGTGTGCGATGGTAGACGTATGTACCAAAACAGAAACGTGAACTTGTGTTAAAGTATGCACACAACAGTTTGGAGCATGGACACCCGGGATCCAAGCAAACGTGAATGAACATGCAGAAATTTTTTCACTGGCCAGGGATTCAGGGAGATGTCAGGAAATATGTACAGAGCTACATCACATGTAACACCCGTAAGCCGCAGAGAGCAGGCGGCGAGACGCTCCACAAAAGTTAAGGCTGCCAACCGAGCCATTCAAAACAGTAGCTATCGACATCATGGGCCCATACCCATGTACGAAAACTGTGAAAAGATTTCTTGTTATTGCCACAGATTTGTGCACACATTGTTTGCACAAGTGATCCAGAATGAGTTTTTCTCGAGGTGGGGACACACACAGTATTTGTTAACAGACAATGGAACACATATTGTAGGGCGAAAATTGAGGGAGTACTGTACCAGGTGGGGAACAGTACATCATACCACCCAAGCCTACCATCCCAGGGGTAATCCAACCGTTAGGCAAGGACCATACTAGGTGGGCCGAATTGATCCTGGAGGTGAATTTTTGCCTAAGGAATAGAGTGAATGTGACAACCTGGAAAATACCTGTCGAAATGGTACAAGGTCGCTAACTCCGTGCCTCTGGAGCACCCAATGAAAACACGCCCAGATAACCTGAAAAAATTGTCTAACACCAGGCGCAAATACATGAGGAAGACAGGGCGAACCAGCTCAGTTATTGTAATGTGTGGGTACCTGATAGCAAGAGGTCGCCACCCAAACTTGTACCCGGGATGTACGTGTACGTAAGAAACGGTTATCGGTCAGGTCTAAGAAGTATTGTGCTGGACTGGCACCTAGATTGACAGGGCCAGTGAGAGTGGTTGGAAAATATGGGAAAATCCACGTATCTAGTGAAGTTGGGACCCAGGCGTGTCACGAAATGGCACCATGACAACCTGCGGATAGCCCGACTGCCTGTAGGAAAGAGAGGCAAGGAGATGACGTTACACCCAATATCGCAGCGTGTTCGGAGAATTTTACCAGGGAGTACTCAGGGAAATGTCAACATGTACACTGAAGAGAACACCAGCACTAACACGGGAACACCCAGCCAAAGTAATGAACTGTCATCTAAGGGTTTTGCACTGACTAAACACTTAAAACCTAGTAGTGAGGAGATGGAAACAAGTAGTACCGCAACACCATTTTGGGGTTTTTCTGTTAATGCCTGTAACAACGCAACGAATCAGAGTGAATGTAAGGGATTCCCATGTGTACATGAAGAAAGTGGTGACACAAATGCTCACGCACGTAAATGTCAACAAAACCAGTGCCAGTGAGTTGAGTTTTAGGGGGTTTCCCCAGGGCACAACTGAATTTGGTTGTAACCAAAGTGTAAATGTAAATCTCGATACCACTTGTGAAGGCAAAATGCCTTTTAGTGGGTATCAAGTTCTCGCAGGGGAGAGTCTAGTAGGCCAAGAGAGTTTGAAAGGGTTTGAGGAAACTAGTAGGGCAGCGAGTGTGACGTCAAGTGTCAATAAATCACAACACTGCACTCGCAAGAGGCGAGGGGAGTCACCACCACGTACCCACATTGTTGTTCCTGCCTACACCCCCATCCCCTGAAAACACAGAAGAAACCGACGATCTCCGAGTCCAAGTTTTATTTGCCCTCAATCGGCAACCAGCCAGGCAAGCCCGCCACAGCAATGTTGCAGTGCTCGCATCGTCTTGGCCTTCGAGGGAGGGGTCATTTGATGCCAGCTAACAGCCAGCTGCACTTAAGCCCATGACAGCGCTCACCATGCATGCGTCATGTGTCCCGCACATGCGCAAAGATGCCAATAATTTTGAACTTTCGTATAAATGTTATATTCAATGTAAAATGTGTTCTGTTATATTTGCAGTCTATAATCTGTATTTAAATGTTTTGAAGTGTTTGTACTAATTTTAAAATTATTTGGTTATAAAATTCAAAGTGCCTGTGACACTGAGATTAAGAACACTTAATATTCCGGCATGAACACCAACATAAAAAGACACTAAAATAATATTGGAATTCATAAGAAAATTATAGAAATGTTAAACTATACTTAATTTAATTTGTGCCTTTCTTATTTTCAATAATAAAGTATTTTAATTGGCTTGAATAGCACTTCCACTTATGTGAACTCCACAGGCAGCCATGGTAGGTCTGTGCGACCTTTGTATCTGTACAGTCTGTCGAGGAGAGCTGGCGAGCTAAGACACTGTCATGTACGCACTACAGCATTTGTTCACCGATTTAGGTTTCCATAGTCAATTTAGTTTACTCGTTAACATTTGCTGGTGTACATTTTTGCCAGACATTTTCCCCAGCATTGTGCTTCCGCTTTATTAATTTCTTGCGCCCTTGTGGTATTTTTAACTTAATCGAGAAGTAGGAGAAAGATGGAGAGATCATGCGACCCATGCAACTTAAATCAGGTGCCATCCGCCTATGTTTATGGTGTTTTCTTGTAACATCTGCATTATTACTACATTCAATTTTAAGGGCTATAAAGCCCTTAAAATTATGAATGTATTTGAGAGTTTTTTTCATGTTTGAATATTTTACTGCAACATCACTTATAACCACGTGGCCGACCGACACCAAGTCTTTGTATACACCATCGTTATGTTTGAGATCTTATTTATGTAACATCGTATGTACAATAATTTAATTCAGGGTTCAATGTATTTTTTATATAAATTGATGCATTTTGTACTTAACCATGCTGTCACAGTAATGTTTGATTTTCTGCCATCAAGCATGTTACATGTCTGTAACCACTACAATCGTAAAGAGAAAAATTATCTCAGCAAGAATAACCTTTTGTCTGAATTTAATTTGCCATTTCCACATAGAAATATTGCAATTTCACCAACACTACGTGGTCTGCTACGAACTTCATTCAGTGTCATCCGCACTATCTAAGCTTGTTTTCATACATGTGTATGTTTATTGTGAATATTCATCTCGTGTCCCATCTTGTTTCATGTATCATTCAAGGGTTTATGTAATTTTGTAATTAGTGTACATTGCAATTATTCGCATTGTAGCCGGCTCATGTGTATAGGCAGTCTCCCCACACTACCCACGTGCTGGAGGGTGAACCCCGACGAGTTTGCATTAGTGATGCCGAGTAATCACATGTATTAATATGTATTGCGGGTTTTCATTTGTTATTCGCTATGTCCTGTCTTCAGGGAAAAATTGTCAGTCCATCCTAGCGGCTGTCGGCCCTCTTCCCTTGTAAAGGCTCTGCTTTCATGCACCTCGGTGAGATCATCCATCTAGGTGTGTGCTAGAGTAATTGTGGGCTGGGGAGCACCCAAGCGGAATTGGCTAGTCATGACCGAGGTAATCTTTTATTGGCATGTGGTTTTGTATGCATAATAAAAATAAAAGCAAGTCTACAGTGTACTTATATCTTTTGTTCAGTAGTGACAGTGTCCTAGCCACATATTTTTTATTAAGTATTTATTCCCAGTGATGATTAGTAAACAGTTTAGTATTGCCTACGTGTTTGTAAGTAAGCATGGGTGAGATGGACACACAGAACCCACAGCATCCCTGAAAACCCTGAGTCTCAATAGTGCAGTAATTGGGAAGCAATGCTGGCACCCAAATTACCAGTAAGTATTTCTGGCATTGTTTGTCTTGTCTCACCCGACGGCGTCAAGTACATACATAATTTTGGCGACAGTTAGTAAACATTGATATGAACACTTGAGATAATAAATACTAATTATGAGAGAATTTAACTTATAGATAAAAACAATTAGGTATCACAAATATAAGTGTGTTGATACATAACATTCAGTAAAAATCAATATTAAAAACATTTTCATTGCACAAAATACTCATGAGATGACACATTAATATGATAGGCCCACATAATAAAAGGAAAGGAACCTTATGAACACTAAACATAACTGTGATGAGTTCAAGTGACAAAAAGTAATCATGTAAGTGTTTCTGTAATACATTTGGTAGAGATCAATATTGAAGATAACATTTTCATTGTGCAGAACACTCATTATATCTGGTGAAAACTGATGAATGGCAGAAATTTTTAAAATGACACATAGTAAACACCTTTTATGAGAGAATTTAACTTATAGTTGACAAAAAGTAGGTATCACAAATATAAAAGCGTTGATACATAACATTCAGTGAAATCGATATTAACATTTCCATTGGACAGAACATTCATGAGATCAAACATTAATATAATACATAATAAAAGGAAACCCTATGAACACTAAACATAATTGTGATTAGATCAAGTGACGAAAAGTAACAAGTGTTGCCATATAACATTTGGTAGTTATAAATATTGAAGACAATGTTTTCATTATGCAGAACACTCATGATATCTGGTGAATACTGAGGAATGGCAGAGATTTCTAAAAGTTCACATAATACTCAGCACACGTTATTATGATTTAAAACAAGAGAAAACCGTACAAACATTATACATAACAGTGATGAGATCAAGTGGTAAATTGTAGCATGCAAGATAAATTTAAATGTGTTGAAACATAGTAAACAGTAAATAAATACCAGTATCACACAACATTCTGTGAACATCAGTTCAGACCTCACCAATGGGGAGTTTTTTGGTTCACTGTAGCAGTGGTGGCATCTATTCATATTAAATACCTAGGGCATATTTTTTCATTTGAGAAGAGATTACGCCAAATGCTGTAAATTCCTTTATTGATTTTGGCAGTGTATTATATATATATAAATTTATTTTTATACTGTTTATTCAATTTTTATTGAGTATTGTGTATGATTATGTACATGTAATATTTACCTTGTATAATCGTTATGCATATTTTTTGACTGTGTTACTTCCATATTACAATTATTCAACTTATTAAGTATTTTAAAGGCATATACAGCAGCAGAGACTTTCAAAGTGACCTGTAGTGGGAGAATGTATGTAGGCGCTGAGATAGAGCTTCTTGGTGGGTGACCAAGGTGGGTATTCGTACATTATTCTGATTGCTCTGTTTTTTATAAGCTCCAACTCTTGGATATATTTTTTATTACTGCTAGTCCAGATTACATTCATAACACTAAGATGGAAATAAATCATGGCATTGTAGAGGTCCCTGATTTGATTTTGTGGAAGTTTGTTCTTTACACGTGCTAATTCTCCAAGAATGGGCACTATTTTGTTTTTTATTTGTTTTGTGTCTCTCTCCCATGTAAGATGCGAGTCAATATAGTCCTAAATATTTTGCATGCTCAATTCTCCTCAACACAACGGTTGATAGTGATGATTTTGTCACTGGTGATAATTTTGGAAGTTTTATGTATATACATGTAGTTGGCCATAGATTCATTGATTGTTAATCTATTATGATGGAACTAGTGGGAGAGATTGTTGATGTCTTGCTGCATCAAATCTATTAGGTGGTCTAGGTCATTCCCGGTGTAAAGCAGACTGGTATCATCAGCAAAGAGAGTGATATATCCATTTAACACACACTTTTGAATATCGTTTACATATATCAAGTATAATATAGGCCCCAGTATTGAGCCTTGAGGAACAACACAGGCTATTATTGCATAACTACTTACATTATTTCCATGCTTGACATACTTCTGTTTGTTGGTGAGAGAGTTCTTAAACCATTCAAGAGGGAGACCACAGACACCTGCTATTTATAGTTTTTGAAATAGCAACATGTGGTTAATGGTTCTCAAATTGATAAATAACCCCAGATATCTGTACTAAAATAATTTGTTTTCTATGGAAATGTTCCTTGTGTGTTTTGTTTTATATCTGATAATGTGAGGCTTGCATATAGTTAAAGAAGTTAAAAAAAATTAATTTTATGAATTTAAGGAAGTATATGAAAAGCTGTGTTTACAAATTTATGACTCTAATTAACAGAGAATTCAAACAGTACGGGAATGTTTTTTGAATATACATAATTGTTGAATAAATATCAAGTGATCATTTATTGTATTTCAATTGTATCTATTTTACAAATGTACTTCATTTTCCAGTGTGTGGTACCATGGAGTTTTTTTTGCTGTTCTATTATTGATTTGGAGAGTATTTGTAATGGCAGGAATTGGTTAGATAACATGTAAGTCTGAGTAGTTATGATTAATTATAAAATATAAATAATAAATCCTGTATCCTTTCTTTATTTACACTATCCTGGTACCCATTGTAGTTGGTCTACAAATGGGTTATGGGTCCAGTCAGTAACAGGTAGTGGAAAGTCGGATTGAAGTATGAATTACGGTTTGATCACCACATGTTGAGGTTATCACATTCATCGGAATGGAAGAGGAGAGATTCAGAATACCGCTATTTAATGGAAATAATTATGATAATTGGAAGTTCATAATGGAGGTGTTTTAGGATGAGAAGGAAATTCTGGATCATTTAGGAAAGCCACTGATGAAATGGCAAGTACCGCATTGACATTGCCCTCACTGCTCCACTCGGGAGACACACCACTGTTGCTTCACTCCTGCATCATGCACGAACATTATTGTGTCATGTATGAGTCCCAGTGATTCATTTGGGAACCAGATCAGGAACCGGTTCACGACTCGCTGTATCTCTGGCCAACACGAGTGATCTCTTACATGTGTACACACAGTACTAATTTAATCATTGCCCCACAAACTAGATCCAATGTGTTACCAGGGGAAATGTTATCTAATTAAAGCCCCCTGCTAATTAAAGCATAATTAGCTTGCGAGTGCAAACCCACGTGGTTGTGAAACCACATTCAACGACGGAATACTTACACTCAAAATTATTTTCCTAATGTTCCAGTGTCAACCTTGTGTTAATTTTATTTTAAAAGGGCAGAAATAATGATAGTGAATACTTATAATTCAGAAATGTAAATGCTCTTGCAATTCCGGCTTCTGCCATCCCAAATTGAAAAAATAAATTCTAAAACCCTGTGTTGCATTTTTTAATTATTTAATAGCAGTTTCTTGTGTCTTGCTGTAACCTCAGATTATGCATAAATCCATTCATGTGCCTTGTCGGCCCATTTTAGCCTAACTTACGTAAATAATTTAAACCACTAGGCCTATTTACTTTGCAAACGGACTCATTGTTTCTCTCATGTTTCTTTACATTTTACAGTGTACTTGTGCTTTGTTGTAAACTTCCTTCTGTGAGTTGATGGGAGATCGCCGGCAGGTGCCTGACCATCTTGCTCCGACTTAGCGGGCATGGCATAGGGAATGTACGCATGTCGCATCATGGGAGCCTTCACCTTTGTTTAAACTCTGTAGATTATCCATAGCATAACGTAGTAGGCTATGCCAGAACCTTATATTTTTATCAGCTCTACTCCCGTGATCGTGCTCCCATCTCCATTGGACTCACCACCCTGAAGATTGATTTTACTTAAATTTATTTTATGCACAGAACAGTACTTCTCTTCACTTCAGCTTGTGACAGGCTTAACTGACATGTCCACTTAAGTCTCGGATCATTGTGTTAAGTATATAGTGTTTTGCAGCTTTCATCAGTATAACTATTTCTTGATCCGAGTCTCTGTTTTATTGCATTTATACGTAAGTACCGTCGGGACCTGGCCCACTCCAGGCAGTTCACTCATTTAATCAGTTGACTGTGTGAGATGTACTGACTTACTTGAACTAGATGCGTATGTTGTGAAGGGACCGCAATGTGGCTGTTGACCTGCCAACGCCCTGAGTATAAGAGTCCATGTGCTCACCAGTGAATAGATCAGCTGGCGCTCAAACGATAAATTCTCTGATTCCGAGGAAATTAAGAACTCATTCGATAAATTTTCAAGTCATGGGTCAGGATTTGTTAATAATCTGGTGTACCTCACCCCTCACTCATGCCAGAACCTCGTCAACATACTGCAGTGGTAGGAGATAGTCATGATGTTAAAGGCACAAAGGAGAAGGGATTATTAGAAATCAAGCACACAGATAAAAGTGCAAGAACTTCATTGTCCAGCCAATTCACGAGAGCCAACTGAAACATGTAAAATGTAAAGCTATTGAAATTGAGGTATGTAACAGTTTCCAGAAGAGATTAGAGAAGAAAGGGGCAACTAGCAGAATGGTGTTGAATAAGAAACTTCATAGGGTTAAGTATAGACCAGATGTTGAAACGTTTAGTGAGTATTGTCTCAAGTTTGACAAACTGATTCGAAAATTGAAGACTGTGGTTGAGGTGTTGGATGAAGAAGTAATTGTAATAAAGTTCTTGTTAATAATGCCTGAAGAGTTGGAAGGAGTGGTGTCAGGATACAGACACTTAGAAATTATAAGTTGTCTCTGGAATTGGTCAGATAGAGGATTGAAAACTAAGAGACAGCTCATAAAGAGAGAAAAGGATGCAATACTCGTCAGGATTATAAAACCATGGCATTCTCTGGAAACAGGTGGATGTCTGTGACTGTGACTAGGTCAGGAAACAATGGGTTATCTGGGGATATCGATCAAAGTGCCAAATTCACTTTCAAGTGCCACAACTGTGGAGTTCCATGGCACAAGAGACACAAGTGCTGAAAGCCAGGAGGAGGAATGCATGGAAAAGGGCGAAGTACAGCAAGAGGCACAAAAGGAAGCGGAAACCCACAGAGGAATGCACACTGTGTTTAAGATGAAGATAACAAGGAAGAAGCACCATGTATAGTTTTCTGGTGTCAGTGAATGAGTATTGCATTATACAAGATGGTCATGGTGAACTTGGTGTTTGGGTTCTAGACTCGGGGGCAACTTTTCTTCTCTTGAGGGACGACAATCCTGTAGTAAATTGAAGAAAATTAGATGAGCCAGTGTCCACAGGAGTTGCTAAATCAAAAGTATATATTTCTAGTGGCAAAGGAAATAGGCGATGAGTTGGCAAAAACATAAGTAAAGGGAAAGCTCAGGAAATTTGAGATTAAGAATTTGTTGTTAGAAAACCCTTCAATATAACCTAATTTCAGTTCCTATATTTGAAAACAAAGGTTTTAAAGTTGTATTTGAAAATGGCACGGGTCAGAATGTTGTTGGAATAGGGAACAGTGAAGAAAATTTTAGTAAAATACTTCTAACTATAGAAATGTGTCTCAGTGAAATTAGTGTGTATGTAGTAGTGATTAATGCTAAATTGTGGCATGCGATACTAGATCATATTGAAAATCACATCCTATATAAGTGGTCAATGGTGGTAAATGATATTGGAAAAATAAAAGAGGGAAATAAGATTATGTGTGGTATTTGTATAGATGGCAGACAAACAGCAGCATCTCATAATCAAACTAGGGTATGTGCAAAGAGGTCATTATAAGGAGTTCATAGTGACCTGTGTGATCTAATCACACCAAGTACCCAGGCTGGTAAGAAATACATCCTAACTGTCATTGATGATGATACTCATTTCACTGTTGCATTTGGTCTGAAGTCAGAGGATGAAGTGTTGCAGTATATAAAATTGTATGAAGCCATGGCTACAGCTATGTTCACCCACAGGATTTGTAGTCTTAGATGTGATAATAGTAGGAATGTGCGAATCAATGTGTAAATAATTTCTTTCAACAAAAGGGCATAAAGTATGAGCTAACAATTCCGAGGGTGCCAGAACAAAATAGGGTAGCTGAACGCATGAACCACACTATTCTGGATAAAGCTCAATGGAATTAGAGAAACCAGAAGTTATTATTACTTCGTCCTCCACAGATGATGTTTGCATGGCAATGCACATGCAATTGCATTCTGTGATCGAGTGTCAGAGTTTTGAAGAGCTGAAGAACAGAAGTGATTAAAACTACTGCCTGAGAGCTGTTGATGAGGTACAATATATTTGGAAAGTGAAATGTGAGAAGAGGTGGCATTACCAGAGGAAAGAAAGTAGTCAGTAGTAGATAGGTGTTTACCTTGAAACATGACCAGGATAGAAAGTTAGAAAGATACAAAATATGTTTCCAAAACTGCTATGAGACCATTATTTAGGTTACTAAATCTATCATGTGACCAAGTTTAGGCCCTAAATATTTGCAATTTTTGTTTGAAATTTACTTAGCTGGCAAAGCATGCTGAATTCCCGAATACCTTAGCAAAAGTTTCTGCTATTGTTGATGCCGGCTAAGAGCCAGCGGCAGTCAGACCATGATGGCACTTACCTCTAACAGAACACGTGGTGGTAAACACATGTGCGGCACTGCTGCATGGACTTTCCTAAAATGGGATAATTACTGTCAGTGCTATGTATTTCTTTTCAGGGTACAAAAATTGATTGCCAAGGGTAATATGTTTGTATTTACTTGTTTATGTAATGTCGTGATATTCATATTCAAAGTGCACTCAGCACCGAAGAACAAGACAATGATATTCAGGCTAAGATGCCTTTCAAAAGACAATCAGTTAATAACAGAAATTTAGCATTTTAATTATATTTGTGAAAATGTATAAAAATGCTTTTTGTGCCACTTAATTTTGATACAGTGATATTTTACTCGACGTTCATAGCACTTCCGCTTGTGTGAACTCCGTAGGCAGCCATGGTATGTCCAGACGACCCCTGCATCTGGGCAGTGGTTTAGGAGAGCTGGCGAGGTAAGATGATGTCATGTATCCACTTCATATTTTTACATTGAGTTAGATTTACATAGTTCACTTTAGTTTACCGGTTAACCTTTGCTTCACATACGTTTACCAGACATCCCCAGCATGATGCTATCCGCTTAACTTAATAATTTGCAGCACTTGCGGCTTTTCACATGTTTGTATTTTCCCACCATCCGGTGTGCTACGTGATTATGTATGCTTATTAAGTAACAGGAATATTTTTCTGATACTGTCATCATTTTGGCTGATAATTCTTGCCAAATTTAAATGTAAAATAATGAATTTTCCATTTGCACACATGGCCCGCTAAGAACTTCATCCAGCAGCAACTGCACAATCTAATTATGTTTTCATGCATCAGCTTGTTTATTTTGCCTGTTGATGACGTGCCCCATATTCATCCAGTGATATTTATGTATTTTTGTACGGCGTTACTATTTTCCGTCCTTACCTGCTATGTGTGTTGACCGTCGGCACACAACACATGGTTCGGGGACATGTCCCGACTAGTATGCGTTAGTGACGAAAATAAACGCTCAATGTAAAGTTCATGTTAATACTCCGTGTCCTGTCTCTGGATAAAATCTATAGTCCATCACAGTAGCTGGAGACACCTTACCTTGTGCAGTCTGTGTTATCATGTACGATGGAGGATCACCCATCTAGGAGTGCACCAGGGAAGTAACGTGCTGGGGGAATCACCCACCGGAACTGACTAGTCATGTCCGAGTGTTAAACACAAAATGCATTCTTTGGCATGATGAAACTGGCGTAAATAAAAACAATCTTACCAGTGTAAACTTATGCATTCTTGTAGCGTTGAACCCAGCTTTCTCCAGGTGTTCTACAGTGCAATGTTTAGTATTGAAAGTGTTTTTGTAAGTATGTTTGGGTGAGACGATCACGCAGAACTCACAGTATCCCTGTGATCCCTGAGTCTCAAAGTGTGGTGTACGGGAAACACCGCTGGTGTCCACCTACCAGGTAAAAGTGTATCGTAATTGTCTTGTGTCTCACCCGAAGGCATCATTGTTTACATTTTATTTTAAGTCTTTTATAAAGCATATTATGCCAAACAAACAAATAACAAAGAATGAAAATGTATTGATGAATCACAAGTGCATAATATAGTTGGTTTTACTAATTTTCTTTGTGATGGAAATTATATCTGAAACTGTTATTGTGGCGAAAAATTCAAAACTTCATAAAATTATTATTTAAATAGAGGTTTTACTTATGGGAGTGAGTAAATAAAATAACTTCCTAATTATTAGAGAAAAGTGTATGAGTTTTTTTCCATTGCCTAAGATATACAGTAATGTCGGAATATTCAGTAATGCAGTTCTATAACTAAACACTTGGAATGTGGCTCAGTGCCATTCTAATTCCAACACCGTAAATTCCCAAAACCTTAAATTACTAAACAATATTTTGGACACTGTTAAAGCCAGATTGGTAATTAAGAGACATACACAGTCTAAAGGTTTAGACTATGACACTTATGGACTTGTTGTGAAGCTTTCTACTGTAAGAGTTTTTTGTGTTTATCTAACTATCAAAACTTAGGCATCCATCAGTTAGATGTTAAAAATACATTCCTACATGGAGTTTTAAAGGGGAGGTTTTCATGTTTCCACGTGAGGGGGTAAATATCATAGAATGTATGGTTCTCAAATTAAACAAAACACTGTATGAATTAAAACAAATTCCAAAAGGAGTGGAATTCCCGATTTCATGTGTATGTTAAGTCTCTTGGTTTTAACCAAATTCAATCTGATAGGTGTCTCTACATGTACAGAGATAATTAATTTGTTTTGTACTTGCTCTTTTATGGTAATAATTTTTTGATTGCTAGTGGTTCATTAGACAAACTAGAAGAGTTGTAAGAAAAATTCATGCCAGAATTTAAGATGGGGGATTTGAAGGATGTTAAATACTTTTTAGGCATATAGGTAGAGCAGATAGATCAGACAATTTGCTTGAGCCAGACAAGTTATCTTGTGAAGTTGTAAACAAAAGTTCAGATGGAACACTGTAAATCAGTGCAAACACCTAGAGACACAACTTAATCATGACGTAACAAAAGACTTGGTTATTAATGTGAAACCTTACAAGGAATTAATTGACAGTCTAATGTATATTTGTCTAACCACCAGAACTGATATGTGTGATGCTGTAAACTTCTACAGGCAGTTCCAGTCAAATGCTACTGAGGTGCAAAGGATGGGCTTGAAAAGAGTCCTGAGGTATCTGAAAAGAACACTAAATTTGGGATTGTGGTTCAAAAGAAAGAGTAATGTACTGACGCCATCGGGTGAAACGATCGCCATCGAGACGAACAATGACACAAATACTTACTGGTAATTTGGGCGCCAGCGGTGCTTCCCAATCACCAAATTATTGAGACTCGGGGTCCTCAGGGATACTGTGGCTTATGTGTGTCCGTCTCACCGGTGCGTACTTACAAACACGTAGGCAATACTAAATTTTTTTTGCTAAACATCACTGGAAATAAACGCTGAATAAAATATGTGTGGCTAGGACACTGTCACTAATGAATAAAATAATTAAATTCACTGTAGACTTGTTTTTATTGATATTATTCATACAAATCAATGTGCCAATGAAATTATCTCCATAATGACTAGCCAATTCTGCTTGGGTGTTCCCCAGCCCGTAATTAATCTAGCGCATGCCCTGATGGATGATCTCACCGAGGTGCATGAAAGCACAGCCTTCACAAGGGAAGAGGGCTGACTGCCGCCAGGGTGAACTGAAGGTTTTTCCCTGAAGACAGGACACAGTGAATTACAAATTAAAACCCGTAATACATATTAACATGTGTGATTACTCAGAATCACTAACGTAAACTCATCGGGCCTCGCCCTCCAGCACGTGAGTAGTGTGGTGACGACCTATACACAGAGCCGGCTTAGAGGGGAATAATTGCACCGTAAATTAATTACAGAATTACATAGACCCTTGAATGATACATGAAATAAAATGGGACACGAGATGAATATTCACAATAAACATACACATGTGTGAAAACAAGCTTAGATGGTGCTGATGCCGCTGGTTGAAGTTCATAGCAGACCTAGTGGTGCAGGTAAAATTGCAATATTTCTGCATGGAAACTGCAGACTAATTTCAAATAAAATATTATTCTTGTTGAGAAAGTGATTCTCTTTGCGATTAGAGTGATTGCAGGCTTGTAACATGCCTGATGGCGATAAAATCAAACATTAATGTGACCGCATGGTCATGTACAAAAAGCATCAATTTACGTGAAAAATGCAATACAATGAACCCTGAATAAAATAGACATAGAATCCTGAAATAATTTATTGCACATACAATGTTACATAAATAAGCTCTTAAAATGCAATGATGGCGTATACAAAGACTTGGCTTTGGTCGGCCACGTGATTATACATGATGTTGCCATAAAATATTGAAACACGAAAATTACCCTCAAATACATACATAAAAACCAAGCTCTTAAAATCGCGTATAGCATTAATGCAAATGTTGCAACGAAATGCCATAAACATAGGCAGATGACACCTGATTCAAGTTGCACGGGTCGCGTGATCTCTCGGACATCTTTCTCCTCCTCCACGATTAAGTTAAAAATGCCGCAAGGGCGCAAATAAATTAATAAAGCGGAAGCATAATGCTGGGGGAAATGTCTGCCCAAAACATATGCAAGCTAAGGTTAACTGGTAAACAAAATAACTATGGAAACTTAAATCAGTGAACAACAGTTTTAGTGCACATGTGACAGTGACTTACCTCGCCTGCTCTCCTGGACAGACTGTCCAGATATAAGCATCGTAAGGACCTATCATGGCCACCTACGGAGATCACATTAGCGGAAGTGTTATGCACACAGAGTAAAATGCTTTATTATTGAAAATAAAATGTCACAAATTAAATCAAATATTGTTTTACATTTCTATAATTTTCTTATGAATTTCAATATTATTTTAGTGTCTCTTTATGACGGCGTTCATGCCAGAATATTAAGTATTCTTAATCTCGGTGCTGTAGGCACTTTGAATTTTATAACCAAACAATTAAAAATTAGTACAAATACTTTAAAATATTTTAAGTCATATTAAACACTGCAAATACATAACACATTTTACACTGGAAAATAACATTTATATCAAATTTAAAAATTATCGACCTCTTTGTAAACGTGCGGCACACGTGACACGCGAGCACCATCATGGGCTCTAGAGCTGCTGGCTGTTAGCCTACCATTAATAGGTTATGCTGATTCAGAATTTGCAAAACTGTATGATAGGAAGTCTGTGACAGGCTATTTGTCTGAATTATACCTATGGGGATGTCATTTGTTGCGTGACTAGAAAACCGTTTCATTGTCCACAACTGAATAAGAATTTGTTGCTTTGGCTTCATCTACCTACCTCAAAGCTGCTGTCGCTTATGCAGTTATTAAAGGAGTTGGATGTAGAGCCCATTAAGCCAGTGACCATATATGATGATGACCAGTTGTGCATCTGTGCTTTGGGTAACTGCGAGCAGAAACATTAAAAACACATTGATGTTAATGATAAGTTTGTAACATGTTGACCAATGGACTTACAACTGAGTCTTTCGTTAAAACAGGGAAAACCTAGCAATGGACATAGTAAATCATTGAAAAGCCTTGTAACAAACCTAGATATCATATTTATAAATTGAGGATGGGTGTTTAATACATAACAGTTTACAATTTTTATTGTACTTCAATACCTATTGCATAAGTGTACTTTATTTTTCAGTGTGCGATACCATTGAGTTTTGTTTTGTTCTATTATTCTTTTGGAGAGTAGTGAGATGTAATGGTGGGAATTGGTTAGATAACATGTAGGTCTGAGCAATTACGATGAATTATATAATCTGAAGAATGTGTCCTGACTCTCCGCTTTATTTACACTACCCTGTTACCCATAGTAATTGGTACACTACGAACAGTAATTTTTTGTTGTAGTCATTCAGCAGTGTTTGCTGCTACAAAGAGTGGTCAGTGGGCATACAACAGCCGGCTCGTGGTGGCTCCGAACCAGCGTGTTATGCAGCCTGCTCCTCACTGGTTCTACAATAGCAGAGTGCTCAGCCCTGCCAATCTGGAGCGTATCGACCCAGGGCCCATCACCAGGTCCATCAGCTGTGTTTCCTCACAGCATCATGGCGAGACTGCACCGGTGAGTGGATTCACATCACATAATCCCTGGAAAGGAATTTTCTGTTTAGCATCCTCTATATGTACCTCAGTGGAGATTTTTTAAACTTCACTCAAAACAGCAAGTTGTTGTTTCAGAATTACATCAATGTACTTCTCACCCTTCAGTAGCTAAAAGTTTCACCATAATATTTACATACATGATAGTGCTATTAAAGTGACATAATTGGATATACGCTAATGTCTGGAAAAATACTAGCAGTGTAACGCTTTGTGTTGTAAGTAAAACTGACATCACAGAAACATTTTGCTTGCTGTGACTAAAAAAATTATTGTATTTAAGTAGTACTGTTTGACGCCATCCACTTCTTCCTCAGAACCCTTATTGAACCGCGCAAGCCATACGTTGGTTAAGGTAGGAACTGCCCAGTGCAGTTACCGGCGACATGCCATGCGACGGAAGGCCACACACCAAAGTGTTACCCAGTGAATAAGTGTAAATACAATTAATGCCACATGATGTAACTTATTAAATAGAGAATAAATGAAGCCAAACACTTTTGCATAATTATCCCAATAATTAAATAATGTGCAGTAAATGAATGCACTGCAATCGCTGCAATGTACACATCATGAGCAAAAAAAAGTGCCGACCACAGTGTATTTTATTTTTTAGTTAATCCTTATTTTTTGTAAATGTAACTAGTGCATCATGTTACCCATAATTAAAGCATTTAGAATTTAGTATTCACTTGATTTATATTGGCTTTGATGCCGTTGGTGGAATGCTAAAACTTAAATTTAAAAACACCAAATTCCATACAGCAAATTTTACGTATTTCTAACATTAATTAAAAGAGTTTGAATTAATGTAGAATTGTTTCTTAAGGTCTTGTCAGTGTTTTGTATGTATTTTATTTTCCAGCAATCACAAAAAAAGAACTCTATTGCAAAACTTTAAAAAAAAATTATAAAAATTATTCTCACATAATTTTTATCAGTGTTTAATCTGTGTAATTTAATTGTATCGCATGCCATGCAATTTATGTGTATCTAAAGAGATCTGTGTGCCTCACATCATCTATTTCATTTTTCAAACAAGGGACTTTATTAGTCTGAATTCAGCGGGCGTCAAGGGTATGTTGCGTCTTGCGACTCAGAGGTGAAACATTCTTTTGTTCTTATCATGTAAGTGTAATAGACATTAATTATTTCTGGAACAACTTTTACATGCGCCTGCGAGGATGGGGAGTTTAACTTCAACAGCCATACAAACTGTCCCTAACCTGCCACATGTTCCACGATCACGTAAGTTGAAATGTTCTATGTACGTATTTATTTGGAATTGTGTACAAGTGTTGGAAGGTGTGCTGGGGAGCCGCAATACCCCAGCTTAGGAGTGTAAGTATTACCGCACACCCATTCGTCGGTATTTACTTGCATATACAATTTAATTAAGATATGGGTACCGGGTAATTAGCCCGGACTTTTCAAACATAGCCCACCTCAAGAGCCTCGTGCTAACCAGAGCGGATTCCTCTGTTTAGTTAGCTGGTGCCCTCCAGACACTCATATCTATTCTGAGGCCCTGTGACCACCCCGAAACCTGTCAAATTGGCTTGCCAGAACATGGGGCTTCCAATGCTAATTACCTCATCCATGTCAAATCGGCACCCCTTGGTGCCCTTCTGTGTGGTTAAATTACGTAGCCATGTGAGTGACCACTCGTAAAGATGCCATTTTCGCCGTTGGTGCGAGCTTAGTACGGAGAACACCGCCATTTTTGGTACCACATTCCAGGGGTAAAGGGAACTGCCTTCCTCCTCCTTCACTGTCTCCACACATAACCAACTGCCACTAAACCGCATCTCCAGCCACAGGGAGGAGAGTACGTGCTCACACCCCTGCACTTACTGCAACAATCACCTCCGAAAGAGCTGTCCATGTGCTCGGGAAACAAATATGAGCCGGACGGCCATCGTCGCAGCAAAGAATGTTCGTGCTACACAAACTGCGCAACTGAGCCATGAAACCACACATCTGCGCATGTGAACGGGTTTTTGTGATATGGGATTGACTCGTGAAACATCGTCCAGTTTGCCAAAAAGTACTTTTGCCAGTTAATACTTATCAGTCAACATCTGCCGTTTCCTCCCAACGCTGACTTACACACCTTCAATGCCAACACTGCTTGGCTAGTTGAACGAACATTCGAAGTTCTGCCTAACCGATGTCAACGTGAGGGTACAGAGCGTGATCTGGCTTCCTGCACATGTTGTACAAGAGACTATCTGGTGAGTACTCTCAACATATCAGAGCATATGAGTGCATGTGCCGACCAGTTTGTGTGTACACAGTGTAGTATTTCCCAGCAGGGGTGAGCAAAGCTGGAAATTTCTATTCAAAGCGAAATCGTAAAAATATTTGTGAATTTGAATAAAATATAAATGCAAAGTGTTTTGTTGACAAGTACACATTGCGCCAATTATATATTTTTGAAATTTAATAACTGCATTCTTTTTTACAAGGTAAGTAAGTAAAAGGCAGATCAAAAATAAATGTTTTTGATGGATTTACAAAAAATATTTGTCATAGTTTTTTACCATGTAAGTACACATATTGCCTTTCATGCTAAACAAATCTAAATAAAAAACTGAAAATTAACCCAGGCTTAAGGAATGTTCGAAAGTAGTATTCCTGTTACAAAATGAATCATTTTTCATTATATAAGCTTATTTTTTGACCTAAATGTAAAATAATACTAAATAAGAAACTAAATATTTTTTCAGCAAAGTGTGGAACATACATAACAGAATAATTAATGGCAGTGCTCATGTTTTTACATCCCAGTTTAGACGCCATCGGGTAAGACACGGAAATGTTTACAAGACATTTTACCCATGGTTGATGGGTAGCAGCGGTGGTTCCTACACACCGCACTTTGAGACTTAGGGATGCTGTGGGTTTTGTGTGTTCGTCTCACCCATGTGTACTCACTAAGCAACTTCTACACTTGACACTGTAATGCAAACACTTTGACTGCGCTGGGTACCTGACACTACTAAAAACATTCAACTTTTACACTGAGAAGGCATGTTCATTATCCAAATTACACTCGTGCCAGAATGAAAATTTATGTTATGTCTCGAGCGTGTGTCGCCAGTTCTGGTGGGTGATTCCCAAGCACGAAACTAAACTTGCGTACTCCGACTGGATGATGCTCCGTGGATCTTGAAAACACAGCCTCTACAGAGCAAGGGACTTACAGCCACTAGGATGGACTGCAGGTTTGCCCAGAGACAGGGCACATGGTATGAAATGAACACGCGTGTATTTTCCACAGATAACACCTACTCGTCGGGACTCGTCCCCGAACCATATGCTGTGTGGCGGTGGTCATACACATAGAGGACTAGTGCAAAATAATATTGTTGTACAAACTACAAAAATAACACTTGATGAAGGTGGGGTCCGACATTAGAAGGAAAATAAACACACAAAATGGGTGAAGTTACTTTTAGATGGCACGGGTGCCGTTGAATAGAGCTCATAGTGGACCATTGGTGCAGGTGTAAAAACGCGTAATTTACCCGAAAATGCAGTCAAGAGTTCCCTTAAAGAATTGCATCTGTGTTGTAAAATTATCTCTTCCCAAAACGAGTGTACAAAGCCCTTGGAATGTCAGTTGGCAGGAACATACAAGTACATGAGGTGACCACGTGGTCAGGAACAAAATGCTTTTAACACGAAAAAATACATGAACCCTTATTCAAAAATTACATAAAACTCTGAAATAAATTATGGCGCACAAGATGGAACAACAATTAGCAATCAGAAACTGGTGATTACGTAGATACAGACTTGGTGGTAGCTAACCATGTGGCCATGGGCGATGTGGCCGTAAAACATGATAAAATTACGAAAACCCTCAAAAAATTATACAAAAATATTACCCTTATATTGCATGTCTCAATGAAGTAGAAATTACATTGAAAAGCCCTAGACACAGCCGAATGGCATCTGATGTACAAGTAGCGCGGGCCTTGTGGCCTCTCTGGTATGACACTCTCATCTCGTTTATATCTTAAAAAGACTGAAAGGCTGTAAATGATTAAGTTAAGCAGATAGCATTCTGCTGGGGCGTCTAGCAAAATGTACGCAAGACAAAGGTTAACCAGTATGCTAAAGTGAACTATAAAAACATACATCAGTGCAAAAAGATGAAGTGCATACATGACAGCGTTTTACCTCGCCAGCTCTCCTAGGACGACTGCCCAATTGCAGGGGTCACATGGACCTATCATAGATGCCTACAGTATTCACACAAGCGGAAGTGCTATGCACGCTAAGTGAAATTGTAATATGCCAAATTGAAATGCCACCAAAAGAATTTATCACTTTTCACACAGGAATTAAATTATGATGTTTGGTTGAAATTTCATTTTCTTTTGGAGGCGTTCTCACCTGAATATCACTGTGTATCTTTTCAGCGCCATGTGCACTTTGAATTTTAAATTGCAATTTCACACAAATCCCCAAGAATACATATAACATTTTACAAACAATTTTACCTTTGCAACAAATGCATATTATATTGAAACAACTTATATTCCATTTCTCTAAAGTCTGTAGCCTGTACCTGTACTTAGGCACATGCTCACCACCATGTGTACCTTTAGTGGCGAGTGCCGTCATGGGCTGGCTGTGGCTGGCCCTTGGCCACCGTCAGTTAGTACATTTTATTCAAATAGTGTATCTAACAAGTGTGATTCAATATCATATGATTCTGTTACTTTGTGTACGTATTAGTGGGGTGCAGGAATGGAATTTTGCCATCGGGAAATATTCGGGTGGGAAACTGAAATATCCTGGGTGAATTCGGGAGAAAATATTTTAGGCTAGGTGAAGAAGTTTTTTTTGGGGGAGGGGGGGACTAGACTTAGTTAATAACATTCTAAAATGACTTGTTCAATTAAAAAAAAAAAAAATGGAATAATGATTGTATGCTCTAAAAATAAATTCAAGCTAGAAAAGTGGTATTGTTTTATATAATAAAAAGAATTGGACGTAGAACATGATGAAACAAAAATGTCGCTTTAAATTTGTTTACAAATATTGCCTTGATACTTTCAGGTAGCTGCTATTTTCTTTAAAATTTCATTGCATGTATTAAGGAACTTTTCCATTTTTCGTTCTATTTTGGGTACTAAAATGTGTGTACTTTGACATAAATTTTCTCAAATAACTTTCAGGGGAAGTTTTAACATCCATGAACACATATGATTCGAATCACATAGTGCAACCAAATATGGTAGAAGGACAATGTGGGAAAGTAGCCAAAAAAAACCGCGAGATACAGATGCCAGCATCCCTATCAGTGTGAACTGTTTGTATGGTGGTAAGCTATTGATTGAGTGTGAAGTTTGAGTAGTTTGGATGTGTTATAATAAAAATATTTGTTGTTTGAATGGTTATTTATTATGGTAGCAATGAATTGTGTGGTTTTGGCTGTTACAATTACATTATTGTGAACTGCAGCATGTCCTTTTTTGGATTCACAAAGAATGCAAGTCAGTAAGTACACGAGCTGTAGTGGATAACATTTTCCATTGTCTTATCATTGTCAGTGTGTTTTTATTGCAAATTCCTATCTCACAATACCTTAATTTACTTAAATACTGTTTTGTCATTTCATAGGTGCATGCAATGGGTGCAGAAATGTTAGAGAGCAGACCTGGATGTAATAAAGAAAAAAGGGCTTGGCAGTTTATACATGTGAACAGGTTGTTCCAACCATTTCAGAAATGAGGATTTTCCAAACCCAAGTTTGCATTCACCGGGACAACAACACTGTCAGTTGAGTGTCACAGCTGCTATTTCTAATCTTGTACACAGGATGGTTGTGCGAAGTTTGATAGCCCTTAATGAGAAACATGCAGGTTCGTTTTTACTTGAGGCGACACCTTCGAAAAATAAAAGCAAACAATGTTTACATATTCATTGTTAGTGTATTAAACTGTCTGACACCTCTTGTTTAAGTGTGTGTATAGTTAAGCAAGTTGAGTTAGGGGAAAAATTTATTAATTAATTAAAAATAGTTGTTTTCATATTTGTGTCAGGGATTGCTTGTACAATGTTTACATATTCAGTGTTGTTGTATTGAATTGACTGGAGCCGCTTGTGTAAGTGTGGGTATAGTTCAGCAAGTTGAGCTAGGGATAAAATGGTTAACTGCTGCAAAATAGTTTTTCTCATATTTAGACCTATGTTAGTGATAGCTTATACAAAGTTTACATATTGTTTTATTAAACTGGCTGGAGCCTGGTGCTAAATTTATAAAATTTGCAGTCTAGAAACATATGATGTGTGTGTGCAAACCAGTGCTGTCCCTGATTGACCATTGTATAACGGTCAAAATGTAAACTAGCAAGCAACAGGGAGCAAACACAGAGCTAACGCCAGCTTACCTTCCAACACTTCACCACACGCTACAGGTAGATAGGTAGCTGGGCAGCGAGGTCACTAGAGACGGTGCAAGTTGCGCAGGGAAGCGGAATTGGGGAAGGAATGGGAAGGAATCGGCCATGGCCTTTGTGGAGTGATTTCGTAAAACTATGAAAAGCCGAAATCAGGATGGCCGGACCGGAAATTGAACCCGGGTCCTGCCGAATGGGACTTCAGTGAGTTACCACTGCCCCAGCTCGCTTGGTAGCAACCTGTGTCCAAAAAATGTGCAGTGTACCATGTCACAGTGTATACATTGGTAAATTATATTGTTTATTTATGTTTACATGCCAATCTATACTGTTCACATACATTTATGACTGGAACAGACTTTTGAAAACGAACGTTTGCAAAACCAACCTAGGCTTAATATGTCAACCTGTTTTTTTTTTCAATAACCTGTATTCCACAAATATATAACATTGTGATTAAATATAGAGTGCTGTATTATTGAATAAAAATAACTTTACCTTAGTATCTTCTATAACTGGTAATATTAATTTTCTAATAAATATGAATTAACATCATCAAGAGCAGCAATGTGTTGGCAATAGCAAGTAAGAAATAGTTCTCGGATAAATATTATTTTAACCTATTTTTTTGGTATGCTATTTGTAAATTAAATGTTACATATTGAAATATTTAGGTAGCCCCGACAACAACATATTTCGTTGTTACAGTTTAAAATAACAGTGCAAAATATTGTGCATAGGCCCTAGTGACACTGTGTTTTTTTTTTATAGACTGAGAAGCAACTGTTGGCTCTGTGTGTGTCCGTCCGTCCGTCCGTCCGTCTCCCCCCCCCCCCCCCCCCCGGGAAGTTTTGCAATGTTAAGTAGCAAACAAAATATTCATGTTTAATATTTTAACATATTTCATACTTGTTATAGCAAAATAATGATTTTTGAATTTGTAATTTACAACTGGAAAGAGATTTTAATGTTTGAATACTTACTTTAATGTACTTAGATATGATGGTGGGATGGTTTACTATCTGAAGTTGGTAGACATGGCATGTTGCTTTTCGCCAAACGTAGCACAAATTATGCTTGCTCCAAAAAAATACTGCATATTATTGTGTCACATTTGTAGGCGTTGTGTTTTTTAAACCTATCTAGGCAACTTACGATGTTGCGATAAAATATGTGTTTCCACAACAGTAATAAATGTACTGTTATATATGTTTTGTTATCTGCTACGTGTGAAATGGCATGGCGTTGCTACTTTGTGGTCATTACGCTGGTCCTGTGTGTGTGATTTCAAATATTTGATGTGCACTATTTATATGTTTTAACTGTGAACTGTTTTTATGACAAAGTTAATTATTTACATCCACGTCTGTTTAATAATCACAATGCTGTATATTTACCCTAGGTGTTTGAAACACAGTTGTGTAACAAGATTCACCTCAATCACAACTAAATACTAAGCCCAGCCCAATAAATTTCAATAAACCTGATAAACAGTAAGTAGCAATACATAGAAATATGAGTGGAATAACAGTTACAGTTGGTTTATTTGTACATGTTCACCCCTACCTTTAAGTTTGCATGACAAAAAATAAGCGACAGGAGATGCGTCCTTGAATTTAATGTTTATTTTTCATTGGATTGGTTATTCCTTCGTTTTAGTATTTAATCCAACTCAGGCCTTACTTTTAAATAAATAACCTAACACACATCAATAACAATAGGTTAAATACTACAGTTCTTTACCCCGCAGTTGTAACAGTGTAAAACACATTCCCAGCAAAATATTAATGTGCATTATGTGCAATGTATTATGTCGTGGAAAACAAATATGTTAACAATGTAAAATAACTGTAGGAACTATTATCAATTCAGGCATTTCCAAAATTCCATTAAGCTGGCCTATATAATGTTATAGGTCAAAATTGTGAATATAAGTATGGAATGGTTTTTGGAATATAACAGAATTATTTGAAAAGCTGTAAACAGTAAACAACACATTTTACAGTCACATTTCAGTATTTATGTTTAGGTGTAGCGAAAGTATACGAACACATGTACACACAAACTCACAATGGAATTTGAACATTTATTTCGACAGATGCTGGCAGTCACATGGCAATGTTTGTTTACATTTGGCGGAAGGATACGAAACAGGCTTGCAAGTAGTTATTTGCAGGGTTCCGAGAAAGTCCGTTCCAGTCTGGAATGGACAATATGCATTTGAATATTAATTTGTACATAATTTGGGTTATTTTTGCATCAACTACCAAATATTTTCTAACAATTATTAATGAAACAACTGAATGAGAACTGCAATAGTTTCCTCTCTAGGTAGTCGCTTACCCTTTACACTCCCAAAGGTTTGCATATCATTATTGCTTTACTTTCCAAATATTTTAATTTCTCTGCATACTTTGTTTGCAAGTAATTTTCATTTGAATGAGTGGGGAGTTGCCGAGTACAGCATTTGGTGGTGAAAATAATTCTTCTTCATCCAGAGTATCAAAGTTCATTCTGTTTGCAAAACACTATGTATTGACACCACACACCAGACACCACTTCAATTGCAGCAGTGGAGATGTGGCCAGGTTGTCTACAGTTGGTAAATCAGTGTGTATATTGCAGAGTGTGGACCAGCTGTCGAGTGAGGGTTACCTTCGAAACCAATCAAAAGTAGTAGCAACATCCCCCCCCCCCCCCCCAACCACATAATTCTACTCACAATTATTATTTACACAACTGTGCACAAAACTTTCAAACAATAATATTTCACTTCTGAGAGTCATCATTATATTTCAGTGCTAGGCCTATTTATTATAAATTTTTTTACAAATAAGTAAATTATTATTTTTTTTCAATTTCAAATCCTCTTATTTAATTCCTTAAGTACTAAATTTTTTAACTTTGTGCATACACCTAAAGTATTAAATTAAATGAGGCATGTGTTCAATGAATAAGTTTTCCAAATTCTGCAATGCAGGCAAGTGATTTATAGTGATATGCACACATTTCTTTTGGCCCATTAGCCTATTAATACAGTTTTGTTTTGCGGTGATCACAGTATTGGAGAAAGTATTTATTACAATAATATGTGCCATGAATTTGAACTGAAGGTATGTTAAAATGATGACCAAGGTGACATGGTGGAATTTCGAAACCCAAGGGATGTTGCAGGTTATAGGGTACCTGGATGGAAGTTTGGATGATAATTACTGTGTTTGGGCGTCAGTGCAGAGCACAAGATTAGTAGGGGTTATGAAGGCCGACTGTTACTGGGCCTCCCCTCAGAGTTCTGGCGTCACTCCTGCATTACACATCCCTATTTTGGTGGTAGGTTGAAGATTTGATAAATTCTATAAATCCTTGGCCTGGTTTAGTATGGCCTGTGGGCCTCCCTTATACATCTCTAACTCGTAGTGGGTTATCTTTACCACCCAACGCCGTATAAACACTCATTCAATTTTAGGTCAAAATATTTCATGTTTCATGTGGTCAGACTGACCAAGAAATAAAGTTGTATGCAGAAAGTATCATTAGGTGATGATTTATTCCATCAAACACTCGTATGAGGCACAAAGCTGACAAAGTGATTTAAATGGATATTTAAGGTCCAGCTGTGAAACAAACGAACCGGACTTTGGGAGGCGCACACTCCAGGTTAACGAAAGATATTAAAAAGGTTCTGGTGAATAAAAATTAAACTATTACAGCTACATTATCAGACAAGAAGTTAAAGTCCCCAGAGCGGGCACTCATGCACGTCCTACTCCAAGAGCTGTGATGATGCCACTGAAAATATGGCAGTGCGGGAGTCAGCGCCTGGCCGCTGATTCCCGCATGACATCACAATATCCAGTTATTCATGTTAAAACTAATTTATGAAGAGAGAATGTAGATGATGATGGCACATAGACGATAAAATAAGACATGTTACATTTTAACAGGCACTATAAAAATACTCCACAAAAAAATATAAATCAATTTTGAACAGCACTGAAACATTCACAATTGCATGTCCATTTGTTCTTTCCTTAACCTAAATTCACAATTTTTCACATAGTGTGTTTGTCTTTAATTTCGGGAGTCTTGTCCTGCATTCATGTGTACACATATTGTTTATATCCGTCTGTATGTTTGCACTGTGTAAAATGTGTGTAATAATTGTAGAAATAATTTTTTTCCCCAAATCCCAATACACCAGCGTGAGCACCTTCACAGTTCTGTGTGCCCTCCAGCATGCATGTCAGTACCTAAGTCGGTTGGAGAATGGGATGCGTCTCAGGGCAAGCCCTTTATGCCTTAGGTCGGGCCTAATTATTATAATGGATGCATGCATCGCGGCTAAGCAGGGTTATAGTGCAATGGCCGCAATTGTGGCCATATGCACACCCAGACAGAAAAAGGGTCTAAATGGAAGAGCATAGCAAACCAGGCAAAGTGGAGAGGGCCGTGGAAAATCTATGCGACAGTCGCAGAGAATAAAATAATTCATTTTAACTGGATTAGAGCTGGATAAAGTAGGGTATTTGCTAGTCTGGGAAGAAAGACTTCTGTAGGTTTGATACGAGGTAAAATAAGATGAGATAGCAACTGGTGTGTGTTGCGGGGGACAGAACAGCTACTGCGCTGATGCTAGTCATAATGTGGGTGCAGACACCATTGAATTTGTGCTACTGTCAAAACTGCAGTGTAGACGAACTAAACTAGCACTGCAGTAATGACAGCAACTGAGGATGGAGGGCACCCCTGTTTCTTGTCGAGTGCATCGGAAAACCGGACAGCTCAGTCATGACACTGACTCCATCTTCGCCCTTCTGTGCCGATGCTAGGATCTCCACTTCGTGGTGAAGGTGGGGAGAGTTCTTTTGGGGAGGCACCCCCTCCCCTTCCACCAAAATAACCCGTCAGTCTGGGAAACACGAGACATCCGGGGCTTACCAGTGGTGGTGGCACGAATCCCCTGGCCAAGGAGTGAAGGCTGACATTGGGGTGCTTCCAAGGTCCGATGCATTCCAATCTATGCATCATGCACCCACAGTCGGCAGCCCGCAGAATCCAGCAGTAAGGATCACTACACTTCGCATTTTTCAGCACCTCGAGATCCCCCTCCCCACCTTGATCGTTGGGCCACCTTCAGCAAATAAGCTTCGCCATCTTGTACTGAGATGCCCAGGTTCCCGGCGTCCACGATGACGGTGCTCTTGCACTGGCTGGTTAGTTCACGGGCTGGTATTTAATTATTTCCAGCCACCCCTATCCACCACCTGGGGACGCGACGAGTTGTGGATAGTCGCCGCACCCAAGGTGCCATGGTCCCATCGCACTCGCAGATGCACCTCCCTTTCGCTGATCATCAAGTTGCAGCCAGTTCTCAGCAAGCGAAAAGCCACGAGCGCGATGTTCATCCCACGGCAGCTTAGCTCATAAATAAATATAATTATTCGGACACATTTTATATACAGTCTGCGGACAACAGTCTTTGGACACATGACCGGCTCGTGGCCTCTGCCACTTGGCTCGGTTTGACAGTCTCTCTGCTATGTTATCTATGGTGCAGTTCCAAAAAATAACACACGTGAAAAAAAAAACTATCATAAAAATAAATACAAAATTGAAATTGTTAGCTCTAAGTATGAGCTGTTGTGTTGCAGAGTGGAATGAGACACACTAGTGCATTTAACCTCCACAATGACGCTTTACACACAATAGCACTATAACTATCAAAGAAGATACATGACACTTAATAAATCATATTCCTATTAAATATCTCTTGTACACGATTTGTGTACACATCACTTACCTTAATCATATGCATGAGAACTTCATTACACACTTGGATGACAACAAAACATACCATGACACATCACTGCGAGAAAGGTACACAACACAACTGTTAACATTACACATATAATTTACCCTTGAAATTCTGCATGAATTTCCATGTACACGGCTTGTGTGTACGTCACTCACCTTTAGTAGACATCTTTACACTTTATGATAAATAATATTACACATTGAACATACAAACACTACTCTCCCAAAATGTAAACACAAGATGACAAGGGTGCTCTGGTGCATGTGTGGCAAACACTCTGAAGCACTGACAAACAAATTATGTAAACATTAGAGAAAGGCCATTTAAAAAAAATAAAATGCACAATATGATGATTTGCACTGCACTGATGCACTAGTAGTGTCGCATGGTATGTAGGCTATGGCACTGACGTAGCACGTGGTCGTTGAATGTTCTGGCATATATGTTGGCGGTAGGCAGAATGGGCAGGCGCTAACTGGCTCACGTCAAATAGAAGTTATTTTCAGTTCAGCTGCTTTTTAATTCCACAACATATTTTCAGACCTCTTGCTATGAAGCATGTGAAATCTGGGGTAAAATTTATTGTAGAAAGCATATATTCATGTTGGTTATTAGAAGAGACTTGTTCATAATGGAAATTAGCTTTGTTATTAAAAATGAATTACAAAATTAAGTATGCTAAATGCATGCAAAATTTGAGCAGTGGAATAAATTGGCTTAATTGGTTGAGTGTACATACATATGTAAGTATGTACCATCAATATTTTGACCAATTGCATTTACACCCCAGCGAATGCTGTACTGCATAAATTGCAATAGTAATAGTATTTAAAATGTGTTTATGGGGTGCAAGGAGTGTTTGATTAAAATGTTTACAGATTGCCATCTAGTTAATTTCTGAAATAGTCTCCTTAATACAGAAGACCTTATTTGTAATTTTTCTAGTATTAAAATTATTTACGTCATCTATAATATCTCAAATGTCACAAGTGTTATGATGATATTGAAAATGGTGCATTTTTATATTTGTTATAGTAGTACCATTGTGTTGTTGAAAGCTGTAAGCATTTTGCAGTCAATGCTGCTCCCTCTCTATGGATTATCTGCACTAGCCAAGATAATGGATTTCTTAAGTAGGAAGTTGTGTTTGAATGCATTGACGTGCCCTCCTATCTCAGTGATAGATGTTAAGGCACTGATTGCCCTCCCACATTTGTCGAGTAATCCTGCCACAGCATTTCAGCTGTTACACTAGCCCTGTATGTCGAGGTTGGTTTTATTGGGAGCCACTTAGGGGAATGATACAGTCTGAAGAGAGGGTAATCACACCCCAGAGTGAGGTAAACCAAGATCATTTCCCCTCCTGGGAGTTCAAACGTCCTCACAACCAGGATTGCCAAGAGGCGGAACTCCAGTTGTTACGGGGGTATATGAGTGGTGGGATGAACTATTCAATCGTGATCAAGGATGATCCAGTCGAAGGGATGGGTCTAATCTTCTGTAGCTATGTAGGTCGGCATGCAGGAATATAATTTACGGTGGGAGAAACTATCTGAGACTTCGGGATGACCTTAGGTGGGAGTCGAACCCTGATAATCTTCCCAGAAGCAAACTTTAAAATGCACGTGTTCTGAATGGCCTGGTTTTGGGTTTCCTTCAGCGGAGTGATGACTACGGTAGGCGTTGGAGTCTCTGGTTGGAGGGGACGTATAAGCTCTGGTTCAGATTCCAGCCAACAAGTGCCTAAGTATGCATCTGACAGTGATTTGTGGTTGAGAGGGATGAAAGGTGAGATCGGCCTAGGCACAAGCTTGGGTTGTGCCAGTAGAGGTGTGTCTGCATTTATGTTCTCAACGTCGACCTGCGAGTTTAACAATCTCTGCAAGGCTCTGCATTCTGTACGCCAGGCATAGTACTTAGTTCTGCCCTTCTTACTGTTCATCTGACTAGCTTTCTAACCCTTCTGCCAATGTGCAGTCCTAGGTGTGTGTCTTATTCATTCACACCCAAGGCCCTGACATATAGATTTGCAGTCCGGTATTAGAATGCCACCGAGGGTAAGCAAGAGAGCACCAGAATCCCAGGAATAGCAGTTTGTCTTTTGCACTCTAAGCTTTCTGCAAGCTCCATTTCCCGTGGAGTTCGGCATGCTTCACGACTAGTCCTCAGCGTTTTTCTATTGCACCTGATGCAAGATTTATTGACTCAAATGATTTAGCAAAATTACTTGAACCAGGAACTAATACTAAAATTATGGTTTGCGACAACTTCAGGTTACATAATATTTGTTATGGATTTTAGAAAGCGGGAAAAGCCCGGTTAGATTATAAACTAGCTAAAATCAAATAGTAAGGTTCTCAAAATAAGCCAGGCAAAGGCGAGCCAAATAAAAAAAAATATGCAAGACAAAATGCCAAGAAAACCATAACAAACACATTGACAGCACCAACTCGAGAAACGGGGTTTGTCCAGAAGGGTAATTACATAACGTCACCCTGCTACCACGGAGTCAAGGATTCTGACTGGGGTAAAGGGTTGCAGCGTATAGGATGTTGGGTTACCTCAGGAGTCGAACCGTCGAGTGGCAATGGGTGCTATAATTTCATCTACAAGCTACTGTGTGCAGGGGACAGTAGTGGCGCTGACTCCCCAATAAAGTGTGAGGGTGGTCCGGGGTTACTCTCACAGGAAAATTTGGATTTCAAGGTGCCAAATGGTTCCATTCAATTTTTTTTCATAACTAAATATAAAATGCACTGCTTGTAAAAATATTAACATTTTTTAACATAAAATTTGCCGTAGAGAAAAATATTACAAAGATACCTTCATCAAACCCGGAACCTTGCCCACTCTAATTCAGTATTATTTTAATACCCATTGACAGTGAGGTATTTACATACAGAGGAATTTTTTTGCACAGAAGTGAAGACAGGAAAAATGATTATTCGTTTTTGTAAAGAGGAAAACAGTCAACTCTAATTTTACCAAATTATTTAAAAGACAAAAACGAATTTATGTGAACCTCAGAAACACTCATGTTTTTGAACAGCATTGAACAGGTAGTTAAGGTCACAATACCCAGTTGCAGTCCACGTGTTAACAGCCTTTGAAAACAATGAACATGGCCAGCAAAACAGTTTGTTTAGGCTGTTACATCCAGCTAACCAGGAGTGTTTCTGATAAACATTTTTTTTGGAAATGATGTACAAAATGACCTATCTTGTGTGTTGTCATGATCGTAAGTTCAGGTGCCAGTCTACAATTTTTTATGATGTCACATCTTTCCTGAAAAGTGAAAGCACTGCTGGAAAAATGCTTCACTAGTAATCCACGCGCTCTCTTCCTCTCTACTCTTCTCTCTCTCTCCCCTCTCCTTCCTTCCTCTCTCCTCCTTCTTCTCTCTCTCTCTCCTCTCTCTCTCTCTCTCTCCTCTCTCTCTCTCTCTCTCTCCTCTCTCTCTCTCTCTCTCCTCTCTCTCCTCTCTCTCTCTCTCTCTCTCTCTCCTCTCTCTCTCTCTCTCTCTCTCTCTCTCTCTCTCTCTCTCCTCTCTCTCTCTCTCTCTCTCTCTCTCTCTCTCTCTCTCTCTCTCTCTCTCTCTCTCTCTCTCTCTCTCTCTCTCTCTCTCTCTCTCTCTCTCTCTCTCTCTCTCTCTCTCTCTCTCTTCTCTCTCTCTCTCTCTCTCTCTCTCTCTCTCTCTCTCTCTCTCTCTCTCTCTCTCTCTCTCTCTCTCTCTCTCTCTCTCTCTCTCTCTCTCCTCTCCTCCTCTCTCTCCTCTCTCTCTCTCCTCTCCTCCTCTCTCTCTCTCTCTCTCTCTCCTCTCTCTCTCTCTCTCTCTCTCTCTCTCTCTCTCTCTCTCTCTCTCTCTCTCTCTCTCATATTTTATTATTTTTATGTAGTGTATTCACTATGCACGAATATGTAAAACATTCTCACCGCCAAAACTACATTAAATAAAAACAATACAATTTGTGTTGTGTGCACGAACTTACCCACACATCGATCTAGTTACTGTAAACTACACCATGCCAACTACCTGCAGCTAGGCCAACTTCGGCTATGTCTGCTTCAGTTTGGCGAAGAAAGTACTGCAATCGTAGCTTCTAACACAGGTTGACGCAGCCATAAGCCTCGCCAAGTGATCTTCCTTGCCTTTCTCATCTCTGTCGGCCAGGAATCCATTGTAACCGCCTACCTGCTGAATGCATTGCTTACAGCACTTTCAAACATCTTGGTTTTGCTAGCCGAGTTGTTTTCTTATCATGTACAGTATTGTTTCCCGAGTAGAATGTATTCTGCATGAGTGAAAAGTTACCTTACGGTAAATATAAGTAAGAATCTAATATTTATTTTAAATATAACATTGTCAGAAAACTGTCTGGGCAAGCACTATTTGCCTTGCTTGCCCTAATGTGACGCCACTGGAACCTTCCTTGCGGTCGGTTAATGCAGTAGTGGATGAGTCTTCTCCAAGCTGTAGGGATGGTGCAGTCTTCTCAGTCTGCAGAAGTGGTTAAGCCATTTACAGTCAGTTGGAGTGGTTGCAATTCTGTTCAATGCATGGAGTCTATTTGGTTGGTGTGTGAAAGTATTTCTACCACTGTTCATGACTTGCCCCGAGCTCTTGTACGCTCATTGATGGGGCAAAATCGTCCATAGAGTGCGCAAGCACACTGCACATCAGGTTGGCATGCATCAGCATGTATGTACTATATGAACTCACCATGTGTGGTGTTTGAATTAGTCGAATAAAATACTGACGTATTTGATATTTTACCATGGAACGAAACTTATTAAAATTCTAAATGAAAAAATCGCAACCACTTCTGAACACTTTACTTAATAGCATCTGAATTGATCGCTACTACATACTAAACTACTGTTGTAGTAAATGGTAACTTCGAACACAGTCTTACTATGTGTGGTATGTTTAGGTGTTGCTGTTTTTTTTTTTACAAAAGTATGTACAAATGAAACATTTTAAATGGCATGAGGTGAGCAGTTTACCAGTTTTATAAAAAACGTGCTTAATGATAAAGTGGTCACTTAGCATCTATCAAAAAACCAGCATCAGCATTTGGAAATATGTGGGGGGAGAAGGCAATACTCTTGTTCCTTCTGTACTCGACAAACTTGAAAGTATGCCCAATTCAATAAAAAGAATTGCAATCCCTAGTTGCTCTGTACCTCAAAGATCCTTTATGTTTTGTTGATGAATAGGCATTAAATATTGCCAACCTACAGAATAATTTTGTTTATAATTTTTAGTTAGAGGCCCCAAAATTTCATAACTGGTCCAATAGGATTATGAAGAAGTGACTGAGGTTTCAACTCTTTGTTATTTATGGTTTAAGCATGGCTGCCAGTGGGAACACCATAGCTGCCTGGGTTTCACTTGAGGCAGTGCTGTGGCAACACTGCACCACAAAACTGATTTATACCTTTAAAGGTGGACTCACAACCATCCATTGCACCTGTCAGGCAGTCACGTGATCTTCGACCAATCGCATGGCAACGTTTTTGTATCCGTCAAATATATCTCAAACTAACTTTTGACGGAGCAACGAATGAACACCATCCTTCTGACGGCAGTCTGTAGACACGAATACGCACTTTGAAATAAAATTCAACAATATGTGTTAATTGATCTTGGTAGTAAATTCAGGAATTTAAAACGTAAACAATAATTCAGTATACATTTTAATCTCACACAAATTTTATTTCCTCAAAATATTTTTCTCTTGAAAATGTATGTATTTCCATCCAAAATATACTTTCAAACAAACCATATATGTTAAGAATGGAAATTTGTTAACAATTAATTATGTTGCTAATTTAGTGATAATAGTTTCAAAAAGCAGTAAGTTAATATTTCGGCAATTTATTATGTTGCGAGGTTATACTTAATGGGCCTTATTCATAGTCAGAGCTTCATCCAAGGATGATACAGAGATGATCTTCCTCGGAGTTGGTGTGAGGTTAGTCCGAACTAAGGGTGTACTAACTATATCGTATTCATAAACCTCAACCAAGTTAGACTAACTTTAGTCGAAGGATCACGGATGTACACTGTTGCCAAGTTTACTGTTCATGCGCATTGAAGATCTTCATATCTAGATAGCGCTCAATATAATATGATTTATTTATAAAAAATGTTTTTCTTTTCAAATTTAATAATAATTTTCAATAATCTTAATGTACGTAACAAGAAATAAAATATAATCTATTATATTGTGTGTTGAATTGAAAGTAAATGGTACACATTTTGTAAATATAAATATATTTTACACAGAATTTTTAAATAGAAAAAGTGTATATAAAATATCTTGGCCATGCATTTGGTAGTGATTGTATTCATTTAAAAATCATGCTCTTGGTAATGCGCTGCTATTTTTTCCTGCTCCATTATTCATTACATAACATTAATGTCTCGATTTAACGTTGTTCTATGACTATCATATGTAGCAATACTGCAGAATGGACGATGATAAAATTAATATTATTATAATTTCTTTTTATTACATATTGATTTGTTAAATTTTCGTGGCACACCCCTATGCACTAGTAAAATGGGATGGTTTCATTTTATTACGCCAATACCGTCCTTATAATGATGATAAAATGGTATTGTATTGTATTGTATTGTATTGTTAATACATTACAAAGATGCATTATAAACTGGTTAAAATTCTATCTCCCAGAAAAGATTTGAACTTGCAGTCTTCTGCTTCATAGTCCACAATGTTACCATTTTTTTTTTAAATATAAAAATAGATTTATTATCACACACAATATACAGACGCATTTACCCTTAACACCTCATTTCGAGGAAGGTCCCAAGATCCAAGGGGACAAGGTCATCTCCAGAAATACAATGTTGGAGCCCCATTCAAGATAGTGGTAGTAGATATTCTGGTCCTTTGCCTGTCACAGAGAGTGGTAATCAGCATCTACTGGTGGTCCAAGAATACTAAGTGGCCTGATGTCATCCCCCCCACCCCAAACAAAGAAACATGTTCTGTGGCCGATGTACTTATAGAGTATGTCTTCTCGAGGTTTGGGGTCCCTCTAGAAGGCCATTTAGATCACGGAAGAAACTTTGAATTTGGCATATTCTAGGAGGTGACAAAAATTGTAGGGATGAAAAAGATTACGACTATAGCCTTACACCCCAGTCGGATGGAATGGTCGAGAGGTTTAACAGCACTCTTGATATGTACCTGTCTATCTTTGTAGCAGACAACCAAAAGACTGGGGTTCAAAGAGGCTATTGTTTCTTTTTGCATGCCACTCAGCAGTTCATGAATTCACAAGGGTAACATCATCAAGGATGGTGTTTGAAAGAAAGCTACATCTCCCTAGTGATCTGCTGTTTGGCCGACCACCCTAAGAGGAAGCTGCAACCCTTGCTTATGCCAGTGAATTACGTAAAATACTTGTTGGCATTTATGATTTTGCTCGACAGTACCTCAGAGTAAATAGTGACAGGATGAGGACGCTGTATGAGACTATAATGTCGGGCGAGGTATTTCAAGGAGTACAACTGGTGTGGCTCTACAACCCACAGAGGAGAAAAGAGTGCTGCCCAAAGCTACAGAGATGTTTGGAAGGCCTCTACAGGATTCTGAAGAAGCTCAATAATGTGGTCTTTAGGATAAGTCATTAAAGATCTAGGGCGAAGCCAAAGGTTGTCAACATCGAACAAATCGCACCCAGATGTTGCATAGTCTGTTCAGGATGAACAGATTTGAGGAGGGGGCAGTGTTATGTGTGGCTTGTCTATGCTACTGACCTTGACTCGTCCCATGCAAGCAGGCAAAAGGGAATGATGGAGTGGCAAGTGAAGGGAATGTTATGAACGACAAATGAGCGATAATCCTACCAGCATTTTAAGTTATGAAGGCATTCTACAATGATAATCATTTGGTGGCTTGCCGCTCTTGACCTTCGGTGGATAGGATTGCTGTGTTTATCTGGATGCGTGCTCTTCTTTGCCTTCTGGGTGATAGAGGTTAGGACGCTGACTACCCTCCCGGGTTCATCGGAAGAGACGGGAGTCAAACTCCAGAGTGAGGCGAGCTGAGATCATTTCCCACCCAGGGAGTTTGAAACAGGCATGTATGAGTGGTAAAAAATAGAGAACAGTATTTATATGAAGGCGACAGTGTTGATGGGTGATCAGGCCAGAGATACAGGGGCTATCCACAGAGACCTTGTCTGTTGGAGTGCCGGAATATAGTTGACGGGGCGGGGTTACACGAGGTTTGGGGATGACCTTAGGCAGGAGTTGAACCCAGATGATTTTCCCCGAAACCAGCTTTACTAAACAAGAATTAGTAGGGGACGTCTCTGGAACTACCTCGGTGGGGGTAACACTTGCTACCAGGGGCAAAGTCTTACACTGGGTCTGGTGAGTCCCCTCTGGGTCCTATTCTTAGTCGTATGGGGACTCTTGCATGAGAGGCAGGAGAGGGGAGTTTGGCCGAGGTATGCACTCAGGTTCCATCGGCGGCCAAATGGTAAAAATAAAAGTTCATTTCAGAAGCATATGATTAATTGCTACCGCTAAATAAGATATTAGCATGCATAAATATAATGTCTGCTCTGTTTTATATAGCTCTTTTATTGGTGCACTATAATCTAATCTTGCAAATGCGTACCGTATGGCATGACACATAATACATTTTCAATACAGTCATGTAAGAAGTTGGTAACACTGAAACTTTGTTTGCACAACATCTCAGTGAATTCTCTTAGCAGACAACTAAAATGCTTACATGACTAACGCTTATGAATGGCAATAGTACATAATTCTTGCAACAGTGTGTGGTAACAGACAGGGCTGCATACGTTAATTCTATAAATGAGCTCTTGAGAGCAGGATAGGCAGGATTATCCCGTATGGCGAGAACACCATTGACATTAGGTTAAGAAAAATTTTAAGGGCCCCATGAATATGTGTTATAAAATTCTTTTAGCTATATAATATGGAACACCAACCAGGCCATTACATGTAAATGAAATGTACTTATTTCTAGTAATATGTCAACATGCTAGGTAACAAATCTGACATTTGGAAATTACCTTACTTTTCGTACCTTGCTATCATCAAGTAGTATATAAATACCAGTATTTTAAACTATGTTTTGTATTATAAGAAGTCAACTCACGTTTCATGTAGAAATTCTTAGTTTCACTTTTGTAACTTTCTGTAGCTATGGCGGACTGTTCACTGATATAGGGTGCACCCAATTCCTACCTTTCCTACTCTAAGCGATCGACGCCGATGATACTAAGTGTTTTACATATTTATTTATAATGGGAATTAATTAAATTAAATTATAGAGCAGAACGCACTCCCATCTCAGATATGAGGTTAACAGGAAACCATAGCGGCCGTAGATTAAAAATTGCCGGCACAGTAAGTCCACAATAATTGTATGTCAACATATTTCATTGTTATTCTTGCTAAAAACGTACTTAAAAATTTCTATTTTGGCCAAAAAGGTCAAATGATTACTGTCTTTAAAAGACGTTCTGACTTATAGAAATCATAATGCCCTAGTATGACATTGTTATTTGGATATTAAATATTAAACAATTATATAAATGTAGGGTGACTACTGGGTAGTCTTTAAGTAATCTTAATATTTACGATTAACATAGCTCTCTTGTAGTAATCTCATCATTTCACCAATCGATATTTTGAGTTTTGAATCACTTAATACTTTGAGAATTTTAGATTTACAATGTATAGATATTACTTTTCTGCGCCTTGTGGCCAGTTTTCAAAAACAGGTGCTCTCAACAGAATTTCTAAGTACTCAGACAGACTGATGTCATTCCACAGCCATAATTGTAACACCATCCCTATTCTCACACAACCGGCCGCGCCCTAGGGAGCATCTAAATCAGTGCATACAAAGACACCACTAGTCCATTATGCCCTGCCGGCATCCACGAGGAAGACAGACCTCCGGCGGCCCTATACAACTTGGTCCCAGGGGCACTTACGATACCCCCTTTCACCTCGATGCCGCCCTACTCTCTTCCCGGCCTGGCCTCGCTCGTACCTTCCCTTCCATCGACCGGCCCCCATTCTCTCATGCGAAGGCGCATGAGTTTTGTGGAAATGGGGGCCATGGTGTGGCCACTAGTAGCTGGGGCTGGCAGGAGCCGTGCTGGTGTGCAGGGCAGCGCGACCTCGCCCTGCCAGCCCAGCTGTTATGAAAACAATGCTTATGGGAAGGATGTCGAGGCCGGGGTCGACTGTATATAAGTCTGAGACAATGGCGGCTCGTGGCCATCTTTGACCCAGCAACCCGAGCAACACCCTGTGAGAGAGGACCACGAGGCCCGTGGTCTGGACTTCGATGCCGACATCAGCTGCTGTCGAGGAGGTCTTCCCGTAGGCGACAACACTCTGATACAGGGTAATTATACCTCCAGTAGGGTGCTCAGAGTTGCTGAGAATTAGGTATAGGTGATGGCGAATTAAGACTCCATCAGATTCCGAGCACCGAATAGAGCGTAATGCTAATTATAATGTTCTTTGCTTTTTGATCAGCATTGGATGCTTCGGCTATAAAGAGTAACACCTTTGGCGAAAGATTTGTAATTGAGTGTTACTGTTGTGAATAAAAGTATTTTTTCTATGAATGAGTGCTCTTTCCATCTAGTTACCTTCATCCCCCTGATGAGTGCGTGACCTGATCCCCTCAGGACACCCCACAGCACTGTGTGATAGGAAATTTTCACACCGCTCCCCCCTTCAGACGGGCCGACCTGCCGGAGGGACAGGGGATAGTTGCACTACACTGCTCTTACTCGCACTACACCACTCTCATTTGCACAAAACTGCTCTCACTTGCACCAAATTGCTCTCTCACACACCTCACTTTTCTTCTTACGATCATCACACTGCTCTCACTCACACTATACGGCACCCTTGTGTTTGGACACTTGCACACATCGTGTTTGTTGCGTATGTCGATGTGGACGCACTGTGTAGACAGTCCAAAAGAAGCAGGACATCGTCCTACATCATGTAATTATATGACTGCACATTAGTGTACTTTGCAATCTTTACTTACATAAATTCAAGGAATACTTGCACCTCTTGTGACTAATGAGTCTGAAAGAGGATAAGCACCATGTACAGGAAAACAGTTGTTTTTGAGGAGTTACAGGTGTTTTTAGGAGCTTTTCCTAGAAACATGTTTCATTTCATGATTGAAATGCCAGTGTGTGAAGTATTTTTGATGAAATGTGTATTGAAAGTGCTTGTGGTAAATTGCAATTTTTTTTGGGAACATTCAATAAGGAATTGGAAGTTGATGAACTTTGATATAATATTATCATGTAGAGTTGAAGTATAGATACGTTATTTTGATGAAATACTGGTTCAGAGCTTACAACTCCTCGTAAGGGCCAGATATTGTGCAAGTTGCCTCATCTGCAGACAAATGGCACAAAATAGTGGTCCTCTGTTCATGTCCAGTTTCCAAATTAACATACAGCAGCCACCAGACAATTTTTCATTATATTGTCGTAAGCGCTACCTTGCAACATAAGCTGAGCTGCAAATGCTGTGTATATACTTTTACTCTTTGTCATTTTGCTCATCAGTAGTAAAGCAATTGTACTAAATACTTTTTAATGTAAAGACTACATTTTTTTAAATCTGTTATATGTTGCCACCAGATGATTACTACCGTCTCTTAAATATTAATTTAAAAGCCATATTTTTTTTGTTCAGTAAATGCTGGTATACGACTAGTCCAAATATTAGTATTCACATAGTGCCCTGTTATAACATTTATTATACATACAAAGGTTTGCTTCTTACAGCTACCTTGCTACAGGTGATTTTTTTTTACAATATTTTAAATTAGATAACTGGAAAATCCATGTGAAGTGTAATACATTTTCCCTTCATGATGTAGTTGCTCCTATTTAAGAAAACTGATTTAACATGATAACTGTTCGTCCTGATTTCAACATGGTCTGGTGACTGGTTTCACACTTTCGCTTCCTTTGCAATTTCACATAATTTGCCTCTAGATTTATGATTATCACAAATACTTAAGCACATCAAACCATTGTAAACATAATTTACATACTGTACTTTCAAGGCATCTCTGGTCAAAAAACCACCTATTGTGGTTTCTGCATCCCAGTCCTCTGCTAGAAGTGAAGTAAATAGTGTTTCACCATTGCTATTATATATCAATACTCTGACCTTCAACACACAAACAATGTAAGAACCACCCTTTTTTCTGTGAAACTTGGGGATCACTTTTAAAAGGTATAACTAAAGTAATAGGGTGAATCAGAAAAATTGTGTAATAAAAATTTTAAGAAAAAACTTAGAGAAATTTTTGAATGATACAAAAAATTATAAATATGCCCACGAATGGCACCATGAAAGTGAATGCTCACAAATCTGCACCACTCTGTTTCCCAGAGTGTAAGGGCTGCTCTAATGTACCTGCTTCACACCTAGCTGGTAAACATCTATAAAGCAGGTAAATCGATGTGGCTCTCCACGCTTGATATTGCTACAAGCTTCAGGAAGCAGACTGGTGCACATTTGCACGAATTCTCATTTCTGGAGCTAGTTGGTGATTCCCACATAGTCCCAACACTTGATAACCACAAACAAAGTTTAAAAATGTAATTCCAACACCAACATCTGCAACAAAAACAAAAATCATGACAGAAAGCAAACAAATCAACATTTTGCAGAGAAAATGAGCCATTTAACTCAAATATCTATTGTTTTGATACACTGTAACTCAACAACAACTCGTCAACTTGCAAATGACGGTAATATACAAATAACTGAAAAAAAACTTTTTAATATTGCACTACATGTTATTCTATTCCTTACTAGTGGTACATGTCTTAATGGACTGTTGTGGTGGAAAATTAATTGCTGCCCACAGCCGAATCTGTGATCATCTAAATAGTAAAGAATACGAAGCAAAACATCGGTCACAACTTCAATTTCAGACACTTCCACAGAACACCCTCAAACCTGTATTTCATTGCCTCTTTCACCTTTCTTCTGTTTACATAATTTTAGCATTGTAGTAGTTAAAGGATCATGTAGCATGTAATGTAAATAACATGTGTTAACCACTTGCAACTTTATCATGTTTTTACTACTCAAACCACAATGTAATATAATGCACCTATTCAAAGTAAACACAGTAAGCTGTGCAAAACTGAAAATACAGTGCCTTCTTAAACAAGGTGGACACTTGGAGAACGAAACGCATCTCAAGCAAGAGAGGAATATAAATCGCCCCCATCAAAAAAACCCATGAGAAGGGAGACCAAGTGGCAAGGCAAGAGAGTAGCCCCAATGCGAGCATACACACCCTGCACACCAGGCAACTACCCCGTTTCCAGTCTTCCCCAAGATATATTAGCCAGTGCAGCCCCACCAATGAACGGAAGAGCCACACTGCCAGAATTGCCAGATGGCCGAAAGAACCCGAGACATCCCCTGAGGAGGACAATAAAGGGCCCTGTGCCACCATAGAATGTGATTTGATAAAGGCAGTTCACTATAAAGTGAGCACTTTTAAAATCAACCTTAGAAAAATGTCACTGCTCCTACCTGCATAATACTTTAACGGGTACACTGGGTGCCATGCATCCAGTAAAGTTGGTAACGAATGAGGGAAAGTAGTTCCATTACTTAATGTCAAATTAAAAGTGTTAGTTAACCATTTCTCATAACTTAAATTATTTCTTTCACGTTCAGTTTTTTTAATGCATCGAAGTGTAAAAATTAGCTGATTGCTAAAATAGTTACTCTTCTAATAATGTCGCACTTTCACTTGACCGATGCATGAATAAAGTAATAAGGCCCATGACAATGTTAGTCATACATAAGGTGGAAGAATACACAATGTGCATGCAAGTACATATTAAGCAGGGCTTTCAAAGGTGTTCATTTTACCGTGAATTGTGTATACCAGCAGCTTGCCTTAGCACCAATCGTGCTAAGGCTCTCTGCTCTGTCTGCTCTCCACCTCGTAATGAAATGCCCAGCTACTATCACTAGTGACCACCGCCGAACTCCTTCAGCATGTGCTGCAGCCCCAAAGAGTCATTGTCCCCCTTCCCCTCATGTGACACTTGCTGTCAACCCACCACACCTCATATCCCCTTTAAGTCCATTCAGGACAACTTAGCTTCAGTCAGGGTACAGTTGTTCTGACAGCTACCTAATTCGTTGCTATTGCTCTTCTAGCATGCCCATCAGGCAGGCTCTTCAAGATGACACGCCCATTCACCTCTCTCTTACTTTTTCACCTTACGTAAGTTAATCAGTACATTTATTAAAAGTACGAGAGTATGGGTCACCGTGTACTATTCTGGACGGAATTAAACACGTCTTCAGTCTAACCACCGTCTGTTCCTTCTTGTATGAACTGTATGTAGTCCTTCCTGGTAAGTATCGCCTCGCAAAGGAACTGTATGGAACCATGGTTTGTGAACTAATTTTCCAAATATATAGTTGGACTGTCGCCTGTCTCCTAAAAATGACTTGATGTACGTCACCCGAAACACCACACATTAGACAGCCATGAATACTGTGGACCAGATATGCAAAGGTACCTGGTGAACACGTACTGTAGAGCCCCGACCACTAGCAAGAAAGACGATGTAGAGGCTAGATCATCCTTGTCAGTTAACCCATTCCATCCACCACGTATAGATCCACCGGAAGTAGTGACAGGCCTGACAAGGCAGGATTTACCCCTTCTGGGTTACACTTAGCCAGGGGTATTGTTGCCTGCCTCCCCAGTGTGAACGTGACTGTAACATCTTTCCCCTTTAAATTCTGTTCACCCTCAGAAGGGTAACTAAGTGAAGCGACAGAAGCGCAGCTGCTATCCTAGCCGAAAAACGGGCACTGGTTAACCAACCTTCTCCAGCCTTTAGGTGATTAATCACCCTCCCCCTCGGGAATGAGCTCACGCCACCCGTCAACTGTTGAGGTCTCACCTCTCATTCCCCCCCCCCCCCCCCTATTTTCTTTGGCTCATTGGAGAAGATCCGTGGGGCTGCTCATCCTGTCTTCCAGTACCTCCGCCTGAGCCTGCCCTTGGTAATGGGCATCGAACCTGCCGAAGATGCCAAGTCACTGAAGCCAGCCGCCGACAGTTGGCCATACACCTGCCTGCACTAGAAGAGCCAGCCACTCGCCATAGCCACCCAACAGCCGCCGCCGCCACAATGAACCAGCCTGCTTGGGAGACCACACCCAGGACCTTCACTGGCTTGCACTCAACTCGTGGTATTAAGGCACATCGGAGGTAAGCCAACGACTCCGCCATAGTCAAACAGCCGAAAACTCAGTCTAGTCCAGCTAGACTTCATGGCGAGCAGGTGGCGTATCCGCCCGACCCTATTCATGGGCACAATCAAGACCATGCGCTAGACTTGGCAGACCCCGCCTCATTTAAGTCTGATCCCCCAAGTCTGCATCTGACTTGACACAGAAATAAAAACCTTGTAGATGCAGATGTGCGCCAGCCCTTCAGGCCATCACACATCAGTACATACATTTCTGTCATGTCCTGTCTCATTAATTATTCTGATACAATTAACTGCTGCTGGATTTCAGAGTTTAGACAGTTTACTGGATTGTCTGCAGAATGTTGCCAGAGATGTTGAAAGTTAAGAGTTACCACTGTTCATGCAGACAGTAACTGGTGGGGTAGTCAGTTACCAGCAGTAGACAGAGTACTGGGTAATCTCATGCACAATTATGTATGGTCAGTCATTGTATATGTTCCAGTTTGCAGTTACCCAGGAAGCATGGGCTGTTCTTAAGTTTCATTTGGCATGCTGCCTCAATAGTAACTAAGGGTTGTTGGTACAAGGTGTGTTGCAATGTTTAAGATGCAGGTCTAGGAATATAAATGCAGTTCCATAGTCTTGATGTGTTGTGAGCCCAGAAAAATGCCAAAATTTCCATGAGAACTGCAGTTATTCCTGAAGTACAACTCATTGGAAATGATTGTAAGGGTATGGCTATACGGCAGCCATCACAGTCAATGCTGTGATGTCCCAGGCTGTTTCGGCAGTCATTGTCCTGCAATGTTCACAACTTCCACATTACTGGTACTTAATCTCACAAGCCGGCTTCTACCATTTATCATATCAAATAATTTCAGACTTTGCATTAATTTTTACATCCAGATATTTGGATGACAAATGGAATAATTTTCCCTATCCTACATTTCCGTATAGAAAATAAAAATGAGATACAGAGTTCATATATTTTTGAAAGTCACATAAGAGCATTTCAGAAACACGTATTGTCACCCAATTTCATCCTTGGCCAGTGTAAGCCCGTCATGGGTCGCACATGCATGAGGAACAAGATCATGTGATATATGTGCTGTGTGTGTTTGGTGCCTCGGCACATGGTGTATAGTGCAATGAAGTTTGGCCCGATGGCCAAAGTCAAAGGGTTCATGTTAGTATGTAAGGGCTTTTATGTATTTGTTTGGCAGTGCACTGCTGTTCACATTTTTGTAAAATGGCAAGTAAATTATTAAGGTGTGCCAATCAGCACAGATAAATTACATGACACAACAAACAGATTTCACTTGTATATTTTTTTTCAAGCCACAGTTATGCCACGAATTCATACATTTCAACATCTGACAATGATCTGGAAATCACTTCAAGCTCAACAAATTCAGAATACTGATAAAAACAAGCATGGATAAAAAAAATGTATAGAGCTATAACGCCGATAGTATACATATTCAAATAAATCAGTAGCCAGCTGACGAGAACAATTATCAAAATATTAAGGCTCTTGCAAAAGATTTCACAATTGCCTGAACACTTAGCAAAGGAGCTTGGAATTAATACTCTTGGGCAACAACCATTAGAAAATTTATAATTCATTAATAATAAATTGACAATCCATTCATCATTAAATATTTCCAATAAAAGCAACACTGCAAATGCAATGACAAATATCTAACTTCACATAACATTAAAAAGTCATGCTTATGCACAGACTAGAAGTCGTTCAAAGATTGAAAATGCTGGAGTCAATATATAACAAAAAAATTACATGACATTGAGCCATTCGACGTAACCTGAGGAAGGGTCAAACTAGGCAACATCTTTCACGAGTGTCCTTAGATCACCAGTACCTTGGAGGGCGATTCTAAACACGTGAATATAAGGCTACGAAAGCTGTCAAGAAGCGTGCAGCCCCTCCTCCCCCCTCCCGCGCAGAGGGCCAACAAGTCATGTGCGCCCGAGAATGCATGAAGCCGAGCAAAGGGTACATTCTCTCACCCTGGCCTCGCACTAGAGGGATGTCATGAGGTAGCATCATCACACTTTCCGGCCTGGAGTGCACCTGTCCAGCGGACTATATAAAGCAGTGTACGTCGGGACTTGGGAGTTATTTCCTTCCCCAGTAGCTTGCCTCAACACTTTGTGTGCTGGGGCTCTGTACTGCTACCAAGTCTTCAGCAGCCAACAGTGGCTGTCACCACTAGCTACCAGAAGCTCTATTGACGTCCACCAGAGGCTTCTACAGCCTTTACCACTAGTTACCAGACGCTCCATTGACGTCTACCACCATCAGCATCTTCTAGAAGCTCTCCTTCAGTAAGGCCTGCAGTCACCATAACACCTTCCACTGCTGTTTGTCCTGGTTCAGCAGCCACCTCTACTTGCTGATAGAGGCAACCACACCACTGCCCTTAAGAGTAGTGGTCTTCTTTTTGTTAGGTCTCTTCTAGATGCCCCTTGGTTAGAGTAGATGCGACAGTTATTTTCATATCCATCAAAGTCATTCGCCATCTTGGTTAGTCTAGAAGCAGGTCGCCTACACCTGTTTACCATAGGTTACTTCCATATCAAACTCTTCTTGGTTAGGATGTAGCGCGCGTCATTGCATTTATTATTCCTAATGAATACATCTTGTTTCTTTCACAGAGGTATTTCCTATGATCATTAGATATCATATTACCGTACATCAACCGAGCCGGGTGTTGTTACAGAAGTACGAACCATAGAGTAGGACTGCAGATTCCCTTCAATAATCTGTGCTTCATACACACACACAATTCGACGGCCATTCATTGTAGACCCTTCTGTGTACAGAAAGGTAGAGACCCAACCACTAGAAACACATCCAAGAGGGACAAGACTGTCAGCTCAGGTTGTACTGCTACCAGAGTGCTTATGGTGCTGGAAGGAGTACCTGCCAGTGTCTGAAGGCCAGACCCCTGTTGCGACCTCACACAATAGTAGTAGGAAGATGTTCCATATGGCTCAACATCCTAGGTTTACATGCCAATGGTTGGGAACTGATTAGGGCACCGAGCTCGCACTTTCAATCACTATTGACTTTACATTTAGCTAGGGATCTGTCTGAAGTTCACGTCGATTGAGAGCATACTTAAATGTCAACAAGACCTCTATACCTTTCGGAAAAGGCACTGCTTACAGAGGGAGGAACAAAAGGCAGCCTATACCTCCGCCAAGCGAGTGTGTATATCTGACCCCGCTGTACTTAACAGGCAAGCCGAATGGGAGAGAGCTCATACCACCTGTCAACTGAAGAGGCCTTCCTCTCCAGTATTTACATTTGTTTATTTCCCTAGCCCACGATTACCATTCCGTTCTCTGTACTTTGTTAGCGGGTACAGAAGTTAAGTGTGGAGTAGCCAACTCCTTGTTCTGGAATAGAGAAGCAGCAAAGTGGAACCAAGGTACTGTGTTGGTTAGCACAGTACAACCACACCCCACTGCTCTCTGAGAGTCACCAACAGCTTCCGCTGCAGTGACCGAAGCAATCCCTGGTAAGACAGGTATACCAAAGTGAGCCAGTGCCCCAACCAGACGTATCATAGTTCCAGCAGGGGTTAAACTTTGTACCCAGCCGCCAACCGACCCAACCAGTACGAGTAGAAAAACAAAAACTTAACCCAAACGCATAACTCTAGTTATAACCTGTGTATGCCTGACCTAGCACACATAAACCACATTGACCTTGTCTGTATTTCTGTAGGGTATACACACATCAAGTAATGTTCTGGTTCTCAACGTGGGGCCAGAACATCAATTACTGTTCAGCCAATAACAACAGGACCAGGTCTGAACGACCCCGAGAGTAAATACTTAACTGGAGTCCATTACCAGACTTTCGGGAGTATTGAAACACCCAATGTCGCCCAAACCACCACAATGTCAGAAGCAGACATTAACACAGTCGAATCTGCAGCCAATAACATGGCAGACATTGCCAACAAAAAATGTAGCCATACCAACTGCGAGGGTACCAGCACATTCCGCATTACATTCGCCCATTACCACAAACCATTCCACTACCTTTGCATAGGATGGGTGGACGAAGGAGTACAGATGGACTCGAACATAGGTGTGAAGCCTGTCGGGCCCAAAAAACCACCTTTTGTAACCAGGTTACGTGTCCAGGGTATGGAGTTAACAGAATATGCTGTACAATTTGTAATGAGCAGTGCCACCATGCTTGCATAGGCTGGCCCAATGAGAGGGTTACCATGCCTGGAGTAGCATACAGATGCGAGATGTGTAAGCAAGCTTATAAAAACCATCCTAAACGATCCTGTTCATCAACACAGCCGGGAACCGCCCCGGGATATCCTACCACAGGACACGACCTTGTTCTCCAGGTCCCATATTTTGCGGGTCAACCCCACAAGGACCCCGTTGTATTCACCAAGGAATTCGAGAGGGAGTTTAGGGATTCTGACCTCCCAGCAAAACAGTGGGTTAGCAACGTGTAAATGTATCTAAAAGGAAAGGCGCTAGAATGATGGGATCACTATGGCGAATTTATTACGGACTAGAAACAGTTCTGTAGCTGGTTGGCAACTGTGTTTACTGGTGAAGAAGTACTCGCCAAAGTAACTACACAATGCTATAGTCAGACCCAGGTTCCAGGGGATGAAGCCGAAATATTAATACAAAGAAAGGAACAGATTTTCCATAGTGTATTTCTGGAGAGGTATGAGGTAAGCTGTGTTCTATAAATTAGCAGAATTTTATTACCCGGATTGCGAAATGTGCTACTCATGCCCAAGCCTTCGACCATTGACAAACTGGTAGAGCATGCGAGGGAGGCAGAAAAAAAATTGACACAGGCTGTGGTTGATAATCTACGAACAGTTAAAACAACTGAGTCACGAACCTCTATCGTCAGACACAAAGGATTTCCCGTACTCCTACTCCACGTTCCTTGTTTGTACTGAAGTGCTGGTTCTGCCCTGAAAGCCATTAGAATAAAAACTACCCTTACAAACCAACTGGTCAGGGATCTATGGTTGATAAATGAACCAACCAAACAGAAGCCACAAACCACCCCACCACTGCCACCAAAACACCCTCGCAACACGGGAAATACCGTAGCCGGGGTGCGAAGCGGGCCACCACCACCGGACAATTGGGGCCCAGCATCCAACTTTTAAATGAGGAACCTACTCCTCCTGTTGTCCCCATATTGAAGTGGGAGTAATTGGAAACGGGTCCTAGGCCTGTTAGATTCGGACGCGACAGGAAATTTCATAAGGAGCAATTTTTTGAGCCTCCAGCAAAAGACCAACCTTTGACCGTAATTGAACGTCGTTCGTATGGAGCAACCCGACGCCATCCTACAAGTCAACGGCCAAATTACGCTAATCGTCAGCCTACACAGGCACTCAAGCCCAGGCGAACTTGTAGCCTCTCTCATATTGACCAAAGCAGTATTACTTGGTTGTCCATGGCTTTGACAACAGTAATGTGTCATTGAGCATGGGCAACAATGAGTTTAGGGAGACAAATACCGGGTGCCGGTAAAGTGGGAACACGGCCCCGAAGGCATATTACCCATCCCAATCGATCCGAATAAGATTAATCATGAATTAGAGGAGCCTGAGTTTCAAGAATTAAAGTAAGACCTGGATGAACATGCCAGCGCCTTTGGCCATGGGGATCTGCTATGCCAAACCCGATCCATCATACAAGAACACTGGACTACCACGGATACTCCCATTTATAATCAACCATTCTAAGTGTCAGCACATACGATGCCATTTAATTATGGAACAGGTCAATGGAATTAAGGAACAAGGCATTGTGGAGCCATCCAACTCACCATGCAGTTTTGTGCAAACTATTAAATTTTGAACGACGTGACACATTCCCTTGCTACCCCAGCCATCTATTTAACGCATATCCTGCGAGGCATTGGGGAGGCGAAGATCTTTTAGTACCCTAGACATGGAGTCAGGGTACAGGCGATAGCTGTTCATCCAGACAGCAGAAAGTTTACTGCTCTCACGACGCCTGAAAGAGACATTACAGTTCAAAGTAATGCCATTCGAGTTAAAAAACATCCCGTCACATTCCAACGCCTAATGCCGCAGAGGTAATAACTGGGTACATTGGTGAATTTTGCTTCGCCTACTTAGACTATGTAATTATTTACTCGCTGACGTGCTTCCAGACATCTCGGCTCATGCAGTCCCATATATACTTGGTTCTTATGTCGGTGAGTGTTTCCCAGATTCCAGGATGCCCTGCATCATGATGTTCTTGAAAATGCAGGCAGATGTCGCCGCTTAGATACCTTGGTACCCAGATTCTCCATTTGGCGATGGGTTGATGGTTCTGAGACCATATGACTTTATCTTGAAGTTCAAACCTTTGCTGGTTTTGGCACATAAGATCATTGACCTTGGAGCCTTGTTGCTGATGATGCTCTATCTGGCTTCGGCTTAGCTGGAGTTGTAAGTGTCTTATCTGTTCCCCGGGTACGTATTCCAGATGTTGTGGTGGCGTGATGTGGTACACATTTTCCTTGGGTTTCACCTCTTCATTCTGGTTCGGTTGTCGGGATAATGCATCCGGGAGGTCATTATCTTTGCCAGTGCAATGTTGAGCCTGGAAGTCTATTCAGAAACGAAAAGATCCCATCTCTGGAGTTTAGCTTTATTGTTGCGCGATTCTCGCAACAAGTGCTTTACAGTCTGTTCTCAAAATGAAGTGGGTGCGTCTAAGTAGTAACTGAATTTCTGTACGGCCCAGATTAAAACAAGACATTATTGTTTGTTTATGTGATACTGTCACAAGAGGTTTGCTGTCTGGGTCCTCTTGATATAGGACAGCACCAAGGCCATTTTGGCATGCATCTGTGTGCAGAATAAAGGATCCCTGTTCTTGTGGTCTGTGCAGATGGTAAATTTGCTGGAAGTAAGTCATGAGGGTTTCAAATACAGTACTGTGTTCCGGCATCCACCGCCATCGCGCTTCTTTCCCAAAAATGGGTGGAGTGCTGTCATTAAGTCTGCGATATTGGGCACGAAGTCCAGGAGCCAATTGCATAATCCTAAAATCCCTCACAGCTGTTTATTTGTATGGGGTCCCTCAGCTTCTGGGATTGCCCTGATCGAGCAGTCTTGCTAGAAGATTCCTTCAGTAGATACACATAGCCCAGGTACTCAATAGATGTTTTTACAATATGACTCTTTGAAAGCTTGGCATTGAGTCCATGGAGTTCCAATCATTCTAAGACTCATAAGTATGACAGGTGCTCTCCCCATGACTGAAGTACATAATCACGTTGTCTAAATACGAGATGCAGAATTTTCCTAGATAGCCAGTGAATGCTTTTACAAACATTAATCTTTAAAATGTCAAGGCCTTGTACGAGTGGCTGTCTGGCTGCTGAATATCTTGGCCTCACCTATATCTCGTAGTGTGTGGGTTATGTCAAGAGCAGGAGGCGAGATTGCAGTGTTGCATCTTTGAGGGCTTTATAGTTCATGCATAAATTTGATTGTCCATCCTTTTTTGGTACCAGAATGATGTCTAACTGGACCATAATCAAGTGGTGCCACCTATCTGAAACTTTGATTGGCTGATTGTAAATTGGTACTGTTGTGTTCAACAATATCTCGTGTTGCACCATGCAGGTCTGTCATAGATTTCACCCAGATCCGAAGGCTCCAGTGTGTTCGTTGAGGATCTCCTTCAGTTGGCGAAACTGCATGTCGGACAAATCGAGGTTGATCTCTTCGCAGAGCGCTACTAGCTTCTGTCAGTCAGGTCGATCTTCCCAGTGCATGATGATGTGGTGGTCATCACCCAGGTATACTATTCTTTGCCCAGGGCTGCAGTCAAGGGTGGCCTAGTTTTATTTCTTCCTGGATGTCTGGTGTAACTACGAATTCCACTTGGGTTTTGAGATGCTGTACTTCTATGGTAATCTCAATGCGGCAGTCTGGACAAAGTGTTCATTCTGACTTCGCCATTCATACTGTTTTAGTCTGAGGGTGAACGTTAGCCCTCTGTTATGTGCTACATATGTCTCGGCAAACTAAGTTCCATTATGTTGCAGAGTCTAGCAGCACTAGGACATTTAGGCCATTGACTCGTACTTTGATATGAGGGGCCTAGGGTATTTCCACTTCCTCATTTAAGAGATTGATGGCTTACCCTTTTTGGCCGATGGTGTTACCCCTGTTGACCCACCGGCAATGAAATTTCCCTTCAGGAGCATATTTGAGGGTTTCTTCTGCCACCATGTTGGGTCGCGGTGCTCGGCTTGCATCCCGTCCTTCAGTTTCTTCAGGCATCTATGTGGGTCGTTGCAGACAATCTTTGTTACAATGGTACTCTTTGCAGTGCCAGCATTTAGGTAGCTAGGGAGATAGAGGTGCCGGTGGTGGCTTATGATGGTATTCCAATGATGTCTCTGTTTCTTTAGGTTTCGTAAGCTGAGGCTGGTCAAGGAGCGCTTGTGCTTGGAAATTTTTCTCGACTTCTTGGGCATTCTCCACTAGCTCGTCCACTGTTTGTGGCTTGGGAATGATCAGAATGTTCCGTAATGGGGCAATAGTAGATGGGAAATCTGTCTTATGCAGCGCTTTTCGTCTCTCTCTGGGAAGATTCTTCAGTACATCTGCACATTTCTCCTGGCAAAAATCTCTATTTCCTCTCCTGGCGCTTGTGTGCGGCTTTAGAATTCGGTCATCAAGCGTGCCACAACTTCCTCGCCTGTGAAGTACTGAGCGAATTGGTTGCTAAGTTGTTTCCAGTCGGACATAAATTCCCCGTACTTGCTCCACCAGTCAAGGGCTTTGCCCTTCCCTTTCACTTGGGTTCCGGCAACCCGTTGTTCTCGTCTGGCCGTCCAATGCAGGCATGATGTTATGTCTCCCCACACAGATTGCAGCTAACTGTATGGTGACCATATCCGGGGCATGTGATCCAATTGCAGAATGCATTCTATTTCTGCAATCTTTGCATTGGAATTACAAACTGTCCATGTAGTGAGGCTTATCTGCCCAACTGAGGCGGGTATAGTTTGCCATTGTTGGCAATGTGCACAATAAATCCTGTTAATCCCCGTACTGGCGCAGTTCTGTCACGAACAGCGGTCGCTTTCTGTTGCGGCTGAATTAGTGCAATCGAGCTCATGCTCGCTGAGTCCAGCTGTCGGAATTTATGTGGTAGCTTGGGCATCACTGCGTGTTAAGAGGACTCCCTAAAGTCCATACAAGCCTTAATAGGGGTCGGGCTGACTTGTCCTAACTTACTAGTAACATCTATGGCAGTTGGGCCCCATGTTTTGTGACAAAATTTTCAACCTCCCTGGCCTATTCTACTTGAGGCGTGTCACCCTGTTGACTAAGTGTACATCAAGTGTATGTGGGAGAGTATTTTTGGTTGGGTAATAAGTCAAGCACAGCCTTTACCTGGAACATCGGTTAATCAGTTAATCTCAACATAGGAACTGGTAGTACTGTCCTGGTAGCTTTATAGCAGGGAACAAAGCGTGGTTCTGTCAGAACAATCTTTTGTTTCATGCTCTGAGCCTTGGACAGTACATGTAGGTGATGAAGATTGCTTGTGCTAGGACGTGGTTCTGGCGGAATGATGGTGCATGTGGATGTTCCTGAGTCATGAGTTTGCTGGATATTAGGCGTGGCTTGTGTTGGTAGGGACAGAGCAACAGGCATGATCTAGGCTATGGATGCTGATGACTGCTGTTCCATTGACTGATGTATTCCACGAGCCACGGGTGAACTTCATTACTCAGGCGTGTTGGTGGCTGGAGTATGTTTCGTTGTACTTCTGGTGTAACTGGAATGAACAGATGTCGGAGGGCTTGAGGTGTGAGCTGTGCTTACCTCTCATAAATTTCCAGCTTTATTAGGCATATTTGAAGAACATTCTGGTTCCTTACTGACATAACTTAGCTACGTTATTTTGGCATTAGAGTATTTTGAAATTAGTCCTAAAAACTAAGGATAAAATTAAGCCTCTAAGGATTAATTTAGCATCAAACAGGTTGTATATTTTCATAAATGTTTTAAAATGTAGAAGGTATAAGCAAGAGTATATCGCCTCAAAATTATTAAGCAATTTTCAAAGATAACATTCTTAATAATTCTATCTGACAAAATTAATGGTTTACATAATTTATTAATAAAGGAAAAACACATTCCTGTGCTATAGCAAATGCAGCAGACACCATAATAACCTAAGTTTTTATTGAACATAACCAAAATTTCTCACTGGCTATACTTGACATGTGCATTTTAACAAACAAAATAAACATGTTCAGTGACTTCACAGGCACATCCAAATGGCAGTATCAGTTTTTCTCATGCTAAGTCGTAGTCTATTTTAAAAAGAAATGACCACACAGTGAGTCTTAAAACTTGTCATGTCACATGCTAAGCAAAAAAAAAAAAAAGTGGGGAAATTTCTTATCGTGTAGCCAGATGGTATAAGGTGTCACTGATTTACAGAAGATACATTATGACAAAACACAGACCAACTATGATCAATTCATATATATGTATAATGTGTGCACGCACATGTGTACAAGAGAGAGATAGAGATAGATAGATAGATAGAGAGAGATAGAGATAGATAGATAGAGAGATAGATAGATAGAGATAGATAGAAAGATAGAGAGATATATAGAGATAGAGAGATAGATAGATTGAGAGATAGAGAGATACAGAGATAGATAGAGAGATACAGAGAGAGAGATAGATATAGATAGAGAGATAGATAGATATAGATATAGAGATATGCTGATTGGTTGAAATTCCAGTACCGTGGATGGATTCAGTTGCTGTTACAAAAGTACGATTATGTTAAGCATTACGAACAGCTGCTGTTGTGGAAAGTTCACGATGCAACTTTGGTGAATGCACTACATCATCTACTTTAAACTGCTGGCAGACACTATTGGCAATGTCTGATGTTAGCTGCAACAGCCAGGTTGCTTCTTGCTATTGATGTGTTTGACATCTAAGATACTAGCACATACTTTTTCTTGCAGAAAATGAAATCTTACATCAATGTGTTTAGTAGATTCATGAAACTCTTCATTTCTTGCTAATTTTATGGCGCTCGAATCGTCAATGAACAAAACTTGTATACTATTACGATTGAAGTATCTTTAAGAAAGTGTTGCAGCCAGATTAATTCTTTTGCACCTTCACATGCTGCAAAATACTCGGCCTCTATTGTTGACAAGGCAACCATTTTCGGTTTCTTACTGCGATGAAATGGTTACTCCATTGAACTTCGCTACTACTCCCATTCATGACTACCTTGTTTTATGATCCCCTGCATAGCCTGCATCACTAGAACTTTCCAGCGAACCACTTGGGACTCCAGCATCGTTCAGCAAGCCATGGTCAGGTGTAGATAGTATGTACTTAAAAATTCCCTTTACAGCTTGCCAGTCACTCTTATTTGGTGTTTCTTAATTTTGTGCGGCAACACTCGCTGAATTTGCAAGGTCAGGACAAGTCACTACTATTAGATACATGAGGCTTCTTAGAGCTTCATGATAAGGCATGTTCTGAACCAGTGGCTCTAAATTGGTAACATATATTCAACATCACCATGACGCATTTTCAACAATGGTAATTAGACTACTTCAGCTCATCAGCATAGCCAGAATCGCATCTGATTTATACCGAGTTTGCATTACTGTTGACCATATCATGTTAGAGGATGTTCCAGCAAGTGGAGATTGTTTTTTTCACTGGGCCGGTGAAGCAATGCGCCTCAAGGAAAGGAGTACTACTAATCACTGCTAAATGGCACAACTAGTATGTTTCGTCGTTCGCCGGTCATACTTCCAGTCAGTTGGTGACATCACAACAGAGCTATGCTTTAAGCTATTTCCTGCTCAGCAACCACCCTTCGCCCTCAAGACACCCAGCCAATGAGTGCCGATAAAATACGGAGTCAGCTTTACACTCGAGCAGTCTTCAGTCATTCACCGCACTTGCTGCCAGAACTGACCAGCCTAACCTGATGTCTTTAATGCGCTACCTGCCAAAATACTCGCCAGCTTCATTCCTCATTATACCTACCTTTCCTTCACTGCACCTTTGTTCCAGAAGTAAATCCTTTCCTAAGCTCTATTGTTGGATTCATCCCGTCACACCTTGCTTAGTTATCCTAGCATCATGAAACTTATCGTCTATCCACACTAGCCCCCTGCGGGCAACAATGTGATAGGTAGTTGGTTTAGTTTTCAGTTGTTCTACAGTGCTATTCTACCCCAATCCCTGCTAGCCTAGAAACGGGTCTCCTCTACCACACTGCATAGCTTATCTTCCTGTCAAGCTCTTGACAAGCGCAGGAGAGAGTTCGTCACCATGTGTTTATTTCCAATCACACCGACTATACATTGGTTGAAATCTGTCCTTGAATTCTATGTTCCTGTAGACGATGTGCACCTTTCCCAGTTGACCTCACCCTTGAGTGAAATGCTAGTGATCCTGGGAACTTTTACTCAAACGATCAATTAAGCGTCTTGCTTACCAACAAACACTCACCTGGCCAACCTCTCTACCGACTTCGGTAGTTAGAACGGCAGTGTCTATGCAGGTACACGGTTTCGGGACAAGCTTGTCAGTTCGGTGCTCGACCTTTCCACGACACCTTTGTGCAGGAGGGGATGTTTCTTGGATTGGGAAGATGCAGTTGAAACCAACACTCATGTGTTGAGACTGCATACAGTGAGGCTTAATTTTCTCTACTCACCATGCCTTAACATCAAGTACTGAGGTTGGGTAACCCACTCGTCGGCAGCTGATAACATGGCTCTACACAGTAGATGACCACAAAACCTGTTTTTCACCTCACGGATTAGCCAATAGAAAACAGTTGTGATTTTTTAAAACCAAGTTCAAAATTTTACATTTTGAGAAAGTGAAAATAATTTGAATAATAATGTGTGCTTAGGAATAATACTGTAACTGGAATTATATACAGTAATGATTTTAATGGCATCAGTAAAGGTGTGCTTGATTTTGCAGGAAAAACCTCTGTTGTGCTTCCAGCTGCCCTCAAGATTAAGGTCTTCTGTTTGCCAGCTGTGAACGGACCAGTGAGACCTTGTGAATATTTTTTTGCTGCAGTTGCAACATACAATTATTATGCATAGCTCAACAAAGTTAAGGCAACTATTAAAGCATTAAGTCTTGATGGTTGGATATAGTGGTTTACTTACCATGCTGATGTGCTCAAAACTGTTATCCCACCTCTGTAAAACTTTCTAGACAGTGTGCTCTCATTGGTGATGATAAAGCATTCCTTGGACATTGTGAAGAAATCTGTTTAGTGCTTAAATGCTTGGATAGATTCTCGTCCTGGCTGCCGACCAACCACACGATGCTCTTAGAAAGTAAATCCTGCAGTCCTGGCCAGTCATCCATGAAGATCACTTTGTCATCATTTGCTTACACATCAAGATTGTCATGTTGAAGTTGTTAGGAGAATGGCTAGAAGACATTGACTGGATGAACACCCTTGGTACAAGTTGAGATAGCAGTTCTGGAACAGCAGATTTTTTAATGTCGGCAAGGCTGCAGTGCACACCAAGTCACTGCTGCAAGCAATCATAGTAATTTACTTGTAAATGCTAACAGTAAAGAATATACTGCCAATGATAAGGATACAATGTAAACAGTCAAGCTGCTTTATGAGGAGTGGTCCAAAATTAGCAAATACCCGTGCCAACTTTTACTGTTGGCTTAGGACTATTTCAATTTTGCTTCTTTTACTGAAGCACATTAGGTCACTTTGTGAAGGTAACTTCGAGTTGTACTTGGAATCGCTGAGACAGTTCATACTCTGGTTTTTTTTCCCTAGACCATATTTAGTACTCAAGATAGCTTGCCATATTTGTACATGATGTGATGACTCTCGCAGAGAAACCGCCAGCTATCCTGGCAGAATTCAAGTCTATGAATTTTGTGGTTCATAAAACTAGCAACAAATTTTCTGCCATGATACTGTATCAGTTCCATGAGCAGAGCAGTGCATTGGTGAAAGGTTCGGGTGGGGCTATTGTAAGGACAGGTAATATAAGGAGAATTCAAGACTTTGGATGGTAGCAGTGGCAGAAATAGCGAGCATCACTGCAGAATTTAAAGGAAACACCATAAATCAACATTTTGGTACCCGTACTTGTGCAGGTACTTAGCACCCATAGTATGACCATAAGCTTAAATTACAAGATGATTTCCTGAAAGATGTTACGGTACTTGCAATTGTTTTCGAAGAGATGGGTAATTTATTTATAGAGCACAGTCTAGATCTACATGATATAAAGGACTTCATAGACACAAAAGTGACATATACTGAAAGAAAAACCATTTGTGAGAAGTAAGACAAAGAGTTTGTCATGGAAAGGCTTGAAAAATACACGATAACTGTCACAGACCTTTACAAGAAACAATTTGCCACTGTTCAGTAGAACTCTAAAGGTTAAGTCGAAACAGAAAGAATAGCTAGCAGTACTTAAGAATGATTTAAGCTTTTTTTTTTTTAGGCTTTACAACTCATGTCAAACCTGGGATGGAAACATAGACAATTTCTTTGCCCACGAGAATCAGGCACCCACACCAGATCTTTCAAGTGGAGAAAAAATGCAGATTGGGACTAAGTAGAGCCACTTACTGGCCTGGAAGTATATTTACTCAAAAATAATACTGCGCGTACAGTTTATGCAACACTTTTCAAGGGTGCAGCTCTAGTTCCATGGAAAAGCAAGAACATTTAAAGAGTTTTTGCACATTCGTCACTGCTCACCTCAAGACGAGCAGATGCATTTACCTTGTTTGGGATGTAGACCACCATAACTGCCTGAAAGCTGCAATTAGAGAAAAGGGAAATTGCACAAAAAACAGGGTGGCTCTAAACTGTAATGCCAAAAAAACTGGAAAGACTGGCAGAGTACGACATTGTGTTGGATTAATTGCAGCAGCCATTGCCATTTCATGAATAGGTAGGTATGTAACAAAGGATTGACCCGACACCAAAGGCAATCCACAATTCATCAGGAGTTAATTTTCTGAAAAATACTACAGCCATTACTACCACATCAGTATCAACAGTGCAGATAATCACCTTACACCCCCTTTTATACAGTATGTACCACATGCAAAAATGCACGAGTATCAGCCTCCTCTTTCAAATATGGCTCTAGGCTAGCCAAGTATAACTTTGCAGTAGAGGAGAGAATACTACTTCCATATGTTGCATAAAGTTCCTTTTTCTTTTGCTACCAGAAGATGAACAACTTCACATGACAGGAATGCAAATAATTTGGTTTTCGTATTGAAGACTCGAAGAAGACTGTCAGGGATATTTGGATGTCTTTTCCACAAGTGAATGATCTTTTCCATGACTGCCTATTCATGCCAAGTGATATCAGCCAAGAATCAATGTTATTGCTGGAGTAATTTATTTTGGAAACACATTTTAAGAGCATGGCAATTATAGAAATTTGGTAATGTGTAACTTTACATATTAAATACCTCGCATACGGCATATGTTTATTTTGTACTATATATTTTCTGTCTACACAAGATGCATGCAAAAATACAGAGCAAGCTTTCATTAAAACGAGCCCAACACAGTGCAAAGCTATTTCCAAATATACATGCCCAACACAAAACATAACCTTACACTTGTAAGTGTAACATAAAAACATTGGTCCAACACTTTCTGTGTTGTGCATTACAATGCCTGTCTCATGATCAGAAGTTAAGCTACACACAAAGTGCTGCATCTTTCTTCCCGTCTGTGTTTTGTTAGGATGTCAGCCAAGTTTGTATTTGATTCCACTAAGTTTAATGTTACTTCCCCATTTTCAACACTGAGAAAATTGTGCCTATCGTCTATGCCTATGTGCATTCTACATTCTGGCATCTTCTTGTTCTTTGCCAGGCTAATGGCACCTTGGCTATACACATTAATAACACAAGGGCATGGCATGAATTGCTCTTGCACTACTTCCGTCAGGAAATTTCAAAGCCACAAGGACTCCTTCACTGCCTCTGACATGGCCATATATTCTGCTTCAACTGTCGAGCTTGCCACTCTTCTCTACTTACTGCTCTGCCATATAATGGAACCACCAGCTTGCAACACAACAAATCCGCTGATTGACTTGCCATCCTTACTGTCATTTACCCAAACATTATATGCATATACTGTCACTGGATCCCCTTTCTTCTTGTACACCAATTTTATATTTAGGGTTCCCTTCAAGTACTTGAGAATGCGGTTCACAGTTTCCCAATCCACGTTCGTTGATTCACTGCAAATTTGATTTTCTTTGCAGACTGAGAATGACAAATCCAGATGCCTTCCATTGTGAATGTACAATAGGCTGGGAACATATAGGCTCCCAATTGCTCTTCTGCACGTGGTCTCACGAAATGGCACTTTCTCATAATGTGTCTAGCCTTTTGTCTGTAAGGGCATCTAGCTTCCCTTGACACCTTCTATACAGAAATCTGTGATACCTTTTCTCCAGAATTCTGCTGGTTAATCATTATCTTGCCTACGTTTATCCTATCAATGCCTAGAGAGAGTAGGTTGGACACTTCACCTAGATCCCTAATATTTAGTGACGTCTTCAATTTTCCTTTAATCTGTTTAAGCTTTCGTTCTGTCCCCACTGCTATTATGTTATCCACATAAATCCCAATTATCAAGTCCTCATCACAGTAGACAAACAGATCAGTAATACATTGTGTTAGTCCAAATCCTTTCATCAGTTTATTCACATATATGTTCTAATCCCTTCCCACTTAATGCAAGCCATACATGCTTTTTCTTAGTACACATATAGATTCTGAATCATTCTTCCCTCCTTCAGTAAATAGTTCTTGTTGTTCCATATATACTTCAACCTGCAAGGGCTTGTTGAGTTATGCTGCTATCACATCATAATGTTCAGCCTCCCAGTTGTTTTCCACTGTCAACACCAACAATACTCTAATAGTGTTCTTTTTTATCACTGGGCTTTATGTCTCAAAGTAGCATATCTTTGGGACTTGGCTATAGCCGTGAGGTACTGGTCTTTCTTGTAATGTTCTACTCTCCCCAAATGACTGCACTTAATCCTGAAGACCCACTTTGACCCAATTATATTTCCATTTCTAGGTCTTCTCACAACCTCCTAAGTATTATTATCTCTAATGGTCTTCACGTCTTCCTACACTGCAAATTTCCTACCTGTCAGCATCATTGCATGACAATGCTTCCCCTGCTGTTTTATCCTTAAAACCTTTTTCACTGTAACACTCTTCACTTGGTTACCAAACCACAGGGTTTCGCTGGCGCTTGCTTTCATGGTGATCTCCTTATTCCTTGTGTATGAACCTCATCTCCTGATTTTGCCATTTCTGCTTCGGGATTAACCGGGGTTTTCTTCATTTTCATCTACACTATCTACCAGAAAGTAATTGGGCACCCATGAAGATAGGTAATTCAGTATGTCAGTTGACTTGTGTTTCACGGTCTTCGGCGTAGACCGCTGGTGTTTGTCCATGGTAGCATGAACACAGATGCCTATTGTAGCATTCTGGATAATGAAATGCTCCCAACATTATGGCATTTTTACAGAATGGACCCGTGTTACTTCCAGGATGATAATGCCAGGTGCCATGTTTAAAGAGCTACTATACAGTGGTACGCCGACAAAAATGTTCACTGATTGGACCGGCCTGCCCAGAGCCCCAACCTCAACACTGTAGAACATCTTTGGGACAAATTGGATCGGCAGGTAAGGGCTCGTCAGGCGCGGCCAAAATCCATTGCTCAACTCACGGAATGGTTCCAAGAGAAATGGTGACGAATCCCCGTGGGTGTCCTGCAAACACTCGTAGAGAGCATGCCAGACAGGGTTGCCGCTGTTATAGCTGCAAGAGATGGCCCTACGAGATTCTAACGGGATGACAACCACCAAGTAAACATTGTAGACAGGTGCCCAATTACTTTTTGGTAGATAGTGTATATTAGAGATGCTTCCCTGATCAATAGTTTCAGCTGTGCCTCCATCCATCGGGATATCTGGTTGATTCTCCTTAGAACGTTCACTTCTGTTTCCAGTTTTTCCACACCTCCATTGTCTGACACCCTCTTCTTGAAGGGAAATATATCCTCACAAAACACAACCACCCTGCTGACAGTTACCCTTTCTTTGTTAATGTTCTATAACCGATAGCCCTTCACATTTTGTGAATATCCCAGGAGGACACATTTTTCGGCTCTGATATCTAATTTTTTTTCATTGTCATCACTGCCCACAGCTGACAGCCGAATACAGTCACTTTGCTGAAGTCTCCTAAGGTCAATACCTTGCCAGTCCATAATCCGAGTGGAATTTTCTTTTGAATCATTTGAGATGGACAATGATTTCAAGTAACACAAGATGTTGATAATGCTTCCTCCAAAAATGAGTGTGATAGACCTGATTCCACAAACATACACTGTACACTGTGTAGTGTTTGCTGTACGATAGTTATTGGAGTCTGCAGCAAACACTAGTTCGAAAATAGCTCAGGTAAATTTGAGATTCTGAATAAAGAAAAAGTTATAAATTTCATAGATTAAAGACAAAAAATAAATAAAAAATGATTTATACTGTTCACTGAAAGTTTATTGCAGTCTCTTCAAAATTATCGGCAAAGCAAACAAATTATACTTGCAGAAGATAGACATACTCAAGAGAAATAACGGCTGCCTTCACAAAACAAAACTCCCCACTTCAAGACTCCATAATTATGAAGATTGGAGAGAATCACTACTTTTCGCACCCGGCGCCCTAACAACTCCTCACGCTGACAAAAAATTTAATAGATTAGAAAAGTGTCTGAAATGAATACAGAAGGTTGAAGTCGCGGGCGCTTGTCTGTGCGAGTGAAATAGTCACTCGCCGAAAGCTATTCGTCTGACAACTAAGAAACTGTGAAACTCTGACAATGAGAAAGTCGTGTTCACACTATTTATATTCACTGAATGTTTCATCAAACATACGTGGTCCAATTGTAGCTTCACAAAATGCAATAGTGTCTAAAAATTGCCCGTGAAACCTGACGTGACTCTCGAAACAATAGGATTACATGCGTGCATGCGGTCATGCCGGCCAACTGTTACCTCAGTACACTCGTTTCATCATATGGTGTAACCCGGCGGCTATGTGGCTCGCTTGCTAACCTCTTGAAAAGTTGCACTGTCATCCTATTACGATGTCACTCTTACTACTGATTCAATGACTCGAATAAAATAATAAATTTGGATAAAGGAACTTGTACTAAATACAACCAAATTATTATTGCCACGATATTGTAAATATTAAATGAATTACTATACTTTACACAAAAAAAGAAATCAATTAAATTATTCCCGAATATATCAATCATAACACATTGTAATGCTACAATTGTCCATTAAAGTTAAATTATATCTTTCTGCTTTTCCATTCTGTTGTGGAGTATATGGCGATTTTTACTATGCTTTTATGCCACTCTTCTCTAGATTTTTCTGAAATGCTTTATTCGTATGCTCGCCACCATTGTCCATATTTATCATTTTGATTCTTCCCTCGTGAAACAGTTCCATTTTGGCTTGATATAGTTATGAGGTAGGTAGAGAGGGAAAAGTAAAAGCTAGAATTACAGTAAAATGAGAATAAGCCAACACCAAAATGTAACCTGCGAAGCGTCCACCACGTGCTGTAGCTAAAACTGAGCAGAGCCAGCACGATATCCTGTATCCTAAACAATTACTGGAAAACAAAAAAGGCTCATTTAACCCAAAAACCAAAAAAAGAAAGAAGGGGTTAAAAAAAGGGGGGTTGTGTGGGAGTTCTCCTTGAAAGGCGACGAGATGTGCCCAGACCCCTTCATGGGTCTGACTCTGACATAGAAGCAGTGCACTGATGTACATCAGTTAAAGAAAACTATCCCTTTACTAGGCACCCAGTGCCTGTAGACTAAGTTATCAGGCCCCGTATATGAGGGTGGAGAGCTGCAATGAGAGGAGAGTTTCGTTAACAGCTATCAAAAGAAAAATAATATATTAAAATAAAAGTTTATTTAATTAATAAAAATTGATAAATATAAAAAATACAAATAACAATCATAAACTAGGTTGGTATTGAAATTGATGGGGATTTGCAAGATGAAAACAGTAAATACTAGATATACTTTTGGTTACTCAAAAATATATATTTGTTACAATCATTACAAGAAAACAAATTTATAAGGTTAATCTAATTACCCAAATAAATAAACATTCCTAAAACCAGAAATCCCACTGGCCTAAACGGTATTCTATTCTGTAGGGCTAACAGGATGTACTTCTCATCTAATACTCCAGGTTTAACTCGTCCAGATGAGAGTATAAACAAAACAAACAAAAATGTATGTCAAGTACTTTAAATTGAATAGGGTTAGACTGCTCCCTTTAACAAAAGTATTAACAAACAATAAATATTATTGTTCACCAATGGGAAGTTACTTTAACAAAATTGTCTTTGGATCAGTGCGTCGGAATATTTTGTTTCAACACTAGCTTAAAGTAGCTATAGTAATAGCACTCAACCATAAGCCGCCTAGGGCTTAAATGAAAGTCACAAAAGAAAAACCAACTTTAACGTTGTTTAAGTGTCCTTATCGGATTTATTCATATGATAGGTATATTGGCCATGATAATGAAATAAGCTTTAAAGAACTTGAACAAGAATTAATTTAGAAACCAAAGTAAACATCAAATTAATCTAAAATGCATAATAGAAAAAACACAAAATTTACCTATCAAAAATTATTGGGAAATATAACCTATATTTCGATTTACTTCAAAGCAGTAGTACAAACCCATCTTCACCACTTACAAACACCAAAAATAAGCACAGGCATTTAAACACAAGGTACTACCATTACAACCATCCTTCCTTTAAGTTTCCAATAAAAGGTCTAAAAACAAAACCACTGCAATAACTAAGGTTTCATTCTATGCTAAAAATAATTATTTAAAATAAAATAAACATAATCCCTATTGCTCCTTGGCTAGAGCTGATGAACAATACATAATAACCAGTAAACTTCTGCCCTGGTCTCTCGACACCTCTTACGCCAATGCACCTCGCATGCTGTGCACTACATCTTGTATCAATTACAAATTATTTACTAAAAACTAACTAACTTACAGAAAAGCATGGCCAAGGCCATTCTTCTTGCGAAGCAGTTAATAACATCCCGACCACGCACCATGCCAAAGTTTTAACCTGTACTTATCATGGTCGTGTAGACAGGGCCCTCTCCAGGTCACAGACCAGCACCACACTGTCTGTGTCCGCTCCCAACAGCTGCTCACACTCGACTCACGCTGCCAGCCCACAACTCCTGTCCGCCATTTTACATCACTGGGACGCTACTCCCTCAGCGCGGGGGTAGATCGGTCCCTTGTGAGGAACCTTGGCCACCCAGTTGGTTCTCAATTAGATTGCGGAGGCGAGGAGAAGCTAACCCACTCCCCCCTCCGCACCCATCAAACATATTTTAAGCTGCAAGGCAACATTCTTGTACAGGATCCCCAGGGTAGCGCCTGGGAGCTGTTTCCATAACTGATTTTTACTCTCTTTTTCCCTGCCTGTACGGGATAAAAGAGAGTGGTGAAGTTAATTGATTTTATCAGCACGGAATTTTAAAGTTCAGGACTTGTGAAGTACTGTCACGAGCTCCCTGTGAGAGAGTAGTGACAGTTTGGTATAAAAAGCGGAGGTTAATAGCCAAATGAAGTTAAATTTTCGATATAAGTAGCTTTCCTATGACTGGAGTGGCAAGGGTTTATATAATTAAATTAATTATATGTATATTGAAGTGGTGAATTTAAGTTTCGCGAAAATTTAAATCAGTGTAGTTGTTTCAGTTTCAGTAATTACTTCATATCTTATATGTTAAATACAATTAAATAATCTGATTGGTGTGTGAATGCATGTCTGAATGTACCGTGACGAGCAGCTAAAAGTTAAGTAAAACATGTTAACTCGGGGAAGTCCGAGAGCGATATGGCTGGTGCGATGCTAGCGCCAACTAGTTTTGTTAAATGTGGTCGATTTTTGTCTCGGACCGATCGGAAAATTCCGGCCAGTTTCGGGGCCTTATTTCTATGAAATCGGGCGGTATAATTGCGCTGAGGGCATGAATTTATATTTTTAAAGTTGTTTTGAACTATATTCCGTATAGATAATTATTTAGACTTGTAAAATTCGAAAGCAGAGCCATGAAAACACGTCTCGTGAGTGAAGTTAAAGAGTAATATAGGCCAGAGGGCTCTGATTGGCCGAGAGAACTTGGTGGGGCGGAGCTTATGAAGTTGCTCGAGAGATGGCAGCATGGTCGTTAATTTACCGTCAACAGCTTTTAATTGACACTGAAAAATTTAAATAGATTAAAAACTGTTGTAATTAAAGTTATTAAATCATCTTAAATAAATAATTGGTGCTGCATAACTTAAAATGCTCAGTTGTGTACGACTAGGATATATACGCGATTATTTCGCTCGTCATAGTGATTTATGTTAATGTTATGTGTTTCGGAGTCGCTCCAGTACAGAGTAGGGGAAATTGGCATATGCGGGTCTAGTTGACGGGCTAGGGGGCCGCAAATGACGCCATGGCTTCGAGAAGTAGCCAGGTTCTCTCATGTTTTTCTGTGATGTTGCGGAGTTTTAGTATGTAGGGGTGGAAATGATCCATGAGCGAGGCGAAGTCGCATGCGCAAAGGAATTCTATGAGTTCATGGAAATCCTGCATTACGTTTCGCATCTCTCCTGGCGAATTTTGCTGGCGAGGGCGGGACTGAGGTTGTTGTATTTGGCATTGCAGGGGTGTCAAGAGTGGGAGCTGGTTTGTGAATAGACGCAGAGAGTGCCTGCGAGTACGTTTCGCCGGGCTGTAATGTCCTGACTGTGAACCTGGACGGGGCAGGAGGATGTTTTGCAGTTTTTGGCGCGATTTTCGTAGCAGCAGCAGTAGTTCTTTTCTGCACCAAGTCCAGGAACTTGGGGCAGGTTTTTGAGAGAGCTGTGTGTTCGCCTGCGCAGTTACTGCATGTAGGCTTGGAGTTGGTTTCGTTTGTTTTGCAAGCACTCTCGGGGTGAGGGCCTGCGCAGTGAGGGCATTTTGTTGGCATGGAACAGTGATTTTTGGTGTGTCCTAAAGCGAGACAGTTGCGGCATTGTGCCACGTCTGTCGGGCGTTTCTGGTATTGTCGGGGATGAACTATTGTCATATTTATTCTCGTGACAGAGTGCAGAGGAGGGAGAGAAGTGTTCTGCGCCACCGTGACACAGAAAAAACGTTGCGGCTCCAACGTGAATTTGGTGGGGTCTGTTTGGTCTGTGATGCGTTTTTTAAATTGATAAATGTGCTGTATTGAGTATCCGGCACATTCCAGGTCTGTCTTGATGTCCGCAATGTCGGTTGTGGGATGGAGGTCGAAAACGACTTTCTGTGGGAGCTCGGAAGCTTGACAGAAAGTAAAGTAATGGATGTACTTCGCTTCTAGCATTGTGCGAGCAGATGTGAAAAAATCAAAGTTTTTAGTGAGGATTTGCATTCTGCGAGCTATGGGGAGAAGGGAGAACCCGTCCCTACTAATAGCTCGCAGTTTCTGAACAAGTAAGTTGTATTTAGTGGGGTCTGGAACCACTAATCTGTACTGGTTTTGTTTTTTCTGTCGTGTTTGTGGTGCAGCCGTTTATGTTTTGTGGGTGGAGATGCTTGAAGAGCCGGGATGATTAACTGCTGAGGTTTTTACTGTTACTTCCTTAAGCGGGGAAAACCTATTTTGTGTAGGAATGGTGTTTGTATGTGCCTCAGACGACACAGAATGGAGTCGCTTGTTCTCCTGCATTGTTGTTCTGTCCCCTTTTCATTTTACTATCTGGAAGTCGGTTTCCATTTCAAATGTTTCATTTCCTGCGGCCGGTGTTGACGGTCGGGAGGATGTTGGTGTGGTCATTGTTGGCGTCGTTGGTTCCGTAAGAGTAGCCAGGAGTATGTCAATGTGGTCGGGGATGCCTTGAGGAAAAATGTCGTAAACAGTTTGGTGATTAGGTCGTCTCTTTGCCAGATCTAAAAATTGCTTGTTTTCCCGGAGGTACTGTAAGGAGTACGGGCCAGTTCCCGTCATCCACGACGGCTCAGTCGGTTCCCTGCCCGCCGCCATGACCCGCGAGGGAGGTGGGGGAGGTGTATGCTCTTTGTGGAGCGACTCTCGATGTGGTGTTGGATGCAAATTGCGAGAAATTGTTGTAAGAAAAGTACCTAGATCGGTGCTATACACTGTGACCGCTGACCCACTAGGGGCTAGGCTCAAGATGACCTGTTTCCAGGCCGATCACAGTGTACAGGGTGTGTGCCGCGAAGCTATTAGTCGTATACACCCAGAAGAAGCAGAGACGCACCCTCCTTAGTCGAAGGCGAAGTCAACACTGATTGCTGACAACTCCTGTACTCCTTGACCTTGTCAACTATATCCGAAAATACCACCTGCCTCGCCTGACCTCATGGCCTTGGCCGGTGTCATGGCTGGCCAATCAGAGCCAGCCACCGCCACGATCGATAGCTGATACCTCGAAGATAAGTGCCCCTTTCCCCTTACTAACCTAGCAGCAAAGTGCAGTGTTTATCAAAACATCCTGGCTTTACCGAGGAAAGTGTCGGCGCAGCTCACAGCTGGAGCCCTGTGTTTCGAACGAGCAGAAGATAACAATTATTCCGAACTGCTGGAGGGGGAACAATAACGAGCACCTGGGCCGAGAAAAAATATGGTCAGCTGCCATTGTTTTAGAAGAAGTCTGCTGATCCATGTGGTGATGAAACTCTTTTTAATTAAAAATTAACGAATGACCTCAGTTCCTTGAGAACCTCAGCAGTCAAAAATAAAAAGGCTTTATTAAAAAAAAAAACTAAATAAAGGTAAAGAAACTGATTCCTATTTCAATTCCACTATAATTTATTCGACCTACCCATAAAATAAAAAGAAACAAATAAAAATCAGCAAATTAAGAATAGCTGCCCAAACAAAAAAATACTATTTTAAATAAAGAAATTAATATGTAAGAAGACACTATCAGTTAACTTTAAACTACAACCTCGACAACCAGTTTAAGGCGAAAAAATATATATAAAAATGTAATACAACCACAACTCAAAATTTCTTTCGAAGCTGACTTTCCAAAAAAATATTTTGAAATAAAAATCATGAAATTATTTCTCACCATATTACTTATTAAAGAGATTAAAAAAAAAAAAACACTTGCTTCTTAACAAACAAAATATACAAGTAATAAGGAGGGCTTAACCCAACCAAAACAGCCTAATTCCAATGAAGGAAATGCCAAATTAAAATACTTAAGAAAATTAATTTAAAGTAGGCCTATCGCATCCTAACAAAAAAAAAAATGGATGGGAAACTTCCTGCTGTCAAAATTTAGGGCTTTCGAACAAAAAAAGGGACAGTAAAAATACCACTAAACAAAAAAGCTTAATTTAAATTGAAATAACAAATAAAATTTTAACCCCAAAAATACGCACCTTAACAATATTTCAAGAATTATTCTAACACATACACTTTTTGTTTTATTTTTGCCACAAATGCATGATTGGAGTAATCATCAACAAAGTTCACATCATACTGTTCTCCTCCTAATGATGGGTGTTAAAGTGGTCCACTAACATGTGAGTGAAATTACTCTAAGAGTTTTGTGGTTCTGCGGTTTGTCTTCACTGGAAACTTTTTCCATTTTGTATTCCCCCGGACACACACTTCGTAAATTGGAATCTTTGCTTGAGTCCTTAACCCCTATTACTGGGATCTTTGCGATGGAACCTTCGTGACAATGACTCAGTCTTCTATGCCACATGGTGACTTCTGCCTTGGATGCTTTCCCATTCCCTTCAATTGCATCCTTGTTCTTGGAAGAAGCAGTTACTACAGCATTCATTGTTCTCACATGGTAACTATTTCCAACTCTAATAACCTTGAATAGATTTTCCCCATTTTGTCTGTCAATAATATTAGCCCAGCCTTTTCAAAACAAATATATTTCTCTAGTCCCTCAATGCACCTACCCAATATTGGGTTGTCCGAAATGTTAAGTACATAAAGCACAGTACTTAACCTGCTACTCCAGCTGCCACATTCTTCGGACATTTTTAATAACACTGTACCTCGTCCTCTGATTTGCAAGGGTTCACTATCCATAATACACACTACACCTATCTCTGCTGTCATGTTTTCAATGAGTTCTGGGTGGGGTGTCATGTAATGAGATGCTCGAAAGTCCAATAACCATTCATTGCTTTTCAAGGTTGGTTGCTTGACACACAGCTATACTCCTTCACTGATGCCCCTGACTTGTGTATCTCTCTTGCCTCATCTTCATCAGCTGACCACTCTCCTCTTTCCTTATTTTCATCTGTGTGCTGCACATAATTCTCCGCAGTATGCCCCTTCTCACCACAAGTATAACATATTGAAATTCTTTCTGTTCTTAACTGATTATTTCTTCTAGGCATTTGGGGTTGTTTCCATTTAGTAGATAAGACCATATAAATTCCCTCCACCACAGCATCACGATTCATCCTTTTCTCTTCAATTAACAAAGGCTGTTAATTGCTTGCTTAATTGCTTTTACTAGTTTTGTACTCAAGATTTCTTCATCCTTTTCTAAACTCCTTATGAATCGCTCATACTTCTCCATAGGTAACCCCATCAAGAAGATGAGTGCTAATACTTGGTCTGTGAACACAATTCAGAACTTATGAACCTAATGGTTCAGATCTTTGAATTTTTACTTGTACTTCTAAATACTCATATCAGCAGTTGTCCAGACATTCATCGATTCTCTTACAAACATGATCTGATGTGAAAGATCATACTACAAGTGGATTTTTTTAGAGCACCAGCCATGCTTCCTTCCCTCTCGTGTACTCACCAATATGTTCGAGATAGGCATCACTCACAATCAGTAATATGAAGGATAATGCATTCTCATTAATATAATTTCGTTTTGCCATCAATACTTCTTCTTCACCTTAGCCAGGCTCAATTGCTTCCCAACACCATTTTTGTTGTAATGCTGCTCTTGCCCTAACACACCAAGTAAAATAATTAATGCAATTTAATTTAGGTATTCTAAACTCATCACTAATGTCGGAAGCCATTTTTATGTGTACTTTATTGTCTGCAACATTTATCACTTCCTTGTTGTGAATTCATACCACAATTGCAACTCATTCCATTAACATCCTGGGCCCATAACTTGTTGAAACACGTTTCGAGAGTGTGGCAAGTAATGGAATTTGCTAATGCAAAATTTACATTTTAAATACCTCGCTCACACAGCATGTATTAACTTTGTACTATATCCTCCCTCTACACAAGATGCATGCAAAAATACACAGCAAACTCTCATTAAAACTATCGCAACATGGCGCACAGCTACTTCCAAATATACATGCCCAAAACAATTCATAACCTTACACTTGTAATGTGCAACATAAAAACATTGGCCCAACATTAATGTTATTGCTGGAGTAATTTGCTGTTCTGATGTATGACCGAACCAGCTAAATCATGGAGGTCAGTGGTGGCGGGAAGCAGCTCTTCACACAGAAGTCTATAGCTATAGAAAACCTTCATCGAACCCAAACAACACTCAAGCAGCATACCAAACATACTTGCTTCCAGGCCGGTGTAATGACATCCATATCAGATTTTAATTCTCACTGACCTCAGTGGTCGAATCTGATTACCCTCCACATTTACTCTCTTTCCCATATAACTTGTCAAGATCTTGACAATCAGCGAGTTGCAACTTGATATAGACGAAAAATCAACATGCCACATACAAAATTCTGAATTATCTGATGCATGATCAAATGGAAATTAATATTAGAGTGGCTATTCTGACAGCACTGCCGACGCAAATCAGACAAGCAGAAAATACACAGATAAGAAAGAGTTCCTAGATCATTAATTAATACATTTTATTTTACATGGTCACAAAACAGCTGTTGTTAGTGTTACAAACTTATGCTAAAGTAGTAATGCATAGGTGTTCCAAACAAAATGCAAATTAAAACTGTTCGTATTTAAATGAAATGCAAATTCAAACAATGGTAGTTTTTTTATATTGTATTCCACCCAAACCATGCCCTCCATACATGCGTGATATTAATTCCAAAAGCCTACAGAAATATCGCAGGGTTGAACTATTTTCAAATAGTTTTAACTAAATATACTTCAAACTAATGTTTCAAGCCAGTAATAAGAGAAAAGTGAACTTTTAAAAAGACGGAATCAAGATACACCCCAACTTGCTGCTATCTGTTGATGAATACGCTCAGCTTACAACATGCCTTGCGACTCCAACTGTTAGCCGGCTCCCAAAGCACTACCAGCGAGAAAAAGTAGCTTTCTCGTGTAAAATAACAAATTTATGAACAGATATCAATTGTTGTTTTCTTCCACGAGTTCTGTATAATTTTTAAAGTAACACATGTATTTCAGTGTACAGTGATTTTGTTTATTGGTCCGGTAATCGTTATGTTTACATCCATTACACACCATCTAATTTTCTTGCATGCCGATCTGCTTGTTGTTTTCGTGTTGCTACTATATTGTATTAATAAAACAAAGAAAGTGGAATGTGTGTGGGTACTTTTTAAGCATTTTCTGTTATTCAGTATTAAAATACTGAAAATGTTTGCTTATTAAGCAGGAAAACTTCTTGACATAATACTTCTTTAGAGGGTTTTACTTTCCAATTCGAGCTGTTTAGTATCAGTAATAGTATAATAACTGCTTTGCAGAAGTCGTTCGTGAATTGTTTGTTGGGGAATGAAAGTGCATTGTCGAGCAAGTTCTCCATATTATTTTTATTTCTAATGTCCAGAGTGTGATAAGAACTAAAATTACTGTCTTTCAAATGTTAGCCCACATTAATTGTCCCTAATAAATTTAAAAATAACTAACAAATATTTAATTTTTATAAGGTTTTCTATTTTGCTTTTAAAACCTACAAATCATTTGACAAATGTCAGTCTATAAATGCATGTAACTTAATATTGGTTTTTCATTTCATGGCAAGTGGATTAGGTGATAGCGTGTTAGTAAAATATATAGCCGCCACTTGATGCACAAGCTGATTGTGAAAGGATACATAAACGAAAAGTAAATATTTGCACTACTTTCATTGAACTGTCAAATTCTTGCCAAGTTACATGAGACAGAGAGTAAATTTAAACAATATGGTCTACACAAATTGTGACAGAAATGTCATGCTTTTCTCATAAAAAGCACAGTTGGTCACTTTAATTCCTCCACTAGAACAATTTCTAAATTTGGGTACACACTACCACTAATAAATTTGATTACACTTCACCACTTGTGTTAAAAAGGGCTGTGACTTGTCACATTTGTAGGAGTTAATTTTTTTTGTAGTGAGGTTCTTTCTGTATATAGTCAGGTGAAGTTCCACAATGTGACTTTTTCATGAGTGCACCTGCATCATGGTAATTGTTTGGTAGGCCATTTTGCAATGCAATTCTTGGTGCATTCTTGCATTTGGATATGCCTCTCAGTGGCTCAGTGATCTTTTCCAAACAATGGATTACGCACTTTCAACATTGTACCATGTTCATGTAACGAGAGATCAGGAAAATATGGTTTGAGAATGTGTCCACTTTAAATGAGTATTGATCCATTATTGATAATGTTTAGTGTAACCTGCAAATAAGATACAGCACACCATAGGAAGCTCAGCGGGGAATTTATCAGTGTATCAGTATTTGTTTGGCTAGTTTTCCATTGATTGTAGATATTATCACTGGTTCCGACAGTATAATTTTCATTCCTTACCTACATGTACAGTGGTTTTTTTTCATACATATATTACAATTTCTAAATAAATTTTCGTAAGATAGAGCTTTGCCCTGAGCAAATGAAACATGGCCATTTACTTATTATTTTGAAGTGAAATGCTCTAATTGCAGAACTGGATTACATTTACAGGCTCAAGCAAAACTGTGCGACAAAAAGCGGCCTCTAAGCCAGCCCATAAGATTCGGACCATGTGACCTGGCAACCAAGGTTGAACCTCGACCCAACCCTCTGCCACAGATTTCAGAGTTTATGGCTTCCAACACTCAGTATGCTTCTAGCAGCAGTAAGTACCCACTTGTTTTACAAGTTGATTAATGCATACCATTTACAGTTGTAAAATGTTCATATATTTTGCATGGGTACCCATCCTAATAGATATGTGATAAAGGACAAGAAGGGGTTGTAATTAAATCTAAATGATTAGCATTCCTAAACAGTTACATAACAGAAGTGTAGAGATTGTTAAATCATCATGATTGTGTCATCACTTCAAGTTGGCTCTACTGCCTACATGTTATTACATATTTTTTTTTACATTTTTGGGGCTGTTTGTGTTACAACCTGTAGGTGAGTGATATGATAAATAAAACGGCAAGATGTACTGACATCGCCTTCACTGTCCCACTCGAGATTCAGCCCACTGCTGCTCTGCTTGTTCATCAGCCATGCACGGCCATGTGTGTAGTGTACGGGTCATCTAAGTCGTTCATGCATGAATGGATCAGTGAACTGTCCAGTGACCCGAATGATCCATGTAACGACAAGTAAACTCAGCCCTTTGTGTTTACAGTGCTAAAGCAATCTGTTCCCCTGAAAGTAGAGTCTCACATATAAATGTATGTTATCTCCCTTGTGCTCCCTATAAATAAAGTGTAAAAAGCTTCAGAGTGCAAAGTCACGTGATTTATGTCTTGCTACTAACCATTGACTTGAGACACTCTAAAATAATAATGTAATTTTTGCAGTGTTTGTATCATGTGTATTTTGATTGGAAAGGGTATACTTTAGATTCTCAGTTTTTCTCAATGTGTAACGTAAATTATGTCTGAGGTTCTGGCACATGCCTAAATTCAAAATCTCTTATATAATATAAAATTGTTCTTTTAATATTATATTGTTCTTTTCAGTTCATATGTGAGTGTTAAATGTCTTCTTGTAATTTATAGTGATTTACCATATGTTTTGCAATCCGGTTCAGGTATTTCCACGTAATTTATATTTTTCCAACACGCATAGCAACAAGAGCTACAGACTTTTATTTCTTATGTCAGAATTACTTAATTAATTCCTCCTGGCATTATCGTATGCTTTTGAGTGTTCTATTATGTATATATGTTCAAGTGTATGTATTTTGTATTTCCCTCGTGGTGCAGACGAGATCTCCGTTAGGTTATGGGATCTCTGAGCCCCCATCTTGAGTCTAGACCAGCCGGCCAAGGAGAGTGCACGTGCTTCGTGTTGTGGGGGACTTCAACCTTCTTTGAATGGACATTTAGCTGCAATAGTGAGTTATTTCTACCAGAAACTTTTCTTAACTTTAGCTTCCCCACTGTGCTCGGACTCTCATCTCCATCGAACTCGTGGCCCCGGAGATTTTAGTACCTTTAGTTTTAATTTGCTCTCAACAGTACTTTTCACCGTATTGGCCTATTGCAAGCCCAGTATGCCATGCCCGCCTAATTCAAGGGATGCAATATATTGTTTTGTCTGTAATCTCGCTCAGTCAATATACAATTTCAGATGGACCTCATCGTATTTTTACTGTGTGTACTTAGTGTACTTTCAGGATCTGGCCCACCCAGAAACCCCACATGCTCAGTTTACGATCTATGAAAGTGTGTTAAATGAACTTTGTCTTAACTTCTTTCATTAACGTTTTCTACAAGGGGACTGCCATGTGACTGTCGCCCTGCTATTGACCTGAAATACAGTCTCCACGTGCTCACTCATGTGGTAGATTAGCTGGTGCCCTCTGTAAAAAACTCTAATATATTTTCTGAATTTCTCGCCATGAATCAGGGGTTCTCTCAAATCTGGTGTACTCCGCCCCTAATTAGCAGCCAAGCCATGTTAAATGGCACTGCAACTTGTGAGGCATGAAGAGACACATCGCAAAAAAACGAGCACGTGGTGGAAACATTTGTGTTCTGGAATTCCACCATTGTTCAGGAAGTCACATGGAACTGCGAAATGGCCGCCATCTCATGTCCGTACAGAACCCTCATTGTTCGGAGAGCTGGAGGTACCCATGACATCACCATGTGCCTTGAAGCCTGGCATGCATGAGTGGTAAGATCAAGCCATACGCTGACCACCGCACCCCAACAGGCCAGGTTCCGAGGGAACCCCTCATGCATGTGGGTTTACGAACAACTGCAAACATCAGCAACATGGAATTTTCAACCAATATGTGATACACAGAGGAAACATGTGCATTGTGGGGAAACTGTGTATCACTGGACCCGTTCAAAAAATTTAATTTCAACCTAACACCTGCTGCTGCATACCAGAAGGGAAAAGTGTATCATTCGCTCTGTCAGTGATGTCAAAAAACAGGGTACCATGCTGCTCATGACCTTTTGTGACGATACCAACAACGATACCATATGATGTGAGCTGTGCCAGCTGGGAGCACACTTCGCCTGTTTGCCAGCGGGAGAGTGGTCATCTGTACGACATGATGTTTTCCAGTGCCAGAACTGCACTGCCAGCCAGAACTACTATACCAATCAGAACAGGCAACCCATAGCATCGCAGCTGATCGTACGTAGCGAATTCTTGCCATCAGAGGAACACAACACAAGTAAGTGTAATACTAAACTGTGCCATGAAAAATAGTGTGTTATTGTCACGTGCAACCTGTATAACAATAAATTCCATCCCAAGTGTGAGTCGGACAGTGAGTAGAAAAGTTTTCACGAGGAAACATCCCGCTGCGAAGAATGTGTACCAATCGATTTCGACTGGTGGATGTAAACAACACCTTTAATGTTATGCAGCTGCCACAGAAGCAGGCATGGTGCAGCTTTCCACCGCTTGTGCCACCCATCCCACTGCACCGACGGCAATGAACATGTACGTAAAAGCCAAAAAAATGTCCGGAACAGCCTACAGTTAGCACATCCACTCACTTCCAGATACTTCCTACATTCTCTGGACAGGGAGCAGAAGCCTCAAGAGCGTTCTTAGCGGAGTAAACTAGCAGTCTGCAACAATATGGTATCGGCATGGAGGAGTGGCTGAACATCATAGGAACTCAACTGACAGATGATACTAAAACCGGTGGCGTTCAGCAACAGAGTATAATATGACATGGACACAATTTGTAATTAAATTCACTGCATGATACTGTAGTGTGTTGTTTGGAAAAGTAATTACCACTCATGTGGCACTTGTAAACCGATTTTTGGATTACAGAAAATTATGTCCAAAAATTTGCTCTCCTAAACAAGGTTAGCTACACAAAAGACACAATCTCGGTTCCCCAAAAAGGTCCCAGGGGAAAAGAATCAAGTTTTCAGTTTTATATATGAAACACTTTCAATAAGTATAATGAAGCAGCAAAAAGGCCGAGCCTCGCAAGATTGTCACCTAGCTCATCATAAATTATAGCAGTGGGAGACACACATCATGTGCATCTAACCTCAAAAGTTAATTTTTATTAACTAACTGGAACTTTTCTTGGTTATCACCAGTACTTGTAACACACCCTGCACCAAATATTTAATGTGTGCAAACAACAGGTAATTAAAAGAAAGATGAATATATATAATGAAAAAAACATTATAGCCATTCGGGGTTGGCAAGCATTGCTTTAAAAAATTCAACAAAAATCAACACCACCTTTTTAATAACATATCATCTGTGCACATTAGCCAATAAATCACTAAATAATAATAAATCTTGTAGTGAAGACATTATTACTTTCTTTTCATATTCCCTCTTCTTTATAATTAATTATATATTTTTTAAACCACTTAAAAAAAATTAACTTCGTTACTATGTTAGCTGTATCATGGGCACCGATAATTTATATCTCCTTTAAATCCTTGTTTTAGAAGTTATTGCGAGTCCAAAAAAGAAAATACCAATTCACATACTTCTGGAACTCATAAAGATTTGCATTCTACTTAGAAATTCATGTTTGATATTTTTTATTTTGGTGCGAGGGTCTTTTTAATTTGTAACTTTTTGTGGGCAGGCTGAAAAGTATACATTACTGCAAAGAACAAAATGCATGCATCTGATATGTTCCTGACATCCACGTATCCCTTGTGCCCGTTTGTTCCATCGCAGATGCATTAATCACACAGCAACACTCGACCGATCGACATTAGGTCGCGGTCTCTATCAGTGCAGGTCGACAAGAACGGCATTTACACTTTCTTGCCGCCCTGTAATTCATGGCCGTGGGTCATAATATTTAACATTCCCACAAGAGGTAACTCTCGTGATGAATGGATATGTCACCTAAACGAGAGTGTCTCGTGAAGTCACAACTGTTAGACGCAACAGCCATTGGATGGAACACTGTGGTAAGCGGCACCGCTCATTCCCACGACTTTCCGATGTGCGTGATGTCGACGGGCCCCATGGCCGAATCCAGAGTGTGATATGGCCCTAAGTGGTTTCAAAAGACGGGGAATCAAATTCCTGCAGGAAGTGTGAAGTGGCGAGCAGTTTCCTAGCAGCATTAATTAATAGGAGCATTTTTAAGCATAATTCACAGTGATTACACCATAACTCACTAGGGAAACCGCCCGTTCCAACATAGAGAGTCAATAACTTTCCATAGAAAAAGGCGTAGCTCCATCCTTATTTACGAAATCCGTGTGTCGTCACATCCATACACATTCCTGAAATTAATTACATAACGACACACACATATTCTAAAATGTTAATTATAAGTGTGTAGATGTAATCATTTATCGAGAATCAACTACCTGAGGCATCATTTCATTTAATATCACTCTTCAAGTGCAGTGACATACTCGTGACATCACATTCTTAGCCATATCTGTGGCTCCGGCGTTCATGAGTATGACACCAATGTGTTTTAGTTTAACAATCTCAATTATGTACAACATCAATTTCACTTATCATGATATTCAAAAGTTCAGTTTTTTACATGTTTTTATTTTAGTGCCGGATTCGCCGAACGTGCGGTGAAACCGACGCCATGTCGTTAGTCAGACTTCAGCACTCCAGACAACAGCCAGGGCAGATGGTAAGCTCCATGTACCTGCCTCGGCAATTCAATATAGGCTGCATTTTTCTTCATATCCATAGCTAACATAATTCAAGAACCTTTTAGTACTTTTATTTAGATGAGGGGAGGTCTCCCTGCATCCTGATGTAACATACGAGGACTTCACACAAGGGATATGTTTCACGTAATTACAATCTAAGGCCTACGCCTTATTTCCCACCCGTAGCGACCAAAGGCAGGTTCAGAGTGCCGGGTCCGCTAAATTAAGATACGCATTAACAAGTGCAGTAACATCCTGTTGTGCGTTTATGGTAATAAAACATTCATGCCATAATTAGACGCGTTTTATTGCATTTAAATCTCCTGAGTTCATCGGGTAATGCGCCCTAATAGCAGCCTTCAAATTTACAAGTGTATTTCAGTGTTTTTTGCATTTACGGGGCCTGCCACCCTTAAGCAGGGTAAATTCAGTGGTAATATAGGCATGTGGAATGGTCAACAGCTTCGCCCACAGGCAATATTTTACCTTTACGTTATATAACGAACAAATTCACAAAGCTCTCTTTCACATTGACCGCGTATCCAGAGTTACCGTAGGCCTTCGGCTGTACGACCCCCATCAACAATCGTTCTCTATATCGAAAATGGCGCCAGGCACATCATCAGTTCCTGTTCCCCACCTGATTTCAGGCGGATCATGAACACACCACCAGCACCTCTGGAGGTGTAACACGTCACATCCTTCCTGTTTGTAGATCTGGGAAACCCGAGAGAGCACCACTCAGGCAGCTATCATCGCTGAAAATCAAAGGCCATTTTTCCTGCGACCCCACAACCGCCCCATTCTATAAAACATTAATAACGGGCGATAAAAACACTTGCTGCAATAACTAAATATTTCCCGACAAACTCCTAAATAAAAGAAACAGTTCACTATCTGGTGGATATAAAGATGCCTCACATATTCAAAATAATAAATGGATTACTTGCGAGAGAAAATAAAGGTGAAGTAGTTGATTACATGTTGAGAAGAACAAGGCAAGTTCAGCATCAAAGAAGTGTAGTGGTAAGACTCTCCAAAGAGCACTACATAGACGTAACAAACATTAACTTAGACTTTACACTCTTTTATTTATGGTATTATTTTGTATAGCTTAAATATTATCATTCTCTTTACCAGTTTTTCTTTCTCACTAAAAATTTTTCCAAAACAGTTTAGAATTTGTGGCAGTTATTACTTTATATAAAGTACTCCTATTTCTTTTACCTAAATTTAAGTCTCAAATTCATATTACAGTGAATTCTAGTGGCAAAACATAGGAACTACGGTATAAAGAATTTCAAAGGGAGTCACTATAAGGGTGTTTATTTTTAATTTTTATATGACTGAAGCATAAAAAATGAAGGTAAACGCAGTAATGTGTAGATTCCTTATTTTCAATATTTAAAGCCAATAGTTAATAGCAATAGTGGGCTCCTAAATAATACTAGACTGAGTAAGACGACACTTTGCTACAAAAATATACTTCACTCAAAAAAATCTCTATGATGTACAAAACTTATAAATAATACCTCTCTCAAAACTTCAAGGTAAAGTACAAAACTCTATTAATAATGGGGATGTGCCTAAAAAACCCCACACATCCTCCCCTACTCAAACCAGTCTATGGGAGGGGGGCGGGGCATAATTTCCCATAATCTCAAATTACTATTAATCTTGATAACAATTGGAAGACATGGGCAGCATTATTAGTAGTTCCAATGTCATTCAAAGAAAGGGTTAAAGGGGCAAATGAGTTACTGGTAGAACGACACAGAAAAGTGACCTCAATAACAATCTTAGTAACAAAAAGTCAGAGAGAGAGATTTTTTTTTTTTTTTTTCCCTCCAAAACTCACAAAAGATTTATCACAGTGTTCTGCATATGGCTTATTAAAAAACAAATCATATTCACAATTGGCAACATGGGCATAAAAAAATGGAAATACAGATGGACACAAATCAATTCTGTGTGTTTTACAGTTTACAAAAGCTTGAAAACTAACAGAAGCAAGCCATGTTCTGTCGGGACTAACAACTAAATTATCACTTAGATGCAGCATTAAATACCTGTTCAGTTTTGAAAACAAAAACGGTACCAGAAAAATTCTGCAATTTTCAAACAAACTGTCCTTACAGCTTGAACAGTTCCGAGTCCATAATACTGTTATGATTTCTGTCTCTAGAAATTAAGTTGCCTAAAACCAAGTTCATTAAGGTATGGAGGTCATAATTTAATAAATGAATTAATTATTTCCTCAATTTATTTACGTTAACAACAAATAAAATTCTCTCGACTCAACATCTCATAATAAATTTATATCAGTCACTATTTACAATCAATGAATTCAACTAACAAAATTTAAAATTACCTCAAATAAATCTATGAAATTAAAGTATTGAAGATCAGTTTCAATAGACAGTGTATCAACCGAATCAATTATTTTATAAATTGTGTGTCCATATCTGACAGTTTCATAATTTACAATAAAATCCGTATTACATGTCCACTTAGTCCGTACATCAGTTTAGTCCATGTCCCCCCAGTCCGCAATGTTCTAAGAGTCCTCCAAATGACCTCACGCACAGTAGGTTTCACTCGCCAGGTTTCATGCCCTCTCATCTATTCACACCAAAAATACTCTTCTGCAGCTGTCGTCTCTTACTTAACTTCGCTCACGCACTGTCAGACGGCCTCTGCCAAAGATTGCTGGTCGCTGAGCGGCAGCAATATATATAGCGCCATGGGCGGTCAACCAAAATATTCTGTAACTCGCATGCTGTGCCGAGCATCGTAATTCCCAGAACATTTGTGCGCCTCCCACAGGTGTTTATTCAGCAAGGAGTGGCGGAGGGCTGTGGCGCCAGCCAGTCTCGTCATAATATTCTTGTGTCTTCGCAACATCCACCAATACCTTTAGTAGGAGAAAGGAGGTGGCTGTGACACCAATCAGGAGCCAAGCAGCGCGACAGATTGACCGCTGCTGTCAGCCATCCACGGGCTTCCTAGAAGAAGGGGGCTAACAAAGCAGCGTATGTGTCGGCCTGGGGGAGAGGAGGGATGAAGTGGGTCACCCCGAGCCACGTATAACAGGAGCCAATGGCCAGTTCAAGCTGCAGCCTGGAACACTGCCCCCCTCCTTGAGTCTGTTAATTCCGAACAAACTCCCCATCATCAGGACCTTCGTACAGTGCCAGTCAGTCAATCTATCTGAACAACTTTAGGCTTCGCCTGAGAGCCCTATGAACAAATTTGGTAGATCACATAATTTATCTGCTTCAGGATCCTGTACGGGCCTTACCAAGATTTCTGTATATTCTGGCAATATCCTTTCGTCCTTTGAGGGTTGTACAACCATGCCAGCTGTCCTTCCTGAAAAGTCTTCGCAGGTATTCTTTGGTCATATCATATTTTCATTCTGTCAATCTTAATTTTAAGGTACCTCCGGGCAAACTCATTAATGTTGGCTAACTTTTGACGTAGTTTAATGGCATATTCTGGGGTGGCTGCTGCTTATTTCACTGGACGTCCGAACAGCAGGTCACTAGATATGCGGAGCTCTCTCCCAAACAGCTTCCTTGAAGGTGTTACCCATGTGAACTCATGGACCGCAGAGCGATATGACAGGAGAAATAATGGTACCTTGGAATCGCAATCTTTCTGATTGTCTTCTATGAAGATTGCCAGATACTGTTCCAGGGTACGATTTAGCCTCTTGGCAATCCCATCCGAGTGATGGTGTAATGCTGTGGTACGGGTTTTCTTCATTCCTAAAATCTTCATTACCTCTTGGAAAAAAAGTTGCTTCAAAATTTCTTCCTTAATCAGAATGCAGCTTAAGTGGCACTCCAAACCTCGAGAAAACATGTTCTACAAAAGCATCAGCTACTATGCCATCGTGTTGGTTTGGCACCAGTATGACCTCGGGCCACATTATGAAATAGTGTTGTGCTACCAGAAGGTACCTATTGCCGCTCTCAGTGATTGGTAGTGATCCGAGAATGTCAACAGCCATCCTCTTGAACAGGGCCCCAACATTGTACTTCTGAAGGGAACCTCGTCCCTTAACCCTAGGGCCCTTCCTCGCAGTACATGCATCACACAGGCAGCACCACTTCTCAACATCCTGCTGACAATGCAGCCAATAGAATCTCATTCGTACTCTGTAAAGTGTCTTATTTACACCGAAGTGATCACTTTCTGCTGTGTTGTGCAATTCTCTTAGCACTTCTGGTATTGGGCACTTTGGTAGGACCAATTATAAATTATCTGTCTCCCATAGTTATTTTTCCAGTTCCTGTAAATCACGCCATTCCTTATAACAAGGTAATTCCACTGTGCCCAGTATGCCTTGACTGTCATACCTAGGCGGGATATCTCCTCCCATCTTGGTTGATGCCCAGTTTCCTTCCACTCCAATAATCGTATGTCCTTTTTGTCCCATGTAGGTGACCAATCACCAGAATCAGGGCCTTGAATTCTTGTCTTTCTTGCTTTCCATGATACAACAACCTTTTCCTCCTTATGTTCACAATGACGACAGTATAGTTCGCATGGTCTTCTGAAGAGTGCATCTGTATTACTGTGAAGGTGACCAAACCTGTGTTGTATTTCAAAGTCATATTTTTGCAGGTGCTGTATCCACAGAACTATTTGACCTTCGGGATACTTGAAATTTAGCAGCCAGCGTAGCGAAGCATGTTCAGTTCTTAGGATGAAGTGTCTGCCATAAAGATATAGAAGAAAATGTGCAATTGCTTTCACCACAGCCAGAAGCTTCCTGCTTGTCACACAGTAGTTCCTGTCGGGTTTGTGTAGCACCTTACTGAAGTGTTCCAATACTTTATCTTTTCCATCCTGAATCTAAGATAACACAGCTCCGATTCTAGCATCACTAGCACAAGTATCCAAAATAAATTTACCCTCTCTCTACTCAGGCAGCCCAGTACTGTGGGAGATATAAGAATTTCCTCAAGTCTAATAAAAGCGATTTCACTCTCTGCCATCCAATAAAATTTTGTTTTTTCGTCATTTAATTCAAGCAGAGGTTTGACGATAGTGGCGAACCCAGGCACAAATTGACGGCAGTAAGCACATAAGCCCAGCATACTTCGCATTTCAGCTTTATCCTTTGGTAGAGGCCAATCTCTTATTGCTCTGGTTTTCTCAGGGTCTATTTCAATCCCATGGGCCGATACAACTTGGCCCAAGAAATTAATTTTCTTTTGGAAAAGGGTTCATTTCTTGGGAACTAATTTCAGGTTGGCTGTAGTCACTTTCTGAAACACAGAATCTAAGCATGCCAGGTGTTCTTGAAATGTTCTTCCTGTGACCACAATGTCATCTAGGTACACCTGAAAAATGTCTAAGGGCAGAGCTTTCTCCATTAGTCGTTCGAAGGTGGCAGGGGCATTGCATATCCCAAAGGGCATAACCTTGAATTGTCAGGTTCCTTTCCCTTGGACACAAAAAACATTCTTTTCCTTGTCTTCCTGGACCACCTCGCACTGCCAATACCCATTCTTCATGTTTAGAGTAGAAAACCACTGTGAACATGTTAGACTATTCAGTGTGTTGTCTATCCTAGGGAGTGGGCAAGAATATTTCTTGGTCACATTTATTAAGTTGGTGGTAATCAACACAAAATCGAATAGATCCATCTTTCTTTTTAACAAGCACAATGAGAGAAGACCATGAACTGGCTGATGGCTCTATCATATCTTTATCTCTCATCTCTTTTAGAATACTGTCAACTACCTCATACGAACCTAGCAGTAGTCGCCTTGGTGGCTGCTTTATGGGTCTGGCAATCCCTGTGTCGATGTGGTGGAATGCAACATTAGTTCTGACAATGTCATTGGGCTAACAGGAAAAAGCACCTCTATTTTTCTGTAGCAATTTTAAAACTGCTGTCTCCTGTCACCAGTTGAGGTTTTCTCATGTTCTTGTCAGCAGTTCCCTCAGAGCATCTGGAAGGGGACATTCAGTATATTGTGGCTGTGAAGCATCTGGAATATTTGGAAGTATCTTTGAGACATGCTTGCTAACCCCTATAGTTGCCCCCTCCTCAAGATGGACAGCACAGTCATATAAAATCACCCTAACAGGCAAACTGTCCGATTTTCAAGAAGTAAAGGTCCTTGCTACAGTGACACAATCTGGTAAAATGCAACATTCCTGGGCTGGTTCGATTATGTCCAGCCGCCTGACAAATTTTCCCTGGCATCTGCCTGGAGTAACAACTTCTCTAGAAGCAGGGAACACAGTAGACTGATTACACACTACTGGGCAGCTGCTGAGGACAGTTGGCACTTAGTTGCCCCAGCTGTCCACACGACCAACATACCAGACGTGTTTAGTTGGGGCACGGCGAGTCTCCGTAGTGTGCACCCTGGCAGCGATGTCCCTCATGGTCATCTGCAAGTCCTTCAGCATCCACTTTATGCTGTCGTACACCTCATTCATTTAGCCTCACTTCCCGCACTGGACATTAGGGCACTGATGCATGCCATGCAGACTCCACCTCCAGTGCTCGGGCCAAGGCATCCTTCATGGGGTCAGGCACAGCTAACCATACAGCTTGCTCACTTCTGTATAATCGATAGAATCGCTGAAGAAGACCGACTGCGATGACATCTCGAGCCTCTTCCAAGCATCCCTCCAGAGACAGGTGTGACAGCATCGCAATGTCCTGCCACAGCTACTGCAGTGGTTACCCTGGTCACTGGATGTGGTTTTGCAGTCTGACATAGTGGGCGTGTCACAGGTATCAGTCACCAAATCGCAACTCCAAAGCTGGCACTAATGTGGAGTATTCTAGTTGATGTGTTTCTGGCAGTGACTGCAGAATGCTCAATACAGGACACCTCAGTACAGCCATCAGGTAGTACGCCCGCTGCTCTTCCATCCAGCCATTCAAGGCGGCAACAATCTTGAACTGGTGCCGGTATTCAAACCAAGGTGTCCGTCCATCATAGGGGTGGACTTTATTGTGACGCCGCCTTTACCCACCCCAGGCTGAGGCGAACCCACATTGCAAAACTGCTGGGTTTTTCCTGAGATGGCTGTATTGTCGGTGACCACAACCTTCACCTCGCTGTCCACATTCGCTGGCTCGGTGGGGGTCGATCTCAGCTCCTCCTCAAACATGGCATATATTCTTCCTTGCTGCTGCAGGAATTCCCACCATTCCTTCTTGAAGGCACCCACCTCATAGTCCACTTTACACTCGACACAGTCCAACCTTTCTTTAAGACTGTCCATTCTCTCGCTCGCAATGTCAATTTTCTTGTCCACACAGTCTATTTTATTGTTCACCATCTTGCTTACACCTTCTATATTTCTGTCCACATTCTCATTCACACTATCTTTTTTCTCATCCAGTTTGTCGACTACTTCACTAACACTGTCTATTTTTCTATCCAATTTTTCATTTACACTGTCTATTTTCTTGTATACTACAATGCTAACACTGTCTATTTTCTTATCTACAAGTTCACTAACACTAATTATTTGGCTATTTACAGATTCACTAACACTATCTATTTTACTATTTTCATCTTCATTTATGCTGTTAACAGATTCAGTAAAACTACTAATTTGACTATTACATATTTTTTCATTGACATTATCTAGGACATTGTTTATTCTACTATTTACATTACTTATTTGACTACTCAGTCCTTCGATCAAGGCACAACATGCTTCCATGTCTGCGGAAAATTTCCTAGCTATCATTCAAATTTCAAAACAATTCCTCAGCCTATTGCTTAAATATTGTGATATTTACAAATACTAATTACAATTATTTAATTATTTTATTTTTATAAAATGCCCCTATCGAACTTCTGACGCTAGTGTTATGATTTCTGTCTCGAGAAATTAAGTAGGTTTAAAACCAAGTTTGTTAAGGGATGGGTTTAATAAAATAACTATTTATAATTTCCTAATTTTATTTATATTAACTACAAACAAAATTCGCTCGACTTAACATCTCATAATAAATTGATATCGCACACTGTTTATAATCAATGAATTTAATTAATACAATTTATAATTTCCTCAAATAAATCAATAAAATTAAAGAATTAAGGATCAGTTGTAACAGACAGTTTATAAACCTATTCAATCATTTTATAAATTATGTGTCAACATTTGACAGTGGCATGACAGCTTGACCGCCACTAACTGTCATTCATCCACGGGCTTCCCAAAAGAAGGAGGCTTGCAAAGCAGCAAGCGTGTTGGCTCCGAGGGAGAGGAGGAATGAGATGGGTCACCCCAGGACACCTATAACAGGAGCCGATGGCCAGTTCAAGCTGCAGCCCATAAGTATATTATAAACTACCTGCCATCAGCCACGTGCAGAGTGGGAGTGCCCAACCTCTGTCCCCTTCTGTCCAGCAATCCCTCGGCTGATCAAGTACGATGCCCAGCTGTTCGTTCCCCGTAATAGCACAGCATACCCTTAATCCAAGTTCACTTAAACAAACCAAAAATAACAGGTTAACACAATCCACATTCACCATTTCAATGTATTTCATCTTTTGGGGCACACCTTACACAATTACCACCTGCCCAACAACCTCAAAAACAACAAAAAATAGCACCACCTTCGGTATCTGAACCGAAGTGTAACCTAGGTCTTCCCACAATTACTGCCACTTTCCAGGCTGGTGTGTGATCCTGTAACTTCTACCAAATTCCACATTTCATTCATCCTCATCTCTTCCACAGTTTCCTCACTCAAAGTTCCCTGTCTTATCCTCTGTCGGAAAATACCCTAGTCATTACACCCTCAAGTGACTGGTTGAAAACTTCTCCTCTGGGAGCAACACTCCAGGCCTACCACGCCTGACACAAAAAAATACCCCAAAGATCCCCAAATACACTAGAAAAAAAAAACAACCAAGTCAACCCAAAAATTGCAATCTGAGCACAATTAATTCACTTAAAAATGTAACACCATTAGCTGTCAAACCACATCAACCCTGCGTCACCATACTACTAACTTACAGCTATGGATGGGTTGATGAAGGGTTGGATATGATTTTGCGAGTGGCGAATGTGAGGTCTAGGATGTGGTTTACCCGGATAAGCATCAGATGCCGTCGAGGCGACATCAAGATGATAGTTGACTCTGCTGATCTTGGGGTCGTGGGCCGTCCACCCAGACTAAATCTCCTTGCCGATGCTGCTGCTGTCCTCTGCCTCGTTGACTGTTACTCTAGATTGGATGATATTGTAGCTGTTTGCTAAATGGTAGCCGGTGGATAGACTAAATACCTTAATGCTTCTTGTGGTGGGAAAACTGCCTAGACACGAACACTTGTATACATGGATTGTTAGGGGCAACAACACGCCCACAAGACATGGAACAATGCTTAAACTGACTCTTGCAATACTTAATGCTGTAAGACCTGGTGTGAGCAGGCATATAGCAATTGAAATAAACTATGTACAATTCAGTTCACAGTCGTATCTATTCGATGAAATTAAATCTCCCCCTAGGAGATCACTTACACAATGGAGGGTGGCAAAGACCGGCCACTGCGGTTACACTGATAAAAGTCTCACGACACAATAAGCTATGGTAGAAATAAACTTCCCTGAGGTGATGTAATTCCCATGGGAAGGGAGGGTGTATACTGGGTGGCTACATGCAAAATAGGTTCTGGAATAAATTAAAGTCTATTACAATTAAGTGTCCATACCAAAATGTTGAATACCACCTGGCGCATGCGGGAAAAGCCAGAGCTCACGACACACGCATCTCTCTCGTCCGATGCTACTCGCTGACTAGCATTCCCGCCTGACATGCAGACGGGTCTTGGCTGACCCACGCGCCACAGCGCTGTTACAACCTGCAGCATTCTACCTTTCATCGTGCTATTACATCAAACTCATATTACAATTTACATAAATAACCCTGCAACATAACACTGGTTAATGAGATGGACATAACACTGGAAACGTGATGAGACAAATGATAATGCCTTAACAAAGCACATAAGAAACAAGAAAACACAACAAGCAATAAATTGTTTAATAAAAAACATATCAAAGTCTCTGGCATAGATCCTTGGCTCACGAGTACTATTATTGCCAGGTCTATTTCCATATTCTTCTGTCTTGCAGAGACTCTAACATTACCATGGCAACCACCAACTGCTCTGTACCGGCATGCCCTTGCTTTGCTCTGCTCTGCGCTGATCCTGATTGCTCACAGACGACCTGGCGCACACTCTGCTCGTCGGTAGAGCGCACAGCCCTGCTGTAGTGGCATTGCAGGATTTGGCCGAACAAACGGTATTAGGGGCGATGGCATGTGGCACACATCATAAATTAACCGCTAAGTTATAAATAACACACCACCATTGTGCATTGCACTCAACAGTGTCAGACCCCCTATACCTGTAGGTACCGCCTAAAAGAAACAATAGGGTACCCAGCGCCCCAAACCTAATGTAACGGGGAGGGTGGGGAGGTGTGATCTCCAGTAGTAACCCAACAAAATTAAACTACCTGGAGAATACACCAAATGTAACAGGGAGGGATAGGAGGTGTAAAATTTAGTATTATGAAAATATAATATGAGACAACACCAAGATCTAACCTTCGAAGCCTCCACCACATGCTATAGGAAAAATTCAGCAGGGCCAGCACGATGCCCAAGTTCCTAATCAATAACCAAAAAAAAACTAAAGAAGAGAAGGGAAAAAATGGGGGGGGGGGGGGCTGTGGGATGGTTCTACTCGCTCAATCAGCGAAAGTATCCGGCGACCACTTCATGGGTCTGACTGAGACATAGAAGCAGTGCACATAAGTACTTCACATAAAATTTAAAATCAAACTATCCTTTTTCGAAGCACCTAGTGCCTTGAAGACTAAACTTAAGGAGGGCCCTTAAGGAGGGCCGAAAAACACAATGGTAAGAGGGTAGTGTTGTACTCTTTCAAAAGAAACATAACAGTTAAGAAAAATAAAGTCAGTTTATTCCAAAAAAATAGATTAATGTCTAAACAACATGTATAAATAAAATATTAAATTAAGTTAGTATTAAAATAAAAAGGGGTTTTCAAGAGCAAAACGGAACATGCAAGGTATACTTTTGATTAATTAAATATAAGTTACAACCATATCAAGGCAATAAATATAAAAAGGTGAATCTTATCACCCAAGTAGAAACAATCAAGAACAAAAACAATGAATTACACGGGATTAACCAGTGTTTGAGTTAAGAAGAAAAAAAAGAATTTGCTGTAGGGCTAACAGTATGCCCTTCTCACTATTATTCCTGGTTTTAATTCACCCAGGTGTGAGTACATACAAAACAATAAAAACAACAGGCTTTTAAATATCAACCAATTGATTGGTGTAGACTGACCACTTTAATGAAGGTATACAGTAACAATTAATATTATTTTACTCCTATGTGAAATTCCCTTAGCAAAACAAATAATTATTTTGGATCAGTGCATCGGAGTATTTATAAAAATATTAGCTTATATTAGCTATAGCAATAGCTCTGAACCATTAGCCCCCTATGGCTTAAATGAAAATCATAGTATAAAACCAAAAATTACTTTGTTTATGTGCACTTACAGGATTTATTCAACGGATAGATAGATTGGCAAGGAAAATTAATTGAACTTTAAAGAACTAGAAAAAGATTTCATTTAGAAACCAAAATAAGGGTCAAACGACTTTAAAATGCAAAAATAGTAGATGCCTGAATTTTAACTTAGGGAGGGACCTGTCAAGAATTATTTGGAAACATAGCCTAGACATCAGCTTATATAAAAGCAGTAGTATCAACCCAACTCCACTACATACAACATAAAAAAACATCAAACGGTGCTGTTAAACTTTAAACTTCCTTAACTTTCATTTAAGAATTCTGAGAATACACAACAACTGCAATGACTAAGGTTCCATCTTGTGATAATTATAATTATTTATAGAATAAACATATTCTCCGCAGCTCCTCAGCATGATCTGATGAGCAAGTCATATTTACCTAAAATATGTACACCATGCTCTCGCGACACCTCCTACACCAAAGCACCTCGCATACTGCGCTCTACATCTCGGCCGACTGTCAACTACAACCATTTACTAAAAGACCAACTATTTAAAGGCATGGCCAGGTCCATTCTTCCTGCGAAGCAGGGAAAACGTCCCAACCACGCACAAAAACAAAGATTTTCAAAGAATTCTTATCATTATTTTGACGTTGCAGCCCCCTCCTGGGTCTGCACACCTGCGCAGATACCTCTATACCTCGAAGCCAAACTTCACTTTCCCCTTACATATCTTGCTGCCCAGCGGCAAAGTGGACTGATCATCAAAACATTTCCGCTTTACCAAGGAAAGAGTCGCCACATCTCGCAATGTGCCCGGTGCTTCGAATGAGCAGAAGATAACAATTCTTCTTAAAACAACTAAAACAGCCTAATTCCCTAACCTAACCTCCAAGGAAGGGAACTCCAAATGAATATAGTAAAGAAAAATTATTTAAGAGTAGGCCTATCGCATCTTAACAAATATCAAAGGGATGGTAAAATTCCTACTGGCATAAAATCTAGGGTGTCTGCACAAAGAAAAGGTGGCTACAAAAATACCACTCATGACATCATGCTTAACAAAAAAGTTCAATTTAACTGAAAATCACCAAAAAAAATTTAAACCCAAAAATACACGTCAAACAATACGGTTAGCTACATTTTCTGAAATGTCTTCTTGTGTGTCAGCAATAGAGTTTAATATTTCTCCAAATTTGATAGGTCTTCATCATCCATGGTCCCAAAATTGTTTTAAAAAAATTTCCCTCCAAAATTAAAGATACCTATTTCACCTCATTTACTTGATGGGAGCAAGGAGGTGAATGTAGAGACTTATATTCTAAATGACCATGCCAATTCCTTCAACTGAACACAAGAAACTGATATATTACACAACTGTATACAATAGTGTACATGACTTAAACTAGTACCATGGCATTTTATTAGGCATATCTTTAAACAATTGTCCTGCCTGGAGACTCCAACCAGTGGGTGATCAGTCCACTCATTGAAACTGAGCCTGAACCAAAAAGGAAGGCTAAGCCTCAATAATCATATTGAAATAACTTGGATGCACTAGAAGATTTTTTTGTCTTTGGAAAAGTTCTTTCTTTGGAAAGGACTGTCACTAATCACCAACAACACGACACAGGTAGAGCCAGCAGGTACTCTAACTCTGCGTGACAATCTACCTTTAGGGTGGGGTGTTAAATTTCTTTAAATGTGCACGTGTCACATAAATATCAGTGTGTACATTGACAAATCGAACTGTCGCAGAGGAAGAAAAATGTTGTATCTTGACTAACGAAATGACAATTTGGCCATTTTTTTAATCCACTGCCTTACTGGTGGGATGCATTTTCAACAAAACAAGGTCTCCAACATTGAATGGGTTACTTTTCCTGTTCTTGTTATACTTGACATGGGCCTTCTCATGAGCCTGTTTAAGATGCTTGAGAGCAGCATCCCAAACTTCATGAATGTTTCAAGTATCATCGGGAAGAATGTCACTCAATAGCAATAAATTTGAGAGTGGATTATTTGGCAAGTACGTTGACATCAAATTGAAAGGAGTTGACTTGTGAGATTCATGCCGAGCATAGTTGAAAGACATTTGCAACCAAGGTAAATGTCTGTCCCATGAAGTATGATCCTTCACATGGAATGCTATTAAAGATGATCAGAGAACAGAGGTTTGGATTGAAATGCTCTTCATGGGAAAAAAAAAGGGGGGGGGGGGGGGTTATGGCGATAAGATGATACGCTTAATATCATACGATAAAAACGTGTCTCTAATCAGCTTGGATGTGAACTGGGAACCATTATCCGATACAACAGATGAAGGAATACCAAAAGTTTGGAAAACATTTACCTAAAGTGCTTGTATCGTTGATATAACATCTGCATTTCTGAGAGTTACTTACCAAACACATTTTCAAAAACCATCAACACAAACAAATAACATGTTATGACCTGCCGTACTTCCAGGTTAAGTACCCACTAAGTCAATAAAAAGCTTTTGCATAGGTCTTTCTGAAACTTTGGATGCCAATAGGCTTAAATCTGTATTCTGAGCAGTCTTGCTCAAGGTGTATTGATAACACACCTTAACCTTTTCTGCAATTTCTGAGTTCATCCTTTTCCAAATAAAATGCTTCCTGATTGCTTCTATGGTCTTACATGTTCCAAGGTGTGCACCTACTGGTGAAGAATGGTAGTACTCAAAATCCATGTGTTTTAACACTGAAGGCAGAACAATGTGTTTCTCATTTCCCTTCATGCTACAGAAGAGTTCACCTTTACACAACACACAAAGTTTTTGTTCTATTCCAAACTTGAGGTTTTCAGTGATTGCTTTTAATTCTTGATCCTGTTCCAGATGAGATTGGATACTTTCTAAATCTAAAGGAAATCCAGTCAACAAATTGCAACTTAAACTGTTATCGTTAGACTCAGGACATTCAGAATTTTCAAACATAGGAGACAATGCATCTTCTACAACATTTTGTGTGCTTCTCATATGTTGAACTTCAAATTTCAGAGAAGAAATCCTCTTCACACGATGACCAATTTTCCCTAACTGTCGGGGATGGGACAAAAGCCAGGACAACACTTGATTGTCAGTTTCAAGCAAAAATTCAGTGTGTTCAGATGCTGTCTAAATTTCTAGATACCAAACACAATGGCAAGACATTCTAATTCATAAATAGTTGTGGCTCGTTTTTCTTGTTGTGAGAGGACACGGGATGCAAATGTTATAGGCAATTTAACACCATTTACTTCCTGCAAAAGTACGGCAACTATAGCAATTGTTGACACATCTTTCTGAAGAATAATCTGCTTAGCATAATGTGGCCTTCTTAAGTCTGGTAGGTTAATTATTTAATGTTTGAGTGTCTCAGACGCATGTTGTTATTCTGGGCCTTATTCATATTTTGCATTTTTCTTTCGAACTCTATTCAAAGGGGCTGCTTTATCTGCATGATTAGGGATGGACTTGCAAAAAAACTGTGTCATTTCTATAAATGTGGCTATACTTTTGGCGTAATGTAGCTCTCAAAAATTTCTTATGTATTTAGTCGTTTCAGGGTGTACAGCTTTTCCTTTAAAAGATGTAATGTGACCAGAGATTTCCTTAACTGCAGAGTTCACTTTGGAGGGGTGGATAGTTAAACTGGCTTTTTCCAAGTGCCATAAAATTTCTTTCAAATGTTATACATGTCCCTCAAAAATTTTCTGATTATGCAACTTTATCATCTAAATAGTTGTACACAAACTTTAACTTGACGTCATGGATAATTTTGTAGAGGAGTCTGGTCAGAACTTGTGCTCCAGTTGCCAAGCCAACAGGCACTCTGGAAGATTTCTTTGGAAGGGGAATTTGATGATATGCAACATTTAGTTCAAAAGTGATGAAAATTTTAGTTTTACCAAAAAAATTGAAAGCTGAATGCACTGACTCAATTTTTTTTATTCTTGTTTTGGTAGTCCAAGACTAATCACTGTTTTCCATTGGGTTTAGGGACCTAAAATGTTGGACTGGCATACATGGGTGTGGATTCCTCGATAACACCTTTATCTAGCAATTACAGAATTTGTGTTCTCAACAACTCCATCTTAGATGGACTTAAATGGTATGGCTAACTTTTTACATGTTCTTTGTGCAAAAGTTTACTTTCATACTCCAACAACTTAGTTAAGTCTAATTCAGTTGTCGGGACCTTCGGAAACATGTCACACAACCTTGTAATTTCGCTCTATTAACTATGGGATAAACATCCTATAGGTTAATGTTTCAGTATTGCATTCTGTACTTACTTTTGTAGCAGATATAGGTACTTTAGGTCGATGACCCACTAAATATATAATATTTTAGTGCATATTACAAAAAATATGATTATATTGCATATCTAGAATCAATCTGTTTTTCTCATAAAATATGCACCTAGATTGCAATCTTTACTTGACTGTTCTGAAACAAAACACCTTATTAACCAGGTAAAGTGTGCAATTTTTATTTTTAGCGGAGCACAACAAGAAATAGATAAGGGTTCATTTGATGCAATGTAACACTGTATTTTATTTAGTTCCCGGGACTTTACTAACTTGAACTCGTGCAAAGTCTCAAAAAGTTTGCCCAATATGATCGTGCATGCATATCCTGAGTCGACTAGGGTATCAAAATTTACTGAACCAAACGCAAATTCTACGTTTCGTGTACAAGGACGTATGAATCCTACAACATTTGGAAAATGTACATGACACACACTTGTCCCTTCAAAAATCTTTGCATTATCCAATGGTGCAGATAACCTCTGAAACTTACAACTAATGGCCGTAGCTTGGAACACATGAGCATTGTACTGTCCATTATTAAACTTGTACTTAGTGCAAGGATTACCACTCACTTGTCTTCCTCGCGAGACACTTTTTTTTATCGACAATTCTAGGCAATATGATCAACTTTATGATCATAACAGGTAGGTTTATTATGAAATAGCTCACTCGGCCTGTTACTTCAAAAATTGTTAACATTTTGACTTGTATTTGAACCTTTTTGAAATGAGTATTTTTGACTTTGACTGTGTTCACCATGTTTGTGTTCCACTTATCCTGTGGCCTCTTATGATATACATGGGTAAGATAGACTGGACCTGACCTCTCGTGTTTATGATCTACATAGCCAATCCAATTTTCTGTGAGTGTATACACATCTTATCTAGTCCTGCAAAAAAGTCTGAGAACAACATATGCTTCTTTAATACTGTTTACATACTCAAGTGGTTTGTCGTGACCATGCAGTCTGTTAAAATGTTTCAACCTAAGCTCCGTGGGCAGCCTAGCTGGCAGAAAAAATTGTAGGGTCTCACTGTGGTATGCTTTAAAAGTCATTGACCGAGTTATGGTTTCTGAGTTTTTTCACTTAGGGGTCATTGAGTAAAATTAATTAATAAGCACCTAAAGTTGGGGTCAGGTACAGTGCTGCTCTGAAGGAGCCTAACAATTAATTTCAGTAATTCTTGTAATTTAGAAATATTTAAACCCTCTACTAAGAGGGAATTCGTTTGGCATACATTCTAAAGGATGGTGAATCTTTGCAAACACAGGGTAAGTTGTTTGATAGGAGCTAGGACTTACTGAGGTTGTAATGTTTATTTTGGGCAGAAAGGCAGCGGTACCTTGAGGTGCAAATGTATATGTAGAAGGGAGAAGATTTGGATTGCCAATGGTAGAATAGGTATTTGATACTAAAGGTACATTAGTACAGGTGGTAACACTGGGTACCGAGGGACCAGCAACACCTAGAGTCAAATTTGGTCAGATAATTGAGAAACAATGGCTTCAGATTAAATGGAAACTACACATTTTCATTCAATTCTCATAATTTTATCGACAGGACTTTTACCTGTTCTATGACATTATGAAGGGGCTTAACTTTTTCCTCACCAAGTTCACCTTTAGCTAAGATTAAAAGATTACTGGCACACCTCCCAAGGTGTGCAAGTCTGTGTTTTGCCATGGGTACAGATGGACCAATCTGTTCATCCTCAATATTCTCAACCATTTCCATAAGACTAAAGAATTTTGAGATAAACAGTCATATTCAAGATCAAAATTTATTCCGGCTAATTTTTAACCGTCTGGTAAGGTGTTCACCTGAAGGGTGCTGCACAATAGCCTGCGCATATCAGTAACAGTACTTTCAATGGGTGAAATGCCACGAGTTTTCAACTCCTATATTAATTCCTTCTTTACAAGGAACTCATGTACAATAGTGCCAGACATCTTAACTAATTACTTATGGACTAACACAACACAAAACAAATTTGCTTTCACTGGTTTAATGCTCACATAAAAAAATATGTTTTATACAAATACCCACATCAATAATTTTGTCAATAAGACAGTCACCATTCCAACACCAATCCAGCATGCAGGTGGGAGAAGGGTCGTGCAAGTGCATGCACAAAAGGGCCATACATGGCAAAAAAAAAAGAAACCACCAGCTATGCTACCACATTGTAGCATGTTGTTAGGAAAAGTAGTTACCCTGCACATGGCACTTGTAACACCTTTTTCTGGTTACAGAAAATTTGGTCCAAAAAACTGCCTGCCTAAAAAATGATAAGACAACAGACACAAACTGCGCTCCCCAAAAAGGTCCCAGAGGGAAATAATCAAGTTTTCAGTTTTGTCATGTGAAGCACCTTCAGTAAGTAGAATAAAGTATCAAAAAGGCCGAGCCTCATAAGATTAATGTCACCTAGTTCATCACAAAGTTTAACAGTGGGAGGCACGCATCATGTGCATCTTACCTCAAAACTTGTTGTTTATTAACTAACTGGAGCTTTTCTTGGTTATCATCAGTACTTGTAACACACACTGCACCAAATATTTAATATGTGCAAACAACAGGTAATTAAAAGTAAGGTGAATATAAATAAAAAAACATTATAGCCATTCGGGGTTGGCAAGCATTGTTTAAAAAAATTCAACAATAATCAACACTGCCTTTATGATTATATAATATCATATGTAAACATTAGCCAAGAAATCAATAAATAAATAATAATTAATATTGTTTTCAAGACATTATTACTTTCTTTACATATTCCCTCTTCTTTATAAAGTTTTGTATTTTTTGAACCACATAAAAAAATTACTTCTTTACTATGTTCGCTTTATTAGGAGCCCCGATAATTTTGATCTCCTTTAAATTATTTATTTAAATTATTGCGAGTCCAATTTTTTTTCTTTACCAATTCACATACTTCTCGAACTCATAAAGAGTTACATTAGGCTAAGAAATTCATATTTTTATTTTGGCGCGAGTGTCTTTTCAATTCATAACTTCTTGTGGGCTGGCCGAAAAGTAAAGATTACTGCAAAGAACAAAAGTCATGCATCCTTCCTGTTTGTAGATCTAGGAAACCTCGGAGAACACTGCTCAGGCAGCTATCATCGTAGAACAATGGCCTTTTTTCCTGTGACCATGTGGCAACACCCTCCACTCATTAGTACTAGATGTTAAAAACACTTGCCGAAATAACTAAATATTTCCCGACAAACTCCTAAATAAAAGGAACACTTTACTCACTGGTGGATATAAGGATGCCTCGCATGTTCAACATAATAACTGGATTAGTTGCGAGAGGAAATAAAGGTAAAGTAGTTGATTACATGATGATGAGATCTCGAAGAAAGCAAGCTCAGCAGCAAAGAAGTGGAGTGAAAAGACTCTCAAAAAAGAACTCTACATTTAAGTAACGAACATTAATTTAGATTGTACAATCTCTGATTTTGGTGCTACTTCGTAAGCTTAAATATGATCATTCTCTTTACAAATTTTTCTTTTTCATAACAAATATTACCAAAACATTTTTGAATTTTTGCAGTTAATATTTTATATAAATTACTGATATTTCTTTTACCCAAATTTAGGTCTGAAATTCACATTACAGAGAACTCTTGTCAACAACATACGAACTATGATATAAACAATTACGTAGAGAGTCACTGAAAAGGTCTAATATGTATATTTGTATATTATAGTAAAATAAAAAAAGGTAAACACAGTAATATATATACCTTATTACCAATATTTGACGCCAATATATAGGCCTACTTCACTCAAAAAAATATCAGTGAAGTAAAAAACTTATAAATACCTCTCTCAAAACTTCAAGGTGACGTGCTGTGCCTCCAGAGACAATGTGTAATATTCGTGTCCCACCTGGGAGCAGGTGTAGGGCAGAAACTGAAGATGTTGCCAAGAGCCATGTTCGGTAAACTGAACGATGTTGATGGGGTCGTACGGCAGACGGCCTGCGGCGAACTCTGGATACGCGGTCAGCTTGAAAGGAGAATTTTATTTAATTATGAATTAAATTAAGTTGATTATATTCAAAACCCTTTCTAAGCGATGAAGTTGTCGGCCACTTCGCACGCCGATACTAGCATTGATTTGACAATGCCCCGTAAATGCAAAATACATAACACTGAAAATACTCTTAATAATGATTATGCTGAAGGGTGCAGTACCCAATGTACTCAGGAGAGTAAATGCAAGAAAACTCGCCTCGTGAATGTGTGACAGTTTTATTGCTGAAAGGGAATAAGAGAATGTCACTGCAATTAATGCTACTCTTTGAAAAGCAGACCCGGCACTCCAGACCTGCCAGTGGTTGCTACTGCAAAATAGGAGGGGGCCTTAAGTGACGATTATGTGAAACACACGCACCGACGCGTGAACTCATGGAATGTTTCCTCAGGATACAGAAATGCCTCCCGTAAACTATATAAAATTAGTTAAATGTTCGTGTATAAAGTCTTACAATTGCTGTGAAAATATTTGCAGCCTAAATTGAAGAGCCAAAGGGGGTACGCGGGAGTTTACCACCAGTCCTCCCTGTCATCTCAAGTGGTGAAGATTGCCTGATTTAAGATGACTGCAACCTCGCCGAGGTCGGTGAGAGTGCCGCCGAATGCAAAACTAGAAAAATCATAACTGCACAACTTAGATGATTAAAATAATGAATACTTAACATAATTATTGTTACTCATGAAAAACACATTGGTGACGTAACCATGGATGTCGGAGCCCCAGATATGGCTAAGAATGTGACGTCATGAGTATGTCACCGCACTTGACGGGTGATATTAAATGAAATGATGCTTTATTCGGCTGATCCTTGATGAATGAATGAATGCACATACTTATAATTAATACATAAATATTGGTGTGTGTTGTTACGGCAACAAATGGGAAAAAGCATATGCATTTCTCTTCCTGTCACAACACATGAATTTCACTGAAAAAGGGCTAGACTATGCCCTGTCCTCTGTGAGATTTGGTTTAACTCTCTATGCAAAAGTTGGCTGTTTCCCTATTTAACTATGGTGCAATAGTTGCAAATATGGATGGTAATGACTCTAATTACTAAATGTGGAGCTGCTAGCCACTTTACACTTATGCTTGTAATATTCATCCCTTTCTTTTGATACCTTTTGGAGCCACATTGCTCTCTGGATTCGGCTGCATGGCCCATCGACATCGCGCACATTGAAAAGCCTTGTGATAAAGCGGCACTGCTTATCCCAGTGTTCCCTCCAATTGCTGTTGTATCAAACTGTCGTGATTTTACGGGAAACACTCATTTGGGACACACATCAATTTATCACGAGTGTTTACACTCGTAATAAATTAAAAATATGATGGCCCATGTCCGACAGGTTGCAGAGTGGCTAGAAAAGTGTAAATACTCAGTTCTTGTTAACCTACACTGATCGGGACCGTGACCTAATGACGACCAGTCGGGAGTTGCGGTGTGTGGTTGATGCATCTGCGGTGGCAAAAACGGGTACAAGGGATTCGTGGCCACTTGGAACATGTCAAATGCCCCCCTCTCTGGTGACAGTGTAGTCCTCGAAGACCCCAAGGAACTTTCACACCTCTAGGTGCAACAGGTTGCCGGCATTCACAGCTGTTTGCGGGGCCTCAGATTTTAGGGCCCGCGATGATGCTGTGCTACGCTGCTGATGTTCCAGGGTGGTGGCCCTGCTGATGCCGGAGAAGTGCCGCTGCACCTACTCGCCAAAGGGGTTTGGTCCCATCGCAAGTAGTGCATGCCGGCCGATGCAGATGTTGCTGACATTTGAAAATTGTGGGGGGAGGGGTCGAGGCCCTCTCTTCCATTGACTCATCATCGCTGCTTCTGATGCTGCCGCTGCTGTTTGGACCTCTTGCTCTGGTGAGGGGAAAGCTATGATGTCCAATGGTGGACTTGATGCTGCTCCTGCTGTACCTTCCCCTTCGCCCCTGATGCAGTCTTCCGATGCGAGGTCACCTGGTATTATCGTCTTCCTCAGCTTCATAGTGTAGTCCTGAGGGGCTGCTTCCCTGTGGGCTGATCGGGCACGCAGTTGCCCCCACTGACTCGCTTTGTGCAATATCTTCCGAAGTCAGTATGTCTAAACTATGTGTCGTGACACTCCGGACTGGCTCATTCCATTTTGCAGCACCTGCGATGTTAATGTCTTCTTCTGATGAACATGGTGTGACCTCTTCATCTCGCTCATCTTCTTCCCCTGCCATCCCTATGGACATATGACTGCTGGGTGTTGCAATGGGAAAAAGGTGCTAAGGAGCACTCCCATTTGTACTTGAGTTTGCTTCTGCTTCGGCTTCTGTTTGCTCTTGGCCATTGGGCCCTTCTTCCTGCTCAGGAGTTTCGACGCTGGGTACTTGCACAGCCAGGCGAAGGTCATCGCAGTTTACGGTCACCTTTCGTCTGCTGTTGACCTTTATGAAGTACGTGGTGTTCCCCTGCTCTTTGACAACAATGTGTTGCCCTCTCCACTTAGGGGCAAACACTGTGCAAAAGTTGTGCTTTATGCTGCTCAGGCAGTGCTTGCGGACCAGTTGTCCAGGTCTGAGCTTCTTTGGTGGGCGGGTTGTTGGTGGTACCCATTGTCCGATGTACCTCTCATGCTGTATACGTGCATTTTGCAAATCCTGCTCTCGGCACTGTCTGCTACCTGCTGCACTTTCCGTTGCTTCGCTGTTTGTCTGTCTGAGTCTAAATTCTCCGGGGAGGGGCAGCTCCCTCCCCTGGAGTATGGCGGCTGGTGACTGACCTGTTGCTAGGTTCACCCTCTGCCTGATAGTGAACAAGGCTGTGGGCAGATGTTCACCCCAACTTGCGTGGTTGTTTCCTACCCGCTGATGATGCAACTGAGTCTTGTCTTGGTTTCGCCTCTCTGTTGGATTGGCCCACATGTGGTACATGAACGTTGTATGGTGCTGGACTACCCACATGGTACACAATTCTCTCCAATACTTCCCTGTGAATTGTGAACCATTGCCTGTCAAGAGGGTGTGTGGGAAGCCCCACTGGGGGTAGAATTTGGTCTCCAGCACACTGACTATGCTGTGGGCCAGTGCACTGGAAACTGGGCATGCCTCCATATATCATGAAAATGAATCGCTTACCACAAGTAGGAACCTCTTGCCATTAGGGATGTGCGGATATGGCCCCATCAGGTCAGGCGAGATGGACTCGAATGGCTCCTGCAGCTACTGTGGGTGTTGTTGGGTGACGCTATCTGCTTTCCTACTCTTGCAGAGGTTACACTTTATACACCACCTCACATATTACCAGACGTCTCTGGTGATGCTGGGCCAGAGGAAATTATTCTGTACATTCTTTGTGGTTTATGATGCACCAGGATGGCCTGCAAATCATGCATGATGTGCATGATGTAGCACTTGTGCTTGTACAGTTTTGGACATTTCCAGCTACCAGGTTCCCTCAGGTCGAAGTGGTCGTGTCTTAATGCGCATACTGTTCATGTGCCACCACTCCTTGTCACTCTGCATGATGGAGGTGACACGACATTGGGTATCTGTGTACTGCAGTTGTGCAATCAAAACACTTTTCATGGTGTTAAACCAGAGTAAGCACTAGTTGTCAGTTCATAGTGTGAACTGCTGGTACTTCAGGTATGCCCTGTACTGTTTCATGGGCCACACTACGGCCAGACACTTTTGCTCGTTCATGCTGTATCTGCAATCTGTTGCTCCGAATTTTGCACTATTGTACTCAATGATGTGGTTTTCCTGATTATCTCCAATTGATAACAAATTGCTCCCAAGCTCTTCTCACTTGCATCTGTCTGTAGATATAAGTGACAACTTGGGTCATAACGAGCTAATGTCTTGCACTCCATGAACATTTTCTTTATCTCTTGGAAACTTGCTTGGAGTTCCGCTGTCCACTGGTATTTCCTGTTGGGTGACAACATATCAGTGAGTGGTGTGGTTATGGTTGCAAAATATTGAATGTTCTCCCACAGCCAGTTCACCAACCCAAAGAATTTTCTAAGCTTCTTCCTTGTGCACGGCACCTCGTAGTCGTTAATGAGCGCTAAATGCTCTTGTGTTGGCCGACTTCTGTGTTCATCGACCATGTGCCAAAGAAACTGGATGCACGTGTGGCCAATTGACACTTGTCATTTGCAGATGACAATTTATTGACGGCTAGTCTCTCCAAGACTAGTGACAGGTGTTGGTTGTAGTCATCCCAGGTCTCGGAACAGGTACCACATCATCCAGGTACACGAGGGCAAAATCACAAATGTACCTGTCGAGTACCCGGACCATCATTGTCTGGAAAGTTGGCGGTGCGCACTTCAAGTCGAAGGGCATTGTGCAGAAGTGGAACCTTCTCCCATATGGGGTGGTGAACACCGTTTTGTGATGTTCTGCAGGTTTTATTGGCACCTGCCAGTACCCACTGTGCAGGTTCAATGATGTCATGACCTTAGCCTTGTCCAAGGTATACAATGAATCCTTGACCCTTATACAGGGAGCCGGGGCACTCAGTTTGATTTGGTTGATTGCTTGAAAATCCACACAAAAGTGCCACATCCCATCCTTCTTGGGTGCCGAGTTGATTGTGCTGTTGTAGTGACTGCTAGTGGGTTCGATCACCCCCTCCGTCAAGCTCTCTTCAATCTTCTCCTTAAGGATGGCACATTGATGGAGCTGGTAACCTTTTGGTCCAGAGTAGATCTGCCGGTCATGTTCCAGTGGAATACAATGTTCAACTACAGTCGTTCGACGGAGTGGATCTCCTGCCGTAAATACTTTGCGTCGTTCGTCCTTTATAATTTGCTCCATATCCCAGTATTCCAGAGGAACCGCATGATCGAGTTCATCTAGTTGTGCTGTAGGCTTGTTACCAGTGGGTCGGGATTTGTTATCATACACCGTTCGCCTCTCCATCAGGCCAAAATGGATTCTACGGGCAGTTGGCTAAACAATGTCTTTCTGTTTGGCGAGCCAGGGATACCCGAGATGGCATCCTCCCATAGATACATAGGCATGAGAATGTGGTGATGGGGTCCACATCTCGAATTTGGATGGTAATTAGTGTCTGTCCCATTGATCCCCCCGTGATCTGCTTCTTTGCGAGGTGTAGTACCTATGTACTGGGTATAATCTCACTCAGGTTGACGAATCCGACACACAAGTTATGACTAGCTGCTGTGTCGAAATGCATGTTATGGCTGCTGATTTAAGTGAACTGCAATTTGAGTCATCCTGTTTTGAGTTTTGTTAATTTGCTGTATAATGGGTTGATTATGTTTAATTTCTACCTGCTTGACTTGTTGAGGAGGCAGTATTACACGGGGGCCCTTTGCCCTGGGGTAGTGAGCATCTGGCTTGCCTACTCTGACAGTCCGTTTCCCATTGGTGGTTTGTTGGTGTTTTACGGATGGTTGCGCTTTGGACACTTGTGCCAATGCATTTTGCCTTCCCCTTTGCAGTAACGGCATGCAAATGGTGGTTCAAGTTGGCCTCCTGCCATGCCCGAGGTTTCTACTGTCTTTGGTTCTGGGTATGTTCTTGTTCGGAACGTGCTTGCTCCTACTATTTTACTTGCTGCCAGTTGCACTTCTGTCTGCTCCCTCTGCTCAGCTTCCCTTGTCCGGCGCGAGTGATACCCGTCTCCATCTCTTGTTGCGGTGTTCTGTTCTTGGTTGGCGTGGTCCAGTAACACTGCAGAGCGCATGAAATCCTCCGCACTACTGTGGATTAACGGTACCATTGCTAACTTGTTCTCCACTCTTACCATAGAAGCAACTACCTCAAGAATCTCACGCTCGCTGTTGTGTGGATGGAAATTTTTAATTTGCCCTATCTTCCTCGTGGCAAAAGCTGTCAGGGTTTAACTTTGTTTTTGCACTTCCAGCACAGCCCTGCTCTGTGCTTGCAAGGCGAAGTAGGTGTTAGCAAATTGACTTTGAAAGCTGTTAAGAAATTTCACCCTTTCAATACAGTTGTGACTGACTGTTCGCCAACAATTACTTGCTTCGCCTGCAATTGAGTCCCTATACGGTTTGACCACTCCTGCTGGCACACCCTTGAACTCTCTAAACGTGATGTGCAGTCGTTTAGGAATGCTTGCGGGTCCTCATTTGGTAGGCCTGAAAAAGTTGGTGGCGTTGAAATCTGGCCAGAGTCGTACCAGCTTCGGTGGCTCTTGTAATGGCTGTTAATAACTCCGGATTATTACTGTTTTGTTGTGGACACGTAAAACACGAAGGTTGTGACGTCTGCTTATGTTGCATTTCTGTTCTTCTAAACAGGGGCCTTGAATGTGCCAGTGGGCTTTGGTACACACTGGCCAATTCTGAATGTTCCCGGACACAGTGATGCACGCTAGACAATTCAACCCCTACTACTGATTTGGTTTCTGACCACGGCGATAGTAATGTACACTGCCCACAGCGGAATCTTCCGACGGCTTTATTTGCCATGTCGTGCCCAGTCAGACATTGCCAATGCATTTCGTGCCCACACGTATCACACCTTATGGTTTCTTCTTGCCTTGGTCTGCAAATATTTTGTTGACATTGCTTCTGTGTTTGTAAATTTTCCATTCTTAATAGTGTTGAAAATTTTCCCGGTCGGAAAAGAATGTGCTCGCGCATCTCGCATAAAATATGGCCTTGCTGGTCAGTGGTTGTATTTTCCGTTCACCTTCAGCATTCTGTGTGAAAGTTATGTGCACACTGCACACAAATCACGGTTCTGTTTCCCTTCCTGCACACATTATTTGTTTTGCACACCTGCCATCTTGTCAATGTGTTACTGTATTTACTGTACTAGGGTTGCATTGGCATACAAATCGACTGGACAGACCTTGTTTATTCTGTGCGGGCTGCAATTCACCACAGTCGGCACACAATAGTGCTGGTGTACTATCTGATGTACAACCCCAGGCTTTGCCCACCCGTGCTCTGTTCGGCCTTGTTATTCAGTCTTTGCATAATTTTAATTTATTAAATTCTCTACACGGACATGTATTTTCTACAAACGGGTTTGTACCTAATGTGGATTGAACAACATGTAAGTTGTTCTTAATGATTGTTGCACACTGTAAAAGTTTATTGTTTATTTTGAAAAGTTTTAAAATAAATTTTGAAAGCTGCTTCAAAAACAATTTAATTAAATTTGGATTTAAATTTACTGTGCTGAATGATATTGCTTGTAAATACCGTTCTGTCTTGCCTGTAATGAGGCCTGATGGGCCAGTAATACACACGCTATTACTGATTGCATAATTATATTTAAATGACCCGTACATTTGTTTACAAAATACAGTTGCACTTACATGGGCCCATCTGCTGTGCTGCTGACTTTCTGACGTGTATTATTGAGTCCATGTACACTTCAACATACAAATATTGCCCTTTTACACTTGCAGTGCCAAGCGGGTGTGTCTGACTTGCATTTGTTTTACCTTACAGATATTCTATTATGCTTTCATGTGTTGGCACATTAAACCAGTGTGTTGTATTAAAGCGTTAAAAGTCTGCTAAAATGGTAAATAATCAACCCAGCTCAGTGGGTTGTTTTGATAAATGCTAGCCCACACTACATGTCCGTTGATGTTTTCTTACTCCCACTTGGTTCACTGTGCGTCTGTTGACATAACACATATGCACTCTACAGTATAAAAAAAATCTGACATGTTTTCAACAATAATTTTCTCAAAGAACATTATGAACAAATAAAAGAAAACAGAAAAAGTACTTGTTACTACTGACTGTTTGAAATGTTAGTGCTTTGAGCATATTTGTACGCGACTGACTGTATTTGACTGAAATGTTTCCAATTGTGAATGCGTTGTTTTATAGGGGTCTGCAGGTATCGCGTTACTCACCAATAACTGTTGTTGGTCATTACGATGCACTTTCGTCGCAATTTTTCCTTTAATGTTGAGTGAAGAATAGCCTGTTGACCACGTGGTGTGTTGAGCAAGCTACTGGCATGATGTTGATGTTCCTTTCGCCCTAGTGGAAAAACCACTTGATGTGTGGGAAAGTGGTTTTCTTCTGCACTATGATGTTTGATTAGCCTTAGTTGGACAGGCCACTTGATGTGTAGGAAAGTGGTACACTGATGTTCTGTTCACCCGAGTTGGGAAAGCCACCTGACGTGCTGCACCTCCAGAGGAACTGAAGATGTTGCCCGGTGCCATTACGTTGATTATATTCAAAACCCTTTCCAAGGGACAGAATTGTCGACCACTTCGCACGCCGATACTAGCACTGATTTTTCTCTGCTTAAGGGAGGCAGGCCACGTAAATGTAAAACATATAACACTGAAAATACCCTTAGTAAGGATTATTCTAAAGGGCGCAGTATCCAATGTACTCAGAAGAGTAAATGCAAGAAAACTTGTCACATCAATGTGTGACAGTTTTATTGTTGAAAGAGTATAACAGAATGTCACTGAAAATTAATGCTACCCTTTGAAAAGCAGACCCGGCACTCCACACCTGCCAGTGGTCGCGACTGCAAAAAGTGATGATTATATGAAATACACGTACCGACGCATGAAGCCCCGGAATGTTACCTCAGTATACAGAAAGGCCTCCCGTAAGCTATATAAAAGAAGTTAAATGTTCCTGTATAAAGTCTTACTATTGCGGTGAAAATAAATGTAGCCTAAATTGAAGAGCCGAGGGGGTACGCGGGAGCTTATCGCCTGTCTTGTCTGTCGTCTCAAGTGTTGAAGCCTGACTGATTTAAGATGACCGCAACCTCGCCGAGGTCGGCGAGATGGCCGCCGATTGCAAAACATGAAAAAAATGTAACTGCACAATTTTCATGATTGAAAGAATTAACACTGAACATAATTATTGTCACACATTAAAGCACGTTGGTTACGTACCTGTGAACATCAGAGCCCCAGACATAGCTAAGAATGTGACATCACGAGTATGTCACAGCACTTGAAGGGTGATATGAAATGAAATGATGCTTTATTCGGCTGATTCTCGATGAATGAATGCATGTACATTCTTACAATTAATACATAAATATTGGCGTGTGTTGTTATGGCGAAAAATGGAAAAAAGTGTACGCATTTCACTTCCTGTGAAAACACATGCATTTTACTGAAAAGGGGCGGAGCTATGCCCTGTCCTCTGTGATATTTGGTTAACTCTCTATGCAAAAGTGGGCTGCTTCCCTAGTTAACTATGGTGCAATAGATGCTAAAATTGATGATAATCACTCTAATTACTGAACGCTGCTGGGAGCCTCTTGCCACTCTATTCATCCCCATTTTTGACACCTCTTGGAGTCACCTCGCATTCCGGATTCGGCCACAAGGCCCGTCGACATCGTGCACATTGAAAGCTCGAGGGATAAAGCAGCTCCTCTTATCCCAGTGTTCCCTCCAAGGGCTGTTACGTTTAACGGCCGTGACTTCACGGGAAACACCCATTTAGACCGCATATCAATTTATCACGAGTATTTATTCTCGTAATAAATTTAAAATATGGTGGTCCGCGGCCCACAAGTTGCAGAGCAGCAAGAAAATGGTAAACATTCCATTCTTGTCAACTTGCACTGATCGGAACCACGACCTAATGATGATCGGTCAGGTGTTGCGGTGTGTGGTTGATGCATCTGCGGTGGCACAAATGGGCACAAAGGATTTGTGGACGCTTGGAACATGTCAAAGGTGAAGGACAAATCTTAATTAATAATAGGGATGTGCCTAAATAACTGCACGCGAGCACCTTCACAATATTGAAACAACATATCTTCCTATTCACAGAGAAGCAGAGGCCACAGGAAAACTTAGAGGCTTTTGTTGGCTGAAAAATCAGCCTAGCCAACTGCCACTACCAGCACCTTTTACAGGAGGATGTGTTGGAGTCCCTAATGGAAAAAGTGCTCCCAGAACACCGACCTGCCCTGCATCCTGTGGTGTAAAGTGGATACCAGCGTTTCATTAGGGCGGCCATGAGTACCATGCATGACTCAGAACCCAGGTGCAACTAATTTCTGGACTCTTGGGATGGGAAAAGTAGTCCGAAAATCAGTGACAGTTTCAACAAATGTATAAACACACTGCGCCACGGGGCTGGCCACGCGCAGGAAGATGCTCCTCGAATGGGCTGGGTAACAGTGATCTAAGTGCCGCATCTGCTAAGCCACCCAGCGCTGCCAATGCCAAGGTCCAGGGCCAGGAGCAACGGTTTCAATTATGCCATGGTGAACGATACCACTGGCATAGGATGTGCCCTAACAGAGTAATATCAGCCTCGGGAAATGCACCAACAGGTAGGATCACGCCAGGTACCTGCCTACTCTGCCACATGTCCACAACAGGGTCTCAGGAAAAGATAAATAACCGGACAGCAGCTTACTTGGGACAAGTGAGTACAAACATTGATAAGCTCTTGAGGGTACCTGGGAATGTTTCAATGTTACAACTGTTACATCGATCAATACCGTGGCATCACACAATTTTGTCCATGTAGAACTTGAAGAACTTTCAGACATACAGGAAGCCAACGTAATCAGACATACAGGAAGCCAACCTAACCATAGAACTTGTCACACTGCATGGCAAAAGTGATATCATTGGTGTTACTAGCATCAATTAAAGATTAGGGACTTTGAGATGTGTGTCCCCGCCTTAGTCTCAAAAGAAATTTGAGAGGATATTATCTTTGGAGTACCTTTGCTTATTGAACAAGAAGTAATTGCAGAGATTCCTAGAGACACAATGAATTTCAGTAAACAAGCCAGATGTACTGTTTATAACCTATGCAGACCTGTAGATGTTAGCCTACAGACTGTAATGCTAGATGCCTTTGACCACGTCATACTGGCTGAATACCATGCAGCCTTTGAAAACATCTTAAATGAGAGAAAAGTCTTTTTGCATTGTCTGACCCTCTCAAATGTAAAACTGTTGTCGAACACGAGATCAAAACAATCCACAACTATCCACTTTGCACCTCTCCAACAGACTAAGGCGTACATCATCTGAACACCATAAGCAAACAAGTTATGTTCATTTTATGTGACTGAGTAATTGAGCCATCGGAAAGCAGGTTCAATTCTGCTATCACTTTGGAACCTAACAAAAATGGAGGGTAGCAGTTTTGTATTGATTTTAGACCCATAAATCAGCCCACCTCATGTATCAATGTAAACACCGCCCTGAACATCCCGGGCAAAGCAAAAATTTTGTCATCTTTCAACCTGGTGGATGTAGGCAAATTCCAGTAAAACCAGAAGACTGGCACAAGTTATCAGTTCTGCGCTATGCCCTCTGGGCTTTAATGTGCCCCATCCACTTTCCAGAGCATGATGGTGAAGGTCTTTGATGGAATAATTGATGATTTTGCAATGGCCTACCTAGATGATGTGGTTATGTGGTCAGAAACGTGGGAAGACCATCTGTGCCACCTAGTAATAGTTATAGAGCAACTTACCATCAATGGCCTGACCTGTGCCAATTACAAATGTAGCTTAAGGGAAACCAGCATTAAGTACCTTTGCCACCTTTTCGACAGGGAAGGAAAATGCTTCATGCCAGAACAATTAACCATCATCCAATAGTGTCCAGTGCCCACCACGCGGAAAAGATTGCGAAAATTCTTTTGTTTAATAAACTGGCTCAGGCCGTATGTGCAAGATTTCGCAGTAATCACTACATCGCTCACTGAAATGCTCTCGCCCGCTAATAAGTACAAAAGGGACACCAACATGCAGAATACATTGGAAGAAGTAAAATACAGTTTCTCGCAATGCAACGCCCTCACCTATATTGACACAACATACAACCTGAATTTTCTAACAGATGCCAGCCAAGATGTCATCGGTGCGGTGTTGTGCCAATACGAGGACATTCAAGAGCATTGTCATATTGACTATTCCAATGCCAAGCTTGGTAACATTTAAAAGCGCTACAACTTCAATGAATATGAATGTTTGGTAATCGTCTGGGCCATAAAACGGTGCCGCGTTCACCTGGAGTATAGACGTTTTATGCTTTAGGACAGACAACCGTTGTTTACTGGGTTATACAAGATTCGCGAAGTCCGTAGCAAATTAATGAGATAGTCTATGTGCTACAAAACTTTGACTTTGTCGTCAAACATGTGCCAGGCAAGGACAATCAGTTAGCCAATGCCTAGTCACATTCCCTGAATGAACAGGAAGTAGCAGTAGACGAGGAAAAGTTGGAAATCATTTTACCTCCAGAGAATAATATAATTACAGTAGTGCTACAACAAATAGCTCTGAAACCATCCCAGTAAAACTTTCTAGCAAAAACGTGCACAAATGACCTATATGTGTAGGTGTTAAATCGGCAGTAGATGTCCCAGGAAAAGAAAGAAATAATGGTGCAGTGCAAGGCAGAAGAAGTAGAGGGATAGAGAGTGATTGACAACCATCTCGGGACATGCAACAACAGCCGGTCAGGAAGTTGGGGGTGCCTCTATGTGCTGCCAGGGGCACGCACTACTGTTATTAATGTCGCCCGTAGTAACGACTTATCCGGTCACCTGAGAGTAGCACAAAAGTGTACAACATTGTAGCATCATATTTGTGGCCCGGCCTTACAACACGAGTAAGGAAATATGTGCGTAAGTCTCATGCCTGTAATGTTTATAAAACATGTAAGTCAGATGAAAATGCCTACCAAAAACTAAGGCTGCCGTAGCATCCTTTCCAAGCTATTACGCTGGATGTTATGGGGCCATACCCATGCTCATCAGACAGATTTTTTCACATGTTGGTGAGAGTTTTATGCATTGCCGAGCGCACGCATACATCACATTGCTGCCACTTTGAAAAAGGAGTTTGTTCCCCTGCTAGGATACCCCAAAACACTCCGGAGTGACAATGCCACACAGTTTTCAGGACCGTGCTGGAAGGGGTTGTGCAAAGAATGGCATATGGAACACCACAATACCGACATCTGTCACGCATGTGCAAACCCGACAGAATGCTGGAACCAGGAGATAAAGCCGCAACTGCGCCTGAGAGTGAGCGAAGACCACACAACATGGGCTAACCCCATTCCCGACATAGGTTTTTGTTTATGCAACCACACAAATGAGGCCATGGGAAAATTTTCTGCCAAATTGTTGTATGGTACAAGCCTAGCATGCCCGGGGTAGTTCGCCTGCCGTGCACCAGACTCTAACTGAGATGTTGCAGACTCTGAGTAAGGGAAAGGGGGAGGGGCCAGCATCATCATGAAGCACGCAAAAACAAAAAATGCTACCTTAAAAATGGCTTCCCTTAACCAAGCAATCACCGAAGCCCTTGTTGCCAGGTGACTTTGTTTACATGTCGACTGCCAAACAATATTTTTCTGTGAGACTCGCTCTAAAATGGGCCGGACCACACAGGATTTTGGAGAAAATAAATGCAACATCTTTTTTAGTGCAAACCAGGGGCTGAGGAAAATATGTAAGGTCCACATGGATGATATTAGCACCGTTTCCATTCTCGATGATGTTGACGAACCACGTCCACCTGTCATTCAAGAGGACAAGAGAGTCAAACGAGGCGATGGAAACTTAGGTAGTACTGCAGAGGCAGAAGTGAGTGATGTTTTGCAGTAACCAAAGTCAAAGCCACAACCAAAATAGAAGTCCTACGGCATCACGAGGGCAGTAACCCATTGATTTTCATGGCTTCCCAGCTGCTTGCTGCCACGCCTGCCACAACATTAATACAGTGGTCGGTGGCAGAAGACATCAGTGATGTGTGAGGAGGGGAAACGTCACCCCTCAAATTCCATGGCTTTCCAGCTGCCATGCCGCCTGCTGCCAAGGCCGCCATAACAACAGTGGTCGGCGGCAGAGGACATCAGTGACGTGTGGGGAGGAGAAACTTCACCCAAAGACATTTTCTTCTTTCCAGCCGTTGAGCAGCCACCTGAACCTGCTGAGAATCAGTTGACAGTGCCAGAGATCATTGATGCCATGTGGGTGAAGGTGCCTCCCCATGCATCAATCAACGAGCGGCAGCTGTCACTGTAAGTCACTGCACAGAGAGAGGTGCAGCTCTTCCACTGCCTCCAACTGTTAGTCTGTGTATCACTGCCAGACCCGCTCACAACAACACCACGGACGACCGCCCTGCTTCAGGCACCAGTCTTGCGCCGGTCAGGTCTCAGGCATGCCAACTCATGCTGCTGGAATTCACCCTCCTTCAGGCCCTATTTCAGGGGCTCCTGCAGACACTTCGGATGCCCAGCATTCTCAACGTCGCATCGGTGACTGCCCAAGACGTCTCACGAGGTAAGGAACTGGCTTTTCCATACTCACTGGCTGAGGCAGCGCCCCTTACACCGTCCCACCACCTGCTGCACTTCAGCCAAACTAGCACTACAAGAGGTTGTCGCATTGCACCAATGGATTCTGCGAAGGGAAAAGGGGGGGGGGGGGGGGGCATTTTACGTCGCCCTCACTGATCCGCTCGGGATGCAGCCCACTCCTTCTCTCCTTGTGCATCAACCACGCATGGCTGTGTATGTAGTGTACGAGTCATCTAAGTCGTTCATACACAAACGGATCAGTGAACCGTCCAGTGACCCAAATGACCCATGTAACGACAAGTAAACTCAGCCCTGTTTGTTTACAGCGCTAAAACAATCTGTTCCCTTGAAAGCGGAACCTCACATATAAAAGGGAAATTGTTATCTCCCTTGTGCTCCCTATAAATAAAGTGTAATAAGCTTCAGAGTGCAAAGCCACGTGATTTACGTAATGCTACTAACCACTGACTTGAGACACTCGAAAATCACAATATAATTTTGCAGTGTTTGTGTCATGTGTACTTTGTTTGGTAAGGGCATATTTCAGATTCTCAGTTTTTGTCAATGTGTAACATAAAATATCTTGTCAGTTCCAACGTTCTGCCATGCCACATGCCCAAATTCAAAATCTCTAACAAAATATTAAATCGTTCTTTTAATATTATGTTATTCAGTTGAGTGCCTATGTGAGTGTTAAATGTCTTCTTGTCATATATAATGATTTACCATGGTTTGCAAGGCCATTCTGGCTTTTCCACAAAATTTATATTTTTCCGACACGCATAGCAACATGAGCTACAGACTTAATTAAGTTTTTATTTTACGTCGGAATTACTTCATTAATTTCTCTGACCTTGTATGCTTTTGAGTGTTCTATTATGTAAACTTGTTCAAGTGCATATACAGAATTTTTTATTTCCCTCGTGGTGCTGATGGGAGATCCCTGTTAGGTAACGGGATCTCTGAGCCACCATTTTGAGTCTAGACCAGTGGGCAAAGGAGAGTGCACGTGCTTCGTGTTGTGGGGGACTTCAACCTTCTTTGTATGGACATTTAGCTGCAATAGTAAGTTATTTCTACCAGAACCTTTTCGTATCTTTTGCTTCTACCCTGCTCTTACAGTTTCATCTACGTCGGACTTGCAGTCCCGGAGATTTTAATATATTTTATTTTCATTTGCGCTTAAGAGTGCTTTTTGCCATATTGGCCTATGGCAGGCCTGGTATTCTGTGCCCACTTAATTTGAGGGACGTGCATTGTATTGTCGTGCTTCTGTAATCTCGCTCAGCCAATAAACAATTTCAGAAGGACCTCGTTTTATATTAACTGTGTGTACGTAGTGTACTTTCGGGATCTGGCTCATTCCAGAAACCCCTTGTGCTCAGTTTATGAACTGTGTAAGTGTGCTAAATGTACTTTGTCGAAGTTCTTTCATAAATGTGTGCTGCGAGGAGACTGCCATGTGACTGTCGACCTGCGATTGTCCTAAGATACAGTCTCCACATGCTCACCCATGTCAGAGATGAGCTGGCGCCCTTAGTAATAAACTATAACATCGTTTTGAATTTCTCCCCATGAGGGATTCTCTCAAAACCACCATACTCCGCCCCTTGCTAGCAACCAAGTCATGTTTGTACATGATTTAGGTTTACTGGTAGTACTTTGCGATGAATAAAGTCTGCATGTATTAGGTTATGGGCCAAGAAGTTGCCACTGTGATTGATAAACATTTGTCACATCGGATAGAATAATGAAAGTGCAGTAGTGTAATATACGGCGAGGGAAGCTAGTGAGCTCGTTTCCTGTAATATAGGCTGCTAGTTCATGGATACAATATCTGCAGCTAATGGATACTAACTTTAAGATTTGGAAATTCCATGCATTGTTGCTGCTAGGCGAAAAAGAGGTACGATGGATCATAGATTGTGACAAGAAATTAGAAGTGTTGATGGGAGAAGATATTAAAAAAGGGAAAAGTAGAAGATAAAAGAACAAGGAAAGTTATTATTAACTGTATAACAGATCGCCTCATAGAATATACGAGGTGAAGAAGGATCTGCAAGGAACATACTAGAGGCTTTGAGCAAGACTTTTGAGAGAATGAGTGTCATTTAAAAATTGTTGTTGCTGTAGAAGTTACTGTCTCTGAAGTGCACAACAACTTTACAGGAACATTTTAATAAGTTTGACAACCTAGTATATGAACTGGAGGGAATAGGATCAATGGACCAGGATGATAAAGGCTGCTTCTTGCTGCTAACCGTACCAGGATGCTATGACAACATCATAACTGTACTAGAAATAATAGATACAGATTTAACCTTGAACGTTGTTAAGTCTAGACTTTTGGATGCATAATTGAAGCAAAATCACATACAAACAGAAGTTTAGTGCGTGGAAACTTCATTTGTGGCAGGAAACAAATGCACAAGAAAATGTTATGTGTGTGGTGATCCTCTGCATCTGATTGCCCCAAGGCAGGATATAATCAATCAGTTAGAGGAGTGTATAGTGACAGGACCAACAGAAATTCAAGAGCATATCGTAGAAGAAACCACCGTGCTAACGGGTACAACACAAGTTACACTGGCACTGAAGAAAGTGAGGTTACGTTCATTGCTACTACAGGCAAACAAGGATCAGTGCTCGTTGGTCAAGGATGGAAGGTACACGAGAGACAGTTTATCCTTGATTCAGGGTGTACCGATCACCTGGTCATGACAAAACAGTATAACAGATGTTGAGGATTTGGAGACACCCATCAAGATAAAAGTGGCTAATGGTGAAGAGCTAAAAACGAGTTAAAAAGTAACAGTGAAGCTCCAGAAAGATGAACTAAAAATAAAACTAGAAGCACTCGCAGAACCCAATCTGAAGCCTAATCTGTTGTCTGTCAAGAAGGTGGTGAGTTCAGGGAAGGAAGTGATTTTCAAGCTAATAGGACAGAGATAGTGGACGATAGCGGACTGAGAATGGTGTGCGGAACATCGCGAAAACTGTATGTTGCTAATTATTCATTGTGTAAACCTACAGAAGGAAAGTGTTTACTAGAAGAAGGGAGTACCTGTGGCATAATAGACTTAGACATTTTAACTGCAAGGGTTTGAAACATATAGCATTATCTACGTCAAGTAAGATATGTGATGCAAGTTTACAGGGAAAGACAATTAGACAACTGTAATGTTAAACCTAGAAGTAGGCTTTATTCAGCTTATAATTGAACACATAGCAACTGACTATTCAATAACAAGGAATCATATAGTAATGTAAATGTGCAACATAAACGAGTTCCATAGCATAGTAATTTCCGATTATACATCAATCTTACCTCCTGTAATTTAAATGTGTGTAATATAGTCCTCAAGGTAAGCTTGCAGTTTCTTAGTTCTTGAGCAATGGCGCAGCGATTCTTCAGGTACCTCTTTTCCTTTATATCCAGAACTGTATATTGTCCTCTGAGTCCTGTTGTCAAAATTTTCCCCATAGTTTTGATCTGCTAGAACAGGCAGTGCTTCCTGTTCTGCTTGTAGAGACACCTCTTCACTACCAGTTTTTGCATCATGTGCTGGTTAAGCTGCCAGAACAGGTAGTGCTTCCTGTTCTGCTTGAGGAGGAATTTCTTCATTAGTATAAGGAGCTGGTGCCAGGTCTCTATTTGAAACTGTAACTTCACGTCAGTCATCAAATTTAATATGTGCATAATCAGCATTCCCTTCAACTAATGTTGCTTCCTTGACAATTAGATCATATTTTGAGGAGCTGTTGCATCACAGTAAAAACACTGGACCAGGCTGACGGAGCCATGTCCATTGTCCAATGCCAAAATGGCGAGGATGTTAGAACATTCGCTTGTGAGGAGTACAATTAATCATGGTTCACAAGTGCAAGCGAATGGCATGTAGGGCATCACCAATAACTTCTTCCCAGCAACTGATACTAAGAGCTTTAGATTTCAGAGCAAGTTCTGTGGTCATCCAAATGATGCCAAGATATCTTTCTGCTTGGCCATTTCCCCTATGGTTGTATGGAGTACTGTGACTGATTGCAATATTCTGTTTAAACAAGACCTCCTTTCATTCCCTAGATATAATGGATGTCCTGCGATTTATGTGCATGTAAGCTGGAGTACCAAATGCACTGAATATTCCTCTTCGGTGTTTCTATCACTGTTGCAGATGATTTGTCCCGACATGGAATGGCAAAGGAAAATCGTGAAAATTCACCAACAATAATGAGAAGATAATGATTTCAAGTTGAAGATGGAAGAGGTCCTTTGATATCAATATTAAGTCTCTCGAAATGCGATGTAGTCTTAATGAGAACAGATTTATTTTTGTTGAATTTGGGTTTTATTTTGCACATGTTCTGTACCCAGCGATAATACGACGAATGTCTTCAACAGAGTAAGGCAGGTTTTTGCTCTTCACCCAGTGATTCAGGTGTGTAACCCCAGGATGACAGAGTATCTCGTGCAGATTTTTCAATTTAGCATCGGTATTGTCAAGTGCTGAGCATATTCTTAAGAGTGCATTGTCTGCATGGTTATCTTTTCCTGGACAATATATAATGTCATAAAGAAAACATGCCATCTCCAAATGCCAAGGCATGATATTTTCGTTCTTAATTTTGCCAGAGTGCTTGGTATCGAACATTTTCCGAGATTCATCGTTGATCTTTAATTAATTTAAAGTTCCTTCCAAAAAGAAAATACCTCCACTTCTGAACAGATTTGATGATTGCTTGAGAGGAATGACGTCTCTTGGTGTTTGAAAGAAGCCGAGAAAAGAATACGACTAGACGACCAGACTTGAAAAGGGTGGCAGCAACTGCGTTCTCAGAAGCATCATTTTCCACTGTGAACATTTCTTCAGGGTCAGTGGATGTAACAGTAACATTTTCTATTTAGATTTTCAGAGTATTGTATGCACTGATTGTTTCAGATGACAAAGGAATTTTACAGCGAGCGAGGGAAATCATCTTGTTCGAGAACTTGGGAATCTGATTAGAGAAGTGTGAAAACATTACTAGAGTCCTTTTTAATGAAGCACTGTTAGAAGGATGGACGTTCACGACGAGGTCGATTATGCTCTGGGTCTTGTTGGATGTTCTTATAACATATAAGGTAGCCGAGCAAGTTAGTAGAGAAAACAGAGAATAGTTTACTTTTTTCTTTGTTGATGGTCAAGTTGTACTTCTCGGCTGCTTCCATGAAATTTCTAAGATTTTAATTGTGCTCTTGTTGATTGTTCTCGCATATGGTAACATCGCCCAAGTAGGCATATGTATGTTTAAGATTTTCTGTTTGATTAATATCGTCAAAGACTGAAAATCTGCCACATAATTTTTTACTCCAAAAGGTATATATTTAAATGTGTACAGATGGCCACAAGCTTAAAAAGCAGTATGTCCTCTATCTTCTTCCTGGATGGATACTTGGTAATATGCATTTCGTAGATTGATTTTGCTATACTCACTATAATTTTCTACTTTATTGACAGTATCATCAATTTACGGATGTGGATAGGCATCCAAATGAGTAAACTTGTTTATTGTCTACGAATAATCTACAAACACTCTTTTTTTTTTATGATTTTCATTGGTGGTGATTTGAACTTATGGTCTTCACGGACAGCGACTTGGCTCAGTTATATCTTCCTTATGCATGCGTTCAACTTCAGATTCTATGAATTTGTAATCATTTTCAATTTAACATCGGAAGAAAGATTTACAAAGGAAATGTCTGGAGGAATATTTGCAGTTTTGAGTGCACAGATCGTGAGAGAAGGCTTATTTCCACCAAATCCCAAAGAAGCAGTAATTTTCTCAGAATTAATAATAAAGGAAGCAACCTTTATTGACTTCAAAGATTTTCTAAAATTTTGAGATTGGCATACATTGACAAACGTCCTCTCTTTCCACATAAATTAAAGTTAGAATCTCTAGCAGGGCAGTTGGACCTTGAATGTCTATTTTTGCTACAAAAATAACATTTTACTTTGATAACAGCTCGTGGAGAATCATTTTCATCAGAAGCATTTTGATCGAAGTCACATGGAGGAGAAACTGTATTTAGAGACATTTCAGTTTGATACTGCTGAGAACACTCATGAGCAAGCTCAAGGGAACGAGCTAATTCAAAGGTTTCATGCATGGTTAGTGAAGATTTTTCAAGAACTCGCTAATGAATAATTGTGAAACGAACACCACTGATAAATGCATCCCTAGTGAATTCATTCCTGTAATATTCAGCAGTGGCTGCTTTAAACTGACAATACTTTGCTAACAGTGTAAGTGAATCTAGATATTGATCAATTGTTTTGCAACCCTCTTGGTGCCTTGTGGAAAGCTTGTGATGTGCAAATATTTCGATAATAGGCTTCATATAAAGACTTTTTAAAATTCATATGTTATCAATATAAATATTTAAGTTTTAGAAAAGCTAATGTAAGCATATACATTTGGTGATATAAAATTAATAAGTACCTTTAGTTTCTCAGAATCAGCAGCAGCACTGGGGATTTAATCCAGATAGTTTATAAAGTTCCAAACCAATGTTCCCATTCTTTCGATGCTAGAGTTGAGTTAGGATCGGCATCCAGTTTGTTTGGTTATAAGACCTTGTCCATTTAGAATAATTATCATTACATTATAAGCTGAATAAATTGTAATGTTAAACATAGAATGAGGCTTTATTCAGCTTATAATTGCAAACATAGCAACTGACGATTCAATAACAAGTAATTATAGAGTCATGTAAATGTGCATCATAAAGGAGTACCGTAGTGTAATCATTTACGATAATACATCAACAACCTTTTGAAAGTAGTGTTTCTCCAAAATCCTCCCTGTTAGAATAACTGCACATGGATGTTGGGAGGCCAATGTCCACACAAACCATAACTGACGATTTCTCACACTTCAGTGTAAAAGATTTACTCAAGACAAAGACTGAATGTGCAGAAAATGTGGTAAATTATATTAGAAACCATAAATCTCGCTTTGAAACAAACTGCACCACGGGAGTCAGGTGCGACAACAGAGGAGAATTTCTGCCCAGGAAACTCAAGGCATTCTGTGCTGAGAAGGGTGTCACTTTAGGGTATGCAGCACCCTATCCACATCAAATGAACGGCACCAGTGAGAGGATGAACAGGACCCTGCTGAATAAGGTTAGGACCATGTTTGCAGGGACTGGCCTACCAATACTCTTGTGGGGCGAAGCAATTCGGACAGCTGCATATCAATTTATTCAGTCCCCCACAGCGCCCACAGAGATATATTTTGGTCAAATAGATATATTGAAGCTGAAGATATTTGGAGCCAAAGCTTGGATGGTCAAACTACCCAAGAGAGACAAATTAGACACTAGAGCTACCCCATTCAGAATGGTAGGATATGCACCAAAAGGATAAAGGATATACACATATCAAGAAATGTGACATTTGATGAAACAGACAAAGTGTTCAAAGATGAACGAAAAGCAGATATCCCACAATTTTTGTTGGGTGAAGGGTGTGAGAATAAAAAATGAGGGTGAAACAGTTGAAAGGCGATGGTGGATAATAAGGTAGAGGATGAAGAGTTCCTTGGGTTCGATGAGGATAAAGAACAAGCACCGGATTTCAAGAGGATATTGAGCAAACCTATGCACTTTAATAATTATGAACTATATGTTGCATATTGTTTGTTGTCAGACAGCGATCCACAAACTTATTAGGAAACAGTCAGTCAAAGTGAAGAGTGGAGAATTGCCATACACATGGAACTGGATGCACATAAGAAGTTCAAAACTTGGGTCGAAGCAGACTCACCCAATGATGTAGAATCAATTGAGACAAGGTGGATCTTCAGTACTAAACCAGATGGAACCAAGAAGGCTCAACTAGTGGCGAAGGGGTTTCAGAAGAACTCTCCAGAAGACAACAAAGGACTTTTGTATTCACCAGTAGCAAAGATCCCCTCAATTAGGCTTGCTATATCATACTCTCTACAAAAGAATTGGACTGTCAAGCAAATGGATATACCTACAGCATTCCTAAATGGAACACGTGAAGAGGATGTTTATGTATTCCAACCAGAAGGAGTAGAAGGAAAAAATAAAGTACTAAAACTGCAATGCGCACTTTATGAACTTAGAGAGGCCCCATGCTGTTGGAACAAGAGATTAAGCCAATTTGCATAAGGGAATAGATTAAGGGATCTAGGATTGACGTATGTTTATACATTGGGACTGACATATGGTTAGTAATGTAGGTGGAAAACATTTTACTGATCTGCAAGAAGTCAATGACAGAGGAACTGGCGAAACGGCTCAGAGACAAGTTTGGTGCAAATGACATGGGAGACATACAGTGTTTTGTCGGGACAGAAGTGAAAAAAGTGGGCACCAGAGTTGAACTGTGTCAGCATAAACTTAATGAGAAGATGCTAGAGTGGTTTCATGCCGAAGAATGTAATATTTGACCGATACCAATGAAAGACAGAATCAGTCAGACACACAGATGCAGTTGTGGATGTTCCATTTCGAGAACTGGTGGGCAGCGTGATTTATACATTTCATATTCGTAAGACAGACATAATCTTTGCAACGTCATACCCATGCTGATTTCTGGACCACCCGACACATTCTGTTTGGAACGCAGCAAAGAGGGTAATTCGCTACTTGAAGGGAACAATGGGCAGTAACCTGATCTATGAAAAATGCCCAGAAGAATACGACAGTCATCATGTATGCAGATTCAAACTGGGGAGGTGCTAGGACAAATTATTGCAAAAACATGAGCAAAGTGGCATCATTCCACTGCGGTAACTTAGTATCCCGGGCTCGAAAAAACAGCAGGCTGTATCTTTGAGTTCAGCAGAGGTGGAGTATATTGCAGGCAGATTAGCTGCAACTGAACTCCTGTATTTGAAGGGCATCTTGTCCGAGTTTGTAGGTAGTAAGGGGTATGTAAAATACAGTCTGTTCGTAGTCAACCAAGGATGGATACATATGATGAGGAACTATGAGAACACTAAACGTTCTAAACATATTGACATCCAGCTTCATTTTTTAAAGGACATTGAAGCTAAACAGTTTATAAGTGTCAAATATGTAGAGTCAAATTTGAATATTGCAGATATGTTTATCAACCCGCTGGGATCAACCAAGTTTTGCAAGATCAGGGATAAATTGTGTCTGGAGGAAAAATGCTAATCTTTGTTAATGGGGAGTGGTGCATGTATGAATATTAACAATTTGAAGTCTTGTGTATCAATGGCTGTGAATGGCTATTGCAGAACAGTATTCAATAAACTTGAAATTGAAAGGAAGTGTTAAAGTATTGTGACTGTTTCATTACTACAAGTTGGCTATGCTGCCTATATATTATTATTATTTGTATTTTACATTTTGGCGGCTATCTGTGTTGTAACCTGTGTGTGAGTGCTATGATAAATAAAAAACAAGATATATGTGTTTTCTGTACACTGGTAGTCCTTACTTTGTGACAAATAGCCTGAATTATTTGAGATAACCAAACATGAGTAATTTGTAACACATTTCATATTATCATGGTGAAAATACCGGGAAAAGCCCACTTTTGTTAGCACTCGTGCTTATTTGTATTGTACTGTAGAGTGATTCATTATTTAAGAAAAACATATTTCCTGCTCTTGTTGATTTTATTTTGAATTTGTAAGAATTTGCATTGAGTTATATGCACTCTTATTAGCTGCATGTTGCCATGTAATCTAATTGCTACAGTACCTTTATTATTTTATTACCATTTTTAGACACATTTTTGCTGTAGATACATTTTTTTGTTCTTTACTTAAGAGTGACTGCTTGTGTGTTATATTGTCTGCAATAAACATCTGAGAGTAAAACTAGTTAAAGTTCATTACATTTACCCAATAAACTTTTATACAAAGTTTAATCAATTTGAATTTCTTTTATTTCCAAATACAACAATAACTTTTGGATTTATTTCTAAAATCACTTATGTTTGGTTGACACTCCTAAACAAAATTAGGAGTAAGGGTTGAAGGTGCGTGATTAATAGACGAATTGTAGATAAATCATTCTCCTGCTAAATTACAGAAAATTGAAATTTGAACTTCACAACACCCACTGAAAAGGCATGGTCATGCAAAATAGCTCATAATGTTTTGCTTGCAGGGGTTCTTGTGATGTATGTTCTTTAAACACATGTAAACTGAAGTGCCACATATTTATAACTCACATTTGTGTCACTTTAAGAAGATCTTTTCTTTTATCAGAATCAACTAAACCATCCTGTCATTCTATGCCATAATGTGGTGTGATGCAAAGTGTATGCAGTGGCAGTGGAATTGTAAGTCACAGTGGCTGGGACAGTAAACCAGCCAAAACTAGCATTCACTCTGAATGGAAGTTGCATGTATATACTTGGCTTTTGTATTTATGCATAATCTAGTTTACCTTAATGTTTCAATATGTTCACATTCAGAGTTGTTGCTAAAACCAAGAGCCAAGTACACTTGATTAGTACAATCTGTTTAATTTGGTTTGTGTTGTATTAAATCTGATGCACAGCTGCCTTGCGTTTCTGCACTTGCAACTCTGGCCTAATGTGACCTAGTCTCTTACTTATTAACAGTTCTGGATGAAGTTGGGACGCAGGGGGCTGAAACTCCCCCTGGCGCAACCGTGCTCAAAACGAGAAGTTTGCCTTCATGGGTTAGGTCAAAGTCTCGGCCCCTGTCTACTGAAGATGACTTGGCTGAGCTTTATGCTAAGGTATGGAAACATTATTGATAAAGCATTAATACCTTTTTGTCAGAGTTTGCCACAGAATGTGTCTGGTGTTTCTTGCTATATTTCTGTAATATCCTACCCCTTTCCCCATACACCCTTTTCATCCCTTTCCTTTTCACTATAAGTTGGGCTAAATGTGCATAAAGTTTTCAATTGTATACGAATCAATGCATATGACAAATATTCAACTGATTTTGTTAGCTCTTTAAAAAATTGTTTTTGAGCTATACAGTGAAATTTCTAGACTTTGTTAGTTTTTCCATGCCAGCAATCTATAGGAGAAAATTAAGCAGCAGTTAATAGTTATTGAATACATTTTTATTTCACTGGCTTTTAAGCAAAATTGCAATTTGTGCATTAAAGTATTAATTTAAAACAAACAACAATATTGTTTGTCACTTTACCTACCTAAATATTAATTGCGTAAAACAGTGATTAAACATCACCAGGAAATGTGTAACTACTAATATTATTAAAACAATTAACTTATTCACACTATTGTGTTATTGTAGCACTGATTTATAGGTGTGGCACGTGTGTGCACAAGAGGGTTGAACCCTCCTAAAAATACAAATGTTGTTTTCATATACACTTTTTACGAATGTTTTATTCTTAAATTCTCCCAAAATACAAACAATAAAGCGAACCTTAAAGGTTTGTTTAGGCTTCCTGCTCTTTATACACTACTGTGCACTACTGCTTTTCTTTTGTTCTTCTTCATTTTGTGCATTCAGCTGACAGGAAGTGGTTTTTGATAGCCGATTTAGATATCAATAGCATGCCTCTTTCTCTCTGATCTTACTTCTGAAGAAGAGCAAAGTAGCAGTGAGATCAGAGCAGAAAAAAAGGGACACAAGATCATGTCGACTCTCGATCTATCGTTATTCAGGGGACTGCCAAAAAAATGAAAAATCGGAATTGTAGAAAAAAATATTATTGTAAATAATACATTAAAACATTTCACCTAAATTCATTTTAATAAATATATATAATAAATAAATAAATATATATATATATATATATATATATATATATATATATATATATATATATATATATATATATATATATATATACACACGCACGCACACACGCACACACACACTTTACAAGCATGTTTAGAACTAGACCCTAATGTCTGATACACAAGAGTCTTCATTATCTACTTATTTCTGTGCCCAATTAATGCTCCTGTGTACCTGGAGATGTTTTGAATGTTCAAGGCCTAGACACAATGGAGTGATACAGACAACACCAAAATGTGTACCCACCACTTCACTGCTCTTATATACAAGGTGTGCAGTCTTTCTGTCAGTGTACTGTGCTGTGTAAATTAGATGGGACTTCATTACATGCACTGAAAGCCAATAGATGAAACTACACCCACTACATGCTTCTCGCCTACCATTGAAGGAGACTGCAGAGGCAAACACAAACAAAATTATTTCTGTACCATATCTACAATTTTGTTCTCATTGAATAAATTTAAAATGATTACAGTAAAAATAAACGGGATTAGATAATTTGGTTTTACCTTTTGTGGCAAAACATATGCAGAGAGCATTTATTTACTGATATATGCGTATTCCCGCAAACAATCATTTTACAGAAAATATTTTAGAACTTCGTTCTCTTAAGTACATAAGTCAGAATGGAATTCTAATGATGAAACTTGTCAAAACTATGATGACATTTACACACTATCGCTATTTAGTTGCTAAACAGATGCAGTGAAACAAAAAAAATTATCTGTGATGTTAGCTTCTATTTTGCAGGAAATTGTGTTTTGTTCACTGAGTCAGAGCATATCCAATAATTTCACCTCTTCAAAGCATCAGTGGCAGTGCTTCCAGTGTACTGTAACACGTGACAGACTTTGACAGGTATCACGTCACGTTGCCAAAGTGACTTTAGTTGGCGCTAGGCTAGACGCACCCTGATGGCAGCTGTGTCTAATCTCTGCACGAAACGGGAGCTTGGCCAGTGTACAGTACTGGTCGAGTCGCTTTCCGGCAGGGAACAAAGTCGAGCTATGCGAGCACTATTTTCCTCTTTGGCGGGACCACCCGTTCTGGTAAATCTGGGCGATTTACAGCCGGCTGTTGGGGCTGTGCCAGCTGAGGCTGGACTGGTGACTTGCTAGGAGCTGCCCCTGAAATGGTGTGCTAGTCGTCCTAGTTGTGTGGGCTCCTGTTGTCAATGAGGTATGTGGTTTTCGTGGCATTCCCCTAAACCAAAGGTTGTCAAAACCCAGGGCGGTGTCCTGGCCATTGAGGTAGGCCTGAACTATGAGGTGAGGTCCCTTGGCGATATTAGTAGGTTGTTCAAAATGTAGCGGGCTTGTAGGTTGGCGAAACTGGTATGGAGAGTTTAAGTTCTGCTGCCTGCTCCTGTGGACTGAGATGCTGGAACCCGGCAGGAAGGCGGTGAAGCTCCAATGGATATTTAGAGGCAGCCTTTGCCCGCTTTGCCCTCTTATGAACACCGCCACTATGGTTAAAAGGAATGAGGAATGATAATTCTACAATTGGACCTCGCAGGAGTGGAGCATTTGATGTGTAAATTGTGTAATTGGTGTGCTTAATGCGGCAGCCAGCCAATGCCGTATCTCACTCTCAAACTCCTTCACCAGGGGTGTGGCGTTAGTCGAGCTGCACAACACTGGCGATATGGGGGCGAGGTCCTGATAAAGGTGGTATTCCCAGACCCGGAGAAGTACGCCTCTCTGCACCACTAGTGCGCAATGAGAAGGGCAACCTCCAAGCTGACAAGACTACCATAAGAGGACCGTATATAGTGGTGTGGCTCTACCGCTCACTACACTAGGTGCAGGGAACATATGGCTTTTCAAGTTTGGTATGGTGAGTGTCCCAGAGGAACTGGTCCCCCAGGCCTGGGGAAATACTTTTCTCGGCCCCACTAGTGCGTGATGAGAAGAACAAATTTCAGACTGGTAGTCCAATCCCTAAGAAAGCGGTGTCCTAATGTTGTGGCCCTACCATTAATTACACTGGTGCAGCGAATGGGTGGCCTTTCAAGATTGTATAAGTTGGTGTTACATGTTTTAATGGAAATAATAAAATTCCGATCACCTGTTGTCTCGCGCACGTGCCTGATGTTTACGAGTAGTGGTGCTATGACTACGGGAGCGATATTCGTAGCTGAGCTAAACTGTGTTTATTTCTTTTAGCAGAAATAAACAGTGATGGTGAATGTACAACCTGCTATCCATGTGAGCTTACAGAAGTGAAACACCCTATGTGCAGAAGATGAAGGCTAACAGGGTAGGCAGTAATGTGGCCATGAAAACAACTCTGACATTAAACTATGCTACGACTGTTGTCCAGAAAGGACCGGCACGTGTCTCAGTGTTTGCTGCTACATAAAATGTGAAGGGAAAGATCTTCGGCTCCCGAGGGTGCGGTGAAGTCTTCATTAGGGGATATGTCTTTGGCAACATTAAGAAGCGATGAAGACTAAGGTAAGAAAGCTGATGGTTCCCACGGCACCATAGGTGCAGTGAAGGAACAGGACACATGTTAATTGCTTGAAGACTGGTCAAGAGCCTTGGTGCGGCCCTCTATTTATACTCCTCGGTGACATGCCCCTTGTTCTGCTGGCATAGGGGGTTGTCCTGGAGAGGGGTTAGCAGCTGTGAAGAGTGTGACATAGATCCTCGGTGATGGGTTGTATTTGTCAATTTACATACAGAATTCCCACTGCTACCATTATTTGTGTTTTTGAGCAAATTGGCTTACATCCAGTGGAGTAAATATGTATTTTTGTAGCAGTTATAAAATGTCTTTGCTGATATGACTCACTATGACTCACTCCAGTAAAATGAAATGTAATGTTTATGAAAACATACAATTTCTAGCCTACATAGTGTAAATGCTTTTCCCCATGAATTAAGTAACTTCCTAGAACAAATGCAATTGAATACGTGAAGTAAATTAGATTTCAAATGCCATTTAAATGAATCTGAGGAAAATGAAGTACCTCAGTATTGGGGTATGATTGAACCGCCCTCTACCCGACAGGTTTCAGGTGTGTCAATGCTACCTCACTATACTGTCAGTACTAATAACCCGCAACATCTCACATAGGTAGTCAGGAGGTTCATTAGGTGTTAAAATAAATATAATTTATGCTGTAATTGTGTTCTGTGGCTCTCAAAAATAACTATACATCAACGTTATGTTGAAATCCTGAAAGTCATTTATAACCAGGCTTATAGAGGATACAATAGGAAAGATTTACGTTCCAGTTCTTTTCAAAGGCAACCAGTTTTTATTAAATAATTTGCTGATCTCCTATTACATTTGCACAAAACACAGCTTGCCATCAGCATGTACAGTCAATGTATGTGGCATAAGCATGGTAAACATCAACATTTCTATATATTATATATGGCCCCTTGGTTATGTTGCACAAAGTTAAAAACTTATTAAAACTGCTAAAAGATCATGTCAGAAAACAGGCCCATTACAATACAACAGTTACTGTGCAAAATTATAACGCTTTTTTCATGCAAAACTATTGGGGGAGTTGCCGCTATTTAGCACGGAGCTCACTGTAGAAGGCTTACACAGCGATGAAAAGTCTAAGCAGAGAAACGCCCTCAGACGCAGGGCACAGAACAAAGTCGACTCGTACCTGCATTTATTGGTGTAGAAAGGATGAGACATCACTCCACCACGATGGGCATAGCCCTAGTAACCATGCCAGTTGTTAATCATTTCACAGCTCTGATGTAGTGACGAGCTCGATCTGACATCCATAGCCGACTGTCCCTCTCCGCATGCCGGACGTGCAGCACAGCATATTCAAGTAGGCGAGTAGAAGACATCTTATTTACACGTTGTGAGAAATGCGAGAGAGTATGCCATCATTATTACAGACGTGCAATTGTTTACGAACATTTTCAAGTTAAATTTAGAGTTTACCGCGGCGGCACATGTACACTACATATTTCCACAGTACTTTCCGTGCGAAATACCATACGTACTTATTCATGCCGTACATTAGTGTAAACAAAACTCAGTTAAGCATACTGCTTTTCCAAAATGATTCGCATGTTCGTATATAACTTAAGACACAGGTATTGTCCAAACCGCCGCATTATACCGGCCAAGTTGTTTACTCGCTTGCCAATCCTGCCCATCTCGTGTCTCGGCACGGACTTATCGACACACAAAACGCACCTACTACACGACGCAAAAACAAACTACACTGTTCGCAGCGCTGCCTAGCGGCAATTCTCTGAACAACAAATATTTATGATCAAATATTGACAAACAACTAATCGTAATACAGATTAAATTATAACCAAGGTAAAATATATAATAAAATATATGTAGAAATATATTTGTAAATATTGCACACTACAATAAATATTCATACATATATTTAAAAGGTGATAAATAGGTCGGCCAAGATAACCAGATTATAAACGATCGTTACACTGCAGGTACAAACAAAATGGCCAACTGTTGTATATTGACATTAGCATAAAAATAACACTGACGATCAGAGTCGACACATGGCATGCTCGAGGACATTCAATAATTAGGAAGTGGCTCGGTGTCTCGACCTTGGATGACCTTGACCTCAATTTTTTTTTCTTTTTTTTCCCCAAAAATCGCTTATTTTCACACACAAGTGTACGTTTTATCCCAAAAATGTCTTATTATTTCCCTTTTTTCCTCACATTTCCCTGGTTTCCCTAAAAAAGTGCATTCTCCTTAATGTGGCTGACGTAACTCCTCGATGTGGCTGAGATATCCGAAACTCACCCACATAATGAGAAGTCGATAAAACTATAAATTATTTTAATAAATTATTTTTATCAAATTATATATCATTTTTATAATTTAAAAAATTTAAGACATAAGTTTTAAATGTTACAAATCACCGGACTCGTCTTTTCATGGCGCATACGATCGCGATATCATAATAAATTTTTTTTATAAATTATTTTTTAATTTAAATATTTTTTTTATTAAAAAATTTAAAGACATAAGTATTAAGTTTTATATATCACCGGACTCGTCTTTTCAAGGCGCATACGATCATGATGTCGTAGTACCATTCTGTCTCATATTTTCATGCTCTATCATTCCATGCTCTCTCTCTCTCTTTTATTTCACTTTCACTCTCTCATTCTATTCCTTTCTCCCTCTCTTTCGTTCCTCTTTCTTGCCTCCCTTATTCAATGTCTTTCTCTCATTCAAATTCTTTCTCCCTCCCTTTTGTTTCTCTCTCTTGCCTCCCTTCATTCAATATCTTTCCGTCATTCCATCTCATTCTCCCTCTCATTCATTTCTCTTTCATTCTCTCATTCCATCACTTCTCTCTCTTTCTTTCTCTCATTCCATCTCTTGCCTCTCTTTCTTTCACTCATTCCATCTCTCTTGTGTCTTTCTTTCTCTCTTTCGTTTCTCTCTTCCTCTCCAAGGGTTTTCACGGAGTCCTCCCTTTTTTTGTTGTTTCATTCTCTTTCCTTTCTCTCTCATTCGTCCGACCCAATTACTCATACTTGTTCAATTAGTCACATTTGCTCCTCTGATAACTTATACATGTTCGATTAGTTGCATTTGCTCCACACCACCATCTACATAGTTCTTTCATCGCCTGCTAGAGTGCGCAAATCGTCAGTGCATATATTTATTTACGAATTAAAAATATAATTATTCATACACGATAAGGTATATAAAAAATTATTGCAAAGTACATTCCATGCAGAACTTTGTAAAATGCGTTCGATTTTCAATACTTTATATTATGAAAACACAATATTTTGTGTTAATATTTTACTTTATTCAACTAATTTGTTCATTTGTCCCATAGCCCCTGTAACCACACATGCAGCACCAGGTCGACAGGTCTGCCAGGGACAGATGTGTGTGTGCAGTGACTCGCTAAGAGTGAGCTCATCTGTATGCACGAGCAGTGACATCATCCACAGACATAGTGACATCATAGGGACAGAGTATAAATGACCGTGAAGCACCGGGCTAATCGGCCCTGCCAATCAGACATTTAGGAATCAGTGCATTAATAAATAAGTATAATTACTTTAATTTATTTAATTTATTTATAATTTGAATAATGCCAAAAATATTTATTACAAATTACAGTAAAAATGTATCAAAAATATATTTTGCAAAGTAAATCCCATTCAAAGATCATAAATTTTGTAAATTTCCCACTTTCCCATGACAGCTTGTAACATTTAAAAAAAGAGATAATTATAATGCTTGAATGGGTATTTGAACTCAGAACCTTTGGATTAAAAGTTCAACATTATAAACACACTACAAGCGATCTCATGCCAAGCCAAGAGCTTAAAACTTTTATATAAAATGCAAACATAGAATGTTCCTTCCCTTGTACAATTACAGGAATATAGTTATAGTATTTTATTTTATTTTTTAAAGAGTTTGTACATGGCTTAATAATATATTTTAGAGAAGTTTTAGTTCATGTAAAGCCACACACTGTTCTGCATTTTAACACCTCGTAACTTTCAGAAGGAGTCTGAATTCTTAAGCTCACATGTAATTATTTTCTTATGTGTATATTCTTTTGAAAATAATTATGTAGCAAGTCGGGGGGCTGTAAGCAAGCGAATATGTAGGCCTACAGGCATTTAGGTAGACAAATATTATTTGCAAACTCTTAGGAGGCTGGCAGTCTCGCGAAATTCAGTTTGCATGTATCATTTCTAACCCAAAAATATTTATTTGTTTAAGACCTATATATGCATAGTGGCTGGCTTATAATAATATTTTGCTTTTTTCAACTAGATCTGTTACACCAGACTGGTTATGATACAGGATTAAAATAAAATAATATAAAACTGTATTTATTATTCAATTTTAATATTTATATAATAATTTTTAAGTTGTACTGGAATTTTATGTAGAATATGGCATAAATGTTCTCTCAGTTTAGTTTCAGGAATTCTCTCTTGAAGACTAAAATCTATGCAGTGTTAATTATTTATTATCTCAAATATTTTTTTGTAGCATAAATATCCTACTCAGATTTTATTCAATGTATGTATATGTGACTAAACAAAGCACCTTATTATTCTCTATATTTCAGGCACGATACAACTTCAGCGATAAATTAAAGACTATATATATATATATTTTTGCATACTTCAGACTACAACCATACAAACCTTAAAATGTCCCACACTATTCACATATTATCTTTATGGCAGCATATAATTTATATAAACTGCTTATACACAGCTCAAGACAGTCCATTCTAGCAACTATCTAACCAGGACCCTTGGCTATATATTCTTCTCGACAAAGTTTTATGGCTGCCACTGTCAAACAACTCCATAAAATAAACATTGCTTATATACTCGCAAGCAGACACCTTAACATTCAGTGTCCACCCACTGTAACTCATGAATGCTATTTGCTCTACCGAACAACACCAGACTTACATAGACAAGCAATAGGAATTTATTTTTTTAAGTTTAACATTTTAAGTGCATATATAACTTACATATAATAGTTTTTGGTATGCCAGACTCATTTTCAGAATGTTTAATTTATTACTCAGATTTCACTTCTATAATTTTTAAGTATTTCATTTACATGTAAGAGCTTTGTTTCACACACTCACCTCACCAAAAAAAAAAATGTACTTACCGCTCATACATTCTGGTCTACTGGCCGACACCAGTCAAAAATATACTAGTCACTGTACCATTACAACCCAAGTAATACCAGACCACCCAACACACCACCTCCTACAACAATATAAAAAATTTCTATTTAAACACAGCATCCAGTTCACCAAGCAAAATATATCGATCTCATAACTCGAGCAACTATGCAGCTGAGGCCAGCCCATAACCAAATACCCATTCTACTTGTTCTACCAACCAACATTTCTTATACCTACCAGCCATACCACCCACTATAACTCTAGCGTGCCTTTACCATTCCTCCACACAGGACATATGAGAAGGAAACATACAACCCATTCCAGTGACACAATAACCTACTTCTCAAACCATACAAAATGCCGACTGTCACCAGTCAAAATACACTGACAACCCAAACCAAACAATTTTTAACTCAAGGATACCGTTAGCATTACAGGATTCACCGACACACACTTACTGTCCACACCATGCGACATACCAGCAATCGCAAGACGGATATACTGGAAAATATATCACCCAACCTGGAATCCATGATAACCAAGCATACTGGAGGAGGTGAAGGAGGATGATAAGGAGGGGAGGAGGAGGAAAGAGGAGGAGGGAGGAGGTGGAAAGAGGAGAAAAGGGATGAAGAAGAGAAGGAAGAAGAGGAAAAGGACTTAGCATAAACAGTTTCTTGATGACTTTAAGCGTGTTTTAGAAAGTGTCTCAAATTATCTAGCTACATAGTTCCATCAATCCAATCTAATCCAACAAGTCAAATATATACTAGTCACTATACAACCTTACCAACCATTATAACCCTTTGTCACACCAGACCACCCAACATCCATCTCCTATAACCAAGCAAATATTAAATTCCAACATACCTCAGCCCACACCCACTAAAATATGTCAATCATAACTCCAACATGTTTGTCATTACCTTCAGACATCAGCAAAAAAAAAAAAAAACAGTATTGTAACTGTTTCCTAATTCATTTCCATAGTAGCTTAAATGATCTAACCTTAAAAGAAAATAAATAAAAATGAAACAAATAAAGTTGGCAAATTACGAATATCTCTTCAAACTAGAAAACTATCTCAAATCAGATAAATGAATTCTAAACGAGACACTATCAGTTATCTTTCCAACCAATACATCTAGCATAAGGCCATGCCTTTGAAACTGACTTCACCACAAATGCATTTTGAATTAAACAATGATGCAATTATTTATCACCACATTACTTATAAAAAAAGGAAAAGGCAACACGATATTTTTTTCTCAAACCTAATGAACTAGTAACAAGGAGAGCTTAGCCCAACCAAAACAGCCTAAATTCCTAACCTAATCTCCAAGAAAGGGAACGCCATATGAAGATACAAAAAGGAAATGAATTAAGGGTAGGCATATCAAATCTTAAACAAAAACAATGGAATAAGGAATTTCCTACTGTCGTAAAATCTATGGCATCCGAACAAAAAAAAAAGAGAGAGCCAGCAAAAATACTACTACAGTCATCACACTTAACAAGAAAAGCCTAAATTATCTCGAAAAAAAATTTACCGCAAAATTCACATTGTAACAATATTCACACTGTTTACTAGACTTCAAGCAAACCTCAGCCCACACTAACCATACAAAAAAATTACAAGTTCAACATGTTTGCCATATTCATAACCTAATGGATCTGAGTAATTAAACGTATATGTAATAACTTTTGCCATGACATTAGCTTGCCTCAGCCAAACAATGCCAAAAGCCATGCAACCTAGCAAACCAACATACTATACCATCTGAACATATCAACGATCCACCACAGCAGATAGCCATACCAACCATAACATACAGCCCAAACCATATCATTTGCTCTAAACCAAGCATACCGCATTCACGCCATTAACAATACATACAATATTAACCCCCAAACATCAGATTTACTAATCAATCATAAGAGTTAACTATATTGACTGTTATTTCACCCCATCTAACTACACCAGTTGCACATATAAAAAAGCCATAACACCAGCCTAGCCAATCATAAGCTCCAATCATAATATCATAAGATCAATACTATTAATTTAACCATTATGACACCCATACAGTCTTAATTCCCAAAAATACCATCCAGTCATACGAACCAACCATACCAGCTAAGCATTCTGCCCCTCTTATAATAACTAACCATCCCATCAACCATTCCGCTCTTAGTAACTAATCATACAATTAAACCATTCTCCCCACACCAAGGAAGGTACACTTTTGTCATACTGCCAAAACAACGAACATGGATCAGGCCATTCCAATCAACATAATGACTATACCAACCATACAATAAATCAACTGTACAACCAAGTCATACCTATAGATTATATCATTAAGATATACTAGCTGTAAAAATAACCAAACCATACAGGCAGCCTACGCCAGCAGACAATACCATCATGTTACTCCATCCATTACAATTGTTCCACAAGACCATACAAACCAAAAACGTATGAGTCCAACATATAAAGACCTATAATCAAAACAAGCTTCCTATAACAACCATGCAGAGAGACCATACAGTATAAACATACTAAAGGCATCTCTACCAATGTTAAGTCTACATACAATTCATATTATTATCAGTCTGACCAACATAATATGCAAGCCATACATTTCGAGCTTCTATAATAACTATCACACCTGTCATCATACCTCCTGACCGCCTGTTTGATAGCCATAATGGCACGCCACACTCGGAGACAAAGCTGTTATATAAAATTAAACTCCCTCTTACCATTAACCCAAACTACTGAAATATTTCCCTTTTCTCCCTAAAAATAGGTAATTTTCACCTTGAAATCAAGTCTTTTACACCAAAAATTCACTTTTTTTCCATAAAATGTTAGCCTAAAATTTATTATTTCAAATAATTGTATAAAATTAAACAAAAATTCTAAAATAATTATAAAATATTCTTAAAAAATTCCCTAACATTCAAAAAATCACAATTAAAAAAACCTAAGAACATATCACGTTAACCTCACACTCATCCCAGCACCCTAAACATCAATCCCTATCCTAACCTATGCATTTTCCAATACTACACAACAAGGAAAAATTACAAAAAAAAATATTAGAAAAAATATACCAAAAATTATAACTCCAACATGTCTACCATGGTATCATTACCATCAGACACCAGCCAAAAGTCATACCATCCATCAAACAAACCACATGACTATACCAATTAACAAAGAATCATCACAAAACAATTGAGAAAAAATTACCAAAAATCAAAACAACAGGATGTCTGTCAGGTCATCATTGCCATCAGACACCAACCATAACATAAAAGGTGACAGCACTCCAGCATACCAAAATACTATACCATCTGAATATATAAACTTAACACTTTAGCAGATAACCATTCTAACCAAAAACATATAGCCTAAACCATGTCATTCACTCTTACCCAAGCATACCTCAGTCATGCCATTAACAATACAGACCATTTCCACCACCACATCTCAGATTTATTGATCTAACATAACATCAACTATATTGAATACCATTTCAGCCCATCTAACTTCACCAGTTACACATATAAACAAGCCATACCAGTCACTGGAACTCACGCATGCCATCTGCTCTACCAACCAACACCAGACAAAATACACTCATCATTCATGCCTCAAACATTCAGTCCACATAGACTTACAATAAATTTACTTACTGATTATACTTTCTGCTCTACTGGTCGACACCAGCCAAAATATATACTAGCCACCATACCAACCAACCACCCATTATGGCACAAGTCCTACCAGGCCAACCAGTATACCATCTCCTATAACCAAAGAACAATTCAGTTATACTAATCAACTGTACCACCCAATGCACCAAGCCAAATATCCATCATAACTCAGGTGTACCAAGCAACTAGGCCCTATACAGCTGAGGCCAGCCCATAACCTGACACCCATTAGACTTGTTCTACCTTCCAACACTGCTTATACCTACCAACCATACCATCCACTATAAATCTAGCATACATCAACCATTCGTCCACACAGACCATACAAAGCAAACATATAGCCCATACCAAACACTTTAAACTCAAGCATGCCTTAGCATTACAGGACTCGCCGACACAGACACATACTTTCCACACCATTTGAGATACACCAACAATCACAAGACAGATATAAAGGAAAAAGATATCACCCAAGATACCATCTATGTTAATCCAAGAGGTCGAAGAAATTTTTTAGTCTAAACCAACCCATAACCATACCACCTGCATTACTAATCGTTATCAGACTAAAATTTACTCACCACTCATACTGTTCACTAGAATTCAATCATACCTCAGCCTACACCCACTAAAATATACCAACAAAAATTGCAAGTCCAAAATGGTTGACATACCATCAGACACCAGTCAAATATATACTAGTTACTATACAATCATACCAACCTTTATATCCCAAGTCACACCAGACCAACCAACATACCTTCACCTATAACAAAGAAAACTCAATTCAACCATACCATCCATACCATCTGTTCTACGAACCATCATCAGACTAAATAAACACACTGTTTACTAGAATTCAAGCAGACCTTATACTACACTGATATTACCAAAAAAAAATCACAAGTCCAATGTGTTTGTCATACCATCTGACACCAGCAAAATATCATACCAAACATTAATACAAATCAATATATCAACCACCCATGCTAATAAAAATGCTGCCCATCACACCTCAGTTGTACAAAACCAAATATGAGTAACCCTGCAGACTAAGAGTATTGGGTACTATACCAACCATAACCCCAGCATACTTCAGTCATGCCACACAGACAACAATGTATATGCAACATATCTTTTCATTTCATACCACTCCTATATCATCCATTAACTCCACCAACCAAAACATTTTAGGTGACAACCCTCCAGCATACCACTGATATCATCTTTAGCAGAGTACACGGTCATAGAAGATGATTCCACTCGCGACGATCCCTTCTGCCATGGTCTTTTACAAAATTTCATACATCCATTCTTACATGATGCAAGCTTATGTACTGTTTTTACAACAGAACAATTAGTGTAAGTTATCCATTTTAACTATATTGAATTAGGTCTGCTGAGTGTAGATATGTAAAAAGCAATACGCTTTATGCTGTGTTTTATGAAAGATAATCAACCTGTTCATTATTTAACCTGCGAAATCATCCATCAAACAACCATTCGTGTTTACACTTATACATGTTTCAATGTTGGATACACATTTACTATTTCTCTTGTAAACCCATTTTATTTCATGTCATCCATACATCGGAACAAATAGTTTAGGTTGGTAGGTATGCGAGTTCAGTAACCGTGTCGAGTGCTGCAAGGGATTTAAGCTTCCATATGTTACATTAGCTGATAAAAAATTATCTAACTGCTAGAAAAACAAACCATCATTTTCACTATACCTTCACGAGGAGAAAAATACATTCTGGATTATTTGTAGCAACAACACACACACTGCTTTTTATATGTCTAAAAATGATGTAGCTAACTCTCAAGTCACTCGAACTCAGTCAGACAAAGAGATCTCTTACTCGAACGGCAGACGAACTGTGAATGAGACCAACTCGTCTGTCTTCATATATGTCTGCAAATTAATAGCAATGCCCAGGATTCAAACCCCACGATACCCATACATGAGACTAGAATTAAATCCAATATCTTAAACTGCTCAACAACCGGACAAGTTCAGAAAAAGTTTGTATAGTAAAAACTATTAATTTTATTCTTGGGCGGTGTCTTAGGATCATAACCTTACTTACAATCTTTTCAAAATGTAATGCTCAAAACTAAAAACGAACATAATATTTTAGCTAATTTTTAATATGCAGAAAAATCATAAAACATTCACCATAGGGAGAACTCTGAGAAAACCCAGAAAATATAAGTTCACTCAGAAGAAAATATGCTATATGTATCTATATGTATTTCTATATATTCCTAACTCATAGATAATTATATATATATATTACTAACCTATATAGTACTATTGTGTATATATACATATATATACACACCTGTGTGTATATATATGTACACACACACATATATATGTACACACACACACACAGGTTGGATTGTAAATGGCGACTCAGCTCGTGGCCCATGGTAGCTAGGACAAAAACAAGAAGAATGAGCATAGAAACCACCCCTGTATCAGAAAGAGTAAGGGTGTAAATGCTCCATGAAAGTGAAGATGAGGAACATGTTAGGTGACAATTTCGCAAAAACTATTTGAGATGGAACATTCAACTTCTGAATTCCGTTCACATGCATGGATATACATGCATGGTGAACAAATAGATACTGTCATCCAAATCCATCATTGGAAAACTGGTTTTGTCACCACTATTATGCATGCAATTATGTAACTGAAGGAAATAAGAAACGTATGTAGGCAGAGTTATAATCAGCATGTCATAATTAACAAAAATGGGTCTCTTGTTTGAACTCGCTCAGGCCAAACGTTTCTGTGATAAGAGCGCACAAAGTTTGTGCCGTGTCCATGTCTGCAGATAGGCAACCCTGTAGTTATGCGCATTGCAACACATGCGGTTGTGGGACCACTAGGGGTCATATACGACATGCAGTTTACATCCTACATACTGTATGTCTAAAATGTTAACATTGCTCGTATTACAGAAAATGTTACCAAAATGTACAGTAAATACACGGAAATGCAATCAGTACTTATGTAAAACCTATCTGACCCTGTAAATACAAAATACGGAAAATCTCAGTATTCCCTATAGCTTCGGGTTTCGGGAACGAACAATGTCAGGTCTGAACTATACATTCTTTGCCACTGTAACCAGAACTATTATCGTTTCTGTGGCAGTTAAGTTATCCACGCCTCTTAGACCTATTCGTTCAAACATTACAAATTAGCATCAGGTGTCTGTAACATTTAGCATCACTTAAAATACACTAACATTAATAAAACTGTAAAGGTTGCTTATGTGACTGCAGTAGAAATAAAGTTATACCACATGAATGTGTGTGGTGGTTGTAGATCAGTGGTTAGAGTTATGGACAACTAAGTCTTTAACATGTCTTCACATCTCACTCAGGTATAAAATATTTTAACTGGCAATAGTTTGCAGGCTTTCACGGCCATTGTCGTAAATTTCTAGGCTTCTGGGTTTGAGCCGCGTCGTGGATTTCTTCTCTAACGTTTTGGCAGTCGTTGCAGCTGCCATTATCAGGGAACAAAACCTGACCAATTGAGGACAGTCGAAGGAAGAGGCTCTTATATATTCTGATTTCTGGAGGGCTGTTTCCTGATTGGCTGGGCTCTTCGGCAAATCACAGACTATCTTCCTTCTGATTGGCTGAGGTGGTTCGCCAATCCTTGAGAGGGTGTATACATTCCAGGATTGGCCGGCCACCACAGCCAATCAGGAGGAAGAGAGAGACTGCAATTGGCCAGAGTGTCTAGCCAATCAGGGTTTATTTATATATAGTCGTTATGTTGCTTGGCATGGCCTGATCCATGGTCGGTTGTTTTGGCAGTATGGCAAAAGTGTATCTTCCTTGGTGTGGGGAGAATGGTTTAATTATATGATTAGTTACTAAGAGCGGAATGGTTGATGGGATGGTTAGTTATTATGAGAGGGGCAGAATGCTTAGCTGGTATGGTTGGTTCGTATGACTGGATGGTATTTTTGGGAATTAAGACTGTATGGGTGTCATAGGATGGTTAAATTAATAGTATTGATCTTATGATATGGTTGGAGCTTATGATTGTAATATTTGATTGGCTAGGCTGGTGTTATGGCTTGTTTATATGTGTAACTGGTGTAGTTAGATGGGATGAAATGAAAGTCAATATAGTTAACTCATATGATTGATTAGTAAATCTGATATGTGGGGGTTGATATGGTATGTATTGTTAATGGCATGAATGAGATATGCTTTCGTTTAGAGCAAATGATATGGTTTGGGCTGTATATTATGGTTGGTATGGCTATCTGCTGTGGTGGATCGTTGATATATTCAGATGGTATGGTATGTTGGTATGCTGGGTTGCCTGGCTTTCGGCATTGCATGGCTGAGGCAAGCTAATGTCATGGTAAAAGTTATTATATATCTGTTTTATTACTCAGATCCATTAGGTTATGAATATGGTTGTTAAGTATTCAGGAGGTATGTTATCTGGTAGGTTTCATAAGAGAAGTTATTTGCATGGATCATTGGAATAATTAACTTCTTTGTTTGTTGATATAGTTATTTATATTAATGTCGGGTATGCTGTAGGGTTGTAATCTGGTATGTTTTGGTTGGTGGTGTTAATGGACGGCATAGGGGTGGTATGAAATGAGTAGTTGTTACGTTGCTTATACAATGTGATCTTGGCATGACTGAAATATGATGGGGTTGTTGTTGATATATTATGCAGTACTACTTATCAGCAAGCTAACTCGTATTTTGTTTCGTATGGCTGAGGTGTGGTGGTTAGTGTTTTTGTTGGTATGGATGTTTGATATAGTGGTTTATAATAATGTATACTATGATATTTGGCTTGTTTCTGATGGTAATGATGCTGTGACAGACATGTTGAAGTTTTGATTTTTGGTATATTTGGCTGGGTTCTGATGATATGACAAACATGTTGAACTTGTGATTTTTTGTATCTGTGTGGGCTGAGGTCTGCTTGAAGTCTAGTAAACAGTGTGTATATTTCGTCTGATGACGGTTGGTAGAATAGATGGTATGGTTGGTATTGTTGAATTCAGTTTTTTCTTTGGTTATAGAGGATAGCATTTTGGTTGGCATTGTGTGACTTGGGCTATAAAGGTTGGTTTGGTTGTATAGTGACTAATATATATTTGGCAGGTGTCTTATGGTATGACAGACATGTTGGACTTGTAATTTTTGTTGGTATATTTTAGTGGGTTTGGGCTGAGGTATGATTGAATTCTAGTTTTAATGGTGTGTATATTTAGTCTGGCGAAGGTTGGTATAATCAGGTAGTTTTATTATGGGTGGTATGGTATTTGGCTGATGTCTGATGGTAGCGACAAAAATTTTGGAGTTACAATTTTTGGCATATTTTAGTGGGTGTTGACTGAGGTATGGTTGGATTAAATCTTTCTTTGATTATAGGTGTTATCATCTTGGCTGGTCTGGTATGACTTGGGTTATAAAGGTTGGTATGGTTGTATAGTGACTAGTGTAAATTTGGCTGATGTCTGATGGTATGACAGACATGTTGAAGTTACGATTTTTGGTTTATTTTAGTGGGTGTGGGCTGAGTTGTGCTGGAATTCTAGTATGAGTGGTGAGAATATTTAGTCTGGTGATGGTTTGTACAATCAGTTAGTTTATTTTCTGGGTGATATAATATTTGGCTGATGTGTGATGGTAATGACAAACATGTTGGAGTTATGATTTTAACATATTTTAGTGGGAGTGGGCTGGGGTATGTTTGAATTTAATGTTTCTTTGGTTATAGGAGATAGATGTTGGGTGGTCAGGTATGACTTGGGTTATAATGGTTGGTATAGTGGTATAATGACCAGAATATATATATATATATATATATATATATATATATATATATATATATATATATATATATATATATATATATATATATATATAATATATATATATATATATATATATATATATATATATATATATATTCACACACACATACATATGACTTATTATTTTGGATTGGCTCGATGTAACTATGGAGCTAGACAATTTGAAGATATATTCTAAAACATGCTTAAAATCATCATGAAGGTTGTTCATGCTAACTCCTCCTCCTCTCTTCCCCGTCTTCCTCCACCAGTATGCATGGGATATCATAGATGGTATGTTGGGTGATATGTTTTTCCAGTATATCTGTCTTGCGATTGCTGGTATATTATCGAATGATGTGGAGAGTATGTGTGTGTCAATGAGTCCTGTAATGGTAAAGGTAACCTTCAGTTAAAATTGTTTTTATGGATGGTCAGTGAATTTTGACTGGTGTCAGTCGGCATCTTGGATGGTTTGAGAAGAAGGTTATTGTGTCAATGGTATGGATTGTATGTTTGTTTTGTATGGTCTGTGTAGATGAATGGTAAAGGTATGCTAAAGTTATAGTGGGTGGTATGATTGGTAGGTATAAGAGAGGTTGGTTGGCAGAACAATGATAATGGGTGTTTGGCTATGAGCTGGCCTAAGCTGCACAGTTGCACGAGTTATGATCAATATATTTTGCTTGGTGTATTTGGTGCTGCGGTTGTATTGAATTTTTTATTTTGTTATTAGAGATGGTGTGTTGGGAGGTCTGGTATTACTTGGGTTATATTGGTATAGTGACTAGTATATATTTGACTGGTGTCAACCATTAGAGCAGAAAGTATGAGCAGTAATTAAATTTCTTTTGGTAAGGTCAGTTTGTGTAAAAAATCTGTTACATGTAAATGAAATACTTAAAAATTATATCAGTTAAATCTTCTTGACAAATTTAAAATATCTGAAAATAAGTCTGGGATAGCAAAAAATATTTAATGTTAGTTTTATATATATATATATATATATCCTTAAATCGTTAAACTTAAACTCAGAAAATCCTATTGCTGGCTTATGTAAGTCTGGTGTTGGTCGGTAGAACAAATAGCATTCATGAGTTACTGTAGGTAGACATTGAATGTTAAAGTGCCTGCTTGCGAGTATGTAAGTAGCTGGGTTCATTTTGTGGAGCTGTTTGACAGTGGCAGTCGTAAAACCTTGTCTAGAAGAATATATGGCCAAGAGTTCTGGTTAGATGCTTGCTAGAATGGACTGTCTTGAGTTATGTATAAGAAGATTATATTAATTATGTGCTGCTGTAATGATACCATGTGATTAGTGTGGAACATTTTAAGGTTTGTATGGTTGTAGTCTGAAGTATGTAAATATATAAATGAAAAAGTCTTTAATTTCTCGCTGATGTTATATCCTGCTTGATATAAAGAGAGTATTGTGGTGCTTTCTGTAGTCACATATACACATGTTGAATAAAATCTGAGGAGGATAGTTATGCTACAAAAAAAATTTAAATAATTTTGAATTAACATTACATAGGAATTTCAGGAATTCTCTTCAAGAGAGAATTCCTGAAATTAAGCCGAGAGAACTTTTTGCCATACTCTACATAAAACTCCAGTACAACCTAAAAAAATTAAATAAATATTAAAATTGAATAATAAAAAACAGAATTTTATTCTCTTATTTTAATACTGTATTGTAACCAGTCTGTTATAAACAGATTTAATTGTAATAAGCAAAATATTATTTTAAGCTAGCCACTATGCTTATATAGGTCTTACACAAATAAAAGCTCTTGGATTAGATATGTTACTTGCAAACTAAATTTCACGAGAATACCAGCCTCCTAAGAGCTCGGAAATTATATTTGTCTTACCAAGTAACTTTAGGCCGATATATTCACTTGCTTACAGCCCCTCAACTTGCTGCACAATTATTTTAAAAAGAATATACTTATAAGAAAATAATTACATGTGAGCTTAAGAATTCAGACTCCAACTGAAAGTTACGTGATGTTAAAATACAGCACATCGCATGATTTTACTTAAACTAAAACTGCTCTAAAATATATTATTATTATTAAGCCATATATTAACTAGTTGAACAAAATCAAATACATTAACAATATTTTTGTAATTGTACAAGGGAAAGCAGCTTCTACATTTACAATTTATATAAAATTTTTAAGCACTTAATTTGGTATGGCATCGCTGGTACAGTTATTAGCATGTCGGACTTTTAACCCAAAGGTTCTAAATTCGAATCCCAGTCCAAGCATTATAATTTTCTCTTTTTGATTTTAATGTTACCAGCTGTCATGGGAAAGTGTGAAATTTACGAGATTTAAGATCTTTAAACTGAATTTACTTTGCAAAATATATTTTTGATTCATTTTTACAGTAAAATTTAGGTAAATTTTTTTCTGCAATACAATGGTAAATAAATGAAATAAATTAAAATAATTATACTTATTTATTAATACATTGATTCCTAGATGTCTGGTTTGCAGGGCCGACGTTTTTCAAAAAATTAAGTATTGAAAATCCAATACATTTTACAAAGTCCTGCTTGGAATGCACTTTACAATAATTTTTATATACCTTTTTGCGTATGGATAATTACATCTTTAAATTCGTAAATTAATATATGCACTGACGCACTCTAGCAGACGATGAAGAGGCTATGTAAATGATGGAATGGAGCAAAAGCAACTAATCGGTGGAGCAAATGTGACTAATATAACAAGTCTGAGTAATTGGGTCGGACAAATGAGAGAGAAAGGAAAGAGAATGAAACAACAAAAATGGGAGGACTCCAAGGAAACCCTGGGATAGGAAGAGAGAAACAAAAGAGAGAAGAAAGAGACACAAGAGCGATGGAGATAAAGAGATGGAATGAGAGAAAGAGAGAGAAACAAAAGAGAGGGAGTAAGGAATGGAATGAGGGAAATATATTGAATGAGGGAGGCAAGAGAGAAGGTGATAGAATGAAAGAGAAATGAAAGAGAGCAAGAGACAGATAGCATGGAATGATAGTGCATGAAAATACAAAACCAAATGGTGGTGTGACATAATGATCATATGCGCCTTGATAGACATATCTGGTGATATATCACACTTAATACTTATATCTTTAAATTTTTAAATTGTAAAAATATATTTAATTTTATAAAAATGTATTGAAATAATTTATATTTTTATCGGTTCCTCATTATGCGACTGAGTTTCGGATATCTCAACCGCATCGATGGGAAAGCGCTGTTTAGAGAAAAACAGGAAATTTGTAAGGAAAAAAGGGAAATTTTAAGATATTTTTGGGATAAAACGTATGGTTGTGTGGAAAAAATGGAAAAATTTTGAGGTCACTCATCTAAGGTTGAGCCACCGAGCCACTCCCTAATCCCTGAATGTCCTCGAGCATACCATACACTACTACTTACCTTCTACTCTGTAAGGACATATTTTTCTACTCAGAGTGGCGGTATTTTGAGATTTTAATAACTTGTCTAAATACTACTGCTTTATACAATACTGAGACGAGACTGATTAGACTTTTGATACAAGAGAGGCTAGACATTAAAATGTGTTAAAATATAAAGAAAAGGAAACTGTTTTCAAATAGCATGGGAAACACCATGATCTTCACAGTTGTCCGTTTACCTTTTATTTTCACACTGTAACAATTTCTGCAATTATATTTTTGTAAAGGTAAAGTAGTATTAACCTGCATAGTGGTTATCACTATCCGAAAACGTTTATGAAATCCTCCCCAATACGACGAATTTGTAACTGTTGTAAGTTGGTATAACCTTAAAACAATCAAAATCATGATAGTACTTTTTTCTACTTAAGAGCACATGAGAAGAACCTACCTACACTTTCAGGCATGTACAGCCACTACCAAAACTAACACATAACTTGACCATAGTGAAAATATTTTATGTTAACTCCACATAACAGTCGGATGACTGAAACACAGCAGTATGTGCAGATTGCCTATATTTAGACCTTTATAATAGTGCTTGATTATAATTCCTTTTTCTGCCCATTTTAATTTTGAATTATAATCAATGGCAAAAGATTTAATAACTTGAGATTTGCAGACGACATTGCACTCTTCGCCAACGACATTGAGGAATACCAAACCTTGGTTTCTGATCTTGCCTCTAAGTGTAAAGCAGTTGGCCTGAGCATAAATCTTTTATAAACAAAAGTTATGTCCAACAAATGGGCCACAATGGGAATATAGAAATTAATGACATATTTTTAGAAAACATCAGTGAGTACATTTATGTTGTAAATATAGAAGGTGATGAAAGATCAGATATTTTCCGTGGCATCAAGCTGGGATGGCAAGCATTTGGAAAACATTCTATTGTTCTCAAATCAAATATGCCCATAAATCTAAAGAAAACAGTTTACGACCAGTGCATTCGTCCAGTGTTGACTTACGGCTGTGAGACCTAGACAGTCAATACATTTACAAAAGGAAAACTAAGAACAGCCCTAAGAGCTATGGAAAGGTCAATGCTGGGTTTTACTAGAAAATACAAGAAAAAAGCAACAGATATCAGATCAGTTACTAAAGTCAAAGACATCTTGGAAAAGACAGCCACATCGAAGTGGCCATGTTGCTCGGACGAAAGATGAAAGATGGACAAAAATGGTGTTGGGATTGATTCCAAGGAATTACCGGATACCAAGAGAAAGTCCACCAGACCGTTGGGACAAATACATATGCAGGGTTGCTGAAGTTAACTGGCAGAGAATCGCCCAAGACCATTCTGCCTGGAGAAGACTATTGAAATTCCACCTGAATGGCTAACTCTAAGAGGTCACATCATTTCATGATTGAGCTGGCTGCTGCTGATGATGATGATGATGATGATGATGATGAGTAGTGCTTGATTTAACAGGAACATTTTTAAAAAAGAAAATGAAAAGAATGGGTGAAGTTGATGTTTTTTGTAACAGTTTTTCCACCTTTAAGTTTGATTTGTACTAATAATAAAAATTATGCACTCTCCTCAACATGGGTGTCAACACTGGGGAAGGGACCACAGTCAATGGCTGGAGAGAGCAAATTACATCCGACTACAACCTGTATGTTTGGTCACTTTCGCGCAGCCTGTAACCAACATCCTGCCTGCTTCTTAACTGGTTTGTTTTCATTTATCTGCAAATATTCCAATATCATTTATCTACAGGATATTGCCATGTTTACCCTGATCCCTGTACAGAATCTGTACCTTCCCCCTTTTTTTTTTGGCCCTTTTCCCTCTCCCTTTCTCTCTCACACACACATTAACGCACCCCACACAAACACAAAACACACACACCATAAACAGCCATTAGCCAACGGCCGATTCTTCTGCTTTGGGTGCCAAGTGCTGTTGAGATAGTTTATAGTTTGTGTAAATATTCTTACAATGGGCCATGCAGAACTTTCTAATTGTGTTTCAAAGAAATGCTAAAATAATACATCCGTCACTGAAAAAATGACGAGGTGAAATTAGTAAGCTCTGTATTTCTTATAACGTTCGTGAACAAAATCACACGTACTTCTGGATTCCTGGAATTTGTAGTTTTTGGTAACTGGTTATAAATACTGTGCAAGCATTAGGTATTTTATTTCAAACAAGACACCTTTAATAACAGCACATAAATTTATCACTAAATGAAGTTGAATTAAGTTTTCAGTTGGATATTTGTGTCATTTGTTTAAATTTTTACATACACTTATATCCACACACACATGCACCTATAGTAATATTTGGTTACAACAGGGCCGTCCAGGGGATTTTGGGATCCTGGGGCAAAACTATTTTCGGAGTCCTGTACTTTGGAGGCTTGTTGCAAAGCTGTTTTTGGGCCCCTTATTTGATGTGATATTTTTTAGTTAAAATAATAATACTTATATTTTTTATTATATGTTACCAGTAGAAAACACGTAGTTTGGAAACGGTTATTGTTTGTTGTCAATAAATATTGAAGTTTTATAAGAAAAAAGTATCCTCTTCGCATTAAACTACCGCAATGAGTTTTACATCGTCATATTACAATGACAGTAAACTATCATTAAAAAATTCTTTCTTAACCTACAGGCTTGGAGGGGACCCTTAGGGTGGGGGCCTGGGGTAAATTGCCCCAATTGCTCCCCCTCCCCAATTGCCCCCCTCCTTGTAATTGTGGGTGGCCCGTATAGGAAATTGAGTATGTATGCCAGTTAGTAAATTACTATCTACACTTTTGCCATAAATAAAGCAATTTTAACTCCAAGTGTCAATTACTTGAGGTCATAGACATAGGTTTTTAAAATTATTATATAACAAATCACATAAAAAAGTAGGCATGTGTTATTTGATTTTTGTGAATTATATAATGCAACGCTGTTAGAAATGAATCACTATATACAGGTTATTACTGCATTTAATGGCAGTGATAATCATCAATAAGGACAGTACACTAGCCTGGTAGACATGTTTCAGTAACCAAAAATACGTTAACTTGTAAAACAGGTTGCCCCAACCTAAGAAATCATAACAAATGCATTAGATTACCACAATTCCAACATCCTTGCTTAATCTAATGTCCTACAGCTGTACATTTACACATGCAATAACAGTCCCTAGCTCATGGACACAGTACAAATGTTTAGGGCCTTATGAAGGTGTTGTCAGATTGTCTGCAACAATTTTATCTGTTGGCAAGTATTATACTAAAATCTGCTTGTCCTCTATTGCATCTCTAATGACAGGGTGTAATATGTCTATATGTTTTGTATGCTTATGGAACAGTGGGTTGTATACACACTTCTGTGCACTCTGGCTGTCATTGAAAATGGTTATGGGTTTCTTCATACAGCATATTTCACTCAAGGGTCCCTTCATGTGAATGGCTTCTTTCGTCACCTCACTCATTGCTAAATATTCAGCCTCGGCACTGGAGATGACTACAGTTCTTTGTTTCCTTGACTCCCAGCTGACCACAGCACCATCCATCTTCAACACGTAGCCTGTGTATGATCTTCGGTCCGATTCATCTCCTGCCCAGTCTGCATCCACATAGGCAATGATATCTTCTCCGGTATTCTTGAATACTAGGGCATAGACCAGAATACGTTCCAGTTACTGTAATACTCTCTTTGTCTTAGTCCAGTCCAGTGTTCAGGATCTTAAAAGCCATTAAACTGGCTCAAAACACTTACTGTATGGGCAATATCTGGTCTTGTGCAGACAGTAAGGTTCATTATAGACCCTATTAACTGCTGATACGGCTGTTTTGAGGTCATCATTTCTTCATCATGGGCTTGAATTGTGTAACACTTAAATCCATGCGAGTTGCCACTGCCCTGCAATCAAGCATTCTAAAACACTCCAATATGTCCTCTGTGTATTTTCTTTGGTAAAGGCTGATTGTCTTTGCCACAATGTTTCTGACCACTCTCTACCCAAGACACTCTTGCACTTCATCAAGATCCTTTAACTTTATCCTTGTGTCAAGCTCCTGAACCAGTTTAATTTAGTCTTCTTAGTTTTTGCTAAACACAAAAATCATCAACATAAAGGGCCACGATTATCAGTGCCTCATTGCTTACCTTCTGATAAACACATGGTTCGTGCTTGGGTCTTGTGAACACTACCTACAACATGATCTTGTGAATCTGCTGATTCCATACCTGAGATGCTTGTTTCAGGCCATAGATTGCCCTCTTCAATCTACACACCTTTTGTTCGTGGTCTTCAACTATGAAACCCTCTGGCTTTTCCATGAAAATTTCTTCTTCTAAATTTCTATGCAGGAAAGTGATTGTGACATCAGTGTGGTAAATGTTCAACTCAAGTTCCGCAGCCAACGAAAACAACATCCTTAGTGTAGAGTGTCTCACCACAGATGCAAACATCTCATGATAGTCGACACCATATTCTTAGGTGAATACCCTTGCCACCAAACTTACCTTATATGTTCTAAGATAACCATTCCCCTTTTACCCTTAAATACCTATTTGCACTGCACCACATTTGCATTCTTTGGTCAAGTGACTAGTTCTCAGGCCTCATTTTCTAGCAAAGAGTCATACTCTTCATTCATGGCACTTTCCCGTATCTTCCTGCCCTTCCCAGAAAGTGCTTCCTACAGGGTTTTTGGGTTACATAGCGATTCACTGCATGTGTGATAGTGAAAGAAACCAAGGTAGTCCTTCAGTCATCTGTCTCTGACTTGATACCTCTGCTCTGTCATTTGTTCAGCTTCACAACTTCTGTCTTCCAAATTTTGTCTTCCTCAACATGTACCTCAAGTAGGTTATCCTCTTCCTGTGGCCACTCTTGCCGCCCTGCCTCTAGCTGGTTCCTAGAATCCTCCTCTTGGGTTGTAGAATCTGAGAGCATTGGTTGTAATGCCTGCGACTCACTTTCTACCTCATTGCCATTTAGTTTTGTACTGGCACAGTCATGTTTACCTCCTTCAATAAACACCACATCTCTTGCTGTATGAATTATTTTGGTTGGCATTGGATCTATGAACCTTTAACCTTTTGTAAGCTCACAGTATCCAACAAAACGTTCTCACTGCTCTTGGAGTCCCACTTACTTCGTTTCTGAGGGATGTGAAAGAAAGACTTGCAGCCAAATACTTTGAGGTTGCTAACATCTACTTTTTGCCCTGACTGTGCCTCCTCTGGAACAGCATCTTTTATCACCTTTGTAGGTGATCTGTTTTTCAAATATACTGCTGTGTTGACAGCTTCTGCTCAGTATGTTGATCCTAAGCCAGCCTCTTGCATCATAGTCCTAGCCATTTCAACAATGGTGCGATTCGCCCTCTCAGCAACACCATTTTGTATAGGTGTGTAATGATGGTGCTTTATTCCATTGTCCACGGGGAACATTGCTAGCTCTTTGTTGACATATTCATTGCCCTTTATCAGATCGCAGACATTTTAGCTTCACACCAGCTTCATTTTCAACCACTGTCTTGAATTCCTTCAACTTCTCACATACCTGGTAGTTCGACTTCAGAAAGTCGACGAAAGTCTTTCTTGCCATGTCATAAATGAAAGTCAGAAAACACCGAGATCCACTGAATGACTCTTCACACATAGGGCTGCAGTTATATGTGTGAATGAGCTTCAAACTCTTTGCGACTCGCATCATACTACATTTGTTGAAGGTTTTCCTTGCTTGCTTCTCCTTTATGCTGGCAACACAGGATTTTTCATTTGTGTCTGAATCTGAATAACTCATACCTGTGACATTGCCATTCTTGAATTGATGTAGTCCAACTCTGCTAAAGTGTGGAAATATTTTATGCCACAGTTCCCACATAGATCTGTACACTGACACATTTGCCACCTTCAGAGAGAACATTCATTATATTCAAGCCACCAATGTTTGATGCTGTTGCCTCAATCTTGCCTCGCACCTCAAAATCATCCCTGTGATCAATCTTACAATCACTCTCAGAAAACACAACAACAATGCCTCTAGACACCATAGTGCTGACAGACAGGAGGTTATAGAAAATCTGTGGGACATGCAAAATTTCATGAATTTTAACTGTGTCACACTGCTCATTCAACTGCCCTACAAAGACCTCATATCCTTCACCTTGCAGTGTGTTATTGTCTGCTACGATAGTGGTTTTAACATCAGTGCTTCTGCAGTTTCTCGAGCACTCTTTCTCTCTGATCATGTGGGTGTTAGCACCCGAATCCGCATACTAGACATTTGAACATGTAGTTGCTGTCAATGCTGTAAACAATGAACACTTCGAGGAACTCGAATTAGGTTTATGAACTTGCCCTCTTCCATTCTGAGCCCCCCCTTAAGGCATTCAAATTTTCTATGGCCATTCTCAATACAGCCATAACATCGGAATACATTTCCCTATCTTTGGTGCTGTTTCCAATCTTGAGTGTTTGGTCCATGAGACTCTCTATTTCTGACATTTGCCATCAAAGCAGACTCCACACCTTCCTTCTAATTCAGTTCCTTTTTTATGTACTCCTCGAGTAACTTATTTTTTTTACAAAATGGGACATGATAGCTTTCCCGAACTTTCCAAGGCCATGATCACTGCCAGGTAGACATGTTTCAGCAACAACAAAAAATGTAAATGTTCTGTATTGTACAAAATAGGTAGTTACAAAGTTGGCAGCAGTGAGAATTGTCCACCCTTAAGACCATTGATATATGTGGGCACATGCCATGTTTTGTTTTGGTTCTGTAACATAAAATGAGCTAGAGTGTTTTGGAAAACAGTACAGAGTTAGAGTAATGTATCGTGAGTGTTACAGTACAGTTTTGTGTTATTTAACAGTAAACATGTAAAACAGGTAGTCTTAACCTAAAAAAACATAACAGCTGCATTAGATCACCACAATTCCAACAAACACCCATGTGTTGTTCACCTGTTGTGCCATGACCACACGACCAGACATTTTAAATTCAAGTACATATTATATACTGCAACTCGTAAAATAGGTATGTGACCCAGATGGCACCTTGAAATATTTTATCATCATCTGAAAATATTTTATAACAGTCATATTGTTATCAGTTTCCCTTACCTGGCTGCATACCCTTGAAAAATGCATTGAGGTCATGACATTTAGAAGGGATGTTTCAATTCAAACAAAGGGCACAAATGCACCCTCAAATATCCCTTCACTGTGTTCTGTTTTTCAGTTGTTTACAGTAGTGTTGAAAATTCTTCCTACCATTTGTAGGACACTGTTCCTCGTACACAAACCAAGGCAGTACAAGAATATAATTTTAATTAATTTGATTTTGTTTATGCATTGTAAATTGTAAAGCAAAGACTGGTGTTCAAAATTATCCCCATTTCATTGCGAAGGGATCAAGGGAATGTGGGGAACTGTGGGTACTGAAGGTATCAAGGGTAAGTGAAGGAGGGTATGTTGCAGTGAATTAGACCACAGCTACCATCCCTATTCTTGAAAGCCAAGACCACCAGTGTTACAATGGTTGCACATGCGTACAATTATCATATGGAAACATAACCCTTTTCAATAATGATAACTGTTAAACACACAGATATATAAATTGCTGTCATACATAACTTCTGGAAGAGCTGTTTGTACAAAACCAGTAAAGGCTGTTTGCTTTCCATTACACTCTTTTGCAGCAGCTAGAGCTGTGGTATGTTGTACATCACAATACACTGGTTCTGCAGAAGTCTGATCATGTTGTTCAGAGTCTACAAGCACACAACTTTTAAATTCCACTAAGTTATCGTCATTCAAATGGACAATTAGGACCAAATATTCTCGGCATTACATTTGGAGATGTGTGTACTCTCTCATTCATTACCACCATGTAATGTGGGTTGAAATGATTCTGACAAATATAAGTCAAGTCTACTAATTCTTTGCAATCAATGGCTTTCCACCATACAACTTGAAATCAAAAACAAACACCTATAATTTATGTTTTTTTAACTAGTTTACAAAGCATGTAACATGTTACATAATAAAGTAAAGTCACTTACGTTGTAGGCTTTCCTTTAGGTCTCATATTTTTACAATTGGTGCATTGGTAAACAAGTAGACTATTACACGAAATGCCAGTTATTATAAAAACCTTGGCAACAACCAGTAGGTTACATACACCTAAATTCTATACATACGAAAGGTGGGAAATCTATAAAACACTTTTTAAATAAAAGACACTTTGACAGTCCCCTCTGGGTTGTTTTATCTGATTTGCATAAAGGGTTGTATTGCAAATGTTGGTCATTGTTTTCCGCGCGTGGTAAGGCAGGCTGCAATCAAGATGTTTCATTGAAGAAGTTTGTGACAAAGCCTTTAACATCCTTTGCAAAACTTTATGGCAAGGATGGCCATTTAGAAATAAATAAGAAATCTCACTACCGCAAGTCTAATGTTGATGCAAGTAAGGAATTTTTGAAATCTTACCACAAACCAGAAACTGAAGTAATCAATGGGCTAAACGCTCAACATTTGAAACAAGTGGAGAGAAACAGCGAGAGGTTAAGGACGATTGTAAATATGATCATATTCTTGTGCAGACAAAATATACCACTACGTTGCCACTTTGACTATGGAGAATGAATGCAAAATAGTGATCAACCAAGCTTTGTTAATGGAGAAAATTTCAGACAACTTTAAGATTTGGCATTGAATCTGGGGGAAAAAATCTTGAGAAGCATCTAAAATCGTCTTCTTCAAGAGCTACCTATATTTGATGAAACTTCAGATAATTCTCACTCGAAGCAGCTTTCCCTCAATTTGAGATACCTGGATGAAGGTGTTATGTGTGAAGATTTTGTCATCTTTATTGGTGCATTTAGTGCAATTCCCAATTGTGACATTTATTATGTTTCTGACAGTTCTGATGCTGACTGTAATGAAAAGGAAAATAAAGTATAGCCTATGTTAACTGGTTAACTCTGGGAAATATTTTTGTCAATATTCTTACTAAAACTCTCCACCAGGAAATGGCATACTGTGATGGCATTGGAACTGACAATTGTTCTACAATGGCTTCTGAGGTAGTTGGTGTTGTTAGTGTCTGAAATTACGTGGCGCTCATCAAATCAGTAATTGCCTTGCTTAACAATTCTCCAAAAATATCTGTGGTTCTTAAAACAACTTTAGTAACTGAAAAAGGCTTGCTGTCTTTTTGTGAAACAAGGTGGTTGAACGTCATAATTCCTTCATTAATTTTTGCGATGCTCTTCCTAAAGTTATCAAATTTCTTGCATAGTAAAATAAAAAATGCTAAGCCATCATCAAAAGTATAGATTTTTGGCATTCTCTGTGTAGCAGTGATTTCATTATATCTTTCTTCTCTCTGATTAAAGTGCTTAAATATACACTCCCACTAAGCTGTTTGCCATTGCTGAAATTCATGTAAATGATTTCAGGAAAGTATTTGTGGAATATCAAACTTTAGCATCTCAGCTTGGTTGTACTATTCTTAAGCCCCGAACAGTCAGAACGTAGGCATGCAGAGAAAATCATCCATCATCAACCTGTGAAGAATATTATCGGATGTAAATTTACACACGAATGTTGCTGTGTGGTGTCCGATCTTTCAGCTAGCTTTTCAGAAGTATTTGTACAGTATTTATACTTAAGACTTCTGATGCCAAGTAGTATTTTAAAACAAAATACATCAAATGAACCCATGGAGTAAGAAATAGTCACTTGCAAAAAACTATATTTTTCTTTTGCAACACAATTTTACAGCAACAGTATCTGAGATTTATCTTCTTGGGGAATTTAAACTATGGGAAGCCAACCGGAGAAGAGACCAAAAGACCAAGGAAATACCAATGACAGTGCGTGAAGTATTGGATGACTGTGACACTGACATGTTCCCTACGATTTGTGTGCTAGTGCAAATTCTGTGTACTATTCCGGGCAGTGTTGCTACAGCCGAATGCTCTTTTTCTATTCTCCGGCGAGTCAAGTTTTGGGTTACATGAAGAATGACTGAGGAGCAGTTAAATGGCCTTTGCCTGTTACATATACACAGACTTGAAAATTTACCCTGAAAAAGTTATAGATAATTTTGCTAAAGAGAGAGTGCGGCGACTCGAATTTGTAATGTAATTGAATTATTTTGCCACATGTATCAAAAATTCAATTTAAATATTGTTGCACTTAGAATAATAATTTTTACATTAGGTTTAATTTTTATAATTAAGGCTCCCCTCACCCCCTGAACATCAAGCCGGGATCCGCTCCTGGTTCAGAGTTAATGTAGGATATTATCTGAACTTCTTCTACATTTGGAGCAAATCTAGAAACAATTATTGCTTTAATTTTTGGTCCTGTGTATTTAGCCACAATTTTAAATAGGTTGATTATTCTTTTGTGTACCTGAACTTGCTTTTTACTAGGCGATTGTCTATCCACTGTTGACACAGACCTCGCTACAACTGCATTCCACCTGCCGCACACCTCTTGGAACCCATCAGTGTCGGTGCCTGATATTGACTCAGCGGCAGGGTTGTCCAGTACCTTGTGTTTATGGATGCTGTTATAAATTTGTCATATGGTACCTTTATTATGTCATATTCTCTCAGTATCTTGTGATTAATTAGTATTAGTAGTATTTTTTTGGGTGTGGTTATGGGTTATGTTAAAATTAATTTTTTTTTGCAGTACACAATTGTATTCTTATGTTCAGAGAACACAAACTTATGCTGCAAATATAATTTTCAGGTGAATTTCAGCAAAAAACGGAAAAATCGAATGAGGAATGATGAAGCTGCCATCATTGCCTTGAGTAAATCAAGGAGCCAGTATTTGCACAAGGATACAGACTCGTTGGTGGATAATGAAGCAGTGATAGTGTATGATGAGAGAACAGCACTGTGAATTAATAGTACCTACTACCTTCATTGTGATATCGTATTCTGTTACAAAAACTTCTTTTATTATAAGTACATAATTAATTTAAAACTGTTTAAATACAAGTGTCAAGTTGTATACTACAATAAATTAAAATTTGGCACAAATTTTTTAAATAATTGTACGTAGCTAATCTAAAGATTTTCTTGTTTTGCATGGACAATGGGCTTTCAAAAAAGTTTGTAGTTCGTAGCCTCCTATATTGATGGGTTTTCATCTCTTACCAGGCACCATTAATAGCATCAACATACAGACAATAAAGTTAATTATAATAAATTCATACATCCTTTATTATGTTTGATTTATTATAACCAGAAAATAAGTAGTTCATAAATAGTTTGGTCTTGAGAAATATTCGAGCCTAAATATTCTTTAGGATATTGTGAGACTTCTTTTCAGGAACTAGTGCAAACTAATTTACTTGCTGAAAAAATTGGCAAATACAATTAAATAACTTTATAAGTCTATATATTTGTATGTACTCATATTCACAAGTTAAGAAAAATATAATAATCTTTCACAGTAGCAATTTTCTGCTCTCAAAGATAATTTTTTTGTGTTTATTAAATTTTTCCATGTGTACTATAACCATTTAATTAAATGATGTAGCTTAATTAGGTAGCTACATTACATGACATGTTGATTGCGACCAAGCAATTTTTTTCAATTTCATGGTCAGTTTTCTAAAACATAGTGGAAATAATGCACACAAAGTTTTAAATTGTCTATGAATTACCGCATTTGACAAATATTCCATTGATTAGTTAGCTTTTTAAAATATTTTCATCCATGTTTACAAGTATGGTATAGTTATTGTATACCAGTCCAACCCATTGTCTTTACCAGGGAATCTACTGTACAGTATGTAGTTCCTTCTGTTTTCCACCCTCCAGGATTTGTGCTTACTACTTTACCTCTTGGTAGACAATGAGGGTGCATGTCTTTCATACTTTGCAGAAGGTCTTGTACGGTAACTTGTAAGTTTTGAAATTTGGCCCACATCCTTTAAAATGCATCCTTGGATGATCGTAGAAAGATACCTTATTTATCTAGATATAGGGTTATATTTTATTTGGGTTTTTACTTCTAGAAAGTAAAGAGAAATGAATTTTAAGGCCAATCTTCATGTCTGATATTAGCAAGCGTTTGTCTATCATTTTTAACTAGACATATGTGTTTACCTTGCATCATTGTTAAAGAAATCGAAACTATATTTGGTTTTTATGCATGTGTAGTCTATATAGTTGTTATTTACATAAAATTTAGCTACAAGTTTGTTGTCAATGCCATTTGAGCACAAGTAGTGTTTCAATTTCAGTTTCATCAAGCTTATGCTTTCCACATAAAAACGATTTATTTTTTTTGTAATTAGTGGAGAGATATTATAAACCTGTATTTAAGTACCACAATAAAAGCCCTGCTAAATGAAATGTGTAAATAATTTGTGGAGAAATTAGTTTTCTGGGAGAGCAAGTCGGAATTTCAAGGTTATCTTATATTCGGATAAATGTGGCATTTATAAGCAGCACTGTTGCACAAGACCATTTCCGTTGTGTTTATAATTGTTTACAGTTAATCACTTATTCTCTTTCATGTGTCTAAAAACTTTGATGTGTTTGTCTGATAATTAATGATTCTATAAAAAAAATTGCAGCCCTTGTGGTGTTCGAGAGATTTTCGGTTCAGTGTAATCTATAACAGAAAGCACTATATAACTTTAATAATAATGTATCACTTTGGGATAGTTGTGAAAGTAAATTTACTGAAACATAAATGTAGGTTATGTATTTAGCCATATACATACGCTGCCTTCAGTCTGAAACACACTTCAATACAGATTCGTATTGAATAATTTATAACTTGCTCAGTTACAAAATTTTTCAATCAAATAGTAACAACTATTTTTCTAAATATTTCTATTAATTTTGTAGATCTACTAAATTAAAAATTGATTTATATAGTAGTTTGGTGCCAGCAGTTGAATTTTCGTAAATTTCACTTTCATAGATCACACGCAGGCATTAAACAGTAATTAAAAACTTCCCATAAGTATCAATATTAGAACCACACAATGAATTTTCTTATTTTAGTGGTAATAAAACTTACTTAAAACATTCAAATCTTTTGTTCAGTTTTTCAAATATTTAACTCTTGTGCAAATGTTTAAGAGTACATTATATGCACCTGTGAGGATTGCTTGTAACTAAAATGCTACCTAATATTTTGGAAGTACACATGAGGGCAACAAATTTTCAAATGTTAAACTTGCCATGATTGTAAAAATATAGCACGAATCCAAACTTGCACAAATAATTTACCCAGTTTGGGAAGAAACAAGTAGAAATGTGTTAACTGTAAACTACTATGGTAAATGCAGAAAATATAAGTACTGCTACAGCAGAGTATATTCCTTCACAAAGTGGTGAGAGTTTGATAGCAATTATTTTGCTTCAGCCTCAGATCAGTGACAATAATCTTTTTAAGTGTGGTTCTTCATGTCAAACTATATCATAACATTGTAACATATATATTTAGCAAATATACATTATTCTTCCTCTTTTGTATCGCACATTTTTGTTATTTGTAAGGACATTTTAAAGATTTTGGCTTTTCTATGTGTTTCCATGTTCCTGGCTGGAGGATCCATGTTACCACTGTACTTTTCTTTTGGACATGTACAGATGATATAAAATATTAGTTTTGAACTATTTTGTATGCCTATATTGTGCATTTGTTCATGTTGAAAATCCAGGTTGTATCCAGCTTTTGCACATATTTTAGAAGTTCAGATCTGTACCCTCACAAAACAGTTGCACAACTTTGTAAAAATTGCAGATGACCTATTAGAAGTCTGCCAAAACCAAGACTAAAACAGGGGACTGCGGTAGTATAGTGGTTAGACTACTCGCCTCCAGTCAAAAGGAAACTTGTTTAGATTACCAGTGGGGCTGCCCCTTGATCTTTGCATGTGGGAATCGTGCTGGACGATGCTGCAGGTAGTTGGGTTTTCTCGGGGGTATCCAGTTTTCCCTGCCGTTACATTCCGGCCCTCCTCCATACTCGCCTCACTTCAACTTGGCTCTGAAAAGCTTGATTTTAAGACCCGCTGAAATCTATTCAGTCACCCCAAGACTGAAAGAGTTTAAAAATTATAACCAATAACCAACCAATAAACAGATTTTATTTTGTTAATGTAATGAAAATATTATTTGCAAATCTTATGATCATGTGTGTATAATTTCAAAGAATAATCTGATCAAAAGTTTGTGTGCATGTAAAAATATTGTAATAAGTACCTTAAGTTGTTGTAGGGATAATTGTACACGTTTGCTCTGAATTTGAGTTGCATGTGTGCAATTCAGATGAATTTTGACACAACTTATGTTTGTATTTTTGTTATTACATAGTTAATTAGTTGTGTTGTGCAGTTTCATTTTACACCAATAAGACAAAAGAATACAACAGACAACTCACAACATTAACCATAGTTGCCATATTAAACCAAGGTTGAAATTTGTGTTATTTTTGTGTGAATATTTCAAAGAATAAAAAGATTAACTTTATATTTTAAAAATGCATCCAATCTAAAAAAAATTCTTCACCTTATAGAAAATACAGTTATTTTAACAAAAATAATTTTTATCATCAAATTTTTGTGCAGCACATTTTCATTACCAGATTTCATGGTTTCTATTAATTACTAAACACTTGTAAATTGAAGTTTCAATTACTGAGTAGTGCATAATGTAAAATCCAGATACCAAATACAAATAAAACTATCAGTATGGTACTGGAAATACCAGTGTATTGTCCAATTTTATAGCCATAAATTGAGCATGAACTGTTTCAAATATTAATATAAATAGAAAAATCTTGCATTTCCATTTGTAATTAGTGATCTTGCACAACACACTTATATTTTTTATCTATCTATATTTTCTATTTAAGGTCAAGTTGGTTTTTTTCAGTCAACCGTTATTTTAAGTTTAGTAGAAAGGTTAGTGATATGTAATTTGGCATATTGTGAAAAGTGTGTACTTTTTAAATGTTGAATTGGTAAAAATATTTAGCATTAATACCATAAAAGTGACGTGCCTAAAGAAGTGACCCACAATAGCACAAAAGTTCCAATCTCTTTGCAAGAGAGATTATTTGTGGATAATACAAGTGCACTTGTGTGAATCACAAACAAATTTTTTACACCGTAAGCATTTTAAAGTAAACCTTTTACCAAATAAAACATTATCTTCCAATGTTCTAGTCATTTGTGATTAAACTGATATTCTGTAAATTTATACGAATATGTAAATTTATAAAATTTAGTTATATCCTTTAATAAAAGGTTTATCATGTTTTTACTTTATAAAAGCATGTGTTAAAGATGTTTTTGGAAGGGTTTTACACACAATGCTTGATTGACTGAATACACTGGCTAGGCAATTTGATAGTCAAAATGTATTAAATATTTGCAACAACTAAAATGCTTTTTTATTTCTTCACATATAAATCAATATTGTTGCGGACCCACCTTAGTGTTCGCTGCAGCAACCTCAACGAATCACGGTGAGGATGATAGCTCATGGTAGTTTTGAGGAGTGATGAGGGAGCGACCACTCCTGCTTAGACAACACAACAGACCATCAAAGAGAGAAACAAATGAGCCACTGCACAGTCTTACAAACCTACACTGAGTGTAAACAAAAGACTTCTAACTACAGATAACAACCCGCTTGGATAATGTACAAGAGTGAATAGAAAAACTACCAACATTAAATGAACTGAAGGGAGCTTCCTCAAGATAAACTAAAATCCAAAATACATGCCTGACAGAAATTAATACAGTTGTCACCCATGAGCTAACCCTAGTCAGCATATCAAGTAACTTTAGAATAAATAAAGGGGATGGAAGAAGTGTTTACCTTAAAGGGAAAAGTAAATACATAATAGCTTTCAAAATAGAGGTTTTACTTGCATACTTGAATAAAAACATACACAGATATGAGGAACAAGCACAGCTTCCGAGATATACATGATATAAATTTGTCTACAAAGTGCTATAGTTCCACAGCCTTCTAGGCTAACAATTTTGAAAATAGAAAATAACAACATGAGTTGTAAGAAGCATCATGAATGGAAAAATAAATTACTCATTTTCACCTTCTCCCATTGTCCAGTCATCCAAAACCAGACAGGAAATTGCTGATTTACTTACATGATCATAGAAGGCATTTGCCGAGAATGGTCACTGCCATGTTAGAATCCCACCTGCTGTATCACAGCACAATGCACGTGTCGTGACACCCACGCTCAAAGAAAGCTACAAAACCTGGAACTAATCTACTTTTCCATGTATACTACCCTCTGATAGCTGCATTACCGCAGCCATCGGCAAGAAGCAACTATCTGCTAAAAAGAAAACTAAATTATTTTCAAGGAATCAACATATGCACAAGTGTACCCTCCGAAGTCACCGCCATCGCCCAATGGAATCCTCCCCTTTCCCCCAAGATAACATCCTAAATTCTCACCCCTCCACAGGATGAATGTCATGCTGGTATCACGCAACTCCCAACCGGCCAATCAGCGAACCGTGTGTAACTTCAGCTGTTAGTACACAGCCATGAGCATGCACACACACACATGCTTGCTGTCTTCTCCTGTCACCATTGAATTCCAGCACATGGTGACATCCTGGCATTTCCCTCAAAACTGCCAAAATGTATTGTATGTGCTGTCCCTGCCGCGACCGGGGGGGAAGGGGGGTGCTGACTGCCTGGTCTTAGACCCTGGCCTGCACAAAGAACAAAGAAATGAAACCAGCAAATACTCAGTCCTTTCGATACATATCTTCCTCACTTCTGAACTGAACTTGGAGGGGGAGGGGCGTGGTGCTGTAGTAATTAGACTACTCATCGCCCAGCAAGGAAAACAATGAACAATTCCCAGCTGGGTTACCAGGATTTTCGGATGAAGGAAATGTGGTAGACGGTACCATTGGCTGGCTGATTTTCCATTTCCATTTTCCCATGTCTTACATTCTGCCATTATTCCATTTCACCCTTACTGCACTCAAAACATCAATGTTAAGCCCCAACCAAAACATGCAAACTTAAAACTTCTGATTCATTGAACTGATTGTATTTTGTTGCCTTTTTATAGGTAAACTCACATTTTCATTATGTATTCCTTTTGAAAACTATTCCTCACAGTTTCCAGAAATAAAATTGTTAATGGCGGGAAGGTCGTTATAAATATTTCGAACCGATACTGACCCAGCCCCAATCCCCATACAACAAAATCGGCAGTTTTTGTATTAAGCCCATGTTTAATTGTCTGCATCATAAAAATGACATGTTTTTAAAATTAAATATACGTATGTTTTAATAGGCAGACAACACAGGAAAATATATGATATCAGAAAGGCATAAACTTATCCACCTCTTTTCTCCAAAAGTGTTAGAAACTTTGAGTGGCACAAGGTTTTACCAAGCATTGGAAGTCCATGTTCAATTTTTTCTTGTATATGATCAATATAATTTTTTCAAGGGATATTTATTTAATTCAATAGTCAGATATCCTACAAATATAGTGATACCCTAGACTTGTATACCAGACCCTCTCTTGTAATGTTATATTATGCGGCAACCAACCACTAAGTCCATTTTCAATGGCTTCTTGCAGGAAAACCAGAAGATTCGTTACTGAAAAATTCATTTCAATAGACATGTGTCTGCTGAATAAACTAGCATCCTGGAACTTCTTTGTTGCCAAATAATGCATTAGCACTGAGCACCTGCAACTTACAGACAATGCCAAGTTTGAGTCATTAGTTACTGAAGAATGTAAAGACATAAATTTTAATGACTGTATTTATTCACATCTGTCTCAAAAATTACATGTTTTAAAATAACATATTACTAACTTAAAAAAATTTGACTTGGTGTCTACAAGGTTCGACTAACCGTGAAGTAATGTGACTTTACACATGCTACTCAGGTCAGGGTAGGGAGTGAAGCTGCCAACTGACTGTGCACATGATCAATACTGCTTGCCAGGTGCCAAATACCATACAATAATATGAAACATTGATTAAAATTGCAGTATTTATGGTATAAATTGTTCTGAAAGTAATATACATCATTATATCAAGAATTTTCAGATATTTAAATCTGAAATGCAACAAAACTTATCCCCTAATTTTTATTCAGTACACAATGATTAAGTGCTTATGTGAAGAATCATAATATTCTATTTAAAAAGACCAAGTATTACGTACACGTGAAAGTGTACAGTGATGCATGTTATGTGTAGCGTGAAGTCATTGTAAGCCTGGTCTAATAATTGCAAATTCATTAATTTAAAGACAGTTTATTATACTGGCTACTACCATGATTGTATTGCTATCACACGAGAACTTAGTAACATGGGCACTAGTAATATTACTGTGAGTAGCACGCTCTACTCATTCTGCTTGTTGTCAGGAGTCTGATTCCTTACCCCTCATCCATTTTTGTTTCCTCATTGTGGCTCCCCTCTGCGAATGCGAACTACCTATTCAATTATCGCACCTATGGCAGTTTATTTAAGCTAGTGCACAGCCTTCAGCTGGGGCCTTTTTGTATACTTCTTGGTCTTGTCAGCATCGCATACTCCTTATTTAGTCACTTCTCCTTCTCTGCACACGTAATCGTTTGTGTCGTGCTCGATTAGGCAGCACGACCCAATGCCAAAGGACATTGAGCGGGTGGGTCACGAGTTTAAATGTTTTCAGATTTTTGTAGGTTCTTTAAATGTAATGTTTTGAACCAATTCTAGTGTGGTATAGGGTAAAGACCGTCCGTAGCATTCGAAATTCCCTATGGTAGCCCTGCCTAAATTGTGCTTGGTTTAACTTGCTCGGTAGCAGTTGTGGATCCCTTAAACATGTTCCTTATTTCACATAATGTGTGTAATCTAGTGCCTTCACCATTTTCTATGGCTAGCCTCATGATTGTGTTATATGTTAACGTGATAGTCGAACAGGACCGAGTAGTATGATATAGACAACTTTGGCGCAATGGATTGGGAAGTCGGAGCTGGAGCCGCCCGTCATCTTGTTACGTCACCCAACCAACATATTGGATGACCTTGACCCTAATCAGTGATTTTGACTCAGGTGATCTCTGACCACGAAACCCTAAAAAATTGCAAAAAAAATTCTTACCAAAATTTATAACGAAAAAATTAATCTTAAAACAATTTTTAAATTTTCGAAAAATTTTTAGATGTATTTTTATAAAATTTTGTTAGAAATTTCGTAAATAAAAAATATTTAACCCCGGCGACCATTTTCCCTTTATTCCCTCGAAATTTCTCTTTTTCCCCCAAAATTCCCCTTAAAATTTTTATTAAATTTTTTTATATTTTTATTTTAAAAAAACTTATGTATGTTACTGCCTCCCTCACGCCCATTCACCCACATTCGTTTGACGAACCCCCATTACTCATTTTTGTTCGATCTCCACGAATGATTCTCATTGACTAATTAATCGCTCTGCTCCATTCCCTCCACCAATTACTCACCTATGTTCTATCCCCGTCAATGTTTCTCATTGGCTAATTAGTCACCTTTGCTTCATTCCCACCATGTAACAACTCTCCCGATTGAATGGTTGACTCGGGTATCATCGGAAAACTTTGTTCGACCAATCAGATCTCTCTGGCTGAACAATAAATCACCTCCGTTCCACCCGGCCAATGATTATCATTGGCTAATTAGTGTTTAGTCGGCAAGCCTCCATCACGCCTGTTTCACCTGACCAATCAGATGCCCCTGATCGAACAATTAGTCATGTTCGTTACACCCCGCCAATCTATCCGATTGGCTAATTACTCACTTTTCGCTCGATCCAATGTTTCTCATTGGCTAATTAGTTGCTTTGCTCCATTCCTTCCAATCTCTTCGATTGGCTTTATAAGGCACAACCATGAGAGCCTCCGGGAAAAAGTTACACCTCGCTGTTTCGAGAGGAGAGCCCGATGATCTTTTCTGAACTTGTGTCAAACTTCTGTTACGGTATCCATGTCATCAAGTACAGAAGAAACCCTCACCAATGCAGAAGGCATTGGAGGCAATATTCTTCAGCTCATCCATATGATATTGGCACGAGAAGCAACATCGTATATGCGCACGAACCCACGACCATCAGGAAACCCGCTACCACCAGTCAACCCGCATCCATCAGTCAACTCGTACCAGCCCCCAGGATATAGTGTATTCTCACCCAGGTTCGCAGAGAGTCCCATCAGCTCCGATTTCGAAGACAGCGACATTGAAGAAGTGACCGTCGCTGAATTTTCTCCATTCAGGTCAGAAGACACGAGCAAGTACAGCGAACTAAATTGGGGGTACCGACGCTTCAGTTTTCGAGATGCTAGAGACGTTCTGCAAATTCAATTTTGCGACTGCACAATTCACTGGCTATGCTGCTACAATGAGTTCGGAGGCTGTTACATGCTGTACACACTAACGCATGAATACAAAAACTGTTACATGTACAATGTATCAGACTCCACGCTTCCCTGTTCGCTGGAGGAGTTGGTAAAACAAAATTGCTATGTTTACGTAAGCAAGGCAAGAAGGTAAGAAAGTGAACTGTTCCGAGAAAATAAAAATAATGATGTGTGTAAATGGTTGGAGAAATACGATGGATGTAACCACGCCGTGGAAATGCATGGATTTCCGGACTGAATCTCCAACTGCACGCCGTATGCATGCGAAGTGCACCTAGGTTCGAGACTGAGACCTTTCACTAAGTCTTCTCGCAACAACTGCGTGCATCTAGGCGACAAGTTTAATCCAGAGAAACAATACGCAAGTTTATCACCTCTGCTGCACGGCGTAACCTACACGGACCACCCGCCAGCTACCGTGGCCATGGAGAGTGGTGACGAAAATACTCATTTTCTCCTCCTCGAAAGAAGAATAACTTACGGTAAGGCGTTTGAATTAACAGTGTAAGATTGCGATAGTGACGATTGTGTGGTTCATATGTGCCGTCCGCAAACAAATATTCCCAGAAACATTGGCAATATGAAAAAAAGAAATCGCCCACGAAAGACGTACAACCAAGTACGACAGGGAAAATTGTGAAATTATTCACAAAATTTATAAAAATGACAAACTCTTTAATGTATGTTCGGAACTGTGTAACGGTGCATCTTGGCACAGTTTGGAGGTTACAACACCTTCAAACCCATGGCCAGAGGTGCTTATGTGTGCTTGCGCATACGAGCTTTGCTCTATCTATAGCAGAAGCCAAATGATGAAAACCTCCCATTCCCCCCATACTTCTTGTGTTCAGTTGAAATATACCGTGTAAACAACATAATGCTGTACGTGATTAATAGTATGGAGAGGAAAGAAAACTATCTTAGGTATAAGGAAAATCATTTCTATCTCTTTTTTTTTTTTTTTTTTTTAAGTAAAATGTTCATTAAATATATATATTCGTCTTGTAATATTCATGTTTACCAAGTTTGTCAGTAAATATGTTATTCGTGTAAAAAATAATTTCATTTTCAAATGGTTTCTGTGTAAATACAATGTATATGTAATTTTTTTTCATTTTTTTGCAAGTACGATGTATTTATGTATTTGTATTATTTTCTTTCAATTCTTTTATGCGTACAAGTATGATGTATTTATACGTACAATGTAAAATAAATATTTTAATGTTACAAGTGAGGGCATAATATTTTTTTAATTCGTAGTAAAAATCATGTTTAAAAAATGGAAAATTATCTCTGCCGCTACTGCTGCCGCATACAAGTGATGCAGAGAGAGTGGGGTGCCATCTTTGCATCATGTGGCAGAATGAAGGTTGCCACGCAAACACTTCCTCTCTGTGTCAGCATTCTTGTTCCCCTTTCGTATTCACACACACACACACTCTCTCACACTCTCTCACACTCACTCACACTCACTCACACTCTCTCTCACACACACACACACACTTGAATGTGCTTGTTAATATAGGTCAGTTCCATCATGCAGTGTGCAATTTTATTTAAAGTAAATGTCGCCTCTTGAAATGGCTATTTATTATAATTAGAAAAAATTGCTATAAATCTAAGAGTAAGTTTTTTTTTTTTTTTTTTTTTTTTTTTTTATATATTCTAGGTAATAGGAACTGTTTAACAATAATAAACTATTGCGGGTACTTGTCCTCTTCTCCAAGGGAAAAGGAAGTGCAATGTATACACATTATTTACTCAAAAAACTTACTTACGTTTCTGTTTACACAGGCAAAAAACAATAAAGTACTAGACACAAACAGTTATAAGATAAATAAGACGTAGTTGTATTGAACTTTAAAAACACATACAAATAACATACTTAATAAAAAAATTTGTATAAATGCATATATATATATATATATATCCCCCTCCCTCCCTCTCTCTACCTCCCTTTTTTTTAAATCGCTTTTGTTTTACATTCGTACAAATGTTTCAATTGGAAAGGAGATTCTCGGTCGGTAGAAATAGTTTCACAAGGCGTTCCATGTTACATTTCACCTCTGTAACAACACACACACACACACACACACAGAGACAGTTCTAGGTGCACATCAGCAATATCTTTATGTAACGCAAGTAATTTTGTTTCAAAATTATTTAAACAGTGAAGAATCACATCATCTTGTTTAGGGCGGGGGGTCATAGCACATCGAGAGGCAGCGGAGGCCATATGTCCTCCCATATTTTGTCATTAATAGGATCAATATCAGAGACTGGTGAGTATTGTATCGTCACAGGCGAGTTCGTCACTCTGCGAGTCTCTGTTGGTGTTGTTGATTGCACATGTAAAACAGTAATTTCAGTCGATCTACGTTCTCACTGCGGTATCTTGACAGCTTCGAGCAGTAGTGAACCCTCAGTGATGGTGTTGTCACATGTAGTTAACTCACCCATCTGGAAGCCACGAAAGGGTGGCGACTGGGGACCCTGGAAGGATGCCGTCTGGGTGTTCTGGTTGGGTGTCGCCTGGAAGGGTACCATCTGGACGCTCCGGCCTGGTGCCGCCTGAAAAGGTGCCATCATAGTGCTTCATAAGGACGTCTCCGTCGCGATGCCGGATGCTGCTACAGGTGCCAACTGGGTGCAGCCCTGGATACTATCATGGTCTCTTGTGGTGCAGTGCTGTGCCGTCCTGAGATGGAGGTATCCACCTTTTCGAACCACACTCCTGCTGCAATTAGGAGGTCATTTGTCATATTGGGACCAGAAATCAAGCAGCGACATGGCGAAGATGGGTTCCAGCTAATGTCCATAGCCACAGCACAAAAAAATCTTCCAACACCGATACAATAACAAAATCACTCAAGAAAAAATTTGTCCATCTGCTTACACCTGTCACATAAGTGCACGGCATCATTGTCCTTTGGCACATCACCCCGTTTCTTTGCTCGACGTGCCTCGCACCATACACGGGGGTGCAGTTGCCAATGGTGCCTAGGCTCTATTTTGTACCAATTACAGCCCATGCATAGTGCGTATCATCCAAAACACATCAAGTACTTTCTAATATTCACCGACATACCTTTCACCGCTCGATGTTGTACAACAATGACGCATCAATGTCCAAACTAAAGCTTATAAGCGAGGGTTCAAACCCCCTTTTGCTCTAATGCTCAATATACTCCCACCACAGCCTGCCGCCACTTCAGGATGTTTTTATTTGCTCACTAATACAAAGAAAATTACCTATGAACTCATCTTTATTTCTAGATAGGAAAAATCCTTAAATAAGTTGACGTACTAATTCGCCCCTTTTAAAAACTGTATATATATTGTTTACCAAAAGAGTATTATGTTAACGACAAAATTCTGCAAATAGCCCATAGCGATGTAATGGAGTGGGGGGCGGCCACAGGTAGGTAAATTGAGTAGATGGAGTGGGAGGTGTTCCCCGCCATAATACCCACATCGCATCTCCTAGGAGAGAGAATACTGACGAAACTGCACATCGCGGATAAGAGTTGAAACACATCTAACCGCCAGGAAACATGTATTAATTCTAGCGGAAGTTTTTTTAAAATCTGTTTAAAGTATACGTGCGACAGGGCAGGGCCGAACGGATGCTGTGCAGAATTACTTTGCGCAAGCTTTTCCTGTTTCCTGCTGGCCATCCAGGGCCTGATGGCACGAAACGGATTCCTTCTGTTCCTGCCGGAAAATCTTAAGATAAAAATAATTTTCAAACTTTATTCATTTGGCAAGAATTTTTTTATTAAATGTAGTAAAATAATAAAAAATACATATCCTGTCAATTTTGGTATACATGAATATTTTATTTACACAAATTACAAACAAACTACAAATGCGACACTTTTATTTTTTAAAAATTCAATCTACCCGTCAAAATATGTTCGTAAAAAATTAGTAGCACTCTTTGATGTTCGATCCGGAGCAGTAGAATATGAATCGCCGGAACTTCTTCTTTCAAGTTGAGGTCAGGTGCGGACGAACTTATGTCGACAGCGACTGTAGCAGGTGACATAACACATGGATGTTTGCGGAGACGCACTTGACAGTCCGTTGCAGGTCCCCTGGAAATTTTTTTTTTTTATGCATCGTAAGAACGACACGACGACCAGACCCTCAAAGTTTACTGGAGACAATTGGAGTCGGCACGTTTTTGATAGTATTTTTTCTTCTACTTACGCCATTTGGTATGGAGAAATTCTGTGTGGAGCAGTTCTGGGGGAAGCAGCCCTGGGAGCAGTCGGAGGTGTGAATTTCGATGTTTGTAGAGTCACCTCGGCTCGAAGTCGCTGCGAATTCAAGAACCTGGTCGACTTTTGTTGGAAGAGGTGTATCCCGCTTCATGTGATTAACCAAGCAATTTCCAGGAGTGCAGCAAGTTATTAACTGTTGCGCAGGTTCGCCCGACGTCGTCGAATATAGCCAGTGGTCCCATCCATCGCATTTTTCTTCGTAGATAAGTAGCGATCCAGACTCCCAGAACGAATAGACGATTTTAGAGTCGTCCAGGAATGACAGGGCGTACAAGTTCTCTGGGTGAAAAGGCATCGTCTTGCTCCCACGGTTACTCATACTCGACTAGCGAATAATTTATTTTAGGGTTCTATTTATATACATTTTTTTTCGTGCAATGGAATGACGTATTTCACACTACCATATATATATATATATATATATATATATATATATATATATATATATATAATAAGGTAACATCTTTGCACATACCACTCGTAAAGTATCTGCACATTTCTCGAAGCGCTCACCAAAGAACTGGGATCAGTTGCTTTCCTTAGTTTACGAAGTAAAGTACAGCCATGTTCGCTCTGTAAGTCGATAATCTCCATTTTCGCTAATTACTCGATCACCCCCCCCCCCCCCCCCTCTCCAAACACGGTGTACAGGATGCCTTTCGATCACAGTATGTTATTACGACCGAAACGTATGTATCCGCAACTTATATATTTACGTACGTATTTGACAGACGTGTATATATATATATATATTACTTACGTGTATAGATACATGCATACATTATATATACGTAAGTAATTGTAATTAACCTATTGTTTTCACCAGGTCGGAAAAATGGCACCGTCGACCGGTGCCATTCTGCACGCTCTCGTTTTACTTCGATATATCGAATACTAGCAAAGGTGCCATATCACGGAAATCTTCGGGGCTCAGGACGGGATGCGCCTCACATCTGTAGTACGAAGATTGGAATTGCAAATACATATAATATGCCAGCACGTACTGTCCATTTTCAAAGTTTGCATTTTAATCCACGTACGAGTAGCTTTTACTATTCAAAAATATCTATGTTTTCGACCTTGCAGTGGTCGAACGTAGAGTTGTTCGCTCTAATAAAATGCTGTTTGTTCCTCTGAAGCCCCAGTACGACATAGCGTGGTTTTTCCGTGGTGGACATCTCCACGACGCAGTTTTTTCGCGTGGCGGCTGGCAAATGTTCAGGTTCCAACTTCTGACACGTTCACGAGTGCTCGGGGTCATGTGTGAGGCGAACCATTCTATGGTGTCCAAAGTAAGAGAGACGGGTTGCGGGTTTTCTCCTACTCTCAACAGAGCTTCTAAATGCGATGTGTATATCATTATCACCAGCTCCTGCCTCGTTCCTATTTTTATTTTATTTTAATCCTCGGCAAATCCCAGGAGCATGGAAAGCGGAATGCACTCTTCTAACCTGCCTTCGTCGTCAATGGGAACACACTAGGCATCTTCAGTTCCCCAGCCTGTCATCTTGGCTACGGGGAAATGGCTAGACGTGAGTGACAGGTAACTTTTTACCAATGAGGTTATGCCCACATCACGACACTGGTCGATCGCAACACCATTAATCTCGTACATTACTCGTTTGAAAAGGTGCAGGAGTCCATTTCCATTGGCGGTGGTCGGGTGGGTCCCGTCCACCTTCTTTAGCCTGCCTCTTAAGCGCACAAAGGACTGGCTAGGCAGGGTGTAAATATTTTGTCACTGTATACGTATTGTAACCTCCTTTCCGAGAGTGAAAGGTCAGGTAAGATACCGTTCGTTAGAGTGCATTTCAATTTTATCAAGTTTATCGTCTAATTCTAAGCGCTGATCCACGTCGAGAATTTCGTCTGCCATGTCGATTTACTTTTAAACGGAAGTAGACATGGAGAAACTTTGCATTTTCATGTGTTAGCGCAACACTACCTCGCAGCTTACTGAACACGGGTTCGATGTACTGCGGGTTTTTATACGTTTTTGTCTTCCCAGCGAAATTTAGTCCCATCGTTTCAGATGTAATCATAGCATCATTTCTTCGTTTCGGAAATGTATCAATTCCTCATTTTGTTCCACGATCGAAACAGTTACTTCGTGGACGCTCTTTGAAACGATCGAAACGTAAATGAGCGTTCTAGGAGATTCTAATATTTAATATCCAGGACCTACGGTGAGAGCAAACTCGTAAATAGTACTGCTCTGTTTCCCAATCACGTAACTGCAACTTGCCAAGTTACAGTTTATCTGTATGATGTTGACTGGAAAGATGTGTAAGGTCCGCGACGACTCGGGTTTCATTCCCGCTTCTTACACCCTGGCTTCGAACCCCAGCATGGGTCTGATTGTATCCGGTTCCAAGAAATCTACATTTGCGGTGCAAAACATTTCAGCCTTAAGAGTATTCGGATTTCCATGCAGTTCGAGTGCAATGTCGCGCGTTAGCGATTTCTTTATGAAGTATTCCATATCCTTCAGTTCGTACGCTCTGGTGGGAATGCTGATTTCTTTCGCTTCTCCTGCCACTATGTACTGAAATGTGGAAGTCACGTTTTCTTCTATGTAGGATATGGAGTTGTACGTTTTAAAGTCTACTATTCCCACACACCATTCACCCTTCAGCTCCAAGTGATGTTAAAAGCTAGCCCTCAGCTCGGACGTTTTAACACTCAGAATGATGGACACCGACATATTGGCGAGATCGGTATGGCTGGCGCAACCCTTTATGTACCTCACGAATTATATTGATTTTTTTTCCTCCCGAGTTCATCACTAGATATCACGATCGCTCAAAAAGCGCAGGCACAAGTGTCCACAGTTTTATGTGTTGGGCATCTGCTCCATTTCGTAGTTGTAAGTTAGATTACAATTTTAAAGGTGCTCGCGCAGTTCGGGCGGAGGACGCGAATTCCAAAACTGACATTGTATATTGCTTGTTTGCCATGTTTTAAATAAGCTACCCAGTCCGTGCTAGGCCCGGCTGTCGTGTCCATATTAATAACAGCGCACTCATTACATTTTGGTTTAGCGGGCAAGGCATCTCTCGGAAACACTCCTCTAAAAATAGGTATTTTCAATTAACGTGCAAACAGTTCCAAATCCATGTTTGTCAGTGGGCGTCTAGGGAGCTCCTTCGATTTTTTCTCCCATTTTCTTTCTCCTGGCATTTGATCCCCCTCCTCCTCTTTCTCGATATAGGTGGCGAATAAAGAGTCTTTTGCCCTTTTTTTTTCTACCCATGGCGATAGATTCCAACGTTACGTCATCGCGATGGGTTTCCTCTACCCGTTTTCGATCGTTCGAAGCTTCCTGCACGGCACTAACGATATTGGTGATTGCCCCGGCGATACCGGCCAGAGCGCCGATTATAGGTATCAGTGCGGGCAGAAACCCTCCTATCTTGTTCTTCTTCCCTTTCCTTTTGGTCTTTCGAGGGCTGTTCTGAGAAGACTTTTTGCTTATATGTAATTTCATGCCTAATTTCACCTTGGCTTTCATGATGTTGGATATAGAAACTTCCTAGTGTTCAGACCCTTGTTTAGGAGGGTAGCAATGTTGGTTTTTTTTTGCTTGCAAATAAACTTCATCCAACATGTTGATAACTGTGTCGTTGATCCAGCTTGGTTGCAGAAAACAATCTGGCAGTGACGAGGATTCCATGACCGGATTTCGCTATCTTCACCTTACAATAAATCGAATTAAACTGACGTACCAACAATACATATTCTTCTTTTATTCCTTTTTTTTGTTCCATAGCCACATAGCTCCATCACCCCATCGCTCCATATCCCCATCGCTCCATAGCTCCATCAACCCATTGCTCCCCCTAGTTTCATAGCTCCACAGATCTATCGCCCCATAGCTCCATCGCTCCATCGCCCCATCACTCCATCGCTCTAATACCCCATAGCTCTATGACTCCATTACTCAATTGTTCCAACACCCCATATCTCTATGACTCCATTACCATATTGCTCCAATACCCCATAGCTCCATCGCCCCATTGATTCATAGCTCCATAGATCCATTGTCCCATAGCTCCATCACTCCATCGCCCCATAGCTCCACCACTCCATCACCCCATAGCTTCATCGCCGCATCACTCCATCGTTTATCACACCATAGCTCTATGACTCCACCACCCTATCGACCCATTGCTCCATAACCCTTCACTCCATAACTCCATCGTACCATTGCACCCTCGATCCATCACCCCATAGCTCCATGACTCCACCACATCGCTTCAACACCCCATAGCTCCATCACTACATTACCCCATAACTCCATTGTCCCATAGCCCCATATATCCATAGCTCCATCACCCCATAGCTCTATATATCCATAGCTCTATCGCCCCATACCTTTTTATATCCATAACTCCATCGCCCCATAGCTCCATTGTCCCATCGCCTCATCGATCTTTCGCAATCTTTCGGTTTGTGCCCTCCGTATATATGTATAGAAATTACATTCGTTCACTAATGTATGATGCATATATTAGTTTATACATATGCAGTATTGAATGTCAGCCATTTGTCGTATGGTGCAGGTCCGCCGATGCTGGTTAAAGTGTATAAATATGAAGTTTTATATATTCTCGTCTCAGTATCATTTTAGACTTGGAACAGTACAGACATAAAAAAATTCATTGATGATGCATCTGCTGTGTCGCTTCTGCGGTAAAGAATTCACAGATTTACGGAATTTACGGCGACATGAAATGACCTGCAGAATGAAAAGTTCGAGTGTGACTTTTCAATGTCAATTCTGCCATAGTGACTTTTTTTATGAGTGATGCGTTAAAGACATATTCTAAAACTTGTAGCACTTGTTCTCTGCAAGTACAATCGGCACCATGTGTTCCATAACATCGTAGTGGCATAGGCTGTTCACGGTAAAGTAAGCACTTTAAGAACCTTCTTAATTTTTCCTTTTATCCAATTTCTATCTTCCTGCTGCTTTTTAATATAAACATTACAATGAACCAATAAACACTCTGTATACTTTTCACCACCTCAAAATTTTATGCCTGAGGTTGCAATAAGATATATTTATTTGTGGTTAATACCTGTTTGGAGGGTCTTAATGTGTTCACTTTACTGTGAACCACCTATAACATACGGCTCGCCAAGCAAGACGTTACTCTACCCATAAACATTCATGCTGAAGATGAAGCTATCTCCCATGAATCACGTCACGTTGCCCTGTTGCCTGCTAGTGTGCGAGGTCTGATTTGTGGCCCATCGGGTTGTGGCGAGACATGCGTCCTACTGAGCCTGCTGGAGGAACCGAATGGGCTTCGGTTCGAGAACGTGTACATTTATTCGAAATCACTCCAGCAACCAAAATACCAACTGCTGACACGAGTACAACAACCTGTTGAAGATATGAAATATTTCCCATGCAGCGATAACGATGCCATCGTGCCACCGACCGAATCTCTTCCAAACTCTTTATTTGTTTTCGATGACATTGCCTGCGAAAAACAAACTTGCATTCAAGAGTATTTTAGCTTGGGACGGCATGCGTACGTGGACTGTGTGTACCTCGGCCAGACATATTATCACGTACCCAAACAACTGCTTCGCGATAATGCTAATGTGTTTGTGCTGTTTCGCATGGACAACACTAATTTACATCACATTTACGATGAACAAGTCAATACGAACATGACCTTTGCAGAATTCAAAAATACGTGTGCTTTGTGCTGGAAAGATAAATGCAGATTTTTGACGATCGTAAAGGACTGTCCACTATATAATGGCAGGTAGTGACATGGGTTCGATCAGTTTTTCCTAAGACGCAACAATGATATAAGAACGCATTTCCAAATTTGGCGACATCGATTACCGCGATGACCACGAATGTGGCCAATGTCGCTTCGCTCCTGCGCATAGAGAAGAATTGTCTCATCGATTTACTCCAAACAAATGTGATAAGAAAAGTATTTTCCTCTCAGTGAACGATGGATAACCGAGTCGGAATAGTGAGAGAGCTTCAGCGAGCGATCGAGGCGATACGGACCAAATACTTACTCGCGAAAACTAACAGAATGGCTGTCGAGACTCGAAAGGAAGAGGCGCTCAAACCTATTACCCACCGGCTAGACGAAATTAGCAAAAACCGAGTGACGATGTCTGCGTTGATATCAAACATGAAATCAAAGTGGAAGAACCGATCTCCTTGCATAAACGGAAACTAAGACCAGAACTGAACGAATCCGAAGGTGACATCGCTAGTGATGAAGATGATTTGCCACTTATTGATTTACTACATGCACAGAAAAGGAAACGAACCCGGGAGCATGGACCTGATATCTCATTACATCGCTTCCTACTCTGACCATACTGCAGACAAGACTTATGGTTTGCAAAAAAGTGGTGTAAAATGATTTCTCGGAAGCAAGAAAGTTTTGTTTTTACCTCGGGATGTACTGCAGATCGACAAGGGCAAGGTGAAAATCACACGGGGGTTGAAATAACTTTTGTTTCGTAGGCCACCTGGCCACTACTAAGTCGGATTTGCGCAGGTACTGCTGCCTGCTACAGTCCAATCGTACTCATTATGCCGAGAATAACCCCTCAATGCGACGATTTAAGGATGTGATGCACACAAAATTTCCTATTATCGCCGAACTGTTTCCAAGATCCGAACAAGTTGGTAGATAGGCTGAGACTTTTGGTCGCTTCACAGATTGCAGGAAACCACTCGCACATCAACGAAACAATTTCCATAATCGAAGAACTCTCAGAGGCGGGTTACGTTTCGAGATAAACAAGTATGCAGTTTGCCGATGAGTTGCTTAAATACGCCAGGATAAATTACCCACAAAGAAAATACGTCATGAAAGGGTTGGACGATACTTTTCAATCCGACCTGAGCGAGATGCACGACTTTGCTCGTGTGTTTATGCACACGAGCAAAGGCTACCGGTATATTTTGACCCTGATGGATACCTATAGCAAATTCGCCTGTGCCACACCGCTCAAATCGAAGAATTCATGCGATGTGGTGGCAGCTGTAGCTACCTTATTGCACAAAGGGTGCTTACCAAAAAATTTCCACACTGACGACGGGAAAGAATACTTTTAACATTATTTTCTGTACCCTGATGAAGAAACATAACATCATTCACCATTCTTCTTTCTCTGGGCTTAAGGCTAGCAACATCGAACGTTATCACAGGACTCTAAAGGCTAAACTGTGGAGACATTTCACCACACTGAATGGAAACTACAAGTGGTTGACACTACTCCCGAAATTTGTATGCAAGTATAATTCTACCGTTTATTCTACCACACGCACAAAGCCTGAAGACGTGAAGAACTACCCTCTGCTTCGGACTATGTATGCTATTACGAAGAGGAGGGGCCATGCGAGGCCAAAGTCAAGATCAGCGGCTTGGTGCGGATTTCGAAAAAAAAAAAAAAAAAAAAAAAAACGTGAAATTTTCTGCAAAGGCTTCTGCCAGAACTGGTCTGCAGAGCTGTACAAGGTGATGCATATTCGACATGCGTACCCACGCATGTTTTACCTCGAGGACCTACATGGTGAACCCATCATTGGCAGATTTTATGCCGAATAGATCTGGCCTACAAGGTTTTCAGACTTGTACTTGGTGAGAAGGGGCTGAAACGGCGTAAAGGTCGTTCGTGCGTACGGTGGCTGGGTCACTCGAAGCGTGATGATTCCTGGGTCGACGAGAAGGACTTTGTCATAACACTCCTGCTACAACTAACATTTAAGGTAAAACTTAATTTTTTTTTTTTTTTTACTATAATAAACTTTGCTTGTTTTACTGAACCTTTTTGCTTTATTTCATTTATGTCCCCTCCCGATGCCTACGGGGCTGTAGTGTGTATGTGCTAGTGGGGTATGAACAATCTACTGCATGCATTGTACTGTGGTGAATACCAGGTGTCGAACCTGTACTTTCTTTATGACTAGGTGATGTGTATACTTTTTCCTCATAACCTAGGTTGTTCCCCCGGCTAAATAAAGAGTAGCACGTATTTAGTTCCACCTGTATAATTACAAACAAATTAATTGGGTTGTTCCCCGGGACAATCTAGTGCCGTTTGTGTTTTCCCCACCAGTACTGTACCATATTTTCTCACGTTCGTGTGTAAAGTGTACACGTTCCTCTCATTGGTATCTTCTCTGTTATTTTCAAAACTGAGTATGCTCTTACCGGAATATTTTTTTTTGCTAGTAACTGTTCGAGGTGTTTTAAGGGAGACGAAAGTAGACCTTACTTATTCTTGACTGGGGGCACTACATATTACATGCTAATTGACTATGCAGTCGTTCGCTGTTGGGATGCTAACAGTGTATTCCATACATTAATTGTGAAATATTTTTCATGCATTGATGGTTGGCGTAATGTCGCCTATGGAGCATGACTGCAAGCTGGCGACCGGATGCTGAGTGGTAGTTACACATTCGTCCAGCTGAAAAAGTGCCGACTTCCAAACTCCTTCCAGCCGGCACGTTCATCTGCCGGTGCCTTGAGAGCTGAGACATTTGCTGTGGCTTGGAGCGACATGCGCTTTTGCTTTGTTTAAAAAAAAAAACACATTAAATTACGTTCGTAAACCTTAGTATGTATTTGTTTGTCACTGCTCGCGTCTCTCTCTCTTTTTCCTACAAAGTGTACCTCCGGTCAGTATACCTTTACGATGTAGCGACATTTAAATATATATATGTATGTATAACAGCTGTGCATTTTTTTTAAGCCACTGCTACTAAGTATTTTCTTTGCCAGTCGTGTTTTTAAACAAAGCATTATTAAAATCTGGTAAAGCTGGTACAAAACATTTTCTTTGCCAACAGTGTTTGTTTGAAACGTCGAAACAATACCATTTTTTTCTTAACTAAAGTGACCACGGGTGTAACATGGGATACAAACTTTTTTTACAAACCTCCATTTATTTATATACATGCGCATTACAATACTGTTCTGTTCTACATATGTGGCATACGAAGATTCGTCCTCTCGTCAGTAATAAACACAATTTTTTTTTTCAGTTTTGAGGTCATTACATATATGTAATATTGTTTCATATGTGCCACGGATCATCACACATCCAGAGCCTTAATACTTGGGCATTGCACGATGCACATCGTACATTTTTACAGTCGTGAAGCCATACTACATACTTCTCTACCAACTGCCTGAATGGAGGGCATAGTGTTTTTTTTTTTTAGTTTGTAGAGGTCTACAATTTTCGTACTGGCAGGACACACACTGCGCATCTCCGACTCTTGTCGGTACATGTACACGGGGTAATCGAGAATTATGACTTCCTGCAACACTTTGTGAATGTCACCGTATGGAATATTACCATCGTTCCACCTAAGTGCGAGCATTGGTTGCTGTTGGCATGGCTGTTGCGTGGTGTGGCCGAGGTGCTTCCATTGGCATGGTAATAAAAACGTAAACACTTTGGTTTGCTCGTCGTCGTCGCTGTACGAGATGCCAATCTGTTTGATGATATACGAGTCCAGCGTATGGAACCCTTGGATGCTGCAAAACGTTTTTTTCTTCACAGACACTATACATTTTTTACAAATATTATTTCACACTGTGTTCACTCGTGTTCTGGGCTAGCTTCCTCGTCGCTGGGTACTGCTTGCCAGTAGAATACTTTTACAGTCTCTTCAATGGGGAAGTTAGTCGCTGCCAGTGCCACTCTGCATGCCTTTCACCAGCCCTTGCGGTGTGGCGTGTCGGGAACTGAGGTGGTGGCGCAGTCATTGAGGTGGTCCCGTGTGTTTTCGTCAAATTGTAGGTAGGCTGGCAAATACTTGAATACTGTCGAAATTTCGTACGGTGTGTATGTGACAGTAACTCTTTCGGCAGATATGGTAACTCGTCCCATTTATGCAGGTCACTAAGTGATCATACCCTTCCGAATGCCAAAATTGCTAAAATAATTTTATGACTATTTGGATAACACGCGTACATTTCCAAGAGCGAGGTGCAACTTTTTTCCGGAGGCTCTCGGGGATGTTCCGTATTAAGCCAAGCGAAGAGATTCGAGGGGATGGAGCGAGGCGACTAATTAGCCAATGAGAATCAATGGATCGAGCGGAAAGTGAGTAATTAGCCAATCGGATAGGTTGGTGGGGTAGAACGTATGTGACTAATTGTTTAATCGGGAGCATCTGATTTGTCGGGTGGAACGGGCGTGGTGAAGGCTTGCCGAGTAGACACTAATTAGCAAATGAGAATCATTGGCCGGGTGGAACTGAGGTGACTTATTTTTCGACCAAAGACATTTGATTGGTTGAACGAAGTTTTCCGAAGATACCCGAGTCAATCATCCAATCGGGAGGGTTGTCACATAGTGGGGATGGAGCAAAGGTGACTAACAATCCAATGAGGAATATTGGCGGTGATCAAACAGAGGTGAGTAATCGGTGGAGGGGGTAAGTGTGCACTTAAATTTAGATTGCAAGGCTGGAGTGGTGGGGGCAGTCGAACGAATGAGGATAACCGGACGTGAGAGAGGCAGTGACATATATAAGATTCTTTTTAAATAGACATTTTTAAAGGATTTTTTTAAATAAAAATTTTTTTAATGGAAATTTTGAGGGGGGAAAAAAGGGAAATATGGCCACCGGGGTTCAAAACTTTTTAATTAAAATTTTTGCTTAGAATTTTGTAAAGTAAATTTATAACTATTTTTCAATTTTTTAAACAATTTTTTAATAATACATTTTTTATCGATTTTAATTTTTTTAACGACTTTTAAATATATATTTTTTAAATTTTAAAGAATTTTTTCCCAATTTTTTTCGGTTTTTGGCATCAGAGGATACCGGGGTCAAGGTAAAAGCCATAGGTAAAATGTCAAGGTCATACAATATGGTGGTCGGGTGACAACAATATGGCAGCTCCGACAACCCAATCCCTTGCGCCAAAGTCAGCTATGTCATACTACTGGACCACAATCCCTTTCGCATCACTGGTTTTGAATTATACTGTCATTGAACCACCTGTTTCCATTTTTTTTTAGTTTTTTCATAGTAATTTTCACTTAACTTTGATGTATCATTTCGCTACTTTAATCTCGTTCTAATGTGTAATGTTTTTAAATCCCTTTGCGAGGGTTTTTATAGGGTCCATCAAACCGACCCCTCATTACATTTATACTTTTGGGTTATTATTGTTTGTGTTATCAAGGGACAGTGACTTTAGTGAACTTCTTCCGAGTCCTCACTGTCACTGTTCCCCATTGTCAATTGTTTTTATTAATATTTTAGTATTCTTTTTTAATGTAAAGTTGTAATCACCAAAGGGAAAGGGTATTATGTAATTGTGAAATCTTCCTAATGCTTTATGCATTTTAATGATAAATCATTTGTGTAACTTGATTTTTATGAGTATTTTGAATTGATTAAAGTATATTATAATAATACAGTTGATTTTTTTGTATACAACATGTGGTTCGTCACAACTGCATACTTTCTTGTCAATGCAATTATTCTTCTCACATTAGACAAAATATTGAAAATACGGTTCTACACTTTGAAATAATGGGAACATCGCTATTTATGTGGTTTTTCCTCCACGTGCATGTATAAAATAGAAGACAAAATGCAAATAACTAAGTAATTAATTGTGATCCCAAAACTTTACCCAATACTGTAAATAAACAACCAAATAAACCACAATACATCCAAACGAAATTATTTACTCTGTAGTCAAAACAATAAGTTTGGTGTATTTTTAAAAGAGGGTATTCACGTGCAATGAAGTAGTAAATTAGAAACATAATTCATTACTAACAAATATATAATTCTTAAGTGTTTTTTGGTCTTAAAATATATTGAATTTATCTTTGAATGAAAAGTTCTTTGCCAGTTTAGCGGTCCTATGAATTCACAGCAGAAACTCATGCAATACGTATTGAGTACTTCGTAGACTAAAACATAGGCTCTCAAAAATCCATTCTGGTTGTAAGGTTGGTGAAAATATACTACATTATTGTAGATGTACAAACAAAGAAGAATTATTATATCATAGGCATGCGCATAGGTCGCCCCTGGAATTAGGGGGGAAGGAGGGAGGTGCTACCTAAAGTTTTGGGAAGGCCATGCAAGCCAAACCAACAAACCATTAAAGAACCACACATATTGTTTTCGATTTTTTGTTTTACAAATTAAAAAGAGTCTGTTGTAATGCAGCTGAAAATAAAATGACAAATTAGTTAAATGAAAATTGATTCAATGTGTTGATGAATGGCATCCGATGGGTAATGGAGGTAAGTCACATCCCCAAGTGTTTTTGGTGGGTGTGAGGCAGATGCACCTGGTGTGAGATTGGATCACTAGTCGCTGCATGGCTCTGGAGCCCGACCGGTATACAGGACTGACCGTGTTGCTTTCCGGCAGGGCAACAAATCTAGGACAGCTAGTGTAACATTTCATTTAGGTGGGACCACTCTCATGGGATATCTGGGTGATGGGTGCCCGGCGATGGCTGCTGGACCTGTGGTGGTTCAGACAGAGGAGCACTAGGACTGGCTCTGGAGCTTGGTGTGCAGGTAGGCAGATGATCGTGGGGCGCTGACTGTTGCCAGAGTAGATTCGGTTATCGCGATCCCCCAAAACAACAGGTCAGCTGTTATGTACGAAGTGTCTTGGCCACTCGAATATGCTATGAATATGGTGTTAGTTTCTCGTCGAGTTTGATGGGTGGTGTGAAGAATTCTGCAGTTCTGGTGATGCTGGTCTCGGTAGGTGGCGGATGGCTTGAGCTCTCTCTTAGTGACTCAGGTGTGCGAGTTTGGCAGGTAGGTGGCTAAGCTCATGCTGGTACTTAGAGCTAGTATATGCTATTTCAGTCCTCTTAGGGATACCACTTCAATGGAAGAAGGGCATGAGGAAAGAAACTCAAAAAACCAGAATCGAGGAGGGGGGAGTAGGTAACGTGGTGATTTACGCAGGTGTACTTCATGTACAGAAATCACCAGGCCTAGGTTGCCCCCTTATCTCAGCACCCAGCACCAGGAGTGCGGTGGATGCTGACAGTCAGTGTTCACTCTTGCTGGTGGCCCCAATATGTGGGCGAGTTCCCCTGAAGGGTCAGTCCCCTCAGACCTGAGGAAGTACTCCTTCTGGCACCAGAAACATGGTGAATAGAGCAAACCCCCAGACAAACAATCTAACCCCAAAGTAATGAGTACCTAGTGTCTGGGCTATACCCTTATATACACCTAGGTGCATAAGAGGAGGGCCGTCCAATATGTGTGTGTCTACTGGTGAATTTTGGCATTAAGAATAAGTTCCTGATTACCTGCTGACCCCTGACAGGACTAATGTCTATGAGGTATAGTTATAGTACTACAGGAGGGAAATCCTTATGTGGAATAAAACTTGTTTAATTCGGTGGAGAAATAAACAAGGTGGTATTTCACTAGTGTGTGTGTCACTCATAAATTGCAGTAAAATGTGCATGACATGCGATGTTTCAAGATGGCTAGAGTTATCAACAGCGAAGGGATTATAGTGTGTTGGTAGAATAAGTTCATAGGTACAAAATTATGTAACAAAAATTGTCAAATTTTATAGTTGTGCATCAATATAAAATTGTTTGCTTAGCTACCCACTGCAATCTAAGGGTATGATGCATTATACCTCCTATCAAAAAGAGCTTAACAGAAGCTGGCTACTTTTGACAGGTGAAGGTGGCCTATTTCTAGACTAACGAGGTAGGTGGGAAAAAGTGGCTATGAAAATAACTCAACTTAAGCCTAACTCTATGCAGTATGTCCTGAAGGGACCGGAACGAGCCTAAGTGTTCAACGACTTAAACTGGCAATGATCCTCGAGGCGAATTGGATCACTAGACTTGGACTTTGGCACCAGAAGTGCAGTGAAGATCAAGCAGAGCTGATGGTTCCATCGGTATCAGGAGTGTGGTGAAGGAACATAACAGACTGGTATTCCATGGAACGTGTCCCAGTATTTATACTCTTCCTGGCTTGTCCTTGGTCAGGTGGAGTGGGTGGTTGCGTTAGATCATCTGGGCATGTGGCGCCACTGACCCGCTCAGGATCCCTTTTCTGCATGTCTTGGCTATTCATACTAGTAGTGACATCCTGTGGTGAGCTATAGTAGTAGGTGACCTCGATGCATAGTCTTGGTGGCTCAGCCGGTGAACAGTACAATTTGTACTGTTGTGGATTGTCCATCTTTTACCATTAACGAACAGTACAGGTTGTGACATAAAGTGGTTTGAACTGCAAAACATACTGTGTTGAAGTATGCGGCTAAGAAGTTCGCAGTAATGAGTAAAAGTCAATTTTTTTAATGTTAAAAAAACGTTGTGTGTCAATTCGTCCCCTTGAACTGACACAGCAGACCAATTTACAAATATCATACACTACACCAAAAATTTCGTTTCAATCAATGTTTATTATTGGTAAGTACACCCAATGAAATTAGATCAAACCAAAGTTCTTATAATTTACATGAGAATTATATACCTTGTACAAATATAATCTCATTTTAAAAATACAATTTTATTTTACATCAGCCATTTCAAAATACATATAATAAAAACCACAAATATTCATACTCATAACATGTTTCCGTTTACAGGGCAGCAATACATTTTATAGAAAAAACAACAATATTAAAAAGGCGGCTCACCGCAGGGCACAATTAAAATAGCACCAGGCCCATTTAAAACGATGCCATAATATTAACACTATTCAGGTACACTGAGATCGATAAATGTTTAACCAAGTTTAACTACATGCATTTCCATCATAATATATACATTATTTTTATATCTCCATTGACAGGCTGCCATTTTACCATGTATCTTCAATAATTTGTCTCCATTGTCATATACCAATTGATGGAAACTTTGTTTAATAACCATGAACACGTTAGTGTAGAAAGCTTATGGCCAATGTCCACAATCTATTCGTGACTACCTGAACCAAAACGAGCAGTCAAAATATAGGCTGGTTTGCACATTGAACTCATGTAAAGGCTACCAAATATTGCCATCTAAGTTATGTCGCTCACCGACCAAAACTTTAAACATTCTTATTAACTCATCGTATAAGGTACTTCTGGGGTGACCAGGCGCCTAAACTCTGTGCAGCAACATAAATTCATAATTCAGTTTCTCCAAAATTTAGGTCGCTACAGACACTCCTTTAAGCAAAATACAAGAAAATATCTTCCAGGTTAACTCAGTTTCCTCTGACCACAATGCAACATATTATCACTACCGGTATATGGTAAGGACAATACTGTAGGCGCCGCTAAAATAGACTAGGTAAAATTTATTATTAAAACCATACCAAAAAATCATGCGCCGGCACCCTAAAAGTGTATAAATTAAGGGTCATTAAAGTGATGCATGGTTAAAAACCAGATGTAACAAGACAAATAAAATGTGTAATCCTGCCGCGGCATGTGGAACAGCTGATAAAGTGAGGAGGCCGGGCCAGTCGAATAGGGTAACAAGTTAATAGTAAACTACTTCATTCTAGTGAAAAAATCTTGCAAGCCAAACCTATTTTGAAAATATTTCATACATTAATCTTGCAAGCTATAAAAAATTACTAAATGCAAAGTCGAAAAGTCACTTTCCAGCTAACAAAACTACGAGTACAGAATAACAAACACACTCAAATTAATGCCCACTTAAAAGATGCCTTCCACACTCACCACCTGTCGCATCCCCACCATTAAATTTACTATACGTATCTGATACATGGCCGCAAAAAGGTATTACCAAACAGGGCAATATTAAAGAATTGATATTACTTTAATACTAGTCGAGCAGCTGAAGCATTGCAAACTCTCGACGCCTTCATGTCTTGGCAAGTGCTCGTCGGCAGGAATCATTAAATGGGACAGCAACTGTCGACCCGCACCTCTCGCTCCACACACGACATATCAGAATCACAAACAAAATGATTTAAAAATTAGTCGCGAGCCGTGATAGGATTAGGGGGGACGGGGGTGCAAGGATAATGGAGGTGTATTCGAGTCCGCCAAGGTGGAAGTGTTTGTGCGCTGCCATGGTGGTAGCGAGGTGAACTAAGATCCAGATGGCAGCACTGCTGCATCGTCTCCTTTGCAATGGAGACTCGCCTGGGCCAAGGAACGAGAAACGAAAAGGAAATCACTTGCGAGAGTACAGAACTGTCCCTTCAATAAGAATTTATTTATCTCTCCATCGGCTTCTGTGACTGGCTCTGTCTGGTCTGTGCGCTGGGAGCTCTAGGCTTCGGAGTGGCATGCTGGATATTACACTGTCGGGTGGCAGCGGGGTGTTAGCTTTGTCTCTCTCTTGGAGTGGACGAGCAGGCTAGACATGCGCTGTCTCTCTCTGACTCTTGGAAGGCAGGTACTATCTCTCTCAAAGCTGTGCAGCTGGCGGCCGGGTGACAATCAGATAACGGCATCTTCTCTTTCGTGTGTGGTGTGTGTGTCACGTGGGGAATCTGGTGTCGGTGTTACGTGGCCTTCGTTTCTTAACTGCGCTGCCGCACATTTGTCAACTGATGGTGGTGGGTAGGTACAATATGCAGTTACAGATTTTAACCTGTGGAGAGAAAGGCAAGAGACAGAGTCTGCACAAAATAATCGGCACTTGAGGAGAATGAAATGCAAAAATGCCTCACTCGTAAAGGCATGTGTGTTAGCTATCTATCCTGCTGTGGCCACAGAAGATGGAAATAAAATGAACTTATCTCGGTTCGTCTTATGTGATGCACAGCAGATAAATAAATTTACATGTGACAGATAGCTAAGGGCAGTCAATCTGAGACGTTTCATCATCTCAGCAGACTGGCTAAGCTTTGCAAACGTCTGAATTGGCAAATGAATTTAACTACACAATAAAATCGTTCAAAAACCACCAACATCAAATTAAAGATAGAACATAAGATGCCCTCAAAGCCAAGCAAGACACTGAATATTTTGCAACAATACTCTGAGAATTTGATTACAAACATTTATTTGGTTTGCTTGAGAATGTCTGATTAGTTTGTGATTTCTGAAGGGAGTCTAACATTGCAAAAATATGTATCATAAATTAAAGACAAAATGTTAGATTATTTACAACGTTATTGAACATTTCTGGAAGGATTCTACACAAAGCAAGAATTGATGTATCAAATATTTAAATGTATTTATAACACTAAATAACGCTTTTAATTATTTGAGTCAATGTTTAGAAAATTTCTTACGATTTTCTAGTGCGATTCTATATAGTGCATGGTTAAAAAAGTCTTTAAATTTGCTTAGAAAATTTTAGATGATTTTTGTCCATTTATTTTTACAAAGTTCTGGTTGGCTTAATAGTTATTCACACACTGGAAGTAGTTTTCTTCGTTAGCAAAACTATGTGGCACTGAGGGGTGTCCAAAAGTATACACATAATAAATTTATGAATGGCTGGCGGGCCATTGAACTTCACTGTGTGGATACATAATTTCACTTTATCATAGGGTTTGTTTTTCACAAAGGTATTAATGGCTATTTAAAGGTTACTAAATGTAGTACTGGAATTATTGTACTGTAGTAACTGACAGCAGATAGGTATATATTTTATGTGAGTGTTAGGTGGGATTACTTATTTTACAATATTTTGTTCTTGGCTGCAAGCCTTTAGAAGACAATTAATTGTTGAAATCATTATCTGATTTTGAAATGTGTACGTGTGGGTGTGTTGGTTGAATGTTACCACAAATTGCAGTCATGTGGTAACACCTCTGTATGATACATGCTCAAAAGATTATCCAGGCATTGGAAATTATGCACTGTGATAAACACATAAATTTATCGCACAAAACCATCACTCCAAGATTATGATTTCTGCTTAATTATAGTGAGTTGATTAATTCATTTATCGAAGGAAAACAAAGTGATATCTTTAAAGCATTCACTGGGATAAATAGGCTAAGGGAAAAAACATAATAACCCAACACTTAACACAGCAGTACATAAGCACTTCAAATTAAATCATAAAATCTGAATTATTTTCTAGTAATAGTATTCTAATACCAGTGTAAAAAATAGGCTCTACCTAATAAATAACACCACGGCTAACACAGTATAACTAGACCACATAGTGCCTAGGTTTGAATAGGGCAAAAAATTAATCGCATACTTTATTTCTGCTTCATGGGTAGTTCGTCGGCAGAGCATTCTTGAGACCCATTTAACTACAGGCCACTGAGACGTATTCCGTTATATTTTGCAAGATTGGTGGCATTTTCATCAGCTCCATTTTTAGAACAATTTTTACTTTATAAATTGCTGAAGACAAGTGAATTTACTTTCCATGTGTTTACACTGGATGGCAGGATACACCCTGGCTAATATACGAGGACCTTACTTGAAAGGATTCAGCGAACAGAGATGGCCGCAGGTCTGCACTGAACATCTGGACGAACATCGGCATCTCATCGACTCGTGGTCACCGCTCAGGATAATACGACTCTGCTACGTCATCTGACATCATCTCGGTATCGGTTCTCGTTGAAAACCAGGCGTCCTCTCAGAGCTATCACATTAGTGTACCGTCCATCTCAATGATGTAGAACAGACTCCTCGTTTTAAATTTGTTTCCTTAGTTCCTTAGTAACATTCAATCGCAACAAAACAGTTTTAAGTTTCATTGTAACTATTCGAACTTGGCGGCAGTTGGCATAGATAAAACTAGGGTAAGGGGGAGCAAGATGGAAAGGTTAACCCTTTATTGTAAAATAAAAACACAACGAAGGCATTAAAGATAAAACTCTTATATTTTCGAATTATATGATATAAGAGTTACATAAACACCTGGTTACGAAGTTATCAATTTTCCTTAATTGACCAAAAAATTGGTTTTTTTTTTAAGTGCATACTTTTCATTCTGCCCTCATGGAGGGGGTACAATGGAAAAATAGCGAGGGGAAAATGGAAATACATCATAATGCAGATTTTTCCCCAGTAAATACAGCAACTGAGATTAGATGCATTGCTGGAATTACATTTTACATTTTCAGCTATTGCAATGCAATAAAATGTTTATGACTTACGACAAAAGTCACAAACACAATGGTTTTTATTTTTTTGTGTTAAAGACTGTACAGTTTTCATGAGCCCATTGTTGACATATGTTACACTGAACCCACATTTCTTTATGTTTACTGTTTGCATATGTCTCATTACAAATAAGGCACATCACATTTTCTTCTGGAAGTGGATTATCCACAGGTGGCTTTGGAAAAGTTATACACATGTCTTTATTTGTTTCTATTATTGTCTTCTTAATGTTTGATGAAGCATTGAGCTGCGGCAATAAACTCCTCTTCAGAGTTTTAGCACTGCTTTGTTATGTAGAAGTTCATTTTTAAATGGGTAGCTTGTTAATATTTCTGACTTCTGGCAGTAATAGCGTCTTTCTGACTCTGTTGCTCTTTTAGCTTTAGGGAGTGGCCGAGTGTCTTTTGGAGAAACACAGAAAGGAGAAGCAGAACACATTGTGTTTGAAGCATTCACAGACACAGTCTTCAGAGTAGACTAAGTTGGTGAAACATCACAATCTAAGTTAATATTTGCTTCATCAGAAGCCTCTGTATTAGCACTGAGATGGATAATTGGAGACACACTGGAATCACCTAGATTAATGGCAGGATCCTCATTGGAAGTAATATTAGAGAAAACTGAAGGCTCGATAACATAGTTCGAAGAAACAGTAAGAACTTTGTATGAAGAACAGGTAGGTAAATCAATGGATTCGTGTGAAGAACTGGTAGATATAGCAGGAAACTCGTAAGGTTTGACTGAGACAGCAGGTCCTTCATGACAACTGTCGGAGATATCAGATACAGGATTGGAAGTAATTGCCGAAACAGGAGTCTTGCAGGAATAACTTTGATGAAGAACGGAGCTCTCATGGGAAACAACACCATTACAAGCAGTATCCTCATTACAAGAAATTACTGGGCGTCCAGGTGCCAAGGATGGTTCTTTGGGTACAAAGTGAACTGCATAAGGAGAAAAATCAACTTCTGATAATACATATCTATTGAAAGTCCATATCCCACAATTTTTTGAAACCTGGTGTTGCAGAACTCGAAGTAGCACTCTTCTCGAAGCCTTTATTTACTACGTCTAAAGGCTGAAGGTTGCGTGTCGTATGGGGAGGGACCAACACCACTATGACTACCTTTTCACGAGCCAAGTCAATAGATTGCAAATTTAATTGAGCTACATGATTGTCAAGAACTAAGAGGTTGAGGTAGTCAAGATATGGCCGAACAGAGTCCACAAAAAATTTCAACCTCTCGTTGAATATGCTTGCATTTATCCAGACACAATTTTCCTTTTGCCCTTGGTGGAAATCACTTTTGGAGGTCTGCTTGAAGATGTCTTTACCCCAGTTTCGTCCATGTTGTATATGTCCAGAGGTCGCTTAACCCATGTTGCTCATAGACTAAATTTAAATTGTCGTAAAACATATTAACCATACCTTTGTTAAACCCTGCACATCGAGCTATGCTTGTAGACTCTGGTGTTCTGAGGGACAACTCGGGATGCCTTTTCATAAATGCTTCAAGCCAAGCTCTGCCAGCTTTTCTATTTTGAAAGGGGTTAGGAATGTGGTTCTTGAGAGCCAATAAATATGCTAACTCTTGTAGGGAATCTCTGGTTAAGCCAAAAAATCGTTCATCCAACTCTTTAGTCGCTATTTCCGATTCCATATCAGAAGAACATACCTATTTGAAACGTCCTAGTACTTTTTCTGTTGATCCAGTCTGCAAATGCCTGTGTAAGGTACCAATTGGAACTTGATATGGCATGGAAGCTTCTGCTAAGCTTGTCCGTTTAGCTTCTTCCATAGCTTGCCGCATATCATCTGCAGACCAACTCCCTCTGTAACTTTTATTTTTGTAGTGATGCACCATCTGAAATAGGATCGCATGGAATAATAAAATTTGTTTGGATGCATTATTATCTAGCACTCTCACAGCCCATGACTCAATAATTGATTATTATTAAATAAATTAAATCACAACAATTGATTGATTACATGCAAATAATTTTTCTTCCATGTCACTAAGATAAAATCAATTTATTTAATTATTATATAGGTGATTTGTTGATTTTCTATGTTATCAAAATTGTATAATGATGTTGAATTAGCCAATCATTGTAAGACATAAAATAAATGTTATTCTGTATAACCATATGCAAATTTGTTATCTACATACTCAGTGTAAATTGATTCAAAATCTCTTAGAGCATTGGTTTATCTACAGTACAGCAGCCTATATTATAGTTTTAATCATGCAAAGTTAATGGTCAATTGTAAATATCAGGCGTTGCATCAAAAATGGGTTACGCCATATTCAATTGTTAAAATAACGTACACCACATTTTCATAACACGATGTTTCTATTTGCATTGTAAAAATATAAACATATTTATATTTTCACAACTAAAATCCCCTTGAAATCAGTATAAGCACTATATCACTAATGTACTGTATTTGTTAAACAACCTCCTGTAATTTATGATCAGTGAAATAAGTTAATATTGATGTTTTATGCTATATTTCATGAAATGGAGGGCAAGATAGAAAGCTTTCCATGCTTCCATCAAAGCATTATTTCCATCTTACCCTCATAACAAATGATTCCACAATGTCAGTAAACATGTACATTGAAAGCCGTTTGGCATTATAAAAACTTTGATGCCTAGGTATAAACAAAATATTAACACATAGGAATGTATATTTACCCTAACTTTTTATATAAGCTGTTCCAAACCAATACATTATTATAAATTAAAACTTACCAGGAAATCTCAGTTGTTGACGTACCAAGAAATTAATCTCTACTGACGATGTCAGTGTTGCCACTACAACATTTTGTTGTAACCTTACCTACTGAAAATAGTTATCTCTATGGATGGCAGTTACATTAACAGTGCCGTCGTTATAGGAAAAGAGAACTAATGATTTTCCATCTTGCCCTCCATTTCCATTCTACCCCCTCTTCCCCTAAACCTCTTAGCTATTTGGCTCAGGTTATAGCGTTCGTCCAACCAGTAATGTTGGCAATTTATTACATGAAATAAAATTACTAATGAGTTCATATATGTGACAACCAAAATTGCTCATTTCAGTTCGTTGACGAAGATATTGATAAAGGTGTTGTAAATAACTGAATCGAACTTTGTTTAAATATAAAAAATTAATTTAGCTGATTATAATCATAAATCTGTTTGTCTTTCTTTTCCAAACCTTAAAAGACCGATATTGCAGAGAACTTAGGTAAATAAATATATCTACTCTTTTCTTTCAAACTTAACCTGGCATTAAGGTAAATAAACAAATCAGGAACAGTGTTTGGAAATACTGTAAGGGCAAACCCTTACAGATGCCCGACTTAAGTATTAAGCCAAATTTAAATTTCTTGCGAAATACACATTAACAATTTAGAGTGCAGCATATTAAACAAACTAATTGAACTGACTGACTAGCTGCAGGTAACCTAACATACAATACATTTTATCAACAATAACCTTATGGCAGGACAGGAAACATCTGAAACCAAACTCACTTTAACATGACAAGTAAACATAAAATAATTTCAACATTTCAAAATAATAGCAATTTTAACATTAGTTTAGCAGTCATCATATCTGAAACAAAATTACAGAACGTTCACTTTAAACATTTTCACTAATAATAAGTAACTTTCATTAAAGGATTGACGATTTTTCAATAGTAGTTTTGATACCCAGTTTTTTTTTTTTTTTTTTTTTTTTTTTTTTTTTTTTTTCGTAATATTGGCAGAGCAGGATGACTCGGCACCACTTGTCCGAAAACAGTGGTTCGTCAACAACTGTAATGGTCGTGTTTCCAACCCCTAGACACTGGATAGGAGTAAACAGAATGCTTAATTTATTTCCGATTCGATTTTGTTTAATTGTCCAGTGCAATATCGGCAATATAGAAGCAGCAAATTATTTGAATTTATTGATATAATGTAAATAAACTGCTTATTATTTTATGAATATTTTTCAACGCAATTTAAAATAAAAATATAGTCATATTGATTCAATTGTAGAGACTGAAGTTTAATGATTTATATAAACCCACATTCCATTTTACGAGGTTGGTGGTGATTTAAGTGTCATGTCGTATGGCCGTGCATTGTCGATGATGTGAGCTAGTTAAGTACTTTAGCAATGATTCAGCGTTGTGTACAGACAATTGACAGCTCACAGTAGGTGTTTATTTTTGTATGTAACTCTACATACTTTTAATGTGAATATTGAACATATTTTTATTAAAATGGATGGAATTAGACGATTGAAATGTTATACAGAAACTGGTTCATGTGTAGTAGTGCCAACCTGTGAACATAATTTTTTTTTTTTGTTTTGACATTGGCACATTTACATTGGGCAAAAAAATAAGCATTCTACTGCTTTGCCCTGAGTGACATCTCTGGTACTTATATGCTCGTTGCGTGTTTCGTGTTGTTACTGGGTAATCCAGTGCGTTGGTCTCCACCAGCTGATGGAAAAATTTCAGTACAGTGTACATCGTTGAAGTATCGGCGAAAGTGATATCTGTACACTGGTAACATATACACATTCACAGTTATTAACACAGTTTTTTCAACAATGTAGAAGCTCACTTTAGATGTATACTAAACACAATGTTGTATATTGGCCCTTTTCTTATCTAGCCCAGTAATATTTATTTTCCTTCTTGATTTGCATTATCCACAGTTCACTTTATCACAATGTAGTAATATTGAAATGTTCATAAGTCCTACATTATATTTGGTCACTATGGAACTGAAGTGATATCTGCCAGGCAGAGTATACCATTTAATAACAATTTCTAATTCCAACAATTACAACAACTAATTAAGGATTATTATAGAAGACCCTATACATTACTAAGTGGTGACTTCTGCAGGAAGCATTTCGCTTCCAAACCCTAATCAACGCTGGTGTTCATGGTTGCAACCTGGACTTCAACAGTGACAGTAGATTATGTTTTTAAATGCAAGACTTAAAAATCCGTTCATTTCAGAATATAACAACATAAAACAATATGTACAAGAAATATACATGAACAAATAACCCTACAACATACATTAGATTGCAATAAAACAATAAATAATTGAACAAAAATATATAAACTTATACCATATTTACTTGTATATAGTGCGCACCACGATTTTTGCAACAAGTTCCAGGGAAAATATTTTGTAAATAAAATTGCACCAAATATTAGTGGCGCCCTGTTAGTAAGTGTGGAATAAATTACAATTGTTTACAATAATGTATAGTGATTGTGATATGTTTGGAAAATTCTTTACTCAAATAACTTGGGTGTAACAGCCAAATAAAAAAATCCGCATACCTCACGCTCCTACTAGATACTTCAATCTTCGTTTTTATTTTTTCTCCTTTCTCCTTTTAGCAGTGACAAGCTCTCTTTTTTTTTTTTGCCGTGCTAGAATGTCACACTACCCTTCTCTAAAAAAAAGGTCGCCTCGTCCCTTCTCCTCACCTCATCCCTGCTCCACCTTCCTGAACATGGTTCGCTAGCCTCTGACAAGAAAACAAAGAGGGATGGCGGAAATATCGACTAGCAACATCTGGGCGTTGCACATCCAGGAAGGGGTGCGGGGGCATAAACATGTGGCAGCTCTGGTTTGTGATGAGAAAGGATGCAATTAGTTTGGGGGAGTGAGGAGCGCGGTTGCAACCTACATATAACTGAAGGGTTGTTGAGAGAGGAATAGAGAGAAGGGAAATGAGCGATGTAAGAGTGAGAGATAAGACAACAGACAGTCCCGCCACTTCCCTCAACATCCCCAAACAATTTATGACTACCACTCCCCATTCCCCTTTTTTTTTCTGTGTATAACGCACACACGAGAATTTTTTTCCTTTACTCTGGGAAAAACGGGTCACTATATATGAGTAAATATGGTGTTATCATGATGACAGTGAAACTTCTTGTGTGTGCCTACCATGTGAAATCTCAGAAAGAAGTACAAAATATATATATTTATATCGCCAATATTTCCCAATATAAAATAAAGTATTATGCTTATTCCCTTTTCTCCAATTTACACGAATATCAACTAACAAAATGCAAGTACAACTCAAATGATATTAGTGTGTATGGGAACATGTGTGTGCTTTAATATATTTTGAATGTATGTAACATGAAGAGTTCTTTATGTTGGGTTGCATTGGTTGTGGATACAAGAAAACATATTGGAACATTATAAATACTTTATAGACTTACAGACACTGCCAGTATCAGTGTACGGTCCTACTTTCATGAACTATTTACATTTCGAACACTTCCCTTTAAATTGTTCACATGCAATCTCTACTCAACAAACATAAAAACATATTAATGGAACATGCAGTTAAAGACACGACAAAATACTGAACGACTAAACTACCTCATTACTGAACAAAATAAATTATTTTAGCCCCAATAAATGAACAAATTTTTAGTTTTTCTCTTTAGTGAGGGGCTTTGTCCATATAACCGACAACATTTATTCATAGGGCATACTTCAGTTCAATTATTGTTTTGTCTTGAACATGTTTCCTCAAAAATTTTGCCTCACATCTATGTGCTTTGATCTTTGGCTGGTAACATCGTTTTTAGCCAAATAAATAGCTGCTTTGTTGTCACAATACACAATAGAGGGTTTAGGATCAGGTTCTGGGTAGAGTTCATTGTACAGAGTTCTGAACCACAAGGTCTCTTGCACTGTGGAACTAAGGGCCATGTATTCAGCCTCAACAGTTCTTAGTGCAACTGTTTCTTACTGGACCACAAAATTTCTCCACCCTGGTATTTGAGGTTGCTGCTGGTAACTGAATGTCTATCATTATTTTCGTTGCCCCAATTTGCATCACTGTAGCTCATTTACTCATCTTTGCAGCAGCTGTCGGATTCTAACCTAAGATCATTGGTTCCCTTCAAATACCGAAATATTCTTTTGATGGCGAGTCAATGACATCTTTGGGTTTTTTTTTATTGGACTGACTTAAGCAACTCACAGCATGTGAGATGTCTGGTCTCGACACTTATGGTCTGTTGGAGTGGCACTGTTTCATTACAAAACACATCTTCACTGTTACTGTTTGCTGAGTTCTTCCACAGATTCGTAAGGTTCAAGCTGGCTTCCATCATGGGTGTTGCGATTGGCTTGCATTCAGACATGCCAAATTTTTCAAGCATATAGTCTATGTAGCCCGCCTGGTCAATCCAAAGTTTTCTTTTTTGCAGTCTCTGGTGATTTTCATACATAGGCTTTTTATTCCCCCCCCCCCCCCCCCCGAGATTTTTCATGTTGAATTCTGATTCAAGATTATTCTGAACTACCTTTTGAATGCAGGGATCATTGACAAAGTGAATAAGATAGTCAACATATGTGGCACATACAATGAGACTTCTGTCTGTGCGCTTGAAATACACGCACGGATCTGCATTTGACTGCTGGAGTTCCATTCCAGTGAGAACTTGGTTCAAATGACGATTCCAGCATCTTCCACTTTGCTTCAATCCATACATTGCCTTTTTTTTAACCACCAGACATTACCAGGTTGTTTGTCTGGCAGCCCTTTTGGAAGTTGTACATATATTTCCTCATCCAACTGACCATATAGGTAGGCAGTTTTCACATCCATATGAGTTATTTCAAGATATTCTTTAACTGATAATGCGAAAAGGTATCTCAATGAAGAGTATTTAATGAGTGGTGAGAAAGTTTCCTCGTAATCAATCCCTTGTTTTTGTTCACAGCCCTTTACTACTAGTAATGCCTTGTACTTGGGATCTTTTAAGTCAATGTTCTTTGTTTTGAACACCCATTTTATCTTGAGTGCCTTACCGCCTCCAGGTTGTTTTGTCCAGTCAAAAGTTTCATTGTCGATGAATGATGCCAATTCTTCATCAATGGCTTCCTTCAACTTAGATGCTTGTTTGCCTGCTAATGCTTCCCGTGGGGTATTTGGTTCATTGTTTTCAGAAACAAGGTAGGATACAAAGTAAGGTACCAGTTTAGGTTTTGGGGTGCAACTTGATCTCCTTAACTCTTCAGGTTTGGAGGCTATTTCTGGTTCGATTTCTCTTTAGAAACCATGAGAAGTTTCATTATCTTGGCCAAAAATTGAAGAAATGTCTTCATAACCATGTTGAGATGCTTGTGATGCAACATCATCAATGTCAACCATGAGCAACATTTGGGAGGTTTGCACCTCCTCTGCACCTTTCTCTTCTAGAAAGATAACATCCCTCCTGATGATAACTTGTATGGTGATGGGATTTATGAGATGATAACCTTTTGTGTCATCACAATAACCTGTGAATAATAATTTCTCTGAATGTGGGCCCTACTTTTTTCTCCTTTCCTTTGGTATCTGCGCCATTGCTCACAACTAAAGGTTCGAATGTACCCTAGGTCTGCTTTTCTGAAATACCATGCTTCGAAGGGAGTTTTGCCTTTGAGGGCTTTAGTTGGGCTCCTGTTGTTGAGATGAACCACTGTTGAAACTGCTTCAGCCCAATACGTGTTAGGCAGCACTGCATCCTGAAGTAGGCATTGTGCCTTTTCAGTGATTTTATGTTAAAGGTGCTCTGCAACACCATTCTGTTGTGGTGAAGCTCTGACTATGGCTTGTGCCCAATACCCTTCTTGCACAAAAAAATTTCACTTCACTGTTGACAAACTCTGTTCCATTGTCGGAAACAAAATAATTTATGCTTTTGCTGGTCTAATTCTCAACCAGAGCACAATATTCTCTAAATACTTCATGCATTTGATCTTTGGATGCTAAAAAATAGACATGTGTGTATCTGGAAAAATCATCAATTAGAACTAAATTATTTGCTACCATCTAATGACACAGTTTCTGAGGAACCACATTAGTCTGTGTGAACCAGTTCTAGAGGTTCTATTGCTCTGAATTTGCTTGGCTTGAATGCTAAACGAATCTGTTTGCCTTTTGCACATTTTTCACAAGGTAGCTTACTAACCTCTAAGTTATCTACACCGTTAGCCATCGTTTTCAACAAGTACATGTCCTTCCTGTTTAGGTGCCCTAACCTATGATATCACAAATTTTCATCTCAAGTGACAGCATAAGTTTGACCAACATTACCAGTATTTGATGTATCTAAGTGATATATTCCATTATTTAATGTTGCAGTGACAATCAGCTTATTTTGCTTATTTATTTCTTTGCCACCAGTTTTGTCAAAAATTACTGTATGGTCTTTATTGGATGACTTACCGACAGTAAGTTCACTGTAATACCTGGGGCATAGCACTCGAGATACTTCGAACTGATAAATCAATGTACACACTCTCCAGAGACTTGATCTGTGTCCGAAACAGCCAATTTGGGGAATTGGGGTTTAGGAATTTAGGGCGTATGGTTTCGAATGGCTTGTAAGAGCGCTACATGGGAAAAAGTTGGAAACTACACTCTTGTGAAATTTTAGCATTTATATTGTTTGTCACGCTATCAATCAATAACTTACTCCCAAGCATTTTTCACATTACCCCGTCATCTTGTGAATAACTTCATGTAGATTCTTGATATTCCTTTTTTCACATGCATGTATTGTGCAGAGCTTAGCTTCTAGGAAAGTAAATACTGGCGTTTGCACCACAACATGGGAAATATAACGTAATTAACATCAGCAGACGGTTTTACGGACCTATTAGGGGAATAAGTGTGCTAGTACTCCTCAGTAAATTTCAACCCTAAATCCCCAAATATTTAGGGCATAAACTTGGTCATGTGGTCGATTAAGTAACCTAAATAATGGTATCATAGCTGTTTCGGACACAGCTTTATAGACTTTATAGGCTTGAAAACACTGCACATTGCTACGATATTTGGTCACACAGACGCCAAACTGATCGTACTAACTAGACAACAAAAAAAAAATACAATGGTTGCAGACACTGCCATAGTCAGTGTACCGTCTTACTTTCATGAAAAATTTGCATTCCCAACACTTTCCTTCACTTGAAGTAGATCATAGACTTCCAAGGTTATTACAAGCGAATTGTGATTCGTAGTTGAAACACCCCAAGTTGTCACAACTTAGTACGTAGAAAACTGTAGCAGCCTGAACCCACCCTTAGCTAATACCCATGTATGAACCCTGCATAACAAAAAGCGGGAAAGCATGACAAGAGGGATTACATCAAACGGTGATTATAAACATTTGGCGAGACCTCTAACAAAGTTAATATAGGACATTACGAGGGTCGTTGTGGGGCCAGACGTCTACTAGAAGCGTGCGGGTGCTGTCTGGACGTCAGCCAATGGCCGACCTCAAACCGCCCTTGCGATACATCGAGGGACGCAGCGTTCGGCAACATATTAAGGTGAAACCGTTCCGGTGATACGTCATAAGGACAATAATTAGTTAATTAACAGAGTGGCTTTACATAACAATATTATTAATATAAAGTACTGCTCTCCCATTAAAACATAATACATATATTGTAAAGTGTTGTTATCTTGAGAGTTGCAACACATATATATATATATATATATATATATATATGACATTTAAGTAGATCCCCTCATTTGTATTCTACAACCCCCTAGTTAACTTAAAGGCCTGTAATACTTTAATATATATGTATATTGGCCACACTTCAAAGACGGTACATTAGTGAAGGTGCCCAACCCTTCCCCCTTCAGCCCAAGCGAGTTTCGGAAAGAAGTAAAAATTTATCAGGCGGATTCAGTAGTTGCAAGTGTGAGTACATGAAGGAGAAACCCACTTTCCCCCATCTGTGTGCGACAGGAGAGTAACGATAGTAATTGCGCAGGACAATTCATCTCATTTATAGTAATTAGTAGGTTGACAGTAATAGTCTTTACGCACGCCATATGGTAAGCTCACGTGCGAGCAGGTGACGGCACAGCTGTGTCAGCCGTCAATGCAGCAAAGTCCTTGCGGACAAAGTATTTCGCGTACGAGTAGAACATACGGGCGTATGCGTCACAAGTAACGTAGTGCTAGCTGCAATAGTACCCCCATTCACACATCATATTCATTCACCACTTTCACGAATCTTAAGTGTATATCAGGAAATTGAACCATAATAGAGCCAAAATCTGAGCCACTGACCTGATGGAAAAGTTCAGGCAGCCGAACGACTTAAGAGAAAAAAGGAATTTCAACTGTAGTGCAGATCCAGGAATTGTACACAATTGCCAGCAATGTGCTTCGAAGGCATTGCATACAGGCACCTTTTCGACGCTCCTGTGCCCCGATAAAGCCCCATATATAACAAAAATTATAAACTAAAGTAGTGAATGTGTCATAGGCATAAGTACTAGTAATAAGTTAAGGTATAAATAATTAGTATACTAGTGCGTATAAAGAAACAAGTAAGAGCTTACAGGAGAAAACTTAAGTTAGTAATAATGCAGTAATACAAGAGTGATGTAATAAATTAGCACTTATAATCGCACACAGGGAAGTTCTATTGTAAAAGGTAAATCATTCAAACGAATGACTTAAAGTATTAACACTATACAAGTGATTTAAATAATGTTAGAAAGAGAATATAGATAATAAGTGAAACACATCAATATATAAAATTGGAACTTCAATTATTAATCGAGCAAAAATAGCAGTTTACGGTAATGCAAATAATTTAACATAACAAACTGAAGTAATGCATAATAAACAAAATTGCAAGAATGTATATATAATACGGTGTGAAAAATTGATAAGTAAATAATTTTCCAAGGTGTTATAGTATTAAAACAATATTAAAGACAGGAAGCTGTCTGTGAAATTTTATGACTGTTGGTGGGTTAAAGCAAATGTTTTATGAAAGATATTAAAACATCAGTTAGTGGCATGAAAGCCAGAGATTAATATGAATTAATGTTAACATTTTAAATAATAAGAATGGATTTCGTTCTGATTTTTTCATTAAGAAGATACAAAATATGAATAGCCGAAGTATTAATTATCAGAACATTGTAGAATAATAAGCAGGGTCGTGTGAGCGAAAAAGGTGCACAGGCACGCACCGTAATTGTGGCAAGTGCTACAACCTAATTCCATGTTGACAAAACACATTTTAACGCCACTGCCATAACACCACCCTCCCTCCCCCCTCAACAAATCGGCATTTCGCAAGGTGTGCGGACACCCGACGGCGCAATGCGTCGTCGAGAATTGGTGCCATCACATCGCGTGTCCGAAACACGTTTTAAAAACACGCGCTACGAAGCGCGATCTCATTACTACACAATGTCGGTGACATAAAGAGTCAGCCGTTATTATAAACGGCAAAGCCATGAACATTATTTATCAGTCAACTTAATTACAATTAACTAAAATAAGAATACAAGAGAATGATTACTGTTAAACTGTTAATTATTGATAAGTGTAATACTTACGTAAACTACGTGAAATAGACGTGCAGTTTGTATACTAATATGTTTCACATAGAAGATAAAATACTTGATGGCCAAATGAATAGATAATGAACTGCAAAAGATGTAATAAACTTACAGAAATAATAATTATGGCAAAATAGTTCATATAATAATAGCACAAGGTTGATTGTGTAAACTAAACTATTGTATTAGTTTGCTAAGACACAATGAAAGTATTACAAGAGAATTGCATGTCAGTTGAGTTGCCAACACGACGACGCACCTCTCCGGAGGGGGTAACATGACGACTTCTGCATGACGCCGTAATACAGCCCATGACTGGGCTGCGGCGAGAGAGAGCAGCCACCCTCACAGTCAAGGTTATGCGGGCGCATGCGCGTGGGGGAAAGCGCTGCAACGGATAAAACCTTGACCCAAGGTAACGCTGCGCAAATTTTTTTTACCTCACGACACTACCACACACTGCCCGGCTGGGCCGAATACGAACACACACGGCACACATACTCGCTACATATTGTTCATAGTTGAGAATAATTAAAGAAATATTTTCTCCCGTGGGAATAATGAGAATAAAACCACAATATTCACTTGTGTTATAGAAGTCATCCTCACAAAATTGTTTATTTCTTTATTATATAATCATATCCTATGTAACATTTGTTATGTTGTCACTCATGTTGTTTTTATGTTAAATTTTTGCAGTGCAATAATTGATTTCCATTAAAACATAGAATTAATTTTACATTTTCACACTTTTTGAGAATTATATGACATTGAATTATCACTGGTACTTGCATGCTCTTTACATCCTACTGATCGATTTCATGAGCTAATTCCACACAACTGTATTCGATAATTTTATTATCTAAATGGTTTGTGCATTCGTCACCCGCCAGAGACATGATAAAATTATCACACTAATGTGAGTTTAGACGAAAGTGTATTGTTTCATCACCCATCTCTGTCACATACGTTGAAGAATCGACATCGAAACCAGTTCATATCGTGTTTACATGGGGAATAATCGTGCCTTCTTTTACGCGCCAATAACCATCTATTCCCAACAGATTGGCTTCTTGATGAACCAACAAACACACATCGCAGTAGTAGTTCCAATAGTTATTTTGATCTGTGATATTTCGATTCGGGATCTTTGGTTGGAAAACATGCTCCTTGGAACGTAATCACATCTGAATTACCACTCTTGAATATTTTAGGGGCGTCTTGAGGCGTCCATGTTTTTCCCTGTGGAAAATGCAGGTTGTATCGAAAAGCATCGCAGAATCATTTTCCACCTTTAAGACAAACTAATAGCAATAATCAAAACATCCAAGTTTGCCTTTTGTAACTCTACATCTTGACGGATTCCACGTATAATGATAAAATATTTGCGGCACTCGCAGCAGTATTCGTTACAAGTTAATATTTTATTGTCTTTCAAAAACATTTCTCAAACCTTTTGAGTAATCCAAGTTTGTTGATACAGTGAATATGGACATCTTATGTATTTTTTAAAGGATACATATATAAGTAAATAACAAAAATGCAATCGCAGTGTCAACTTCAAGCTCAGGGTAGTTCGAATATATTTCCGAATCTCAGTACCCATTCATCAAATTATACCAATAATCTCAATCAATCAAATGAAATTAATCGATATTGTCCACACATTTATGTTAATCAAAATCGTAACCTCAGTAACGGTTGTAACAGTTCCGTCGACATGGAATTGACTCCTATTTGCTTCTTGAATAACGAACGATGTGTGCAAACACACCCGCTAGCGAACAGTTGTTGATTGGTGGATTGTGCGATATTCACATGTCAGATTCCTGCATCGTCGATTATAATTTATTTCAAAAATACAACAAAGCAATATTATGCTCCATTTCAAAGACGAGCATTTCGGTCGGCCAATATCCCTTGTATCACATCCTTGCCGGACAACCATTGAAAACCTTGGCTAAAACTTTCATGAATCTATTCTCCAACAACAACTATAAATTTATCGATTCGTCGAAATTGGCCACTTAATTCGAGTACTTTACATATCCCGAAAACATCGCTAGTACCGACAAACTCAAACTTTTTACCAAACACGTGATCGATCATGGACTTGCGTGAGTTTCTGTTTTGGATCTAAAGTGTACATAGAAAGCTAAAGTGAATATGTTTTTCTACGAGAAATATCTAGATATGGACATGTCAAACAAAATTAATGGAGCCATAATATAACGACCTCTTTGCCAAACATAGAAGTCGCTATGGAGGATTGCAAAAAAAAATTATACAATATGTGGTTCCTTTGACACAGTTTACCATATTTGACATTTTAACAATCATAAGCCACCTCCCCTCATGCGATATCAACGTCAATGCACTCGGATACGTGGCAAACATCGAAATTTTCAACTCAAACTTGGTTTACAGTACAGGATTTGGACTCAGGCACAATCTGGGCAACATGGAAAATGTCGAGTTGGACAAACAGTATCCAAAAGACATCCAAGCCATCATCAATTCCAAACCACTCCATCAAAACATTAATATTTTGTATTTGAACTACATGGGGGTGGAGGGGCTAAAAATACCAATCGTCAAAAGAAAAATCAACCAATGTTCCGAATACATCCCAGCACTTTTGTAATTTCGTAAAAAAATAAAATAAAATAAAAAAGCAACACATTATATACATTTTTTTAAATTACAATTTTGAAAATGATATGAACTCGTCCAATTTTTTCGTGTTGGCAAAAGTCAAATCTTTATCGTATAAATCAAACTTTACATTATCGGAAGCATCTTTTGTAGTGGTAAATTCCACATTCTTTTTCATCATCAGAAACAGTTGATGTAGTTTCTTGTTTGCAGTCCGCAAACACTTTTACCGTTCTGTTGACGAATAGGCTCACTGAAGAATATTGTAAATTGCAGCATTACACCCGTTCATCAGCAAGTTGTTTATCGACAAATTGTCGAACTTCATAAAACCGATGCTGTTACACTCAGATGCAATGTTTTTCAACACCGACGTCGACGATTTGCTGCTGTCGATTACTACTCATTTCTTTCAACTGCATCAGCGGTGATCGACCAATAACCAAGTAGTTCGAAGCCGTGCACTCGATATAATCATCTTTAATGGCATAGATAGGCACGGCTATCCCCTTCTGCGATTATGTATTGCTCAATTTTAAACCATCGTAGAATCGATGCCAGAACTCTACAACAACCTCGAAAATGAGCCGATTATTATGCACGAAATAACCGTTCATTTTTACTCGTTCGATTTTCGTACACAGAGATAGAATATCGTTATCGTCAACCGTCAACGATATTCAGTATATTCAGTACATGTTTGTGGACACACTTACGTTAAAGTGTGGATTATTGAAATATTCCAGCGGCTCAGTCGAATAAACCCCGCCACAGTACACGAGAATTTTGGACAAAGACTGTTTCGGATTTATTAAATGGTAGAAATACAGGCTCCGAGTCCTTGCTCAACAAATTCGAAATCTGGTTTTGCAATCATGGTTGAAAATCATCCAGAAACGACGACAGTGTATGGTCGGAATGTCTTTATTGAGTCTTTGGTGAGTTGCGGATGACTGGTAAAAATCATTTTTAATTTCAGGAACATCGCATCGTCACTCTCTGCATCTAAATGTTCGTCTTCGCCATCCTGTGATTTCCGTTCAACAATGTACAGCTAAATACCCACATTTTCTATACCGAGCTAGAAAAGACAAACAAAGAGTTTTGTGTTTAGTTTCGTATTAAAGTAGTTTTTCGTGGTGATCAGCTTGGCCATTTTTCCATATTGGAATGTGGATTGTATTTTCTCTGTGATGTGCGGTCCGAAACAATTATCCAGAGTAAAAACATGCTCCGAATCGCCGTCCACTGTCAATTTTAATGCGGATTTGGTGCAGATTCTTCCCGTCACCTCGTCCACAAATGTCTTGAATGGCATACCTTGGAAATGATTCAAGTTGAATATACTTTCAAACACAAGCACCTCGATAAAATCGAACCAAAATCGATTCTTTGAGTATAGTTTATTAAATTTCACTTTAGGATTCAACTTGTAATCCAAGGGAAATATCGAGTTGGAAATGCACAAGTGACCGGAAAATGTATAGTTTTTCATATCCGCAATATTGTATTCGTCCAGTGGCAACCAGTACCCTTTAGCAATCAGTTTGGAAATCAGTTTGTCGATTCTACAAGAATCGATGCTCATTGCCAGGTTCACATCCGAGACCAGGGAGTTAACACGACTGAACGAATCGATGGCGAAATTTTTTTCGAAAAACACAAAAATTCCAATTAATCTGTGGGTATTGTGGATGTGTCAATGTTCTTTGGTACCGGTTTGACGACGAGCCCAAAGAAATCTCGATCGCCGATCTGAGGAGTCAACAGTTTAAGGTTCAAGTTTGAAATATTTGTTCTTTTTTCGTTTTGTACATATTCGTCATGGTAACATGCTTGCACCAAATGCCAGTCGCAACAATTTTTTTGTCTATCCTTCATTATTGTATAATACATACAAGACCAGCCGAATCAACAACATTGATGGGGAGAAAATTAGTTTATTGGAGAAACTATCAATGGGCCAGGTATGGCTGATAAATCGTTTTAATATGTACCCGAAAAGTTTATGATTGTAGACAATATATTTATCATCCACTTCAAAAGAGTGTAACATACACAAATCAAGATCATTTTCAAAGTTTTTGGCTTCGGAATTATGGCGAACAAACTCATGCAGTTCTTTACCCATGGGCAATATCAGTTCTGAACAATGTCCTTTATTTTTTTGGGTGTAACTGTATTTGTTGCTGCAAAAGTGATGACTGTGTGTTCGTCTCACTCGAATGCGCAGTAATTCGCGATTGTTCGTCAATATATAGGGAACCCAACACAAACGACCATTTTCAACGAAATAACTGAGAATTTGGGAATTTGTTGTCGAATAATCTTCCATGTTTAATCTCCTCTTTTTAGAATCTTTCATCATATATTATTCCATCACATATTCGCACAACAATGGCTGTGATGAAGATGATGACGAGGGTGATGATGCCATTCCAATGCCATCGCAATAACCGCGATAATGATGGAGCAATCTATTGCAGATATGACGATCCTCCACGGTTATACAAGCCATAAAGTTTAAGTTGTGATAACGGCACAAGTCCATAGAAACACGATTGAAATGAGAAAATGATTGAATACCGCAGATACCAATCAGTTTGCATTTAAGAATTGTATTTTTGAGACAAGGCTGTAAAGTCACACTATGTTTACGAACCAAGTATTCTACACAATCGTTGAACTGGTTCAAGTAACGGCAAAAGGACAATTCTCCTTGCATGGTCATAGAAGAACTGAAATATTTTAAAGGGGGGTGTTGTATTTATATATATATATATATATATATAATATATATATATATATATATATATATATATATATATAGAGAGAGAGAGGAGAGAGAGAGAGAGAGAGAGAGAGAATTTTTTTATTTAATGTTTTTTTCAAGAGCAAAATAAAAGAAATCTATTATCTAGAAAATTTTTCGTTTTTTTAAAAGAGTTAAATAAAACACACACGCACACACACACACACACACACACACACACACATATATATATATATATATATATATATATATATATATATATATATATATATATATATATATATTATATATATATAATACCGATTGTTGTTTATGTATCATTCAGCGTCGACAACAATGGGTTTCAACAGTGCTTTATTAATGGGTTCTGAGGTGGTGGATGCCTACAAATCGCAGTCTGCATATATTCGAACTTACCACAGGAACCAGAGCAAGTTTTCCAAACTTACTTTTGCTTTTGAATTTATGGCTGATGATGGTTGCGATGATGATTTACGTACTACTGAAGTGTATACGAAGAAATAACTGTGTTCGCAACAAAGTAGATGGCTATGTGGATGAAGATGTTAATGTCCATCGGTTCTATGTCTTCAATTATGGTAATGGAAACGAGATGGAAGGACTGCATGGAAATTGCACCCTGGATCTCGAATCTATTGTCAAAAAAATTGCCACACCATCAAACTGTTTATTTTCGCAATATAAATTGGTGTTATCCCGTTTAAAAAAAGGATGTTCAATTTACACCAGAAGAAGTAAATGAATAAATTGAACACACTTATATATTCGAAGCTCATTACAATTTAGTCCGGAAACTATTACCCAGACAATATTTGAAAAAACCCACATGTACTGAAGACTATAACCTTCATCCCATCATGATCTGCACTTGCTCTCAGATTTTTGGAATTCCTTCGTGAATCTTATGTATAAAAAATATGATTACAATAAAAATAATCTTGAAAAGTTTGTATTTTTTTACCTACTATATTCACAAATGAACTAGTGCTGAAATTAGAGGATTCAGCCAGGAATGGTAATTATCGTACAAAACCAACAACAGTTTGTGTTTGTCTTCCGATTTTAAGTCTCGGCTAATCAGCATACCTAATTTAATTTGGAAATAAGACTGTGTCGATGCGACTATCACATTGTGTAGATTTGTGCGAAATAAAACTTGTATTTTTACCACTTCGATATTTAATATTTTATTAAATAATGTTTCACATCGCAATGATTCTTCAACAACCATATGGGCGAGCTAATCGTATGTTCGAGAGCATTTTCCATGCCATTTTCTATATCATTGTGATTGTAAAACCATAAATTCACATTTGCAAACACGAAACCCACTCTTGGATCCAATAAAGTGTTATTATTAACACATAGTATTCTTTTGTCACCACCATCCCCACCTTCATCATCATTGTTTTTTTCTTTGGCACTTTAGCTCGAATTAGAAACGATAGAGTAAATGAATCTTCTAAATTGCGTTTTGAAGGGTTCTGCCCGAAACACAACGATATACACCTCGGTGTTACAAACATTACCATAGTTCCATTTTCTTGAGGTTCGTCACCTATTTTTACATTAACAAGACACCTTCATAAAGAAAATATATCGGGAATATATCCTTTTGTCATCACCGATTGTTCGACTTCTGACAAGTGAATGTCGGCAAAAGGACAATGCATGATTAGAAGGTAAGGGTGGCATTTATTCAAGTAACACAATAACGAGAAAAGCATATGATAAACAAAGTTTTCCATTTTATTTAATTTCTTGCAAATAAACCAATGTGTTTTCAATTGGTGCGATTTTCTATCTATAAGTCGCGAACCAAACATCGGTATCAATCGTTCTAACGTGCAGCACTAACATCTCTCTTGGTTTATATTTTGTATATGCAAAATACTGCCAAAAAGATTCACATTTGATCAAATCGGATAGAAACTCTTTGGCAGTGGGTGATAGTTTGTGATTGTCATCTTCATTTTATTCTATTTTGACCAGAAACAATCTTGGCAAATCAGACTCCACTTTGGTAGGATTCCTTTTCTCTACAAATGAAGAAAAACACTCATTTACCATGTATGCAAAATGATTAAAATAAAATTTTTGCTTCAACCTCCATTTAGTTTCTCCATTGAGTTATCGAACACAAGGCATTAGAAAATCCAAACCACTTCGAGTATACATAATTGTTGCAAATAGTCTATAGTCTAGTTTATTTTTCCTACGGATATGTCTCAACGAATTAATCAAGGGATTCAAGGTGTGTACTTGGTTTACGTAAAGGTAGTCTTGAGATGCTGACAACATGGTTGTTTTATTGATTTCGGTTTTGAATATGCAGTCATGAATTGTGCAGAAATTGATGCAAGTGGTTTTGGTTTTTCCAATTTTAAAATACAATGTGATTATGTAAAAATTGTTGTTCTTTCATGAGTTGGTGAAACTTTAGAAAATGTTTTGGTAAAACATAGTGCCAGTTGTAATTTTTTAAGTACCTAAAGGTATCGATGGTGCATTTTTTTGCATGTTGAAAATTCACACAGGAGTGAATTTTCAGTGTTCATGTCAAGAACGGCTGGCTTATGAAAAATGAAAATTCGTGTGGTACTTGACTTTGTTGTGGGGTACGATTTCTAAAGGGTTGAAAGGAAATTTTTCAGTCAAAGCCAATAAATCACATTGTCCATTGATATCCTGGGAAAATCTTTCATCGAGCTCTACTATATCATTGTAGACTATGTCGCAATTGAGATATACATCGGGAGTGTATCGGAACTGAATTGTTTCCAGAGAGTATTAAGGAACTAATGCACAATACTCCTTAACGAGAATCTCATTCAAAGATATCGGATAGGCGATATTTTTAGCCAGGTCTCGAATAAACACTCATGTATTTTTTGGATTGAGCATTTGTGATGTTAGATGACTTTCAATTGATACATGTCAACATCGGGGTATGACATATGGTTTGAATTCAAATTTTTTGAGATGTTCTTCGTCAAATTGTTCAATGCGATTTTGTGGTAATGTTGAGACAAATTTTCCCAATATAGGTAGTCAAGATCTTAAGAATTTGATGTGTAAATAATTTCACCTCACATAGGAATTTTTTTGGTTCTAAATTGCCGTATGCCACAAAATGGAAACAGGATAACTTAATATTGGTTACATAGGTATTGACTAAATTATCGAATTCGTAGTGCAGGATCATAGGTATCCCAGCCATGATTTCAGGCGGTTTATTGATGGGTGGATAATTGAGGTCTTATGTAGGAACATGGTAGAAAAATACCAGGGACAATAAGGATCCTATTGTAGTGACAAAAGGATAACTAGGAATTCTTAAAAACACTAAATTCCATGCCCCATCGAGAATTGGCCAAGTTGATGACTGATCATCATGGTATTCCCACTGCCAGCACCTACAACAAGTTGTGACAATGATAAAATTTCTTCTTTTCTATGAAGGGGGCAAAAAAGTGAAAAATAATAATATATGCTTCTTTAAATACATATTTTTATATAAGAAAACATACAACAGCAAACTGCAAAGATTAGTTAATGGATCTCGATAACCTAGAACACTAAGTCATTGAAGTGGACCGGTGTTTGAGTAAACTACGAAAACTGTTTCTGGAAATTGTAAAGATTGCCATTTCAAGAGAGATGACTGCATAGAAAACTTCTGAAGTGGTTCAAATTTCAACCACCATTGTTTGCGAACCTGTAAAAAAATCACAAGCGAATTACAAACTAAAATATCCTGTAAATAAAGATTAGGGGTTGTCACCATCATCAACCCAACCATCATCACCAGAAGATTCCATCCAGGCCCATCATAGTGGTGAGGAATATGGTTCCTTCAAACAAAAAGGGGAAAAAAAACTCTAAAATATGTAGTTCGATCGAGAAGAAAAACAAAAAATTGAGTAAAACAGATGAGCTAGAAAACCAGGATGATCATTCGAACATTCTCGTAGATGTATCGATCGTGTTGAACACACCCAAACGTTCGAGTAAAAGCAAAGCCATCGATTCGGAATTGGTCAAACAGTTGCTGACTCCGAAAATTCCTATAGATTTACATGCACATCAAGTATAATCATCAGTACATAAATGTCGCTGCTCAAACTAAGAGGGGAGACGAGATTGAAACCAACACACTCATACGTAAATTATGCAATCACCAAAAATAAAAACCAAAACATGAAATTATCAAAGGTGGAGACACTCGAACGTAGCGGTGTTTTCGTCATCGAATCAGTAAATCACACAGATTTAATTTCTTGCAAAATTCCATATAAAAATAGTGATTCTAGAGCAATTGTTTCCTCCAGATTCCATGAGTATGTGTCGGAGAAAAGGAAAGTATATTTTTTACTGCCTGTCCTGAATTCATCGAGGAACACAGTGTTCCGAGCAGCGAATGCTCAGTCGACTTAAGCAGATTCGATGCATTCTGGTAAGATTGTGGTACTTGTTCGAAATATCACAATTTCGTCATGTTTACCGCCAAGGTGATACACATGAAGAACACTTTTTGTTTGATGGCAAAAGTCTGCTGTTGGGTGGAAAAAACTTTCTTTAACAAACATCCTAAAAAATGGCAATAAAAATCCTGAAAACAATGGTGACAAGAAAGGAAATAATGATGATGGCAAACTCACAACTGTCATTAACAATGGTGATAAAAACTACATGGAATTACCAATGTGTCGAGCCAACGAATTGAATGTCTACACAATACCGCAAATGTATTTAGGAAATGATTTCGAGCGTAACAGAGTGTTGAGACTATCTGTGAAAGAGTACGTAAAGTTGATGTGGAATTTTCAATTGCACGGATACAATGAAAATAACAATTACTTTGATATCTTTGATAATGTATGAAACTTGTTGAAAACAGATTGTTGTAATTTGACAAAAATTTTTGTAAACTTGCACGAAAAATACTTTGTAGATGAAAATCAAATTAACATTGTCAAGAAAAAAAGGAGATGTAAAAAAATTTATAAATACTGAATATAAAAAGTATACAAAAATGGTTTTTTATTTAGTCTTTTAACTCATATATTTTAGTAACCTTTTATTACCCATATCAAAAGGTTAATTGTGTTTGTTAATACATATATATGTGGTATTTGTTTTACATATTATATATATATAATGTAAAACAAATACCAAAGAGGCCTGGGGTTGTAAATCTTGTATCTCGGGCATTTCATTTTATATTTGAATATTTGTACAAAAATTATGTTTCCATCTGGAACCGTGTGCAAGAGGAGCTTTTCGAAAAGCTCTGCGAGCCCGAAATTTTTCAGTTGATGAAAATTATGCTTTCCAATATCGAAGAGGGCAGAATAGAAGATCTTATCGATAGAGTTAACAATGAACACAAACTAGCTGCTCTACATGAATCATGTAATGAATTTATTTCGCAATGTGTGATTTACCATATGACCCTTTAACGAAATTCCTTGAGATTTTCAACAATCCCGATGTTCAGGAAGCAATCAAAACACTTTTTGCAATTACGTTAAAGGTATGCTTGCATCAGTTGCAAAATAGAAAGATAAATATTACTGGTAATGATTATGCTGTTGAGTCCCAACTTGAATAGAATATATAAATAAGCTTTTTAAACAAAGAGAGAAAACACCCAATATGGACAATCACTCGCAAAATTTATGGTAACTAATTTCCATATATCAGTCTCGGGGTAATATCGAAGAAGTAACCATGCAGGAGTTTTACAACGAATCCAGTTTGAAATCTTTTGTCACGTGGAATGAGGCCAAAAAAAAAAACTTGTGGAAATTTCCAACAAATCTATCGTCCAACAAGAAATTAAAAAATCTATCTCGAACATTGCCTTGGTGAAGAGTAAAATTTTATAATTTTTATTAAAAAAAAACAGCAAAAAGGGAGATTTCCAACTCCCCACCCCCTTCCAACCCTTGCTAATTTGGCAAAAAAAAGTAACGTAGTTATTATTTTTGCTTTGGCGAGAATGTATAAATTGTCGGTGTAGAAACAATTTGTCTCACACCATGGCGTTCATCATTCCTGCACAGATCAAACGTCAGTTGGTCCACGGTAGTGAAGAAGCGGATGGATATGACTTGAAGGCGACTCATGACATTGAAATTCAACCAGGCCAAGTGTTCAATGTCGATGTCAGCCTGGCATGTAAAATACCAAAAGGCTATTATGGTTTAGTTACGACTCGTTCAGAGCTTGCATTCAACTATCGATTATACACCTATACTGGAATTATAGATTCAGACTTCAGAGGAGATATCTTTGTGCAGCTGGAAAATCGAGGAAATTCGACATTCAAAGCCGAGAAAGGATCTCGATTACCTCACCTACTCATAATGCCACACATGATAGTATCGCTTGTACCAATAGATGAAAATGATGATGAATTTTACAATACACTGCGAGCCACCTCGGGATTTGAATCTTCTTCATCACCACCACTACCATCATCACCATCACCTACAACGACACAAACCATCAAAGTGAATCCTGTGGCCCACCGAGAAGAACCCATCTGGATGCCATTTTCCTTTCACGAGTGGCATCACTTGTCGCTGGCCGAAATGGAAGAGTATTTGATGAAATCAAAATCAAAATGAATAAAAAAATGTATGTATTTTATAAAATAAAATAAAGATATTAAAATTTACATAGATACTTTCTTTTTAATTGAACCCATTCTCTCTCTCTCTCTATCTCTCTCTATATATATGTATATATATATATATATATATATATATATATATATATATATATATATATATATATATATATATATATATAAGGAATTTACCCTGCACTCATATAAGAAAATATGGAATATTTATTATATAATGAGAAAAAAATGCATTTCCTTTTAGACAAGGATAATAAACAGTGATTTCGAGGAAATGATGCCGCAAAATTTTTGGAATACACGGGTACTTGTGATGCCATTGGAGACACGTTCCTGTAGATGAATGGACAAAGTACAGACAACTCTTAGAATCAAATAGTATACCATCATCGAGCTATCATGGAAATTCGAGAACCATTTTCATAGCGGGAATAGGCCTATATAATTTGATTAAGCAATCGCGATTCTCGACTGGAAAAATTTTAAAGGTTGAGTAGTGCGCCAAATTCTACCGACTGTTGACAAAACTAGCAACAACAAGTCGGCAGAGGAATGAAAAAACGATCGCGAACGATTTGAGGGTGAAATTAGATGATTGACAAAAGAACTTCAAATTGAAAAGGAAAAATGTTTGCAAAATTATACAAAGAAAAGGTAAATCAGTATTTATAATTATTTTTATTTGCTTTCATACTATTCAATGTTCAAGTTTCCATTCGCATATCGTTGGTGTACAGGTGATCCAATTTCTTGCAAAAATACCTAGAATCTGGTATTAATTTCATACCTGGGTCGACTGGTTTCGAAAAACTACCGACCATCGAGTTGAAGGAGAATGTGAGTGCAGATGACGGCGAAAATGGCTATGAGTTGTTTCTACAAAAGTAATGCCGATTCGGCCATTACCTAGGCGAGAAAAACGAGCCGGTATCTTGCTCCTCGATTTGTAACGACAACAATGGCAAATTCGAATACAAGTTTTTTCCGATCGAAACAATCATCAATCATGTGTCATGTAAAGGTGCATACTGCATGCCTTCGGAAGCAGCCGCTTGTTATCCCCATCTGGGTAAAATAATTTACGAGGATGACAAATACATTTGCCTTCCGCGCCATCCACGCTTGTTTAGAGGGATCGGTTACAACCTGACTGTAGAATGTAATGGATCAATAGTGGATAGAGCAACGAATACAACGCACATCGATTTGGTACCCTACACATTTAGGATAGAGAATGTGGACAAAAAGTTGGATGATCGTGATTACTGGATCGTGTGCGCCGAGCAATCAGACGATTTACAAAATCGACTCTGTTGAATAATGGATCGTGTTCTGAGTACATGCTAAATAAATGCGCTTCAATGATACTCAATGCACCGGGATATATGATGCCCGATTATGCTACTGGTAATTGTGACTGAGCCCGCAAATTTTAAACTTGAATTCCAAATCCCAAACTTCCATGTACGAAATAGGTTTAAAAAAGGGCTGGAAGTGACTCGACTGTACAGGGAGTCCAGATGGCATTTAGTATAGCACGCCCGTGCGTCTATCTAAATGCAGATTATTCTTTGTACAAGCAATTAAAAATTCCTTGCTCTTTCCACACGAATAAGGACCCTTCAAAAAACTCATGCGAACATGCACTTTTACATGCGACTAACACCTATAGTCCATTTATTCAAGCACCAATCAACCAACAATTTGAGGGGAAAGCAGCTGCGAAATATCACAGACAAGGTGATCCAATACACTCTTTCAACAATGGAAGAAGAAAATATGGAAAGTGTCGATCAGATGATTGAACTAAAACAAAGACCTCCCTTCCTGCTACTCCAGAACAAAAATGGCATTTTTTTAATTATAAAATCATGGATCCTGCCAGTTTAAAAACGCTATGTAAATGCCAGGATGAAATCCCAACAGTATTTGCCATATTTCGTTAACTATACAGCTGTATTGTGCAGTATTTAAAGTTTGAGCTCCCTACAATGTGTAAAGATATGGAACAAATGTGAAAAAAAAATATATTTTTTGTAATTTATTTATTTAAGTGTTTTTTTTGTAATTTATATGTAAATAAATTTCTTAAATTATATATAGACCTATCTATGTTTATTTTGTAAGTGCAATATCTACAAAGGTAATTGTTAAACAAATAAAGACTTTTCTCCTTCGAGCACATTTTTCAAATGCACATTTTAAGAGTGCCATGCACAAACCTAGAATTGTGCCCCAAATAACCAAATACACACTTTGAACAATAGCTTCATTTTTTTATGCGATCAAAAGAGAGAGATATATTATTCGTAGCTTCATATTTGCCTTTTGAAATTTTTCTACAGTTTTTTCAATCGCCTTTTAATGTTTTTCCATTTTTGACAACATATCAGGACCAAAACTGTCGATAAACTATGGGGAAATATAATCTGCATCTGAATCTATTTCTTTTATTGTCGGTGTAGTTGTTTTCCTAATAACATTTTCAATTTTACAGATAGTTATATTACCTCTAGTCTCGTTTCGAGTGACAATACTGGCAGCTCCTTTAGTTACAACATCTTCAATTGTATCACCGACAATTAGTTTCATGCTAGAATTTGAAACATTTTCATGTTCAATAGAATTGTAAGGGTTTGTATCTGTGTCTCGCCCCAATAAACCATCATTATAGTCACGTTCCTCATTTCCCTCTAACAGTGTATTAAAAAGTGTTGATTTTTTAAATTTAAACTAGAAAATCAAAAGTTCTGTGTTATTGGATTCAGGTAGTAAAGGGGTTATGAAAATGCACGGTTGTTTATCGTGCATAGAAATCAAATACAAGGTAGTTTTATTACAATTTTTTCTTCAGTGTTCTTATATATATATATATATATATATATATATATATATATATATATATATATATATATATATATATATATATATATATATTCATTACTCAATTTCCTCTATAATTTCATGACATGTGTGTTTTCAACAATCTGATAAAAGTGACGACCTAAAAGATCTCCGTCAGTCCAGTAAGTTTCCCAATACTGATGGTTCCTTCATTAACACCTTCAATTGTATCACCGACATACGAGTTTGTATCCCCTTCTCATCCCATAAAAGGTGTCAAAATTTTCTGATTTAAGCTATAAAAATCATTAAGTTTTTTATTATTATATTTGGATAGTAGACGTGAAGAAAAGGAACAGTTGGCTACCGCTCATATAAATTAAATTCAGGTTAGTTTATCCAATCTTTTTTTTTTTTTATGTTCTTACATATACACATTCATTACTTAATTTCCATGGCATAATGTTCGGCTTGTATTCCACTGAAAATAGACGTGTTTAATATCGTGGCCAAACCTGATGCGTTTGTCGTCTGAAACACTCGATTGGTTATACTCGGATCTGCCATGAATTTTATTCCCCTTTCACTGATGACGTTCACCAGAGGCCCTGATATTTTCGAAGATATGTGAAATAAATCAGTTTTTTTTTTTTTTTTTTTAAGACATGTATGTTTTCAACTATCAGATAAAGGTGACGACGCAAAACGCCTCTTTGTGTACAACTTCTGGAAGGTGAATAATCTTGTTGTAATTTTGCACAAAGAGCAAAGCTAGGTGATTGTACAAGTACAAATCTTCATGCCAATACAAGAGTTTTGTGTTGCTTGTGTATATCAACTGAGCCTGTGGTCGTTCGGCCCAGACCGATTTCGGATCGGGCCACATGGATGCGATTTGAACCATTTGTGTAGGATCTTGTACAATTTTGACTCGAGAAAATTCCGTACATAAAAATGAATGTAGAAAAAAAAATTGGACGCTGAAGAATTGGTTGCGACAACAGAGAACTGAAGTTGAATATTTCGAAAAATGCCAAATAATGCATTTCCCGAAACGACAGCATACACCTCATTAACACTGCTGTGTTTATAATTATACATTACACGGCTCGATTTCAACCTCTTTACAGTCGTCGTCTTTTCCAATTCATCGACGGATATCTTGTTAGCCTCATCTTTTTTTCGTGTCTCGGAATTCTTTTCGAGTAAGCATAATTACAGTCGTGGTGTACATAAATCACAGCCGACACTAAATTCGAAGGACGTTTCGAGTCCAACTCATAGACCATGATATATTGCCGATGGAGAAATTTGTCAAAGTCGTCATTGCGTATACACACTCGGTATTTGAATCATTTGTACGAAGCAGTTGCGGTTTTGTATATTGCATTGCGTGTGAAAACCAAATAGTCAGTAGTCCAATCAAACAGTTCAACTCCGTTGACGTGCAGATGAGTTTTTGAGCCTAACCAATTTTACATTTTCGTACAATGCCATCTGATCTCTCAAATAAAGGTAGTTGTAAATGGCAAACAATACATTTTCGAAATTGAGGAATTTTTCCAATTTATAGCAGTTGGTTACTTTGGCCATATTCGCAAAGAAGAAGGCAAGTGCAGCAACACAGTTGTAGACTCGTTTCAAGACAGGCAATGCATTATGCTCATAACCATTATGAACAATAGAACAAAGTTTCAACACATCTTGGTTTGGATTACTGCAAAATACACTTTAGTCAATCAGTTTTATCAAATGTAAGTATTATTACTTCACGAGTGAAATAGATGCGAGTATCTCAGGGCCTTCCAGAACAACACCCCTTGCATTAATTATGTCCATTTCCTCGTTTAAGAGTTCGATAAACCTGTTACTGACAAATTTAAAAATATTTGTAAATTGATACCCATTGGTATCTGCATCAAAGACCATTTCGCGAAACTCTGGCGAAATTTTTGCAAACAACTGCACAGAGTTTCATCCCATTGTACACAATAAGTTTTTTTTTGCTTCCAGATTAGAGTAGGTATCGTAGGCATCTTGGCGGATAAAATATACCAACTGCATGAGCTCCTCTTCCGTCAGGTTGTTTATTGTTTCTTTGTGATCGCAAATTGAATACAGTAGATACAGCACGGATGTAATTTGACATAAATGTACGAGAAATTTGCCTGCAAACAATGTCGTGCCTATGGCTATGGGAATGCTGACAAATTTGAAAGATGGAGTGCCGTATAGCCCGTAGGTAGAGTTGAACATAATTTTTAGCGAAAGTTGCTTTGCATTCAACCGATTCATTTCTTGAATCCTCTCTTCAGAGAATTAATATAATAATTTTTTATTTTTTTTTGCATTTCGGACTTCAAAGATTTGATTTGCTTTTACAGTTTTCCTATTATCGAGTAAAGACTCTATAAAGTTTATAGTGAATGGAGTTTTGGCATGTGAGAGTAAATTAATCAGAATAGGAGTATCGCCATCCAACAACTCTAGTTCCATGATGGAAAGTATCATCTTCCCGATAGGCTGGCCGGAATACATCAGGATCATGTATTCCGAATAATTTTTGTTTTCGTGTTCCATCACATACAGAGGAATTACATCATTCCTCAGCATTTCATCGAATGTGTCGCGGGATATCGCAGCATTTTCTAACACTAGATTAAATGCTTTGGTGCAGCAACAACCGACAGTCAGTATGGAAAGTTGTTTGTTGATGATTATGTTTGGGTCGAAACTATTGACGTCGCATTGAATAACGTTCCAAAAAAGACAGTTGTTTGCAAACACCATGGCTCTAGGATATTCTTTTTTCGTGTACTTGAACTTTTATTTGGTGTAAATTGGTCTTACGTCCATCGCGGAAGTTCTTTCGGCGAGCGACACACATTTCAGATCGGGCATGGCCAATAAAACGGAACCATTTCTCTGGTATCCCGGTAAAATACCAGAGGATAACGCATGAAACAGGAACTTGATCGCGATCCGGCGAGAAATGGCACTATCTTCGAGACCGCAGTTAAAGAGATTAGCCAATTGGTTGGTGGAAATCGCCAAATTAAATTTGTTGTAAAGTCTGACCACGGCCACGCAATCCCTCTCGTTGTAAATTAAAGCCTGCTCCATGCGGTAGAAAACAGTAGAGTGTGCGTTTGTTTCACCCATAAGATTACACCAAACGCTACCAACCAATGTACTAGGTGTGGTGCATTTGCATATTTGTGTATTGAGTGTTCACTGCACCAAACTTTTCTTGTTGTAGGGCTCGATGTGAAAGATATTTCTCATACACTCGTGACGAAAGTCATCGTCTGTGATGGTGTCATATAGAATATAATAAATTCGCATAAGCACAGAGTTCAAATACATTTTCCTAAACTTTTGGCTCAGATAGTTTTTAGACAAGTTCCCCAATGACAAATTCCCACTCGTCAATGCATTTTTTTCAAGATTGTCAACTTATCGAATATGATGCCATCGTGGTGAAAACGAATGAGCAGAGCTGTGGCTAATTTTCCGAGGGTTATAAAAGATTTTATTTCCCATTGCATATTGAGAACTTGCAAGCAAGTAAATAGGAATTTCAAATCGTATTCGATAATGTTGTGACCGATGAAATAATGTGGGTAATTTTGGTATCCCGTTAGCATTTTCAGCAAGTATCCCTGACTATACCAAAAGAGAAAATTAGTGATGAGGCCCTCTTCGTGTGATAAGCCTTGGATCCAAATGCATTTCGCGTGCGGTCTTTCGTATTTTTTCCACATTTCCACATCGAAATCATCTGGCATGCCGCGACAATTTACGTACGAAATTGTACTCACTGCGACATCTAGATATTCACAATAGAGCTCAAACATGAGCAGTTTTTCTGGAGCGAGACCTCCCAGGGGCAAGTATTCTAAATTATCCACACCAGTCTCGATGTCGAAGCTCATAACAGGAATGTACTTGTACAAATGGGTGTATTCATAAGATGTGTCCAGGATCAGATGCTTAGACTCGGTGACTGAGTACACACCATTTGCACGAAATATATTTTCCACCATGAGATTACAGACTCCATGTTTCGGTCTGCGAAACTTTAGTTTTGCAGGTTGATTCAGTTTGATGGATAAATTTGGCAATATCCCCTCTGAAATTATAGTATCGATGTACAACTCCATTTGCAACATGAAATGCATATCAGTCGACTAGATGGTGAAGTAGTATTTTTTTCACAATTATTTTCAACGAGAAATATGTAGTGTGTGTGCAAGTTACTCGTGATGAGAAATTTAATTTTTACCAAATTATATGAAACATACAGTGTGCTTGCCGCATTTTGAGTCAAAATTTACAGCAACGAGTTTGAATTAGTTTGCAGAGACATTGTCGTGTCGTCAACTGAATCGATATATGGTTCATATAACTCAATCAGCAGTTGGCACACTTCGTATTTCATGTTTTCAGCAACTAGAAAGTACATCGAGAGGGGGTAAGTCGAGTTTCTTGACGGATCTTCATCGTTTTGACATCGATGCCCACCAAATGTATATGTTGTAGATGAAAGACCTCAATATAAATGTTTATTTTGTTGATTTAAAGAACGTGGAGGGATAACATTTTTTATTATATAAGAACATTTAGTCATAGCCAAAAAACTAATTTTTACAAAGACCAGAGCATTGGAAATATTCAAAAATATCTGCAACGACCAAGAACTGCAAAATTTGGACAAATTTAAACGATTTTACGTGTATTTTGGCAATGGTTTCTTGGAATGTATTTACACTCACGAAAATGACGATGACAAAGACTCTGATGAAGATTTCGAACAGGAATTTGATACTGATCTTAATAAGAGTACTTACAGTCAGTTAAAGTTTAACGATTTTCGGGCCATGTTCCCAAACACCACACTTGAAGACTATCTATACGTCAAACAAATATCGTCCTCTCGCACGTTTGAAAGTAACTCGAAAGATCAACAAATCTTGCTATAACGACTGCTACCTTCACAATAAGACCATCGAGGGAACAGCATATCTTTATATACCTAGTTCTAAACTAGAAAGAAAAAAAAGAAATAACGAATTGTGTTTCCTTTGCAGAAAAAGAAAACTAAATTGACGACCAACATCGGCTTTCGCTCACGTACAGGTACAAAAATGCTATTCATGAGTCATAACACAGCTGCGCCTTGACTTATTATTCCAATCAAACCACAGTGGAACATGCATATCATTCGATGGGAATGACAAGGAACAAGGACGGCACTCCTCTATTCACGAAATTGAAATTACACAATATGTTTGTATACGAATGTAATCGCCACTCTATTTGAGGATCGGTCAAAGTCTCAATATCGCCTAATGCCCTATCTTAAAATGAATACTTGACATCGCCATTGAGATTTGTCCATTTATTTGATAGCCTACTCCAATCGGGAAACTACACATATAACCAGTTTAAAGAATACATCATTGCAAAAAATTTAACCGATTTATACTTTGTAACTAAATTGGAAAACTTTGATACTCTGTTTTTCAGACTGACTTTTTTCACGCTCGCTGTAGATGAATATGCCACTAGCTGGAGAAGTGTATTCTTTCACGTGCTCTATATATATATATATATATATATATATATATATATATATATATATATATATATATATATATATATATATATGCTGGAAATATGAATGAGTTTACATCTTCTGTAAAAACAAAAACTGCAACGTCATGCAGCATAAGACATTTTGTAAAACGACCTGCTGCTTTACCAAATGCAAATGACTTTCAAAGTGTTCACGCTACCAGAAATTCAGATACAACAGGACAAATAATCACTTCTCCAAATTCACTAAACATGAATACGATTTGCAATCGCATTTTACAAGCTCAGATAGAAAAGATTGGAGAAAAGAATACAGCCAGAATATACTATTATTCTTGTTATTTCGAACCTCATTTTATACGAACTTTTTACAATGTGTCTGTCTGTTTCAACAAAATGCACACTTTAATTTGCTCGCCAAACACTTTCTTAAATTCAGTTTGGTTAAATGAGTTTCAAGAATTTATTCAACTTCAAAGAGACAGATTGTTCCTGAAGGTAATGTAAACAATAAAAAAAAATATATTTTTTTAGTAAATAAAATTTATTTTTAAAATAATATAAAAAAATATAAATATATTAAAAATTTAAATATATATAAAATTAATAAACTCCAGGCTTTTCAGATTTCCACTCATCAGGACCCTGGCCACCCATTCTGCAAGATATAATTCTTGTGTGTGGCCTTGCTTCGAAAAAATCATCTGCACTTTGTGAGTAAATACAATGTAAACACTTATCTTCCCACACCACTTTACCCCCAGCACAACTCCTACACAGCTCAAATTTGATTAAGAGCCATGGTTGGGGTTGTGGTAAGGACTGGGGGTGTGGAGAATATGGTGGGAACTGCCGCTGTTGAGTGGAAATTAGAGAAGTCTGGATACATTAAAAACATTTGTCTGCCCATGCGATCGCCCTTATATTGCATATGATACATTTTGGGATTTCAAGATGCAGTTACTGGGTCTGGAACTCCTGCTGAGCCTGGAACTCCTGCTGGGTCTGGAAATCCTGCTAGGTATGGAATTCCTGCTGGGTCTGGAACTCCTGCTCGGTTTGGAACTCCTGCTAGTTATGGAACTCCTGCTGAGGCTGATACTCTGCTGGGGCTGATACTCTGCTGGGGTTGGAACTCTTGCTGGGGTTGGAACTCCTGCTGAAGATGGAACTCCTGCTGAGGATGGAATTCCTGTTGGGGATGGAGAGGCATTTGGAGGAACCAAAGTCTATACTCCAACTGCGGCTGCCAGAGCCAATGTCTCTGAGGGGTTGGCATTTCAATCCCCTCACCTTCTTTCCCAGCTCTGGCTAGTGGACATACTGTAAACAAAAAAAAAATATTACGATCTGTTTTACCCTAAAATTAAACAAAATTACCCTCTGTAAAAATAATGATTTTTACTCTTAAGCCCTTCTTTCTTTTGCTTCTAAGGAAAGCAGACTTTTTACTTATTTACAAAATTTACACTTTTGTGTAATATTACACTGGCAATGATTTCGTGATTTCTGACTTTTTTTTTTGTGAAGTTTTATAATTGTGCCATTTTTCCCGAAACTCTTTATACTCCTTAACCAAGTCCTTCCCTATTTTATTTTGAACCTCTAGCATTTTTTCCAATTCTTCCTATGCTTCTGTATATATTTCTAATAGTACTTGTATTTCCTTTTTTGTACTATGGTGCATCAAGAACCTATAATAAATATTTTTTATTTATCCCCCATTCCTTCAAATAAATCGTCTAACTCTACCTTATTCGTTCCAACAACCTTATCCATTGTTGCAAACATAAAATATTAGTGACAGCTCTAACTTTACAGTTATATACTTGCTATCCCTAGCACACTGACTCTAGACCAAAGTGCGTGGTGTGCATATACACACCGAGTACATTTTTTATTTCGTATTTCCTTGTAAAGGGGGGTGGGGTAATTATTCTATAAGTGAGTTTTTTCTTTTTTACTTCACGCACTCGTATATTCATGTTTCTGTTTTTTTTTTTCTCATCGGTGTACCTGGTATACACTCACTCGCTCAAAGTCATGACTAGTGTTCGTACATGGGCCGGTGAGGCAACTTGCATACATCACTCAACTTGGCCTCATTATTATGCGAGAATTATCTCGGTACAGAAATAATTTTTTTTACACTGCAAAAACGAGGTTCCACTTGCATTTCCTCAGCCCCTCTACCATCTAACTGTTATTTTTTCTCCTAGTGTCCTGGGTAGGAGCCAGAGTATGTTTTTCTCCTAGTGTCCTGGTAAGAGCAAGAGTATTTTTTTCTTCAAGTGCTCCAGTCGAAGACAGAGTATACAAGCAGTGAACTTTGCAACAAACAACATCAACCATCAGCCGATGAGCCGACCTTGCATTGAGTGTAGTGGTTGCCATTGGCCGAAATGCCAATCATTGACGCCAATGATGCCGTCGTCTAGGTCGAAGAGGCCATCAACATAGGTGGCGAAGAAGCCATCGAGAGGGCGAACACCTTCGACGTTGAAGAGGCAAACGCTTTCAAATTTGAAGAATTTGGCATATTCTACTTCGAAGATCTCATCGCCCTTGACGCCGAAGACATCAACTTCTACAAACAATGTAATTATTTCTAAGAAACAAAACCCTCTGAGAAAAATATTTAATTTATAACTAAGGTAAAAATCAAATATACGAATAAAATAAAAATGAACAGTGTTGAAAAACTCACAGAAAGACTGATATTTCGAAAGACTGATATTTCGTCAATTTTTTTGGAAATTCAATATTACAAACAGGTGATGAAAAGACTGGACGGTATGAACGAGTGTATAGATTTCTCCTTAAACAACTCGTACTCTGACGAATTTACGAAAAAAAATATTTAATTAAAGACGAGTTTACAGATTTGGAAATTGATGCCTTTATAAATCAAGTCCAGCGAAACAAACAAACTTTGCACGAACTCGTCAAACTAAAAACAGAAGTGGAAAACAAATCATTTCATCTGGCATTTCTTCAGAAATTGTACGAATTGGCTCAAACAGATGCAAGCATTAATCCCGAAGAGTTTTACTCGAAATTACTAACCATTATTCACGTAAACAATATACGCACAGGCATTTCATCAGAAGCCGTACTATATAATATTTTTGCTATGGTTACCTACACGTCTACGAAAATTCCCAATTTACCTACTTATATGCTGGCAGACATTATGCAAATCATCAACGGCATTACACTGAATGGTTGAAATCTATATTAAAACAATACAAAAATTCAGAAAATTATGCACTCCAACTATGTACCTCACAGTATAAACGTGGTCAAATGTCTTTAAAAAACCAACTGAGACAATGCAACATTGAATATGTACCCAAATGCAATTTCATCAAATTACTTAATTCTGATTACATATACTTAGTAATTGAACAATTAAAAAATCTGGAAGAAAATGACAATAAACTATCATTATATAAGACGTAAAAATATGCATTTTATACGAGGGGAATTGAATCATCTTCCAAATTGATCGAATTTTTTTAGGGGGGTTCGGAAGTCTCCCCTTCAGAAATTCGCTTTATTTAGAAGGTGATTCAATCCCCTTTTTATACATCAACTAATTTTTATGACATCAAATTCTGATTACAAAGCCATAGTAATTAAAAAATTAAAAAATTTGGTAGAAAATAATAAATTATCATTATGTAAGATGTAAAAAAAATACATTGTATAAGGGGGATAGAGTCGCCTTCCAAATTGACAGAATTTTTAAAGGGGGGGCCGGAAGTCCCCCCTTAAAAAAATTTGGTTTATTTGGAAGGTGATTCAGTTCCCCTTTTTATAAATCAACTCGGTTTTATGACATCATATATATGATACATTGTGTAGAAAAGGGTTCAAATAAAATTAAGACTTAATTCCCCCCGCCTTCCATGGTTACAAAAAATTTATTTTTGCAACGATTCCTACTTATGCACTAGCAGACATTATGCGAATCGTCAATGGAGTTGCACTGTATGGTTAGAACAGGCCAACTAAACTCGTGTTTACAGACCAATATATGAATATTGATAATAACAAACAAAAACAAAAAAATATATATCTTATTACATTGTTTATAACAATAGGGGAACTAAACCACCTTCGAAGTAGATTTTTTTTTTAAGGTGATTCAATCCAAGGGAGGGATATCCGGTCCCCTCAAAAAAGTTCAATTTATTTGGAAGGTGATTTTTGCAACGATTTGTATATATTGAATGGCAGACATTATGCGAATCGTCAGTAATGCGGTAACAATGACGTTTGCAATGCATTATTATAACGAAGCCCACAACTTGATTAGCATTTCAACCAAACATTGTGATGTACGGTGAAAATCAGGAACATCGGGAATTTACCTCAGAGCTACCTTCTGGGGCTCCGAATTATTATCGGTGTTGCATAAACTCATACTATACTCACGAATCGGAAAATCATGTACAACAGTGCACTGGATCTGAACACTTTACGTATTGTAAACGACCGGCGAAGACGCATCTTCAGCATTTTAGCATTCCCTGCAACACCAAATAATGTAAAAGGTATTTGAAAACTGTCAAATGGGAAGGATTGCATTATTATAATTTTGATTGGCAAATTATCTAAACCATGTACATTAAAATTTACCGAAAGAAAGAATTACCATGTGGTTATACATATATAGATTGCGCGAGACCTCGGGATCCGGAAAATTGTGCTGTAGTAATTGAAACCATGGGACGAGATGACAGAGAAGAGCACGTTACATATTGTGATCAACTTAGGCACATTATGGTATGTAAGGATCCAGTACGTCCCGCCAGATGTTTGTGGAGTGAACATGCAAATTGCCAACACGAATTCAAACAAAGTAATTTATCGAGTTATAAACACGAGTTGATGAAAATTATAAAATATCATCAATTTAAATAAAAAATTATGTATTTTTTACCTAAATAAATTGTTACTTTGTAATGTGTGTTTTTTTTTATGTATCTTATTCTCATTCAGTTTGTTTAGTTTTGGTGACTATATACCAGAGTGCTCCACGGTACACATGACATCACCTTTTTTTTTTAACTCAACAACCAATCAGAGTACACCATTTTATTCCCAAAAACTTTTTCTGCTTGTGAATATTGGTTTCGAGATTCGAACCCAAATTGCAGCAAAAATGTTCAAAAGTTTATCACTCGTTAAGAAAAAAAAATTAGACTTCTTATTATATACTTTTTGTTTTAGTTGGCCTGATATGGTACCGAGCAACACATTGTTGGACATTAAATTCTTTCTAAATTGTTTCCATAAACTGTTCGTTTCCCTTTAATTGTTCTATGACTACCTCCACTATAGAGTCTTACTCGCGAATCACCTTAAAAAAGGTATTGCATAAATGAATAACTAGGTAATTGAACTTTGAGAATATGTTCAAACACCGATCTCGTTAGATATATCCACTCTGCTGTTTTAATTTTTTCTCGCTTATCGTTCGAAAACCAAAGGCGAGGAAATAACCATAGATGATTACCAGCTACTGGCACCGGTCGTTTTTCCCAAAGAAAATGAACGGGTACATTTGTTGATTGAAATAGTCAAATTGTAATTTTTCGTTGATGGCTTCGATTAAGAGCAGTAAATAATTTATGTTTCCATCAAACAGATTTATGCATAAGCTCTGTACTTGGCCTATTGTAAATGACTCTTTGGCCCAAGGTCCGAATAGTTTCTGGTAAACACCATTGCAGTGTCGGTAAAAGAATCTGTGTACGTTTAGCATTAATGCTTCATTTTGGTCGTGTTCGAGCAGAGGTTAAATATAATGCTCAAAGACGGCTTCGGGCTTGGAGACGTTTTTCAAAAACTTGAACAAATTTCAACAAAACATCGTCTGATCCCGGTGTATTTTGTGCTTCGGGACTCGCGGGTAAATCTTTTTGCTTTTGCACCTCTACGCCTGTATGTTCGGCAAGCACGAACGCTGGGCAGAAACCTATCACTGGTACAAACAATATATGCAATAGCGAGCTTACTTGATCAAATTCAGTCCCATAGAATCGGAAAATTAATTTGACCAGGGAAACCATGTTTACTCTGTTAGGTTTTTCCAAGAGCCTGAATACATCTCGAGTAAAGTCTTCGATAATTTTCGGTGATTTATTCGTCAGGTAACTCGCAAAAATTTGGTTTTGTTGGTTGATTATCGCCGAACTTTCGTCTATCCATTTTGGAAGAATTTTAAACATATTGTAAAAACAGCTATTCATAGAATTGTTTAGATCTTGAACTATGGATAAAATGGAAGCGATTTTGAATTTCGGGTTGAGTTTCAACAGAGCATCGTAGTTGATTATATCATCGAGTAGAAACAAGTTGATTTGCTTAAATTTTATAAACTTGTTACATTGTACGTGAAAATGATAAATGATATTGACGTTTAAAGTTTATATTCTCGAATATCCAACAGTTTATTAATTTGGTCGCTCAATTGATCGTATTTTTTAATTGCTGTATTTGAATCGACTGGTTCCTTCAAGGTGTAAAAATTTATAAAAATCGTTCAAGGCAATTTCGACAATTTGGGTTGTTGTGTCCAATTACTTAATTGATCATATATATATATATATATAATATTTCAAATCTAACTATGCGAGATATATATATCTCGCATAGTTAAATTTGGAATACTTATTTTATAAACTCGCTGTTTAGTAAAAAATTGTGGCCGAGTGGTCGTTTATTTGAAGAGTGTGTTTAGTTTTTAGAGATATTGTTCAAACACGAATCTCGTATGGAGACCGTAACGTCGCCATAGTCGAAAAAATTTAATTGGAAATATGAAATGACCGCATCTAAATTATTTTTCTCGTGAATGGCCTGCCATCTCACATCTAGTGGCAGGGAATTGTTTGCCATGCAATTAATTTCGAGATTGGTGATTGTAGCATAATATGGTTTTGTAATGACTACATACCGACCGAATATTCCCCATTTAGCGTAATTGAACAATCTTTTAACCATCCAGTGATATTAGTTTACTGTCGTCGACGACTCGTGATTTATTAGAGTAGTTTTAAAGATTTGTACAGTAACAACACGAAATTCTTTCTAAATTGTCTGTAGAGCGCTAGTAATTGATCTTAAGAAAATAAATTGCATTTTGACTTGGCTGTATCTCCTGCCAGTAAGGGTAAAAGCGAATTGTCGAAAATATTTTTGAAATTTTACAAACAGAATAAAGGAGGGCCTTCAAAAAATACACATTTCACATATTTGTAAAATTCTGCTTCGTTGTAAATTTCCAATATTATTCGCAACAGTAAACCACCCAAAGAATGGCCCACAATGAAAATTTCCAAAGTAAATTAATATTTCAACAAGTACTTTTCCATCGAAAGTTTTACCGAAAATGCAGACTGCAATAAATATTAACGCCAATTGTGCGTGATTCCCTTCATTTTTAACTTTCGAAACATTTGGATTTAAAAGATAACTGAAACTCAAACATACAGATTTTCCACACGGAACATAGCACTTTGCCAGGTCGTAACGAATCGTCATTGAAAATCGTCGCTGAAAATCTTTATCTGATATTTTTCTGAAGGGAAACAATTTGTTTGGAAAAATTGTAGTATTAAATTTATTGTTTGCAGCTAGCGAATATCTGTATAATCCCGGCACTAGAAATGTAATTTTAATAGACATTATTTTCCATACACACACAATCACGAGAATGAGTTTAAAAAAAAAATTATGTATGAATACTTACATGTACCTACTAATGAAATAATGCATGGATACTTACATGTAGTTGCCATATCGTGATGTGCACAGAATACATAATCCTTTTTTCTGCCTACTAGATCACTGACAAATATAATAAATTATTCGCACATAATGGTGCAGAAAGTAATAATGTGGTTCTCACTGCAATGAGAAGAAATAAAGCGGGTGAGTTAAAATGTCGGAACTCGGAGCGGAGGTAAGCGTGGCGATGATGTGATATCACATGTAACGACGATGGAAGGGGAAATTTGGAGTAAGGTAATTGGGAAGAAGGGACAAGAATGCCGATTGAGTGAGGGATTGGGATTTTTTATAGAAAGAGGGATGGATCTCACACTCCAAATATGGTAATGAAATAAACCAAACGTGCGGATTGGGTGAGGAAATAGTTAAAAAAAAAACAAGAGTGGGGAAAGAGGGAAGGATGTTACTTTCCAAATATGGTGATGAAATAAACAAAGCATGTGATGTTGTTGGAAGGAGAAGTAGAAGAAGGAACCCATTGATCGAAACAGTTACAAACATTCAGTGTGTACTATAAAGTATACGTCCCAAGTGTTTACTTTGCAGTCTAGTGCTGTTTCGTGTATCTGGCATAAGTTCCATTTAGCGTATTCAAATTCGGCAACTGTTGTTCCGTATCGCATATCCAAGCAATTTTTTCCGAATTTTTTTTTCGCGAATCGCAAGATGTAAAATCACAATGTTGATTGCCAGGCAATTTATTCATTCCTCGCCAGACATAAACACATTTCTCATCGAGCACAACATTCTCAAATCGACGATACGGTGCGAAAATGTTGGGAAGGCGAAACGAAATTGGTGGGAAACAGGGGGTTGTATTACTGGTACCGACAGCGAATGGAGGACGTTACTAAATGCAACTTTAAAGTGTCTGTGAGACAGGACAGTTTCGTGGGAGATTCAAACTTGTCTCCGGGCAAGATAGTCCAGTTGTGTTTACTCTGGTGCCTGATCAGATACACTCGACAGCAGACTATAGTGAACGAACTTTTGAGCTCGGGAAAGACAGCCATCGCCTGGTCGATGTTCTGTCGCCAAGTGTGCATAGACAGGGTACTGATGTACAGGAAACACATTGGCAGACCAGGCAAAGTGGTCGAGAACGACAAGTCGAAATTGGGCAAGCACAAGAAGTGTAAAGTACGTAAAGTTCACCGCCAGTTGGTTTTCGGCGGAGTGCAGTGGAATGATCCGACGTAATTCTTCCTGGTGCCGGTGTAAAAGAGGAACGCGGCGATCCTGGCCAAAATCATTCACGAGTGGATCGCGCCGGGCACAATGATAATTTCAGACTGCTGGCGTGGTTACAGCAACATGGACATTCATGGCTACTATCACATGCAGGTGAATCACAGAAGGGTATTTGTGTGCAGTGAAAAGAGCGGAATGGTAAACACTCAAAACACGCTAAAGATGAAAGGGGCGAAATGTTGAGGATGCACACTGAAAACATTGAGCGAAGATGGTGTTCTGTGTGATACAGCATTCCCTGCTTTGGACAACAGAAGAAATCTTGGGTTTGCTACCTGACCGAGTACATCTGCAAAAAGAATTATCTGTACTGAGAACGACTGCACGCTTTGCTGATTCATGCCACGACATGTACTATTGAAATCGGCGCAGAGGAGTGGTGGCGATGACTATCCTAATTTCGACAGGTATTTGTTTGTTACGGTTGTTTTTAATTTTCAGTCATGAGCGAGATTGAGTTGCTGTTGCAGTTGCAGTTTTAAAAAAGTTAATTGAGATTCTGTTGCCTTTGCAGTTTAAAATTAAAGTGTGATTTATTTGCTGTTTGTTACAGTTTAATGCATGATTGACTTGTTGCCATTGCACTATAAAATTAAATTGTGATTGACATGAGGTTTGTTTCAATTCAAAGTGTGATTGACTTGCTATTTGTTTCAGTTTAAATTAATGTTTAATTAAGGTGCTGTTAGATTGAAGTTCAAATTAATATTTTATTGAGTTTTGTTTGATTCTAGTTGAAATTAAAGTTCAATTTGAGTAGCTGTTTGATTCAAGTTTAAGTTAATGTCTAACCGAGTTGCTATTTGATTCAAGTTTAAATCAATGTTTGATTGAGTAGCTGTTTGATTAAAGTTTCAATTAATGTTTAAATGAGTTGTTTGATTTAATTTAAAATTAATGTTTAATTGAGCTGCTTTTTAATTCAGTTTAAAGAAAAGTTTGAATGACATACTGTTTGTTTTGGTTTAAAAAAAATTTGAATGACTTGCTGTTTGTTTCAGTAAACAAAATAATGTTCGAATGATGTGTTGTTTGTGTAAGCATTCATTCGCGATCTGGAAAAAAAGCCTAAAATAGTCGAGTATGTCATGATGAGTCCGCCCGACAACGACAAGTGTACTTGCATCTGTTGCATCCGCAATACTTTGATCTGCCAATTTCAATTATTGAGGTAAATTTATTTTTAAAATATTACATTCATTCGCGATCCCGAAAAGATATACAACGGTCGCGTCGATTATGACCGGTTCGGCCGGTGGTGAATGTAATTGCATATGCTGTTGCTTTCGCGCACTTTCAGCCTGCCAGTTTCGAGTGTTGAGGTAATTTAAAAAAAGCAGCGATTATATATACAACATTAAAATCTATATGGTTAAATTTATAAAAAGTTGAATTTTTTAATGCATTGTTTTACCATACCACTTTTAGTGATTGTGTACATGTGAACCTTTATATATTAACTAGTTAAATTTATTTTTAAAATGTTAATAATGATTAAATATTCTATTTAAGAAAAATAAAAAAATTATGCATCGCGAATCACATATTCCGAGGATAGCTTCTCTTATCTCGTCGGTTACAAAGGCGACTGTCAATGTTTACACATCGCTGACGTGCACAGTATTAATTCGAATCACATTGAATACATACATATATATGAAAATGAATATAAAGGGAATAATTTTCTGTTTGGGTCGAGTGTAACGTGTGTCAAGTTTCTGACCCTAGACAGTTTATCATGTCTGGAAGAACCTGCCAAGCCATCTCATAGCCCCCCGCCTACACATGAGTACAGCCAGTGTGATGTGTCCACGTATGAGTATGAATCGAATAGACATGATGTAATATATGTATTAGGGTTATGTATTTGTTTCTTGCGTGGCCCTACTGTGGTTTGTGTATTTTATTGTACTTTTCAAGAGTTCATTAAGTGCTTAAATATATTCACGTTATGTTTTACCTGCCATTTCAAAATAAATAATATTGTTAATTTTTATGTGACCACGTGGTCCAGAACACACCACACTGAGTGCACAAGTGCAACGTCTGCAGGACACGTGCAGTGTTTTGCAATTTTGTATATCGCCCGTGCGATGCAATGTTTGTGTTCTTTTTATTGCTTGAGAGTTTTAATAGTGTTTTACGTTTTTATATTGAATTTATCATGCAGAGTGGTTTGATTGTGTTGTAATAAATAAATAAGGGTTGTGTAATTGAATGTAAAGGAATCCCGACACCAGCAGAGCCGTGCATGGAAAACCATAATGCACCAGTGTGAGGTTAAGGTGCCTTACATGGCAAGTTTATGTTTACAATTTTATATATATTATTTTATCTTAATATTCAAGTGAGCATTATTGTGCATTGTTTTATGTGTCATGTATTCATTTTCGGCCATGTTCACCCTTTTCATTTAGTTTATTTATTGTTTTTAATATAATTTGTTGTCATGTGGCACAAAGGCGGGAGTTGGAGCCCGGTAGCAGGCAGCCCACCGCCATGTAGGACAGTCACTTCTCGCGACATGAGGCGGACGTATGTCTGTGTCCTCCCCATGCACTTCATCACTTTGTTCAAATCATATAATTTTTAATAGTAACATAACTCAGGAACCTTTTTATCTTTCTTTACCTTGGTGAGTGATCCATCTCACAGCAATATTTAATTTCATGTAGGCACTTTGCTGCCTTTTTCTGTTGTAGCGTGTACATTGCTAAAACAGGGCAAAGTTGTATATGCTTCTTCTGAAGAACTGGAATTAATAAGGAGATCACGTGAACTGGCAGATTTATATTTATTTCACCGGCCACTTCATGGCCATTTCAAAGGTATTTCGTATTTTTCTTTAAGGTATAAGATGGCCTATAACAGCCTGGTAGTGAGCACAGGCATATAAAGGTAGCTAAGATAACCTTCACTAGCCCAGGGACTTGGATATCTCAAGGATGTACATTCTGCAATCTCTACCAGTTACAACATCGAACATCGAGAGGGGTCACTTAAGGACATCGGTCACACGACCTCATCTGTACTTGTGCTCTCTGCTGAGAATACTGGCACCCACCTGGAGCAACTATGGTAGCATTTTCTTACCCAGTCCACATAATATTTTCTTCTCGATTGTCCAGCTACCTTATTAACGTCAAGTGGCACCACAAATAGTGTGGCTTTTTCCTGCATTAAGTGTTCCTATTACTATTCATCATTGTAACCAAGAACCCTGTACATATCCGGGAAATTCCTTTTTTAAAATTACCTTTGTGTGCTGCATGTGATCATGTGTGCCCATAAATTTCTCTCTCTTTTGCCTGCAGTGGTCTCAGTATCTCTACTGGCGATTTTTCATGAAATTACCACTCAATATATATGAGGGACAGGCGAGAAAGGACATTCATCAATAGCAAGAAGGAATTTTGTGCCAAATCGCCATTGGAGCTAGAGTGTGGAAAGTCGGCTATCTTGTTATGTGCCTTCTTCGCAAATGCGTGGCCGTCACGTCAACCTCTCACTATCTTGGACACGTGATCGGCTGCGGGGAAGTGAGCCTCATGCTGCCACCCCTCCCTTTGTGTTGCATAGTGCCTGCAGGAACCACCCCTACTGTGCCACGTGGGTGTTGCCATGAGGCGAGAGCCACGCGGCCCAGTGAAGCAGACATCATGGACCCCTCAAGTGAACTGCTCCACATTATCAACTGCATGTGAATGGACTTTCACACAACAAATGGCAAACCGTCAACATTTTGCTGCAAGTATTTGAGATTTGCACAATAATCCGATCCATTCTCACTCATCGATTTGCACAGAAATTCTTGCATATGTAATAATGCTATGTCAGTGCAGAGGCTTTGGGCCATGGTGAACGAGATGAATATCGAACTGCAATCAGAGGCACTGGCATGCACCAACATTGGTAGACCGGACGATTTATGAACCAACTATTTCCGGCCGATGCCGACGAGAGGATTTGTCAACCCGGTGTGTGTACCAAGCCTGTGTACTTGTGATGCTGCTCAACTGAGTTCACTGTTGTCAATGTCATGATTCCAGCGAAATCTCTGGAAATGCACCAACTACACTATGTGCAGTGGGCTAGGAGCCGCTTCCCTTCCCTGCATGAGATGCTGGAGGCTTGATCATGACAAGTGTGTCAAACCACAGAACATGGTTATGCAATGGACAAGTTCTACATTAACTGCATAAGATGTCAACTCGTATTAAATGAGAGGCTGCAACCACAGAAGAAAATAACTTCACATTATCTGCTCGTCAACTGCCGAAGTTGGAGGTAATTGGACTGGAATAAACTTGAGCATAACAACACATGCCACTGCTAACACTGCCACACCTACCAACTAACACAGCACGTGCAGGAATGCTGCAACTTGCCTCGCCCCCACTTGTTCCACGTTGTTGTTGTGAACTGTGCCAGCCTGGGATTCGGAACCATTGGCAACACCAGAGATTTTGCACGACAGGAAACATGGGAGAAGAACCTTTTCCCCAACCACCCCAGTGAGATTTCAATCCCTCCCGGGATATATGGGCTGTCCAAACTAAGACCCTACTGCATTTCTACGTGACTGCAATAACAGATAGACAAGGTATGGATTCGACCTTGAGAATTACAAAATTCTGTCTGTGAGCACTTCGGAGGAGATGCTCGTTTGTGTTGACGAGGCATGAACCGCTACGGGATTATGTGGCCCGAATTCAGCCAGTCATTCTTGATCTGGTTTGCAAATACGTTCGACTCCCTGCTGGCACACAGCCGAATAGTGCTAGAGGAGCAGTAGGAAGAAACCTTGTACAACTTTGTGACACAAATGATAAGCACCATACAAACATGCCATCTGGAGTTGAGCATGCAGGAAGTGCTGAAAGTGGTGGCGAGGACAGCATGCCCAGAATACAGAGCGGCACTTGCACCTGCCATTCACTCTACTGAACGTGATTTCCTATAGACTGTCAAGGTACTGGTTACTAGTATCACCAACGAGCCACGATGTGAGTGTGAACGTGAGCAACCACTCTGGGAAAATAAACACTTGAGACCGCAAAATAACAGGGAAGAAAATAGAAGATGAGCCAGTTTTCAGAATGTGTCAATGAGATCGGGGCAAGAAATAAAGGTCGTGGCATTTACAGTGCACAGTATGGGACACATCAGCTACATCCTCCAAAGGAGCCACTATGTCTTGCATGTCCATGTCGCTAGTGCGATGGGCCGCACTTCGATAACCATTGCCCGCAATGGGCCGGAGCACGACCCACTGCTGGACGAGTAATGCCACTGCCGAGAAACAAAAGGTTGTTTAGGGTGGCTAGACGTCACTCAACTCTGAGCCAAAGCATTTTCCACTGATTCGACACCACAACAAGTTTTATTTGCCCAGATAAACAGTGTCCTAACTAGCTTCAACCATATTTTAGTTACTATTAATGACCATCCTTGCCGAACAATGATAAACACTACCACGTAACACAACTTCGTGAGGAGCAGCTTTCTCGGTAGTGACAAAATTAATACCATTAACAAAACAGTTCAGCTGCAACATTCCAATATACTGGCAATTGCCAGGGAGAAGCAAGTATTACTGTGTGCATCTACGATGTGGAAACAGTGACAGCTGCCTTTATATCCGACGAGATAAGAGAAGCTATCCTCGGAATACCTTGGTTAACAGAACAAAATACAGAGGTCAAACCCACCACATGAAGAATCCACTTCGGGAGGAAGGAATGGAAGATGGTATACAAATTGAATCCCCGACCAGCTGGGGAAGCACCGGCTGTCGCGCTAGATGAAATGGACTATGTGGTACCTCCGGAATTCCACGAGGTGATGCAGTTCCTTCTCGACGAGTGCCGAGATGTTTCCACCATTGCAGACCCGTTTCGCCACACCATTGTGGCCAAACATATTCCACTCCTCGACGAGGCCCCGATTAATTATTGTAAGAGGCGGTACTACCCACACCAATGCCAGATTGTCCAGGAACAGATTAAAAAGATGCTGGAGGAAGGTGTGATGGAGCTATCGGAGAGCTCATTTAACGCAGCAATAACTCTCGCCCCAAAGAAGGATGGTACGTTGAAGTTCAGTGTGGACTTCCAGTGACTCAGTCAGGCCACCAGGAATGCACCAATTCCATTCATCAATGTCAAAGACGCCCTGAACACCTTGGGCAAGGCACGAGTACTCACCACCATCGTCTAAGGAGCTTATATTGGCAGATGCTGGTTCACCTAAGGGACCATTAGAAGACCGCCGTTACAGCACCTGGCGGCGGGCACTTTCAGTTTTGCGCAATGGTGTTTGGTCAGAAATGCGCACCAGTGACCTTCCAGGCGAAGATGACCCAGGTGCTTGATGGATACATCGGAGAGTTACCTTGGCATAGCTCTATAATGTCTTTATGTGGTCAGAATCATTAAAGCACCACGTCAAACACCTTTCTCTACTATTGGAATAGCTGGCCATCAATGGACTGACCTGCGCCAACCAGATGTGCCACATCAGGAAGGAGAGACTTCAGTTCCTCAGCCACATCGTGGATGCCAACAGCAGCTGCCCCAATCCTGAACACCTGCAGTTAATTGAGGAATATCCAACGCTGAACACCCGGAAACAGCTCTGGAAATTTTTTGGTGCGATTAACTGGACACGAGAATATATTCTGGAGTTCGCCTTGGTAACAGCGCCCCTCATGGACCTCATGTCACCAACTGTCCGGTATAAGTGGTCAATGGAACAGCAGGCCAGCTTCAAGGAAATTAAACTTCAGTTCCGAAAATGTTCCGTGCTTGCCAAGTATAATCCGCTGGACTATCTGTACATCCAGACTGATGCCAGCGAGAAAGGGCTAGGAATCGTGGTGTTCTTACTGTCATATGAGGGTGAATGGTGCATCATGGACTTCTGCAGTGCCAAGTTCGACCCATTAGAGTGGTGGTACGACATAAACGAACGGGAGTGTCTCGCAGTGGTGTGGAGCCTCAAAAAGTACCTTCCACTTCTGGAGTACCAGCGTCTCACCCTGTGAACTAACAACCACTGCCTACTGTAACTGCACAAAATCAAAGAAAGCCCGAAGCAAATTGACACGTTGAGCACTACTTATGCAGTCCTATTATCTCGAAGTTCAACATGTCGCCGGCACCGAGAATCAACTCGCTGACTACCTGTCACTTGCGCCGGGGAGTGAGACAGTGCAAGACAAGGATGATCGGGATGCAATCCTACCACCTGTGTCGCAAGTAAATACGCCAGCCGACATGTCAGTCCTGCCAAACGCACCGATGCTGGACACACTTAGAGAGCAAGTTGCCAGCGAACAGTGGAACCGCCCCACAGCAAGTAAGTGGAAAAAGGAGCGTGGACAGCAAAATGTGGAACGATGACGAGTAGTGAATGGCTGCATAGAATCATGTATGGGCACGGACATCAACACATGGTGAACTTAAGTGCCCGTGGGTTCCCGTGATGCAGTACTGCATTACACGCATACGAATCACATTTCCGGACAACCGGGCATGGCCCAGACATAAAGAAATTTTTACAAATATTTTTACTGGCCATGATTGGCAGTACACATAAGAACCTAACATGCAACAGTGCATTACCTGTAACCGCTTTATGAGCCAATGCAGGGATGGCGTACAACAACAGCCACGCAAGCCAAAGGAACCATTTGAGATTATCGCGCTAGTCTTGAAGGGCCCTTACCCCAGGACACCAACAGGGAAACAAATCATTCTAGTCATTACAGATCTGTTTTCGAGTTGGGTCGGAGCATACCCTATCTCCAGCGTACGAGCACATGGCATTGGCAAGATAATGGAGAATGAGTTCTTTGCATGCTAGGGATATCCTCGTACAGTAGTTAACGGTATCCAATTTACCAGCAAATCCAACAGAGAGAGACAACCAATATATCAAGACACAGTTACGCCATCGAATGAGAGAAATTCACGCCACGAGCGGACACGCACAAACCAAGTGACAAGAAAACACCGGCCCATCTGCTTCAAGATGGTGACCTCCGCCTTCTCGGAGAATTTGCCGGTGGGGTGATAGAGAGTAATGGGACTGAGGAAGGAGATGAGAATAGGGAAGGACAGAGATAAAGGGAGGTGAGAGAACGGCATGAGAGCCAGCACTGCTATATCTAGCGATGGGCACCGGATATTAGTTGCCCAATGCCCTGTTAACAACTTGGCCAACTAGTCTATGCGAGGACACATCCGCAGTCAGCTGGGCAGTGGGGCTTTCACATAGGATTTGCAGCCAAATGGAGTGGACCTCATGAATTCATCAGCCCGCATGGAGAAAGCTGCTACAAAATACGCTTGAGTAGGCACTATTCTGCAATTTTTCACTGGGGCGTGCTTAGGCTAGCAGATTCTGAGACGTCACTACCAGATGCAGAAGTGGACATGAGTAAAGAGGGAGTATCATGTGATGTCATGTGCTCATCTGAAAACGAAACACATCCAGAAATTTAGGAAGTACCTGCAGCTGCGATGCCTGGCACGGAGACGCCTACAGAGGATACAAAGAGGGAAACTACAGGAAAAAACGTGGAGAACTGACAGTTGTCAGTGGATATTTCCCCTCCTGTCCTGCGAGACACACCTCAATGGTTGCCTGTGATCAATGATCTTCAGCAGGTGACAGACCAGACCACTGGCTTCATGACACCAAGGAGACGCCACCAGATGCATAGGCCAAGGCCAGCAATATTCGTTCTTGGGATGCCCGAACGCGAAATCTGTGCTGCCCATGGCAGAATGACAACAGTGACAGCGAGAGCAGCAGCAACGAGACGGGGGATCAGGCGATGTCTTCCCCTACTCACCGATCGAAGAGGCCACGCATCAACCGCCATGTCGAGTGCACTGGCTGTGGGTGTCAGGATACACGCACCGCAGCTGTCGCAACACGGCCAGTCACATAGGAGCAACAGCACCACATGCTAAGAAGTAAACAACAGGGCAGCCACTACAACCTGCGGCATCGGCACGGGCCCCATCCACTGTGCATATGTAGTAGATAATCAGAGCATGCAGCGATGAGTGAACGGTCTCCAGTGTGTGCCACTTTGGGGAGGAGGATATGTAGTGTGCCATGTTTCTGAACCCTAGACAGTTCACCACTTCTGGAAGAACTCACCAAGACATCTCATCGTCAAACGCATACATATGAGTACAGCCAGTGTGACATGTGTGTGTATGAGTATGAATCGAATAGGCGTCCTGTAGTAAATGTACTTAGGGTGATGTGTTTACGTTTCTTGCATGGTCCTACTGTGTTCTGTGTATTTTTGTTATACTTTTCAGTGTTCATAAAGTGCTAAAATATATTCTCGTAATGTTTTCCCTGCAGTTTCAAAGTAAATATTATTGTTTATTTTCATCCGACCTCGTGGATTAGAACACGCCACACCGAGTACACCAGTGCGACAACTGCGGAACACATAGTATTTTGCAATTTAATATATCGCCTGTGCGAGGCACTGTTTGTGTTCTTTATTATTGTTTGTGGGTTTTAATGGTGTTTTATGTTTGCCATGTAATTATGTGTATAAGTATGTTGATATGCAGAGCTGGCATTAAGGTAAACACATCACACAGTCACGTGTAGGACACTATGCTTGTGGAATATTTACCTAAATAATTACAGAGTTGTTTTGTTGTTCACACTGGCCTACATTTCTTCATATAATACATTTTCAAATTAAACAGTATTACAGACAGTACAAATAATGCAGAAGGCCAGTAATATGTTGTGGAGTTTGTGCTTCATTGATACCAGTGACTTAACATAATAACCACATGCCAAAAAGCAGCCTCAAAATATTAGCAGTTTTTTTATGTTAAACTTATCATGCAGAGTGTTTAGATTGTGTTGTAATAAATAAATAAGGGTTGTGTAATTGAACGTAAAGGAATCCTGACACGAGCAGAACTGTACAGAAAAATCGTAATGCACCAGTGTGAGGTTAGGGAACCTTATGCGTTAAGTTTATGTTTACGTTATTATATATTTTATCTTCTCTTAATACTCAAGTGAGCTTTATTGTGTAATGTTTTATTAGTCACATATTCATCGAAGGCCACGTTCATACACTTCATTTCATAAATCTCTTGTTTTTAATGTAAATTGTTGTCATGTTACAGGACAGCAGGAGTTGAAGCCCGTGAACAGGCAGCCCGCCTCCATGTTGGACAGTCACTTCTCGAGGGCAGCTTGAGATGGACTATGTTGGTGTCCTCCCCAGGCACTTCATCACTTTGTTCGAATCATGTAGTTTTTAATAGTAAAATAACTCAGGAACCTTTTTATCTTTCTTTAGCCCTGTGAGTTAGTCGTCTCACAGCCCGGTCAATTTGACGGCCGGAACTTAAATACATTATTTTCATGTAGGCACTTTGCTGCCTTTTACTGTTGTAGTGTGCACACAGCTAAAATGGGGCAAAGTTGCATGTGCTTTTTATGAAGGAGAACTTGAATAAATATGATTATGTAAACTGGCAGGTTTATTATTTTTTTCACTGGCCACTTCATGGTCGTTTCAAAGGTAACTTGTATTATTCTTTAAGGCATAAGGCGGCCAAAAACAGCTCGGGTATGAGCATGAGTGTATGGAGGTAGCTCAGATAACCTTCAATATTCCAGGGACTTGGATATCTCAAGGATGTACTTTCTGCAATCTCTACCAGTTACAAAGTTGGACATCGAGGTGCCATTTGTCATCGGCCACACAACCTCATATGTACTTGTGCTCTTCTGAGAATGCTGGCGCCCACCAGAAACCACTATGGTAATATTTTCTTACCCAGTCCACGTAACCTTTTCTCCTAGATGGCCCAGCTACCTTATTCGCGTCAAATGTGTCGCTTCGCACTATTAGTGTCAACATGTTAATATTAACGTTTTAATAATTTGAATGATAACCCACACGTTTTATTATATCGCTTATTCGTCTTCGGCGTATATACCCAACATTGACGTACCCCAATGGAACACAAATGTCAAACTCAAATTGTTAATATTGATGAATTAGTTTGTTAATATGTTAATTTTTAAATGACAAGCATTATTATATTCATAAAATATTTTTTCCAGATTAAATTTAATCAAAATACATAACTAATGGGTTACAGGAAGTATAAAAACATCTCAAAAGCATTTGTTTACATTTAGTGTTCTAACCTCAAACATTATCTACATTTTTGCTAAACTTGTAGGCAGAAAAGCAGTTCAATGACGGAACATGGTGATCGTTTGTGCACAGCCATCGAGATCTGTCTACCTCATCTTTAGTCTATGCTCGTTAAAAGAAAGTAACTGTTTGGCCTATCTCTAAATTACGTGAAGTCATGAAGTTAGGAGTCATACAGGAGATGGCATGTTTGACATAGGTGTAACCGTTGGAGATAGGTGGTTTTACTATGGACTCTAGCTGCTATCTTGACAGTAACCCAAAACATTGTGTTTACATAAGAATGACGTTGAGAGAAAGGTTACATTCGAAGCATTTTGTGTTGAACAAAGAAGATGTTGAATAAATAAATATATATGACAATTCACGTGTTAAGTTTTACTAGTTTATTATTGGCTTGTGGTAGTTGTGCAATCAAATAATTTCCTCTTAAAATTACCGATCGTGAATGTGTGTACTGCGGACCAGTATTGGGTTATGTGCGACAATAAGCACGTTTTTTTTTTTTAGATATAGTGCTCATATAGCAGGATTAGTGGAAAATTATTTTTGAATAAATGATTAAATAAAGTATAACAAGCGTGCTACGGTTGTCGTGTAATGTATTGCAGGTTGCGTATCAGTAATGAGTGCAACAAAACAGCGACCAGAAGCCTAGCTGAATTTCTGGAAGGCAAAGTTCACATGCTCCTGAGCCACGAATAAATAATTATTAATAAATAATAAATAATTTATATTTAAATTTATAGCACTGACAATGACTCGAGAGATTTGTTTCCAATATGACTTCATCTCCTTTATACATATTTAATGTCAATATAGTAAATGGTTCCTGGTAAATATATTCAAATCCCATTTTAGTTATTCCCTCTCTTTACATTGCATTAGTTATCTGTTATGATACAGTTTTATACTTATTAATCCTCTATTGTAGGATACAATTTTGTTTCTTGTACTATGTTGGACAGGGTTAAGTTACCCTTGGTACGTACCTAAAACAAAACTTAAAATGTTACTGAATTGTCTGCACTTTACAATCAAGTATTTTAGAAATTTTTCAGAAGGAAAAAAGAGAGGAGGGACAGGAGATTTTTCTGGATAATTTTATTCCCTAAATTTACAAATACTGTGTTACATCTTTTTCGAAAAATGCAATTCAGTACCAAGGGCTTAGTCAGTAGCCACAATTTTAATTTAGCCCAACATGTTAAAGAATTCCACATTGGGAGAGAAAACTACAGTAAGATATTATTTATACGAATACATATCTAGGGATTTTAAAAGAACCACCCTATGGTTAGGTTAACAATTATGAGAACTTATTCGCCTGCATTTTAGGTTACTTTGGGTTATTTAATTATATTAGGATACATTGATATCGATAACAAGCACACATGTACTAACCACTGCCAAAGTGGTCCACAGACACACTTGTTACAAAATTTCTTTGTCGTTACCTACCAACTTGTGCAATTGTTATTTTTAGTGTGAAATTCTCCTCTGAATACATTAAAAACTATTCAGTTTCTATATTTCAGAACCACAGTGCAGAAACTTCACGAACAAACACTCCTCTAAGAAAAAGCATAGTCGCTGAAGAAATGAGGTTCCTCTACTCCCTTCCCACGGAAGGGGGGGGGGGGGGGCTGTGGTTGACATAGTAGTAGGATGCTTGCCTTCCACCAATATTATCTATGTTGGTTTCCCTCGGAGGTTAATGACAGATTTTCGCATATAGGAATCGTTCTGATTGATGCTGCTGACTGTGACTGGTATATTTTCTTGAAGTTTTCCCATTTTCCCCACACTTGCATTTCAATGCTTCTCCATACCTGCCATATTTCACCCTTATTGACTCTCAATACCTTGGTTGTTACAAACCACCAAATCTCTCTCAACTCCTCCCATCAGATGATAAAGGCCACGGTGGTGTAGCGGCTAGAGTATTAGCCATTTCATGAAGCACACTTTTTTGCATCCCATTTACATTCAATACACTATGGAAAGTACCTGTCATTATTATTATTATCATTATTAAATTTTTGTTATTCAATATGGATATTTGCACACAATTGCATTCAACATAAAAATACATAACAGATAAATAATATAATTTACACACTTCTTAATTCCAGCAGCTCTACAAACATGTTAAGAATACATTTGGTTGTAGTACAAGTTGTTACAATTCATATACAGATAGATATTTAAGTATAAATATGTAAAGTCTACATTAGATTGAAACACAAGGTATTACATGAAGTCTCCATATATCAGTCTTGTTCTGTGTTATAGAAATTCATCGTTATGTAAGTATTCTTCTAAGAAATAAAAAGGCCTGACTTAAAAAGTATAATTTAACAGATCTTTTTAATTTCTGTAAACTATTAATTGACTTCAAATGACTGGGTAGGTTATTTACTAGTTTTGCCCCAGCATAGTATGGATTTGATGTAAATTTTGAGGTTCTGTAGGAGAATGGGTGAAGATGATTAGCTTGTCTGGTGCAGTAATGGTGTATATATCTATTTTTTAATTTTTTTAATGTTTTCCATGTGAAAAACATACTATGTTACATATACATGCGTGGAAGAATGAGAATTTTGTTATTTATAAATAGCTGCCTACAATGGCTTCTTTTTCTTATTACTTATTAGTTTCTCTATTTTCTTCTGTAATCATAAAACCTTTTTCCATTTTGCCGATTCACCCCAAAATATGATTCCATAATTTATTTTGTACAGATTATTTGAGAAAAAGTACGCAAGCATTGTATTATTATTACAAATATTTTTTAAAGGTATTTTCCGCAAAACACATTGAACTCAATTTTTAAAGACACTATCAACATGCTCATACCATGTTAAATTACCATCTACAAGGAGCCCTGGAAATTTAGAACTATTTACTGTTTGTACTGTTTTACTGTTCTTCTATTGTTGTGCATCTTTAACGTGCATTGTATGTTTATTTCTTTGCAAGAAACTCATGAGCACACATATGTTTACATTTATTATTCATTTATTATACTGGAACTAATTGGACATGTCAGTCACTGTTTGTTGTATATTTCCTTCAAGAACAGCATTATTTGAACTAGTTGCCAAAATGTTTGTATCATCCGCAAACATTATAGCAAACATTATAGCTGAGCCTTGGTTATTTGTTCTGAAAAATCATTAATAAATATTCAGAATAAAATTGGTCCCAGTATTGATCCCTGTGTCACTCCTACTCGAGTAGTTCTGGTATTGGACACAACATTTGTAATGTGATTTTGTCATATCTTACACAGGTGATCTGTTTTCTGTCTTCAATATATGATTTAAACATATTATTGGTTAGACCTTTTACTCCACACTGTTCAAGTTTTTGCAACAAAATATTGGGGCCAACACAATCAAAAGTTTTTGAAAGATCTGCGAATATACCTCTAGAATTGTCTTTTATCAAAAAAGTTAAATTTTTTTTTAGGAAATCTGTAAATAGCTTGTTCTGTGGATCTGCCCTCTACAAAGCCATACTGATGCAGTGAAATAACCTTGTTTTTTTATATTTGGAATGGTGTCAGTTTATTTAGTATCAATTTCTCTAAAAAAAATTTAAAAGGATGTAAGGAGAGTGATAAGGCCATCAATGCCTTATCACTTTTTTTTTATGTATTGGTACTACTTTCGCATATTTGAGTCTGTCAGGAAAAATTCCCTGAGAAAAATATTGATTAAACATGTAAGTCAAAGGCAGTTTTATTAAATAACACTTTTTTAGCAGAGTCATCGGTACCTCATATATTCCACACGAGCTTTTGCTTTTGAAATTTATAATTACATTTATGATGTCTTCTTTAGAGATAGGTGTGAAAAACATGTTAGCATTCCAAGTGTTAGGTCTTTGGGGTAAGTGTGCAGGACTAATATTTGTAGCTCTGTGCTCATTTTGCAATTTAAGTGGGATGTTTATGAAGTAGTCATTATAACTATTAGATATTTCCTTGCTATTTTTTATTTTAAAAACCATAAACTTTCAAGGAAAGGTTAACATGTCCTTGCATAGGTTTCAATTCATTATTAATAATGTTCCACATTTCTTCTGTTTTATTTGAGGAGGAGGCTATTTTTCTCCATTGTATTTCTGCTTTGCTAGTCCAAGTAACTTGTTATATAATTTTTCATATTGCTTGCAGTATAATTTATGTTTTTCCCCTGAGTTCTTGGCATTGTACACATTGTTTTTAGCCTCTGCCCTAACACTGTCAGACCTCTACTAATCCATTTTATTTTTAAGTTACTGCTACATTTTAGATTTGAGTGGAAAGGCGTAATGAAAATGACAAATAAATGTATTAATAAAACTGTTCAATGTTTGGTTCAGTTAATGTATAAACATCATCCCATTTTTCATTTACAAGTCGGTTTTTTTAAATATCTTAACATTTTCATCTAAATATCAATTATTCATCATCAATATTAAAATAAGCTTATGTCCAACTAGTTGCCCCTGAAATTAGAATTTTAAAAATCCTTAAGGGTGAAATAGAGTTTAAAGAATATCACACAATGTTTTTATATTGTGCAGATGTTGTAGTTACTTGAAAAGTTTAGCTTTACCTAAGTTTTCTTTATTTTGACTACCTTTGGAAAATGATAAAATGTAAGGAGTTGTAATTTTCTGTCATGCTTACCCTACTGATAAATACATCACCATATAAACACACAAGTAAACTTTATTTATTTAACTTAACATCTTGTTGACAGCAGGTGCATTAGAGAATGGTAAACCATGAACACAATGAAGGGAATACAAGGAAGGAATTGGTTAAATTGTCTTTATTGAGTCACCCCAGAAATTGCATGGAGTGAGTTCGAGAAACCATGGAAATTGCAAATCATGAAGGCAACATTCAGTAGCTATTAAAAATATGAGAACTGATTTCGTTGTAGGCCTATATTATTGTATTGATAAACAGCTTATTTCTTGTTTGTTACTGCAACTCTGCTTACTTAGGGAGAAAAAAATTGTAGGAGTGGAGTTTTTATAAGGTGTAGTCTTTTATTGGTTTGTGAGATGATTTGCCATTACTAACAAATGAATTCTATAAACTGCTACACTGAAATAGCAAATCGGTATTTAGAAAAATATGTATCTGCAGTTTTATAAAAGTGCCTGTACCTTTAACGAGTCCGCAACTTACAGGTTAGGCCTTAAATTCACGGCATGTTAGTAATCGCAACTGCAGTTGCAAAAATTAAATACACTGCAATTGTTAATTTATAAACTTACATAGATAACATACCCCTATACACACAATTATTGTGCGATTTCTTTCACGAATGTATCCACAGTATATACGAATACACTATAAACACTGGACTCGCATGGCCCGGCTCGTACGCATTTTCATACGTTAATATTAGTTTTCTTTGGTCGCCGAATAAATCAAAAATATATTATAGGGTTAGGGCGTGTTAACATGCAAAATTCACATTTCACAAACGCACGAATAACGCAAATTTAGAAAAAAAATTCAGAACAACTCGTGAGTTCATATATCACTCCTAGGCTGATCAATTTCAATGTAAACAAAAGTCGTCACTCGCCGCATGGCTGCTTCACGTGTAACGCACTCGCAGACGACTTCAATAGCGTATTATATTCGATTTTAGTACAGTTAAAGTTTATCCTAACTTTTAAAAGTTGCTATAATCGTCAGAAAATTATTTCCTGGAAATATTTCAAGGCAAATAAATAGGGGATTAGGAACCAAATCAACAAAAACACTGTGTACAACACGCGCATTTAAATGTAAGTCTCATCATTGCCGAAGCTCAGAGCGGGGGGTGTGCTCGGGCCCTTATGCCACCCATTCGGTTGCAGCAGTTGTATCTCTCTGCGGGCTGAGGAAGTTTCCCTCTCCAGACCGCAAAGAACACATAGCCCAGAGGTCAGGACGCCCTGCACGTCCCGGAAAACACGCCCGGCTAGCTCAGTCGGTAGAGGACGAGACTCTTAAATGTAAGTAATAGATAACTTAACATATTTAACTGTGAAATTTATATCTAGTTATATGAGACACACACGCTCTCTCTCTCTCTCTCTCTCTCTCTCTTTATGTATATTATCGTTGGGTAAAAAATGGTTATATGATAATTTATGTCTATTTTAATACTCATCAAACAAACGTGAAAGATAAGCCAATGCAATGTTTTTGGGATACTGTTGATCACGTGACCGTTGTTACCGGAAAACAGCCGTCTAACTCCACGCTATAAACTTATTTCTCTTGTTAACATTGCACGGTATCAATTTCATCAAATTCTTGATTCATAGTATGAATAGGAATATAAATTAATATAATACCATTCCTTAAAAAGCTCATATTCAACGAAATAAGTCAAATCATTAAACATAAATAAAAAACCAACAGAAAATAAAATAAATTTAATAATAATTAAATAAATAGCCACCCCCTATTTGAAGTCCAACTGAAATTGCCATTAGCTGTGATTTGTAATGACCAAATATATATTATTTGCAGTTATTATTATTGTGAGTATGTTGAAAAACCATCTGTAGATAATTACATGACAAACTTATTCGTCAAGAAACGTTCAAGTTAAATGGCATGCTTGCTGCCACCTTAAATGCTATCTGGGAATGTATTGGTTTGAAATATCACAGCAAGTTGCTAAATTTATGGGGAAAAACACTTCCGCAATTTCAGCTATAAACCATCTGTTAAAAATTATATTTCGTTTTATTGAAGTCAGCCAATATAGCATGACATTTTAAACCCACTACAAGAATATACATTTCTGTCACTTGATGTCAGCCATTATTTCGCAAGTGGGCATAGAAATCTATTGTCAAAAAAGAGTGGTGGTATGTACAACACTTTTCTTGCCCATGTTTGGTGTGTGTCCCAACGAGCTTTACACAGTTGAAGTCGACTGACAATGATTTCAATGGCGCTGCCATATTGTAAGCAAAAACTCGTAGGTAGGCAGATGCTATAGAAGAAATACAGTGAAATTGCTATTACTAAATTTGCGTTGTTTAATTTGTATTTTGAATGTCCAAGCACGAATCTGTTATTACTTGTGTTTTAATGACACATATTTAATGATTAGTTGTGTTTTCCCCTGAGAATTTATTTAAACACATTTCTGCACTTTCAAATTCGTGTACCTATCTTGTATGAGGGATAGCATGCAAAATAATGTCGGAGAACAGTATTATTGACAGTAAAATTATTGTACTTGTTTCGTAATAGGCAGTGGCTGTAGGTATTAAAACTCATTTTTATAGTTTATTATTACAGTTATTGAAATTGTAAATGAAATGCAAATTTATTTGCACAATTACAATCAAACTCCTGAAAGGTTTGTACTATGCCTAATAAAATTAACAGTAACTAAGCACTTTCCATAGCCCTAGAAATAAAGGCATAAAATAATAGACTTTCTGTTTAACTAAAGCTGCTTTCATTTCCTAGAATGTGTCGTTTAACCACATTATTATTATGAAGACCTGATATAACCAAACTTCATGTTAGGGGATCTAAGGGGTTGTGTGTTCTGATGTACGATCACACATTGCAAAAAGATCACGAACTAACAGGAGTAAGATACTGTAATTAATCTGTCTCAAAATAAGATTTAGCTTGGAAAGTCATTGTCTGTATTCCAATGCACGATAGTGCATGTGATCAGACAACTTTTGTGATTCAGCTATAGTGAAATATTTAGTTAGGTGGCATTGGTCAAGGTGTCGGAGGCCGGCAGCTAGTGCCAAGGTGTTGGTCAATAAGGGTACTGGTTAGGTGAGGAGCACTGAATAAAGTTTTGGAATCTCGGTGGAGATAATTATCCAGGGCGGGGTGGAGATAATTATCCAGGGCGGCAGATATTGTCAGGTTGACTATCCCGTGAAATTGGAGAGCAGCTGTAGACTCATTCCCTAGGGTCGTTCAGCCGACGACCAAGTCCAATCCTCCAAGTGCAGTTGTTGTCTCCTAGTAGAATAAAATTAAAACATTCTGAATATCTCCCTTACTTGTTGCGTTGTGGGATATATTGGCCCACCGACACATCCATACAAAGCACTGTTACTTATTAAGCTCACTCGTGACCATTTCACACATACTTTCACAGTAAGTTACACTTTGAGATAATTGGCGGGAGAAGGCCAGTATCTTTAATGCCATGCAGATAACTGGAAATAAACCACACGTGGTAACTTGTCAGCTCGTGCAATAATGTGCAAAAGACACATGATCACATTAAATAACTCAAGTATAATTTAAGCCTACCCAGGCGAGGCAAACACTGGAAAGGTGCGAGGGGCGATGGAGTCTTGGGCAGCTGAAGTACAGAAAGGTTCCGGTATGCTAAAATGACTATTGCTGTGAAATTATTAGTCCAACATGGTGATGGCTGCACGAGCGCGCAAGCACGGCCTCCGATGTGATGTGGCAACCCCTCGCAAAGATGAACGACTACTGACATTTTCCAAGCGGTATGCTGGCTGGCTTGGCGGGCTGGCTCCCCATACTGCACTAATTCCTTGCACACAACGTTTGCTAATCAGACATGTACCCTGCATGCCAATTGTTACATATTGCTCCAAAAATAACCCTGTAAAGACTATTAATTATATCAAAACACTGCACTGCGTGGATGATGTGAAGCTGAAAGACACGTGAATGAACATTACACAAAATTACAAAAAGACACTTTGAAAACACTGAGTACTTCAGGGCTGCGAATGCAGGTGTTTTTATTATCTGTGTTCCATTGCGTGAACTTACTTTGCCATTTTATTGCGCAAACAAAATAACAGAAATTTCACAGTGTCTATTTTCGGATTCCTGTGCCACACAAACATGGTCACGCTCACTCTGCTCTGCACCTATGTTGTTCCATGCCAAACTGCACTGCACTTGCACTCGTAGAGCATGTACACACACTGTGTTATGGAACCTGGTGCGGTGAGCAAAAGGCTCAGCAGAAGGGGTCAATGTGGGCACAAGTCAATTCCCCCCCCCCCTTTTCCAATCCTCATTCATCATGTGAGACCTTCTTGCCAGCCACCTACGTTCTGGACCAGCTGGCTGCTGTCGTCGTTCTGTATGTTCTTGCTGTCGCCATGGTGCTCCCGTGTTCAAACACGTCTGGCATGCCGCAGATGGCCGAAGTCGACATGCTGAGTGACGAACCTTGTATGAGTCGCACGTTACTCCATCGTCGCTGCCACTGCTGCTGTACTCGTGCGCAATGCCATGTCGCCACCAGTAGCTAGGTGGACTAGCGGCTACTAGTCACCCTCGGGTGATTCTCCAGCTAGTGTTGGCACCATTGCATCTTCCGTCATGCTGTATTCCTAGATGATCAGTGTCCTGTTGACGGGTCTCACGTCGTCTCCTGAGTGAAACCCTTCCCTGAGGTGTCACTAATTGGCTGCAGTTCCGGATCTCTTCAGGTTGCGCTGGTAGCCGCTGCGCCATCGATCTCCGGGGAGCCAGCCATCGGATGCACTCTGACTGATGCCACTGCGCTGGGCGAAATCGTGCCTTGAGCATCCACTTCTGGTGGTCCTGGGGCAGGTAATTGAACCACCTTATGTGCTTGTAGTTCTCCCCTGGAACTCGTACTCGACAGCGCAATCGTGAGCATCCAGGTCTCGTGCGCCTCCTCCGTGGTGCGTGCATCTCCCCTCTTGCTTACTGTGTGGTGTTTTGTGCGGACGTTGACCTGTCATCTGCCCTTGGTACAAAGTGCCCTCCATTATCCGAACCTGTTATGTCCTAGTATCTTGAGGACGTGGCCTCGTCCAGCGTCGGCAACATGATGGGGGGGGGGGGGGGGGGTCCTGCAGGAGATGCTCCCCTACTCACCGCCTCTCTTCCTTGCTCTGCGGACTCAGCAGGTGTTGCGACGTCGTGGGTGACGTGATCACCGGCCTTGTTGTCACTGCGGACATCTCCGGGTGACAGGCATATGGCATCTCAGTAGTACTTGCTCGTCTTTCTTCCCACGTGGACTATTCGGTGGTTGGTCCTAGCCTTTTGATAAACCAATGTGGGGCAGTGCATCGCACAGCGAACCTGACTCAGAAGTTTTGGCAGGCTGCCGACTGCGGATGTGCTTTCAAGTACACTAACTGTCCAGGTTCGAGCATGAGTGGGGCCCGGTTCCTCATCGGGACCCACTCAGCCAAGTACCTTTCCTGCATCTCTCTCTGCTCTCTGTCTCTCTGCCACCTCCTCTTTCGTGTAGACATGCTGTCCTCTGTAATCTCGCTCGTGCTGTTGTGTGGGCAGTTCCTTTTGCCGGGGCCCATTGCGGTGTTCACTTGCCGGTGGTGGGTGAAGAGGACGATGGGTTGGTGATTTGCCTAGCTGGTGTGTACCTCACCCACACAGAGCCGTAGTTGTATGTTCAGGTCCTGGTTGCATGTGCTCTGTGGGGATGACTCTGTGGTGGTACACAGCTGTCTTATAGTGTTTCAGACCCAACTTGTCACTTTCTTCCAATGAACTGAAATTCCGTTGTCCATTACCACTTGCTTGAGGTAGCCCCAGTGGGGAAATATTCTGGCTCCAGTACTTGCTTGATGTTGGTAACTCTTTCATTGCTTATTCCATAGGACTCCACCCACCCCAAGAAGTTGTCGGTAATGACAAGAATAAAAGTTTTCCCATTTAGGGTACACAGGTACAGACCCATTAGGTCCTAGCTTATGGTCTTGAACACTTGTTTCGATATGCAGGAATGTTGCTGCTGTACCCCACTTACCTTGCATGATTTTAATGTCTGACACATAACACATTTTTGCATATATTTTCGTATGTCGCATGAGAGTCCTGGCCAGAAGAAATGCTGTCTGATGTTTCGGATCATCTGCTGTGCACCTTGGTGCGCTGTTACGTTATTGTGTGTGCATGTTCCAATACTTTCACACTACACATTGCTCGTACAAACAAATGGCATTTCGTGTTGTTGTTTGACATCACATTTACACTTCCCTTCCATCACTTGCCACTGTTCCCCAGTCTCTCTCACACACTTCCCCTTTCTCTCTCTCGTTACTGTGCAGCTGCATTGCACCTTGACTATGCTTGCATCGGGCGCACAGGATAATGTGTCTTCCAGTTGATTCTCCTTCCTGGGACGTGCTCTACTGTGAAGTCATATGTAGGAGCAACACCCATCTGGTGAGTTTACTGTGGTCCTCTTTCATGCGTGTAGCCAAACCAGGCACCTGTTGTCTGATTGTCTGTTCGTAATATGAAACATTTAAATTCCATGTAGGGCCGGTATTTAGCACCACCCAGATTATTGCCAACATTACCTGCTTGTTTACATTGTATCTGTGCCCTACTTGTCCCAAATTAGCGCTGGCAAAATCGATGACTCGCTTCAAGACATCCTCCGCACATTGATACAAAAGGGCTACCAGCCCCTTCTGACTGGTGTCTGTCTGCAAGTAAAGGTGTTTGTCTGGCTTGTAATGTGTTAGTTTGGGGGCAAGAATGAAAACTTTTCTTTATTGCCTGGAATAAATTTCCTTCCGTGTCTCCCAACATGAACCGCTTCTGGGGCTAAAGTAAATCTGTGAGAGGGGCGGGAGAATGAACTACCTCAGCCAATAAACTAAGCCAAAATACTTGCAGAGCTGTTTGCGTGTGAATTGTGGTGGGTGGTTCTCTTATTAAGTTCAACTGTTCTATATTAAGTGTGTTTCCATCCTTGTCTATAATGTGCCCAAAAAATCCAACTTGCTTTTACCCAATTGCATTTATTCGCGATACAGATAAGTCCATTTGTTGCGAACCTCTCTAGTACCGTGGATACGTGATTTATTATCTCCTCCCAACCGCTCGACAAAATAATCACATTGTCCAGAAATGCTAGTGTAAAGTCGCCGATAAGCCTGTCCAGCACACAGATCATCATTGACAGAAAGGTAGTGGGTGCTCCATTGAGGCTAAAGGGCATCGCACAAAAGTGCAATCGCCACCCATCAGGTGTCGTGAGTGCAGATTTCTCCCTGTCTTCCTGTTTGATGGTAATTTGCCAATATCCACTTCTCAGGTCTAGTGATGGCATTACCATTGACTTGCCGAGTGTTGTGGGTGCATCTTTTATGCTGATATAAGGTGTCAGATCTTTATATGTGGCTTGGTTGATCAGATGGAAATCCACGCAGAAACGCCAACTCCTGTCTTTCTTAGGCACTAATGTGATGGCCGAGTTATATTTTCTGCGTTTCTGCTCGATAACTCCATCTGCTAGCATCTCTTTAACTTGCTCACGAATTATTTCGGTATGATGAAGCATGCAACTCCATGGTCCTGCATATATTGGCACTTCTTGCATTCACGGAATATCATGTTCTGCTATAGTCGTTCTTCTCTGCACGTCGGTTTTGGCAAAAACCTCCCTCCTCTCGCTTAGTATACACTTGAATGCCACCTGATGTTGTTGCGGGATCTCATGATTGAATTCCTCTAATGATACCGGGTGTAAATCACTAGCAACAGCCCTATTTACAGTTTACACTGAGTACCACTCTTTTGCACCGAAATGAATTCTCCTGCCTGCTGTTTCTACTATGGTATTCTGTTCCTGTAACCAAGGCATGCCTAATATTGCATCTTCCTTAACCTCTGCAGTCACAACTGCACTCATAATTGTCCTAGTTCCATGTATTTACTGTTATGGTTGCTTGGTCCAGTGCTCCATTACTGACTTGGCCAGTAGTGAGTATAATTATGTGATTGATCGATGTTATGTCACGGGGATTAACGAAATGTGGCTGCACAAAGTTGTGTGAAGTGGCTGTATCAATTAGTGCATAACAGGGTTGACCGTTAATGCTCACTAGGATGCGAATAAATTTCGCCTGACACCCACTCACCTGCTGAATGAATGGCTGCTGCTGTGTTTTGCTGGTTTTTGTTGATGTGACCGTGGAGAAAGAAATGTAAGGCTTTTTCACCCCTACTGGATGTTTCTCTGCCCTCTTGGTGTGGGCCCTTTGTAGGTATACAGGTGTGGGTTGTTGGGGCATGTGCTCTGTCAGTGCAAAACAATTGCTGGCCGACGGTAGCGACACAGTTTCGTGGGTGGCTGGTTTTTGTCAAACCGCACTTGTGTTTCCCCAGTTTTCTGCGCATACTGTCATCTGGCTTATCACTGGGACTCAGAACATTTTCACTGCTCACATGTGCACTGCCCCTTTCCGCGTTGCTCACGAATTATGAGGTCCAATTCTCTTGATGCAATGGTAGCAGCTTTGAGGACCTCCTCCATATTGCTGTTTAGGAAAGGTAGTAGGGCAACTCCGTACTCCAGTAAGGCAGTTTCAGCAATGATTTCGAGTGAGTCGCGATCTGGTAGTTGCGGGTGGAATCGCTAGATTAGATATGACAATTGTATGATGAAAGTCGGTAGTTTTTCATGAGGCTTATGCTCCTACCAGAGTTACTTTCTTTGTGCTTGTAGGGATGTAAACACACTTCTGTATTGGCACTGAAAAGCTTACACGAATCCCTCCAACTCCTTGTCGTAGTGGTTGACAGCACCCCACCACTTCCTTGCTACTCTTTGCTATTGGCCGCCGATTCAACTGGCCCACTTATTTTCACCCACTCCATAGCATTTCAGACATGATGTGCACGCATTAGAGAAAGCTCTATGGTCTTTGCTTGCCATGCCTAAAAATATAAGTAGATGTTGAAATAGTATCGGTGTTCGTTTCGGGTTACTGGCTATATCTTGGTTGCTTCCGTCTTGTTTTTCTTCTCATTGCAGTTTCCGCTCTGGTTGGCAGCTGGACGAAGGTTGTGGTCTGTAGATATTGGCAGGAAAAGATGTTAGTTGTGTCGGTACCAGAAAATACGTGGGAAATATGCTGGATATTTGTTGTGGAAATACCAGTGTGGGTTGGTATCTGGAAAATTGTGGTAGGTAAGGTGTCATAGGTCGGAGTGGTAGAGGTAAAAGGTTAGGGTTGGCAGTGTTTGTGAGCACTGGCTATGTGGTGCCGGATAATTGACAGCTGTGACGGGAGCCCCGCCAGCAGGTAACTTGAGGCTGCAGACATCCTCGGCCTCATAGTTTTCTTCCTCGGCTTGTGATCTCTTTTCGCCTGTTCCTTCACTCACGACATGGCAGATCATGTTTAATGTTGTGCTGCAATCTCTGTCCATTTGCATTGTTTGCATATTGCTTCCCATGCTGTCTTCTGTTTGGCACACTGGATCACCAGGCTGGTTGCCCATGAGTAAGTCGGTTCAAATATTTGTGATCACAGTCAGTTTCAACTGTCCAATGAACTCATCGCAAATATACCACAATCTGGTTTTGGTGTGTAATACCATGGTACTCATGCATTCTTGGTGCATGTGCATATTGCACAGTGCATATGTGCTCTCTGTGGTTCCCATTTCCATGCATAACAATCTTCCACACAAATGTAACTGAGGTGAATTTTGGATTTTGTTGATACTGTCTGCATGTTCTGTCACTTGCTCTTCTCATCGCTTACTCGCAACACGTATGTTTGCCAGGCTGGTTTTTCTATTGAACTTGCAAAATCGGGTCCCCATTTCGTATCTATCTACGCCGTCCAGAGGTTTTGACGCAGACACTACAAACGTAGCGGTGCTGGCGCACCATACTGCATCTGACCAGCCATTGTGATTTGAAAACCCTACCACATGAGCGCAAAAGTGCAGGTGTTGAGGCGGGGTACATGGAAGTGCGATACGTGGAAGCACAGAAGCCTGATAGCGATGTTGCTTGGAACTGAAAAATCGAGGGAGGGTGACAGTCCTGTACAGAGCGGGCAGGGGTCAACAGGTGGCGGGCTCTCAGCTGTTCCACTCAGTGCATAGCATAGAGCATCGGGGGAGGGGCAGCCAGATGTTCCTCCCTCTTATCGTTTCTCCTTCTCCCTACATGAGGCATTGTGCGATGCCTGCGGAGGGGGGAGGGGGGTAGACACGCTCGTCTCGCCCTGTCATTTGTCCCTCTGCTGTGACATTATTTTGCCATCCCAAGATTGCGGCTCCTCGCCACTTTCTCAGTACTACAACATTGTGCTGAAGTAGTGGAGGCTCTTGCGGTTTTGGCGTACTTTCCTCGCCGGCAACATGCGTTGGGGTGTTTGGAAGGTGTCTCTATGGTGCCACGTGTCATATGGGTCGCCTGGTTTATCATGTTTTCCCCTCATTGTGAGTAAATTGAGGGGAAATGCGGGAAACTTGCAGGAAAATTTTTGGAAAAGTTCGGAAAAATTGTTTTGGTGTGGGAAAATTGCAGGAAATATTGCTCAGATTTTAAGATGAGGATTTGCATATCAGCTGGGTGACATTTAATGCTAGTCAAGGTGTCGGAGGCTGGCAACTAGTGCCAAGGTGTTGGTCAGTAAGGATATTGGTTGGGTGAGGAGCGGAATCTTGGTGGAGATAATTACCCAGTGCACCAGATATTTTCAGGTTGACAATATCGTGAAGTCGGAGAGAGGCTGTGGACTCGTTCCTCAGGGTCGTTGGACCGACGAGCACGGCAAATCCTCTAAGTGCAGTTGTCTCCTTGTAGAATGAAATTAAAACTGATTGAATAACTCCCTTACCTGTTGCATTATGGGATATCTGGGCTACCCATGCGCACATTCTAAGCACTGTTACTTATTACGCCGACTCGTGACAATTTGAAATATACTTGCACAGTAAGTAACACTTTGAAAAAATTGGTGGGAGAAGACACGTACCTTAAATGCTTTGTGGCAAGATGGAAATAAACCACACGTGGTAACTCGTCACTGCTGCGATTTATTCAGTTGTGTGATTACATTCTCGTCGGGAAAAGCTTATATTTGATGCTGCAAAAAACATGTGGTCACATGAAATAGATTAAGTATAATTTAAGCCTACCAAGGCGATGCAAGCACAGAGAAGGTGCGAGGTGCATTGTGGTCTCGGGCAATTGAAGTACGAAAAGGTTCCAGTATGGTGATGGCTGCCAGAGCGTGCGAAACACGAGCCCCGAGGTGACGCGGCACACCCCTGGCAATAACGAACGAGTACTGACTTTTAATGTGCAGCATGCCGGGTCGCTTGACGGGATATCACCCTGTGCTGCACTACTTCCTTGCACACAACATTTGCAAATGGGACACATACCCTGCATGCCGGTTGTTACATATTGCTCCTAAAATTAACCCTGTAAATACTATTCATTATTTCAAAACATTGCGCTGTGGATGATGTGGAGATGAAAGACACGTGAATGAACAATACGGAAATTTACAAAAAGACACCGAGGGCTTGACGGCTGCAAAGGCTGGCATTATCATTATTAATTGCGTCCCCTTGCATGAATTCTCCTTGCCTTTTTATTGCACTAATTAAATAACATACATTTCACAGGGTCTATTTTCGGATTTCTGTGCGATGCACACATGGTCGCACTCACTCTATGTCTATGGTCGCACCACACTGCTCTGCAACAGCATCGTTCCTTGTCACTCTGCACTGTACTTGCGCTCGTAGAGCATGCTAACACACTGTGTTATGGAACCTGGTGCGGGGGGCAAACAGGCTAAGGATAAGCGATCGAAATGGGCACACATCATAGGTTAGGTCTTATTAGATATACTGCAGTTAAATGACACAATTTAATTAGTCATTGATTTCTGTTATTCATTATTCTTTTTCCGAAATGTGATAAGAATATCAGTACACATACCCCCTGTAATTATTCTATCATGAAGTTAGTATTAGATTGGTTAGGTCCTCTGCATTTAACGCAGCTAGGCAGGTGCCCGTAGTATCCGAGTCCTCCAATTTCCATGCTAACACACACTATGACAAAGAAGCAAAACAAAGAGGTTGTGACTACTGAAGCCCCTATAGTTTCCCCCGCACAAAATTAGGTTATTTATTATCACACCTATTAATTTACTCTCCAATCCTACACAACATACATTTGTGCTAGGACTACTGACAAGAATTATATTACACAAATTCTTGTCGCAACATGTGGAGGAAAAGTCCTAGAAAAAAGCTGACTGTACTTGTCATGCATTTCCTGGCGACTAGAACTTTAAATTTCGTCCGACATTACACCACTTTCTGTGGAGTGACTTATGCAAGTCATTGCAAGTGTGCGTTTTGTTAGAATAGTTTTATCGTGCAAGGTGCAAGGAAGATGTCCCATGAGGCACGCAATGGCGCCAACCCCGGCGAGCATTCCATGTTGGAAAGACAGTCATTTAGGAGAGCTCAGAGAGGTCGTTGCATACTGTTTGGTTCCGCACCTGGGCATCATTCACCACTAGTAGCAATCATTTTTCACTGCAATAGCATAATTTACTTCAGAACATTTTTTGTTAGCTGCCCGGGACACCACCTCTCACTTCCCATGTGCTTGCATCACATGGGGAAGCATAATTACGCACCTAATGTAATGCACAAACTTCACACAATTTTGTGCACAATGATTGTGCTACCAATCAATAGTAGTTTGGCTAGTATATTTGTAAAGTGTTGCCTTCGGGGTATGATTCGTTAATACATAAAAAATATCATGTCGGAGTATTCTAATTGAGGTAAGCAGCAAGGCATTTCAGGTTATGGGCACTTCTAATTTTCTGCCAAATTCACGTGTGTGGAACTTTCTCGTGTTGCATGTATTTCAGTGTGTAAGGTAGCATAGGGGCGTTGATGCCCTTGATAATCCACTGCGTAACACTCTTACTGTTCATCATTCATCAGAGCAGTGTAGCAGCATGGAAGAATAGCTGCCTTGGCCTTCGGCGACATGACCCAGGGAGAAGAGTCTACTCTACCTCTTCACGGAACTACGTCTGGTAGTGCCTGGCGCCCGGGTAAAATACCTCACTCAATTCACCTAATTCCAAGACAAATCCACTCCTCAACCTTTAATTTTTCAAATTTTATCCTGGCTCCTGGACAACCATCCATAAATTACACCTTACAGCACTGGACGCCATCAAATGTTGCCACAACTTAGTGGCCTATCATTTATCGTCATTTTCTGAGCATCAAAACCATTCAAAAATTACTACACATAATTTCCTGGCAAAATTTCGCCAACTTCCAGTTTTCATCCTTAGCACTTCCTACTGTTTTCCCATTACCTGCAATGCAGAAGGCAACAGGAACTACAACAGCACACCCACAGTATCAGGACACCTCCAGACGCCTGCAAGACATAGGGGAAAGTGAGCACATGGCCCAAAGGAAAATGCAGGAAAAGCAGTGAGTGTCCGCCATTGCCACGGGAAGGCGAGCACGTGGTCGGTGAAACAGCCATTTTGGAGAGGGTGCAATGATATCAGAGACGCCACCCCGACGAAAAGGTAGCTGCACGCACATCACCAACAACCCCTCTGCCCATGCTGCACCACAAGGTGAGGAAGAGGACAGTGGGAAGGAGGAACAAAAATTTTCCTCCTGCGCCACCTCTTGCCACATGACCGGCACTTAGCTTGGTGCATGCAATGCATTGACCTTACATAATGTCGGGCAGGATAGCCATGCTCCGACTGTGCCACGCAACCACTCGCCGCACAATCACACTCTGCTCTCTGCACTTCCATGTTCCGGGTTTCTGTGCTCCACGCTTCCGCATTCCACACTCCGCGAGGTTCACAACACATTAAACCATGGCTGGCCAGACAGAGGAAAGTGCACCAACACTCCTCTGCCTGCATTGTTTAAAACTTAAGACTCAAGACTTTAGGGCTAACTTCGAGTATCGCAAGAACAACTGCCACTGCCGCCGAAACTCCAACCCAGTCTGCAACCGCGTTGCGAACAACCATGAGGAAGAAATGAAATGGGAAATAAACATTTCGGACAATGCAAACCTGAAAATTTTAACCGCACTGACCACAGAGTGAAGAGGGAAGCACAGTATGCAACGGTCGAGAAATATATACATAAACAGTGTAATGAAAACTGGCCACAGAAACCCACAGCACTGTTCAACTGGGAGGAATTTTCCACCGAGTTCCGACGACAAGTCACGGCATGCTCATGGATAACATGTATGGGAGAAGCCAGGGGAGAAAATTTCAAATGCCGCAACTGTAATGCACAGATGTGTGAGAAGTGCCAGAATGAGAAAGAGAAAACAATGGTCCAGGGCACAGGATTTGTGTGTGACGACTGCACAGAACAGTAGGGCACGGAGCACAGATCACATGTAAACAAGATGCATGTGGCAACTGACACCGCAAGTTGCAGATAGGTAGAGTCGATCCCACAGAAACCCAACCTGACCTCAGCACGTCATCCACTCATGTCTGTCACTCCTTATGAACAAATTGTACCATCATTTAAATACAACTCAGTAATCCCACAACACTTCCCACCTATATTCACTCCATATACAACCAACATCCTCGTGACACCCATGCCAACGAACTGGACATAAGCAACAAACGATCACCAATGGCGACCATTTAGCAGACTGCAAATAGTTTTGCAAAACTACAGGAGTCAACCACTGCATGAAGAAAGGCAAAAGAAGATGCCGAATCGCTTTCAGATGCCACCCACTTTTGCGGGAGCATGCACAGAAGTCACACAGGCATTTCTCAGGAATTGTATCGCACGACTCCAGAGGTACAGAGTATGAGGGAGAATGGGCAGGATGTGTGGGAGCAGAGATACAGAACAAAGCGAAGATTTGGTGGAATTCGCGGAAACACTATAGCCTGTCCTGGCAAGAATTTGTCCATGGATTTCATTGCCGATTTGGAGGAACATTTTCATCTCTGCAAGCCCAGAGCAAATTGATTTTACAGGTACAACAACCTAACGAGCCTCTCACCATGTTCATCACTTGCAAGGTGTGGACCTTGCAAGTGATGAACATGGTGAGAGGTGTTTCCATCTGCAGCTACCAGAAAGAGAAGGGATGGAGGTAGTGGCGGAGGCAGTCCTGCCAGAATATCGAGCAGCAGTAGTACCGCTGCTAAATGGCACCATGGAGGAACTAAGAGAGCCGTGGTCATACTCGAATGCAACTTGTGTCAACCACGCAGCAAGAGTGATGCCACACGATGACGGCACAGGCCACGAGAGGACATCAATGCACATGATCACTCACAACCGAAAACTCTTCGTAAGACACAATTTGGACAGCAAACTACAAAATTCCAGAGCATTAGCAACAGTGTGAACAGTGTCAGGAATACCAGATTTAATAAACAAAACAGTGTTGCATGCACACCCGCATATCAAGATGTCCGACGGGAAGTACGATGGGAATGTACATTGTTCGCAGTGGAATCCCCAGCGGCTTGATTTGCCATGTCTTGCCCAGTCAGACATTGCCAGTGTGTTTTGCGTCTACATGTCTCATACCTCATGTTTCATTGTGACCCTTGACTCCAAATGTCTTATTCACACTGTTCATGTGTTTGCAAATGTTCTGTTTCGACTGCTTTGGGAATTTTGTCTGTTCGGAAAAGAATGCATTCGCATGTTTCGCAGAGAATACGGCCTTGCTGATCTGTGGTGGCATTTCTAGTCCGGCTCAACATTCCAGTTGAAAACTACATGCACATTTTACACAAATTACGGTTTCATTTCCCCCTCCTGCACACGTAATTTGCTTCGCACACCTGCCATCTTGCCAATGCGTAATAAAATTTACTGTGGAGTTGAAATCGATTAAGTGCGGCTGTTTAAATTGACATGCAAATTTGCTTGGTAAACAATGCTTATTTTTCATATGTTGTACTTTGCCACAGTCGTCACACAAAATTGATGGTGTGCCACCTGAGGCACAACTCCATGTTTTGCCACTCAGGCTTTTTTTGCCATGGTTATTCTTTCTTGGCGAGTTCACAAATCCTGTTTCCCTACACAGACATATTACTTCTTCAAAGGGATTTGTACCTATTGTGGGTTGTACACACGTCAAACATAATGGTTTCGCTTGGCCTGCACTTGTACATCAATTCAAATGCTTCTGGACAGTAATGTGTACCGCCTCATGCTGTGGAGCGTAGGCCTCAAGGTCAAACATTGTACTGTTACGCGGCTGGCCCTCAGTCGCACTATACCAGGACCCCCTCCTGGGGGGATAGTATCCATTTCTCGCGGCGCCTTGCTTCACGCTGAGAATAAGTGTTTCAGCGGCCCGGGTGATGCATGTGATTTTCCAGTATATTGTTTGCATTGAAATCTGAAAACTTAATAGGAAAAGTTTCTTGAAAATTAGTTGTGGGCTCTTGACTTATGATTGCAGCACAACAGCTTTGAATAAATTTGCGATAATGCTCTTAATAAATGGCTGTAAAATTTTTGTTGACTTTTGAAAAGTCAGTGAAAAATCCTCAAAATATTCAATTAATTTCATTAAAAAATGATCAGAAAAGTTTTACAAATTGATTTTATTGACCTTTGTACTTTAAGTTTGGTCTTGTCCAAGGGAACACACTGGAAAAGTTTATTGTTTATATTGAAAATTTTGAAAATATTATTACTGAAAAATGCTATAAAATTGTCCGTAAAAGTTCTGGAAATAATGAAATTTAACTTTGAATGCTTTTAATCTTAAACTGCTGAGTGGTATTAATTGAAAATACCATCTTACTTTAATCATTGTGATACCTGTTGCCAATTTCTGCACACGTTAATAAATGCCATGAGTGTTTGTTTACAAAACACAATCGCACTTACTTAGGCACATCTGGTGTGATGTTGCATTACTGCCATGCAGTGTTGAGTATAGGTTCACTTTTACATTCATTTTACACTTGCAGTGTCGAGTGGATGTAAGTAAACAACCCATCCAAATGGATTGTTTTGTCAGATGCAGGCCCTCACTAGACGTCAGTTGACATGCGTTATTTCCCACTCGATTCACTGTATGTCTGATAATGTAACATATATGCACTCTCCAGTCTAAACAAATCTGACAAAGTGACAAATGTATAATTGTACTTATAGTGTGACAAATGAAAACAATAAAAACCCTTGATATTATTGATGTTGATTGTAGTGTTGACTGTAGTGTCTAATAGTGTTGTTTGATAGGTGTCTGAAGGTCTCTGGTTACTCACCAATGACTGTAGCTGTTCGTTGCGAAGCACTGTCGCACTGTTACCTTCGTCGCATAGCCTGTTGTCCATGTGTTGTGTTGAGCAGACTACCAAAGTGTTGTTGGTGCTTTCCTGTACTCTGATGTCCTACTGTTGTTTGATTCGCCCGAGTTGGGAAAACCACTTGATGTAGGAATGAACTTGCACTATGATGTTTGAGTAACCTTAGTTGGGCGAGCCACTCGACGCGTTCCACCTCCAGAGGTGCTAGGGTGTGTTAGTGTCCCACCTGGGAGCAGGTGGAGAATGGGAACTGGTGATTTTCCTGGCATCATGATCGGTAGGGAGAACGATGTTGAATGGGGTCGTACAGCCTATGGCCTATGGCGACTGTGGATATGCGGTCGATATGAAGGAGAGTTGATTTAATTGCAAGTTAAATTATGTTGAATGTAAAATATTTCCTGTGGGTGAGCTGTTGGCCACATCACACACCTGGATTATCACTGAATTTATGATGCTTGAGAGAGGCAGGCTCCGTAAGTACAAAAATATGCTGAAAAACACTTTAAAGCTGATGCTGCTGTGAGGGCGCAGTACCCAATCAACTCTGGAGAGTTAACACAAGAAAGCATGTCAGATTACAGTATAACAGTTTAATTAATTCAAAGGTACAATAAAATGTTGCTGCACATGAAAATGTGTACCCTTGGTTAAGCGGACCCAGAATTCTGTACCTGCTGGTGGTCACTACTTCTGAAAGTAATGCATAGGCCTGAAGTTAGAGTTACATAAAAACACATCTCGCATGTGGTGCCCTGATATGCTTCTTCAGGATGCAGGGAGACCTCTCGTCAGCAAAAACAAAAGTGTTTATATGTTCTTCAGTTACGTTAAGTATTGTGATGAAAGAAAATGCAGCATAGATTGAATTGCCGAGGGGGGGTACGCAGAGCGTACGTGGAGCTTACCGTCTGTCCTGCCGATTGTCTGGAGTACTGAAGTCTGTCTAACGACATTGTGTCGGCTTCGTCGCACGTCCGGCGAATCGGGCATCAAAATGAAAACATAAAAAAATGTAACTTAATAAATAAAATTATAAATGAAACTGAAATTGTACATAATAATATTACTAAACTAAGTACATTGGTGACATACCCATGAACCTCAGTGCCCCACATATGGCTAAGAATATGATGTCATGAGTATGTCACCACACTTGAAAGGTTATATTAATTGAAATGACGCCTCAGGTGGCTGATTTTCGATAGATGATTACATGTTCACTCCTATAATTAACATATTAAAATCAGTGTATGTCATAATATTTATAATTACAGAAATGTCTATGGATGTGACTGGTTGTTCCTTCGTTCTAATATTTATTCCAACAGATGCCGTCCTTTTAAAGAAATAACCTAACACATATCAATAACAAAAGAATAAATACTATAGTTATTTACCTCACAGTTGTAACAGCGTTAAACACATTTGCGGCAAAATATTGACCTGCATTACATATAATGTTCTATGTTCTGGAAGTCAAATAAGTTAATAAAAAATAACCTTAAGACCTATAGTCAGTTCAGGAATTTCTAAAACGTCATAAACCTGTGAATATTCATATGGTATGGTTTTTGCAATAGGCCTCAGTTTTTTGATCAGGGATATTGTGCGGTAAAATGAGTGGAAAATATGTACTTCATAATAATATTTACTCATGGAAATATATAAATTGCCAAAAAGATATTTAAAAAACCAATACAAACCCCTTAATTGATAGTGGGAAGGACAATGAAGATCAAGAAAATTGTGGGGTAAAACGAGTGAAAATGCGTACTTCATAATAATCTTTACACATGGAAATACATGAGTTGCCAGAAAGATGTAACCACGCCAATGCAAACACCTAAATTGATAGTGGGGAGGGCAATGAAGATCAGGGAAATTGTTGGGTAAGAAAATTCAAAATATGTACATTTTCATTATAAACTTTTACCCCTCAATTTTGCTACAGTACATAACCCTCCTCTATAGGGAAATATTGTCGTACCTCATAAAATCTGTGTTCTGTATTAATAACATAGTGGATTTATACCTTTGTCCGATTTTTTTTCCAAAAAAGCCTCTCTACTTTACATTACCTCGACGATATGTTAACATGTATTGGAACCTGCTTTCCATGAGCACCCACAAAATATAATTTCCATATCTGTCTCAATTCACGAAAATTTTTATTTTCATTACGAGGTCAATCCACCTACTATGTGGTCTGATGCCAGACTGCTGTAGTATTGAAGTTATTTATATTGCAGTTTCGAGGCGCAACACCACAGCCTATTGAACCTAAATTTTCCCGAGCACTCTATTAATTGGATACATAAATCGCTTACATTCGCTCATGCATAGACTTAAACACTGCGATCTCAAATATGCAGGCTGATTTGATATTACCACAATTATTAAAAAAAATTACATTTATTACCTTGCACTTTACAACTTCCCAGCAGTTTGTTTTATTCCATCTTTAACCTTGCAAAGCAAAATCCGTGAATTACACTTTAATTCCAGCCAAAAAGTGCCGAAAATATCCAAATGTATTTTATTTGTCGATTATTTTGGGTACATATGCATTATATGCCTTACTGCTACACTATACCACGGACCTTTGTTTTGGTTGAAATGAAGATGGCTGATAGTATTACAAGTTTTCGTTTGCCAAGTTCCTGGCACCTAATGTTTACTATATACAGGGTTAGCTTGTTGGTGTGTCCTCTTTGGTGCGATACATGTTTTTTTACTCAATGTTTGTTGTTTTAAAGATTGTTTTTAATGTAACCACGTGCATGTCGATAATCGGACGCATAGGTATACGTGTATGTTCCAGATAAGTACATTTTTATAGATTGGTATGGAACGTCAGAAGCTTCCTGTTTACGTTTTAAAGGTGAATAATTGTGATTCTGCTGAAACGAATCAGAATACTTCTTCGTCAGTTTTCTTAAGTTCCCAACTTAGTGAAGTACCAGGATTGTTTAAAAGTAGTATTAAATTGAAAAATGTCGTCATACCAAGTGAAGTGGACCCTACTGTAGACCTTGAGCAAGATGTTGACACAGTTATGTCAGATCTAACGACTGATAAAGAAAACGGTGTTTCGTGTGTAGAATTAGAAGAAGACAGTGTATCTTCTGAAGGTGCCCTAGGGTTAGTAAATACAGAAAGTATGATGGAATTGTGCGGCAATTTGGAGGATTCTAATAAAGGAAGTGATTCACTTACATTTGGAGAGGATGATGTGTTAATGCAGCATATGGACATTCGGGAGCCGTTATCGAAATTACGGTTACTAATAGAAGAGAGACTTGGTTATAGTTTAGCTGACCATGAGTTTTGGTTGCAAGATGCACAGGTCTTGGCTCCTCATAAAAATTTGGTAGATCAATGTGTGCAAGGTGAAGGAATTGTCCAAGTTAATTTCCAGATTAAAACAGACGGAGATTTAAAAAAAATAAACATTGTAGATGTTTTAAAGCCAACTGAAGATTTCATTTCTATGGGGCAGCAGCAGTTTGAGCCGTGTTCACTTGAAAACATTTTGCCAGTTGAGGTAAGAGTGTTTATCACTACAGTATGGAGTATTTGTTGGATTGCATTGTTTCTTCAGTTTTTTAATTCGTAATATTAAAATGATTACGACTACAATTACGTATATAGTATATTCAAGGTTTCTTCGGCCTTTTTGAATCCATCCTTTGAAAAATCTCCCCATGTATGATCTGCTTGGTTGTTTCCAACATACGCCATGTATCACATGCGTTTTATACTTGTTAGCATAAAAGTTACTTTTTTTCTGTTAAATTGAAATGTTATTAATATTTTATCTATATATGCTTCATGCATAAATAATTTGAATAAAAACAGTGAGAAAACGTGTGTTGGTAGCACCTAGTAAGAAATAGTTCTTATACAAAATACTGTTACAACAGAGTGCCCATGAAAACGGTGCGTTGTCCCTCTGGTGTAATCTCCTAAACTTAGTTAAGCTTAGCTTGCACGAGGCGGAGAAATATCCTGGAAGTAGAAAGTAGGGCTTCAGAAAAGGCTGAAGATACCGTGAATCAACTATAGGAAAATGTTTTGTAATACTATTTACATTTAAAGGAATGTGAAAATAGTGATCTAAAGCTAATGAAATGTAGTTTGACATCACACTGTTGGTATTAATGACATTAAGCGCAGTACTACTTCCGTATGTCCTCCTACCACATTTTAACAGGACATTCACACAGAAATGAAGGTTTTGGGTCAGAACATTTTTGTAACACTTACTGGGGTGGTAATTATGAATAAATCACAGCTTTTTAAAATTCTAGAAAGTCATGAATTGACAGTACTAATTTTTCTCTATAACAATAGCAAAGGTACATTGTTATATTCACAATACATACAACAAATTGTAATGGTGGGAGGGCTGTGAAAAACAGGCAAATTATATGATAAGATTCAATAAAAAAAAAGTATCATAAATGTCTAAATGTTAAGGAGTGGCCCCAGAGAAGCGAATACACATGAAATCTGTGTTACTCTGTTTCCTGGAGCAGACTAAGGGTATGCTAATAAACCTGCTTCATATGTGATGCATGCCATGTTCCCCTCTATTAGACCGTTTGCTCGTCGCACAGCACTCCAGCAGCACAACGTCCACCCGCACTTTACCAGTGCAACTAGTGTGTGGTGCCACCCACAAAGCGCAGCGTAGTGTAACGAGTGAAGTGCCAATCAGTGTAGCGCCTGGTCACAGTGGCCACGAGCCACATGTTACAACCCACAAGATCTATTTTATTTTGAAGGGCTTAAGTATTAACGCTTTACAGCTGATGCAATCTGACAAACAGTCGCATAACATTGATAGATGCTCGTTAAAGCTGCCCTTATATTTATTTAACCTTATGCAATGCCTTCTCTTTATTTTCTGTTTTCTGTTCATCACATATGTTCCATTCACATCTCACTCATGTTGTTTATTAGTATCTTAGTTTAATGTGTATTAAATGTACTATGTTTTAGCATAGTTCCAGCATGCAGAAGGCATGGTAAGAAGGTGTGTAGAAATACATTTGTTAGTAAGTAGATCCACGGGACTCGCCGGCATGCTACACCAGTCAGTGTTGTCATTTACACCACAGTCAGTCATCTTAAAACGTGAGGAGGAGCAGGTTACGTGCGTGTCTCACGTTCCCGTATCCAGGCAGCACTTCAACTTTTGTACCAGTTATTCAACATGTAATACATAGATTAATTCTTCTAGAACTGTTTTCGTTAAGCCACCTGGGACACCTCTCCTCAACTTCCCTAGTGCTTGCATCACCTGGGGAGCACTAATTTTCTCTTAAGTCTATCATGACGTCATGCAGTTTTCACTGTATCGCCTAACCGGCAGGTTCAAGCCCGGTATAGCGTGTAAGTGACTTCATAGAGGGGTGTGCAACATAGCCTGAATAAATACTACGTTAAAGGAAATCTGAATATTTTATTCTGGTTGGTCTTTGGACTCTCAAGGGTGCATGCCCTCACCTTCACGCCAAGTGTTATCATTGTTCTTCAAGTGTTTATTGTGTTTTTTAATTGCTTTAATTTGTCGTATTGTTTTAATGTGTATTTGGGGTGTCTGGCTAGCCTAAATAGGCCACTGCGCAACAGGCACATAATAAGTAATATTGTCATCTCAGGAGTACCGGCACGTCAGGAGGATTTTGCCTTGGCCTTCGGCCGAACAACCCTAAGACAACCAGTCTGCTCTGCCAGAGCATGGCATCATCACAGTGATGTCTGGCGCCCGGGTTATTAACCAAATTCCTGAGATTTTCCTTCAATCTTATTTTACCATAACCCAAATGACTCCTCTACCCGCTACTGCATCGCAACGTATGGTTTTATGTGCTTTGTATGATTTTTTGCCAGATAATGTAAATCGTCATGCCCTCTGTGCTTACTTTGATGATGCTTTGGGAAGTAGGATGGTACAGATTTTCCATGAATTAACTTTTCTGGAGCTGGTTAGCAGTCAGTTTCAAATTGTTATTTTTATAGGTCTAAAGAGAATTGGTAGAGGGTACCAAAATAATGTCCCCACCTCTCTACAGGCATGTATATAAACTGAGTGACTTCTAGGAAGTGCTCAGTTGAGAGTTGGCTGTCAATGGGTAGTGTGTGCCACACTACTGTCTGACCAAGATTTTTGTCTTGTGAATGAGTGAATGCCTTCCCCGAACCCTAGTCCTTTATTCAGGCGACCTACTGTAACAGTGTTGCCAAACATTTTCTGTGCTCCAGTGTCTGTTGCTTGCTCATCTCATCGAGAGCCTGTCGTTTCGCCTAAAATTACAAGAGTTTATTGGTGGACAGGTTACAGAATTTAAAATGTAAAATATTTTGTGGCATGTGCTGGCCGTGTTGGAAGAATTTGAACTATTTTAGAGACTTTGTGTGAGTAGTGCTCCACTCTGCCATAAGAAAGCAGGACATATTCAGTATCGCCAGCAATTTCTAAAGATGAAGTGTAGTTCATTTTGAAGCAAACAGGTGGTATACACATGTCACATTTATTGAAATTTGAATATTACAGTTTACCCTATGATGCATACATCTGTCATTCTGTATTACTTATTAAAGTTTTTTTTTAACACCTATTGTTTAGTTGTGAATTTTAAGTAATGGTGCTGTCATCAGCAGAAAATGCTAACTTACTGACATGTTTGTAAGTGTACCTGACAGGCAACCTATTGCACCCTACAAACTTTGTCTGTTTTTTGTACATGAATCGACACATGATTATAACGTCATCAAAAGCAATAAACACCTAAGGGTTATATACATTTTTGAATATCTTCATGTCAACATCTATTATCCCGATGATTGGGGATGGCAACCAGACAACTGTTTGCAGATTTCATATCTTGATTCAAGACAACAGTATTCACAGAAGTGTTCTTTCATGTCAAGTACTGTAGGTTTTATTTTGAACTAAAACCATTTGAAATATTGATTTTTAAGGGCACCTACCTCTTTTACAAATTACCATAGGACATAGTTTTCTATCTCATTTTGTATAGGGAATTGCCTCACAGCATTTATACCTGCAGTTTAGGTTCAACCAGAGTATAAATACCTGAAAACATATTTGATGATTTTTGGAAATTCAAACCCTAAAGGATGAAATGGGGCAAATGTATTTTATACAATAACAATCACCCATGATTGGATTACTTGCCGGTGGTAAGCTCACTCACCTATCCCCACCCCAATCGAACTCCCTTTCCACGCTCTTCCTGAACTTTCTAAACCACCCTCACAGATACCAATTCTGACTGCATCACATTCCACTTCCTCACAGTCCTCGGAAGCATAGACTGGCTTTCCCACTCCATTCTTCTCCATACCGTCTGAAGCTTCTCACTGTTCCTCATTCTCCCTCTAAACAGCCCCTTAGTTAGCTGGCAGTGTAACCTTCCCCACGCTCTCCACTCCATTCACCAGGCTGTACGTCCTGACCAGCCTTTCAACTCTCCTCCTGCCCTTCAATGAGTTCCATTCCATTTCTTTCATCACTGATGACCTATAGTTCCCTTCATCCTCCCCATCCTGCCCTTGCCTCCTTCACTTCCCTTGCTACCCTTCCCACATGGGTCCCATACTTCTGCTGCGTATTCCAACATTGGCTGTATCATTGTGCTATATGCCTTCTCCTTCATCTCACAACACCATTCCCAAATCCCTTTTTCCCTTTGCAACCACCCTATCTAACAGATTTTTTTTTCATCTAAGGTATCCCTGCAATACAGTCCTTACATATGGTTATAGAGGGGGCATGGTGTTACTTGCATTTTAATTAATGTTTTAACTGCTAAAAATAAATTTACTTCAAACAGTGAAAAATACGAAAACTTTGCATGGAGTTTTACGCACATAATAATGAATAGCCTAGAAGAATCAGAATCAGACAGACTTATATTAATTAATAATGTTAATTTTTTTGCTGATGAGTAATTCTGTAATATCTAAAATTGTGCCCCACAAATGGGGTACAATGTTACGTACCACATGTAGCAACATGAAAAAATGATATAATAATACATGTAATCATTGAAAACAAATGCAATTATCTATGAATCTTTATTTTCATTATTACAAATAATTTTGTTGCCAGAAAAAATTATACAATAGATAAACTTATCTTAATCGTAGATGGCAGATATATATGGTCACATTTTGAGTATTAGCGACTGGCTATGTATATAATTGTTTGTAGTAGCTATTACAAACAAATATTATCCATAGGTTTGTAATAGACCAACAAACACACAATTCAAACAGTCATGTTATCAGATTGTTTATTTTAAACCTCGATACAAAGATCTATGGGGTGAACCAGAACTTATAGTGTTCTTTGTGTTCCTCCCAATGATTTGTATTAGAAAGTTTTAAAATAATTTTGTATTTTTGAAAACTAAAAATTTTACTGCTTGAATATTTAAAAATGGAAACAGTCTCTTATTATACAACACTTCAAAATCATCACTTATGGTCACAACTTCACCATTGTTTTAGGCCTACTTTGAATCATATGAAAAAATTTCTGGGAGTGGGTCCTCTTTAACATCCGAAAATGTAATACTATCTTCACTTTCCATATATGACAGTGAATCTTTGTCATCTGTTGAAGACATCTCCAAACGTTTGAAAAGTTTTCTTCTTGCTAATTTTTTATGAATGAATTTCTTTTGCTTTGTTGTTTTTATTTTTCGATTCAGGATTTCTTCTGTTATCTGGTTTTTAATGGAGGTGTTTGTCAGAATCGGACTTTTTCTTCCGCATAATTTTGTACCGTAGTTTTTATGGGTGGGGCTTTGGGGAAATTAGGTGTACAACAATGTTTGATTGTGAAAGCTGGGAAGAAGGAGGTGTGTGAGGGTGAATGTACTTTACTGGAGGTGTGCTTAGGTTATAGGCAAAAATGTCATCTGGGCTATATATATCTATGTTGAGAGGTCATATACCAGTTGAACAAAATCCACTGGTAATATTACAGTGTGTGAATGCTTTAGAGTAAGCTCTGCCAAAAATATTGGCTACATTATGAATAGAAATGGTCCATCCAGGATGAGTGAGCATCCACTAATTACAAGTATTATTAAATTGGGGCTTTAAAGACTTATAGACAGTTTGTCCAATGACTGTCGTTTCCCACTGGTATATGGAGGTAATGTTAACAAAACAATGATTTTTTATTTATTTTTTGCAAATGTCAAGAGATCTAATTGTGATACGTGATTCATAATTATCCATGAACAGTAACACTTTATGATCAGGAGAACTTTTGTCATAATGTTGAAAATGCTTCAAAATTTTGAGGAAAACGGTGACATTTACCCATTAAAATTTGGTAGCACTCTCATCTGAACCTTCTGGTGCTCCCGACAACATATGACTTTTAAAATTAACCCTGGGGAACACAAAGAATGGAAGAATGCTATTACCAAAGGCATTAATAAAACAAACTGTAACCGAAACTCCACACTTACCAGAACTAACCTGCCCAACTTTTTTTTGTCCTTTCTTTCCTATCACTTTTGGTGGATTATGAACTGTTGTTAATTCAGTTTCTTCAAGGTTACAAATGTCTTGTGTTGAAGGTACATCTGGAAATTGCTGATAAACAGCTGTCAAATTGTCAAAGAATTCTGTGACTGATGTCTCATTGAAGCGTGTTGCACTGCCTAAGCTTGTAGGTTCTGGTTTTCTTACTGATAGATAGGTAGAGTATCGTACGTTGGTTTCGTCAGTTCTGTGAGACAAGGTGCATGTGCAAAGGCAAAAGTTCCATGTGGCCATGTGTGTCCCAAGAGAATTTTCAACAGATTCAGCAATCTTAGTTCACAGTCCAAGAAAATCTATTTGACAATTTAGCCGGGAAATGCAAATCCCTCAATTGATAGTATGGACAGTGTTATGAAAGCAATTGCTGTACAAACCATACATGTTACAGTTTGTACAGGCTCTTAGAGAAAGGGATAAAGAACTGAGATGTGATTTCTGCATGTTCGTTCTTGTCCAGAACGAGGTAGACAATGCCTTCATGTCTAAGCTGGTTTTTAGCGAGGAACCTACACTGCATACATATGGTAAGGTGAACCGGCACAACATGTGGATATGAGGTCAGAAGCATCCACATGAAACCACTGAACATGAGCGAGGTTTGCCCAAAGTGAATGTGTTTTGCACTGTATCCAAAGACATAGTTTGCGGCCCTTTCTTTTTTCACGAGCCCAATGTTACTGCAATCCCTTATTTGGGCATGCTTACAGAGCAGTTGTTTCCTCAGTTAGAAGAGGCGGCAGGGGACTTTATATTTTTCACCAGGATGGTGCACCATCCCATTGCCACCTTGCTGTACATGGATAGCTGAACAAGATGTTGCCACAATGCTGGATTGTTTGCGGAGGTGCTAGTGACCAGGCTCTTTATCGCTGGCCCCCAAAAAGCCTGGATCTTACTCTGTGCAATTTTTTTCTACTGAGGTACATAAAGAATCAAGTGTTTCATCCACCATTGACAACCTTAAAACGAGAATTACGGACGCCATCCAAACCGTAACACCGGACATGCTGACAAGAGTGTGGAACGAGTTTAAGTATTGCATAGATATTGTTCAGGTCACTCGTGGTTATACTCACCCTGTACTGTAATTGATCTGGTAGCTAGTCAAAACTCTCATGCTACACAGGTAGACGCACTTCAGGGACGTTTTGAGAGATTAGAAGTAAGAGTTGATGAGCGCATCTATTACGCTCAGGAAACTACAGAGGAGAATTTAGCTTCTGTAAAGTCAAATGTAATGCTAGTACAATCACAGGTAAAATTCTTGAAAAGAATATGTCCACAGGTTTGGAATAAACACGCATTTGTTTGGAGGGGCAGATGTGTGGCCTCGAAACAAGAATAACTGCGGTAAAAAATTGGAACCCCACAACTGCACCTGGAAATAACTGTAACATTTTGGAGAATGTAGACCACTAATTAATTAATTGTGAACAGCATATGTAGGGTAAAATGAATAAAAATACTTCCATTTGCTTGGTGGTAAAGAAAAATTTTGATTATAAAAATAACTATCTACAAGATAAGTTAGGTGAGCTTAACAAGCACTTGAGAATGTTTCAATAGGCTAGCCCTAGAACGCCTACATAAGGTCACAGTAGTGAGACACAACCAAATCTGACATGTGAGAATGTAACTAACAGGGTGCCAGAAAATTATCTTTATTTGCATAATACACCTACCCTTCTAAATCCTATAGCAGCCATGCTACACCACTCTGTGAAGTAGGGGTGAGAGGGACTACCAATTTTTTTCAGTATGTAGTCATGAAAATCCGGAGATATACCTTAAAATGTTGGAGGACTTGTACTATTGTAGGGGAATTGTACATAAATTGTTTAATATGGGTATGAGTGATAAATGTGGTAAATATCACAGCATCTCAATACGCTGCACTATCACTATTTGTTTATGGGAATACAAAACTTTAAATATTATAATTATTTACACTTTAACACAAAACTTATTACTAGGTATTACTATACTTACGTACTAAATACAAACTAAAGAATAACATAATGATAAAATATTATTTTAAAACATAAAAAAAATAAATTTTACAAATATCTTAAATATTACTTACAAACTAAACTCACACACACATATGCTAATTACCCAAACCCACCCTTACATACACATACAAACATAAAAAAAACTGTATACACATCCAAGCATTCTCGTCAGACAACTCCATTCAAAACAAAGGTTTCAGGTGTTAGTTTTAAGGATATTCTCTCTTCCATACCATGAACCATGGCTGCATATCTAACCCTCCCCCCTAATTCATACTCACAGTCATGCACTCACCCAAATTCTTAAATTAATTACAAACTATACTAAGTAGCTACACGCACTAAATACCTAACAACCCACCCCCTTTCACCTTGTACACAATTCCAATCAGCTTCAGACATCCATCATCATTTACACCAACATTCATGACCAAAAGTTAGGAGCAGGTGCACTCTACCTTCCCACTGAGCTAGGCACGGGGGCTTGGTTCTCCTCTTATCTTTTATTTTGGTCCATACATGTACACAAGTAGCCATGCACCCACCCAACCCAAATACTTAAAAGTATTTTAATCAAAACTGTGATATACCAATGCAGAGTTTTTTTAAATAATCACTTTTAGTTGAAAATTCCCAACAAAAATACATTACTTTTTTTTTTTTTTTTTTAACTCTCTGCAGCAATACATTACTATTAAAAATAATTATTGCGATATTAAAACTTCATTATGAAATAAAAAATCCTAAATGCTGTCCCTATTTATAATTGTGGTCTACTACCACAATTTCAAAAGTGGTATTCGAAGAAGGCGTTGAGCGAGGCTGAGAGAAGCCCGGCGAATATCATAGATGATTGCCCGAGCTGGCTGTGGTAGTCGAGCGCCGCAGCTGGCGTAGTACGACCGCTGTCTGGAGCCTCAATGAGGAGGGGTGACCAGTGTCCCGGGAGGAGGCTGATCCGAATAGTGAATGCGTTTGAAACCCCTTGCGATTGGCTGGTGAGAGCTACCCCCAAAGTGATGGTTCAACCGGCCAAGAGGGTGGGTCACCGATGGTGGACAGCGGCGAGTGGTGAACACAGCTGCCCAAAGCAACAATCCCGGTAACCGGATCCCAGAGCAGTTGGCACACGGTGGTCACACACACAAAAGTGGAGGGGGAGGGGTAGTGCTGACTCCCATGGCAGTTGATTGACGAATGGCGACATTTGACACCCCTCCCCTTTCTTATCATTTATATACGGAAAATAGGTTGAAATGATATTAAAATGTATTTCTATCAATGGAATAACTTTTCCCCCTTAATATTTAATACTATTTAATACAAAATGATGAAAGTAAAAGGTTTATTTCATGAACGAACAAGTTTTCTGAACTTTACCATGCAAACTTATTTGAATTTGTAATATAATGTGTTAAAGTTTGAAATATTCATATTTAATTGGTAATCGCGAATAGACTTAATTTGATTATATTTACCGATTTTGTACACGAACAAACAAATTTCTATTGTAATATGACCTTTTAAAGTAGTATGGAATGTAATCTTTACTAAACACTTTGTAACAGTTTACGTACCTGAACAAATTTCTGGTTTAGAATTAAGGGATAGCAGTTGGAAATATTTAATTATCAAACATTAGGATATTCGTGCATTGGTCCGTGAAAGAATGTTATGTAACGTCTATTACGTTTGAAAGTTTGTAGGGGCAATGGCTTAAAGACCAATTTATATCATCCATGCCTTATCCGGAATTCAAACACAGAATCTCCAAAGTTGCCAACATGTAAAATCTGTAATTTGCAAGAAACTAAACACTTTTTAACTCGTTACAACAATATTGGTTTTGCAACACATTTTTAGAAAATTTAAGAATCTCTCTTTCTATTAAGACATTTTACTAAGAAAGATACCAAATATATTTCTCATTGCTATTTTTTGTTTCTTAAGGAAACAAATGCAATGTATTTCAGAGTTTGTAAAGGGAGTTGGTAAAAAACATACAAACCAATTCATTTTAAAACACGTTTATTTACAACATAAGGAACATTCAGCATGTCCCAAATGTTACGTAAAATATGTAATGGATGTCTCAAAATGTTACACAAAATTAGTACAAGATGTCACAAAACATATACACCATTTTATTTTAATAAGCAAAAGTATAGGATGTCTCATAATATATACAGGTGTCTCGAAACATATATACCAAATATATTAACACAAGTTATACACTATAGGCTGTTTGCCAACTCGCTAAACACAGATTTTGTTTCTTATTCCTCATAATCATACCTTATTCTTCAGAAATCATTCCTTATTCCTCTAAGAACACTCCTTCTCATTTGGGTAGTTCATCAAACCAAATTCGAACGACTTAATTGGCTTGAGAAAGGCATATGATTTCAGATTGAAGCATATTCCCATCACACAACGTTTACTTAAAAAAATATACATCTGAAATAATTACTTTTTTTCGGACAAGTACTGTTGTCGCCAAGACTCATGATAGCTCGCTGTGCGGAGGTGAGGAAGGCCCCATGTCATTGGGGTAACGGGTTTAGGAAGAAAATGGCCACACCTCCGCGCTGTGCTACTTGCTGTACAAAACACATACCCCTCCTTCCTTGCAGTAATGATGGATTGTGAACGACAACGAGTAGCACTTGCCCAAGAGGTATAAAAGAGTTACACATAGCAAAGAAAGAGAACTTATCAGTAGTATTGTAAAACCTTGTGATGAAGAGGCAAAGAATAAATATTTGTTGGTCCTACAGAGAGAGCTGCAAAGTACACGGGAGTAAGTAAGGCATCTATCGAGCTTCAAACAATTCCAAGAAAGCAAAGGTAAGAACACAATTCTTACACTGTTCACCGTATCTTCTATTAAGGGTTCTGACTACCTGCAATTATTTTGTGCAATAGAGTCCTCAAAACGGGCAAACTCTAAGGCAAACTCTTGTTCACTCCTGAATAGCTTCGTCATCTGCTTCCACAAGGCGCTCAACTTGCATGCTGTCTTTCTGCTGGCGACTTGTCTATATTTGACTTTCAGCAGTGAACCTATTTATTTTGAAATCATACTAATAAGAAAGAAGTACAATATGTTTCTCAAGACAACTCTTAAGTTTTTATATAAAAAATCTATGGCTAAAACTGTTTCTAAAAGCACCCGTTGTAGCCATTCTCGCGTCAAAAAATTATTTTTGGAGTTTTAATAAAAACATGGTGTTTGGACGCCATTACAAAATACCCAGCTGTTTTACAGTCATGTAATTTATACCAAACCCTTGTAATACACTTCATGCACCAGCCAGTTGTAGCCTTATTACATCAGCAATGTGATGAATTTGTGTTAATTTTTAGTTACTTTGAAACATACCTCACGCTAGAGCATAAAAGACATGGTTTATTTTCTTGACTGAACTGGTATGCTTTTAAAATATTGCACCAATAGTGAAGAGTCATCCGTGACTTTTCAGTAATATGCAAGTATTATTGTCAGTCAAACAAACCATTCAACAGATTTTATTTATGAATGATAAATTTGGTGCAGCCCTCAAATTACTTAACTGCAATTTGTAATGTACGTGTTGAAGCTACTTGTTATTTTATTTAAATATTAGAAGTTTGTGTTAACATTTACTAAATATGGAAATTTTTTAATTGATGTTACGGTCCACAGTGCCATTGTTGAAAGTGTTTGAAATATGTCCTGTTTTAAACGTATGTAATACGAATTTCGTTTTCCCAGTAAATTTTGCTTGATATTGGATTCTGTCAACTGTATAAGTTATATCAGATGTAACTAATTTGTTGGAAGTTGTAAATTATTGCCCTTCTTATATACTTAGTAGTCAAAATTAAAATGGCTGGCGTTTCCCTTGGATTTTACCTCAAATATGGACTTTTCGAAGATTTTGTTGAAATATTGTTAAATTAACCATATTACAACTCTTATTGAGTTAATTTCAGGCTGGAAACGTGGTATGCGGTTTTTCTTTCTTTCATTTATTGCCGAAATGTATTTCAAAATAGATTAAGCGTATATTGGTCTATGTATACACATTTCTGGTATATTTGGTTGACGGAATATCCAAAGCCTTTTGTGGAAACATTTAAGGGTTAGGTCTGTTTGTTTGAACAGGAAGGTATTAGAGACAGACTTTGTCACATACGCTGCATTTGTGGTATAACCAAATATATTTGAACTTTTCGTCTCGTAGAGAAGTCTATAAGGATAGCAAATGCGTACAAAAACATATTTTATTATCTTGGCTATAAAATAATATTGCAGAGTATGATTATGTATGCACTTTTCTTTACTGTACTTTGAAACTGATGTCATTGTACTGTTTAACAAATATACAACTTAGGTAGCAAAATGTTTTAAATGTGAGTTTGATTGCTCCATGTGAAAACCGTACGTAATGCCACACATTCTGGCAGTTGGAAAACAGTTTTTGAATATTTCTTTTTCATGGTAACAGTAATTAAAAATTTCAAATAGCTGGTACATACTTAATTTTAAAACATTATATGTACGTCTGCGCAGCGGGGTCGTGGGAGCTGATTAGGGTGAGTAGCGGATCTCGTACTATTTTACCAAAAGTATTTTTTCAGTTTGTCTATGTATTTCCCAGAATTTTGCAGCTTGACGTGTTTAGAATGTAATTCAATCGCTACTTGGGAATATTTATGTTTAAATGATAATTGGTTTGCACATACCATAGGTATTGTTTGTAATTCATGGTTTTTCACTGCTATTTCTTGCAATTGTGAAATAATTCCTTGAATTGTGTCAGTTAAAGGTATTTCCATTTTCATGTTATTTACTTTCTAATTGGGACGTAATATTTCTTGGAATTGTGAAATATTTCCTAGAATTTTTCAGCTGAAAGGTATTTGGAATGTAACCCTTTATGATTAGGAAATCATTTTATATTTTTTCAGTGTGATTTCTTGTATATTAATTTGTAAAGTTATTTTTACTAAAAGGGAGCGTTAAAAGACAGTTTGGGACTTGCAATTCAAAAATGTTCAAATGCTCCTCATGAGAAAGGACTGGAAGCTGTTGACCCTGCCACCAGCATCCTGCTCCAGGACTGAAGACAGAAGGAGGGTCGGAGGATGGGGGATGGGGGTTAACAGTTCGTCGTACTCAGGCAGCATGTCTTGCACCTAGCGAAGCCATTTTAGTTTCATGATGACCCTTGGCTTGGACGGAGGGCAAAGCGTTTGTCTCATACCCTTTCCTTCGTAACATACAATACAGTTCACAATCATATGTGAAATTAATTAATTTTCAAAAATAGTGTATTATAGGAAAACGTGAGTGTGACCTACTTCTGGATAAAGTGTTACGGTGTTTTGTACGCCTCGCAATGCAAGACTGTGTAAGTTTGCTGCGTTAGGTTTTCGATGGAAGTTGTCTTAAAAGTGAATTATTTTCAAATAGGTTTTTCATGCTACGGAATAATATGCGAAGCGGTAAACTACATTTGTGAATACGTAATTTTTTAATGCAAGTGGGTTATTTATTTAAAAAGTAATAATTTTTTCCAATGAAGTGAAATTGTGTATTAATAATTTAAATTGTGGAAATGGTGTAAGTTTTTTCATTTTGTGTGCATCTGCTTCAATTGACTTGTTTGTGTGATTGATTTTCCAGCTAATATTATATTTCTTTGTGAGTGTTTAAAATTTCATTTGAAACGTTCCATGTAATTGTGTTAACTGGAAGTGTTTATGTGTTAGATCGTTCCGGGTATTTGTACTTTTTTTTTTTTGAGATTTTTTACAAATTCTCTGCAATAGTTAAATAACTTTGTACGAACTTCAAATATTATGTTGTAGAGCTGAGAGCCCATTAGGGTGAAACATACTTTTACTAAAGAGATTTTATAACACTTAGATTTGTAGGGTATTAATTTACAGTTGTATGTGGAATCGTTTCATATTTGATAGTGCGTTCAAGAAGTTCGTTACTCTATTCTTTCATTATTAAGTTTACGTATTTTGAACATGTGTTTTTTATTTGGTTCCATAGAAAGTATGTCTGACATTTTGTTCCTGTGTTTAAATGAATTTCTTCAAGTGTGGTTCATGCATTACAAATTCTTACATGCGTGTTGTAGGACTTAGGATATTAATATAACTTTTGTATGTGTGGTTAGTTGATTCCTGGAATCTGGATAATTCGTTCCTTTCGTGCTAGTCGAGCAGTGATTATGTCACGTAGTTGATCCATATTTAGAATTTTAAGTTTGCAGCGTAGGAGTTTCTGTTGTTTGTCATAAATTATATTGCTATGAAACAGAGCGGGATAATAAACTGATTCTTTGTTAATATTTTTTTGAACGTGTGATTTCTAGTTTCCTAGAGCGGGATTCTATCGTATTCATGTCTCTTTGCATTTAATTTCTTTTCGATAGGTATTTCCTAATCATTTGATTTCGCCAAAATACTATACTTTGTTATTTTAAAACTTTTATTTCCAAATACGTGTTTCCGAACTCAGCCGTTACACATATCTAAAGTTTAGTATACTGTATGAAACTGGCCCAGGCGGACGTGTCGTGGTGCTACCCTTTAGTCACTCCAACAACGCCAAACGGGAAGGAACTCCTACTGCCTCTCTCCCCTCCTCAATACCATATTTAACCCCCTACAAAATGTAACACTATTACATATATACCCCTTTCCCCACACCTACTCACCTCAGTCCACCGACAGCCATCCAAGAGACAACATCAATGCTGCTGCTCTCCAAATAAAATGATTGCTATGACAATCTTACACATACCAAATATGCAATCACACAAGAATTGAAACTTTTTTTAAATAAAAAAAATTTAATTGTTTAATAATTTATTAATCAATATATAAAATTTTACCAAATTAATTTTTTTGGATTAAGGTTATCTTAATCCAATATTTTTATCAGATTAATTATGTCAATGAAATTAATATCAAATTGAAAATCCAATTAATCAAAAGTGGGTTAGGACCTGCCCGCCCGTACTACTATTGTGCCTCTCTCAACACTATAATCCTAACCTTACGATATCGGACCATGTTGCAACTCGCAAAAGTTGTGATGGTCCATCATAAGAATCCCGGGAGAGAGTCCAGCTTCGGGGCTTTCAACACGACCTTTCCCTTCTCTAACGGAAGGCTTTTACACATCATATCATATGATGTCTGGTCTTAGATAAAAATAATCAGTTCTTTCTTCCATGGCTTAAGGTAAGAGGGTTAATCCAGGTGAAATTACAAGGAGAATAAAATATTATGTTTCACATTTCAACTGGTGTAACAAATGAGTAATTAAAATTCGGCTCAGATTTATAGAATGAAATAAAATATAACTGTTTAACCATGAAATTACTAAAATTTTATAGAATTTACAAATATGTTAAACATTTAGAAATAAAATATTCTGCTAGTGTGAATATTTTGTAGAAACCTTACTGTAGGAGTGTTTAAGCTATCATAAAAATAACACAGTAAATTTGATATGGGAATAACACAAGAAGATAAATGTAAATATTTGAATGTAAACAAACAAGCAGACAATCTGTAGATTACAGATGGCACCTCCAGAGGTGCCGAAAATTTTAAACAGGTGTGTAATATTTACTGGCACATCTAAAAGTTACTCTAATAATGGCAAATTTACTGAAAATTCTGACAGCATATCTAGAATAAGTAGGTGTTTACCTGGAGACAAAAAAAATCATAAGCAATAACATCATCAACATTAAGACAGTGGTGTTAACATTTCAAAATCAAATAGTGACATGTTCTCAAATGTTCATATTTTTCAACAACATTACAATAACATAAAACACTCAATAGGCTGATAGGACATATATATTCAAATACACAAACAACACAAGACAAATTATGAATGATACTTGAGTTTTGCAATAAGAAAAAAACAAAAACATAGCACTGAAAAAATTAAAATGCTGTGGGAAATGTTGCCCCACGTGACTTCTTAAATAGGTAGCATATGGTATCCCAAATTGCCAACTTCGTTCGAAGCAAGGAGGAAGGTGGTTCATTTGAGGCGTTATACTGTGCTCGGTTTACGTCCATGTCAGTTTTTCTTCTGCTGCGAAGTCGTTTGCGCCAAAATCTTCTTGGCAGATCTCTGCCATCAGTTCTTAGGATTCACATTAGCACAACTAACACTGGTTTAACACCAATTGATTGAATCGGTTTTTAGGCATTGTAAATCATTTAACATGTCATTTGTTGCATAGAAACAGGGCACGGTCTACCATCTTAGAACGCAATGTCTTTTGTATACTAGGGTTCGTAGCGATAATTTTGCTATCACTGAATCTTCAGCACTTTACCAGTGTTTATTTTATTTCTGGCATTGCCCTCGCTCTGGGGGGTAGCCCGATAGTGCTCTCTGCTTCATGAACTGCACGTTGTGCATCAGTATGTGTAGTGTGGTATGTCGTTCATGCATGAACAAACTATTGATCCGTTCACTGCATCCAAAGACCCGCTTGCCTAGAGCAACCGGTGCCTAGCCTGTGTATTTCTTTGTAAAAGTGTGACACCCTTAAAGCAGAGCCTAATGCATGCCCAAGGAAGTGTTATCTCCTCTTGTGTCCTTGCCTTCAATTTATATTTTAATGTTTAGTGCTCACCCACGTGGTGGACATGTGTTCACACAGACACAAACTGAGATGCTCTTAATTATTCTGTTATTTTTCCAAGTGCTATGTTGTATGTTGTTATGTTGTGAGATGCTGGTAAATGATTTCACATTTTAAGGAAAATAAACATCCAAAGATGCTTGCAGTTCCGGCAGCCATATTGCCAAGTTCATGGAACATATTTCCAATAACGCATGTATTAATTTTCGCTTTAATTAATTTCGCTGTTTGAAAAGGGTTTTAATGTATTTTTTGTTTTTGTTATATTTTATTATAGTGTTTTATGTCTTCTGCTCTCCTGTTCTGGCCTTGTTATGTGTTATGCATATTTCAGAGACGCTTAGTAACAATAATGAGAGACTGTCCTAAAGAACTGTGAACATATCAATCCACGTAAAATAATATGCTGATTATTTTTCCTACACTCAGTTGTCTTGGCGCTGTGGAAAAACTACAATCTGAATCTATCTGCATCAGTGATCTGGAGCATCCTTAAGGTAATCTGGCTTCATACGCCTCTCGCAATCCCCAAGTCACGTCAGTTTATTTCCCAAAATTATTGTAGCACTCTTCAGACAGCAACGTAGAATTCGTATATGAATTAACTCACTTTCATGCACAGTTACAAAAATGTTTGGAGAAGGCAAATTTGGGCAGTATAATAATGAGTTTTGATACATTGTCCTAAATTATCAAAACTCTAACCGGCTCATTTCAGATGACCCTATCATCTGCTAATTTAAGTAGTGGTTACAGAGGAAATTTCTTCCTCACTCCCTAGAACGACCGTTGATTCTAACTAGTGATGCGACAATCAGTTCTTCGGTTCCTTGGAACCTCAGATTCTTGAAGGAACCTAATCGGAACTGACGTGATTATACCTTCAGTTCTCTGTATCACTTAATCTTACCTTATTTACTAGGTAGTTTCACATTTGTGCTAAAGTCATTGTGCACTCTTATTTTCAGCACTAAGTGAGGTCTAAATCTTCGCTAGAAGTACCATTGTAATGAGAAATTAACACAACATTAATAAATCATCTGGTTTTCCTGTTGAATGCTGCCGAAAATAAATGGTGTTGCTACTGCTTTGTTTAGGTTAAACACAAAAATAAAACCAACACTTTATATATCCTCGTGCATTCATATTTTGATTAAAATATATGCTCTTTTGTGACGGAGTCGTTACACTATGCAACGAGTTAGTTTGGTGCTACGTGCGAGTGTAAACAAAGTAAAAGTGCACTGTTGGCCGCAATGTAGTCCGTACAGCCAGAGGATTTAGTACGACAAATGATACAAGATGCGCGGTCGTAAATTGGTATTTAATGATATTTGAAACTTTTAAAACAGATTTTGTGGTGTGGTAAACTGTTTCGTAATTTAATTTAGAAAACCTGCAATGTACAGAGCGTAATTATTTCTCACTTGCTACACAAAGTAATATGTTTTCCTTACAACTTGCTGTATGTGTGTTGGTTAATCCGATGATATTTAAATACAACAATTCAATGTTTTCTTGCTGTGAGGCATCCTTTTTTTTACAAACGAATAATGTTAATGTGACATGGAAAAATGTTTCAATATTGCAAAGGCCTAAAATAATTTTTGCAGGTCCGAGGCTGGAATTTACATGGGAATTCATTGTAGAAGGGTACATTATAATTTTCGTCTTGGCAACACTGCACTGTTTAGCACCATCACAAGTGTGTGTTTTAGTTTCTCTTTCAGCATGAAATAAGTGTAGTTGGAAACCGTGATCAATTTTAAACCTTTTAGAGGTGTGGAATAATTTCAATGTTGACACTAACAATGTCAAATATGCTATTGTTAGTTTTGTGGGGGCCTCTATTTGCATACGACCATGAAATTGTTGCGTTTGCCACATCTGTTACACTGCTTACCATATGCTGGACACTTCCCACGCCGATGCTTGTATCCACATTTACAACAGTCAAACAATGTAGTCGCCTCACCATTATTGTTGGGGAAAGTTTTCATTTCAGGATGTGGGTTGAATTTCCTTCCTCGGACAACTTCAACATTTGCAGTCGCCTCTTGCTTAACATTCATCATCAACATCTTCTGTTGAACCTTGCTTATTTCTGCAGCGTGACAAACGTCTGTAGCTTTACAAAGTGTGAGCTCAGGATCACGCAAAAGTCTCTGTTGTATTGCTTTATCATAAACTGCCACAATAATACGATTGTGTAGTAATGACTCTTCTTGATCACCAAAATTACAGTTTTCACATTAAAAAAATTATCAAAAGGTTCATTCACTTGTTGCTTTTGCGAGAAAAGCTTATGACGGTCAATCACAGCACTCAAATGCGGCTTGACATATTCCTTGAATGCAGCGTACACATTGCTCAACATCAAATGTTCATCTGGAAGATTAAAGTTCTTGTAAACTTCTAGAGCATTTTCACCAATACAATTCAGAAACATGGCAATCTTGCATGCTTGTGATGATAATTCCTTGCCTGATGCTGTGACAAAAATCTCGAATTGTTTGAGAAATTTCCAATCCATTTCCAACAAACAAATTTAACCATGCATTAGTAATACTTCAGAGACCATGTTATGTTTCTTGTTTTATTATAATAACCTCACACACATGTCAACACTAGTCCACTTTATAATCTCCATAGATTACACACTATATTAATGTCACACTACCAACATTATAAACAATATGTCTAGCCAACTTAACATCTGTCACAGACACCTGCTCATGACTCCCTCAACCTCGTTACCTACATTCCAAAAACACCACCTGCCGCGCCTGACATTATGGCCTTGGCCGACCTCATGGTTGGCCAATCAGAACCAGCCACTGGCACGATCGATAACTCTACAGCCCGAATGCAAATGCCCTCTTCCTCGGATTAGCCTAGCGGCAAAGTGCCCTGTTCATCATAACAGCCTGACTTTACGAAGGAAAGTGTTGGCTCAGCTCACAGCTGCGCCCTGTATTTTGAACAAGAAGATAAGCGTTTCTCTGAAATGCTGAAGGGGAACTTTAACGAGCATCTGGGCTGAGAAAAATATGGCCAGCTGCAGTCACGTCAGTAGAAGTTTGCTTATGCCAGTGGTAATGAAACTCTTTCAAATTAAAAACAGTGTGTGACCTCAGTTCCTGAAGAACCTTGACTGGAAAAAAAAAAAAAAAAAAAAAAAAAAAAAAAAAAAAAAAAAAAAAAAAAAAAAAAAAAAAAAAAAAAATCTCAGCAAACTAAGAATTTCAGCTCAAATAAAAAAAACAATAAAAAAAATAAAGGATAGATTTCTTTAGGAGACTCTATCAGTTAACTCGCAACTAAAACCTTGATGCCTAGTTTAAGACCAAAAAGTCCAAAACATAACACAACAACAAAACGACTTTCGAAGCTGACTTCCCAAAACCAAATTTTGAAATTGTAGCATAATGAGGCAGTTGTACACCACCTTAGGTCAGGCGGAGTATAGATGGTGGCCGGGCATGTTTGTTTTATAAACACGCCCTACTTCGCCCGGCTATATGAGTCCTACCAGGCCGGTCCCCCCCCCCCTCCCCCAGATGGCGATGAGACTACGACTTATATTGAGTGTGTGATTGAGGCTGAAGTGAAGATGAGGGCACCAGCCTACCACTGGTCAGAGGGGTTCCGAGGCCAACCATCCAGAAGTTAAGGGTGAGCATAATTAGCATAGCGGTAGTGACCAATGCAGGTTACGAGTCATCGTCCTCTCTCCCATTGTAATTAATTATATTGGCAAGGATAGGGTCTAGCTGCATCTTATTGTCAGTAATTGGTCACAGTGCAATTCAGTATATTAACTTCATCTGTCATTTTGTGTAAAGTAAATATATTTAGTTTTATATGTAAGTGTTATTCCATTAAATGTATAGATATTTTTATAATCTATCTTACTTATTCAGCTACCAGTGAGTTATATCCCTAAGCACCCCCCTGCCCCCTTATAAGGTGAACTGAGTAACGGGATTTGTGCTAGTAGTGCAGCCCATATGCCAGGAGGAAGGGAGAGTGTTCCATTGGTGGAAGCGCCGGACTCTCCTCTCTGCACGCCAAGCGAGTTGAATAAAATTAATATTTTATCTGACATTGCTGTAGATGCAAACGAGAGTACTTGTATGAGAAAGCCACCCCCCCCCCCCCCCCCCCATCTCTTACAGACATCCCCATCCACCCATGCTAGCAGCTGCTTCATTCCACGCAGTAAGCATACCTTTTTCTAGGTCAGTTACCACGTATCCGACGCAGCACTTATGTAGCAACTTTGCTGCTTTACTGTTCTTTCCCACCCACCCACTTTCCCTTTAGAATGCTTCATTACTGTTGTTAGAATATGTGTATTGCTTTTCTTGCATGGAGTGTGTTTCTCTTCCTCTTTTCTGTAGTTTGTTTTACCTTAAATTTACACAAAGTGTGCAACACCACTTCACACTCCCATGTTCACCGGTACATGGAAACGCATAGCCAGTCCAAACTCTCTTAATTCATTAAAAAAGTTTTAATTGACATAAAAGACCACACTACAGTTACACCTACCACCAGCCATATCCGAAACGGATCATTAGATACATCATTTCCTAGCATAGAACACGAATACCCTCCTGACACACCCCCCCCCCCCCCCCCCCCACACACACACAATCCCTTCCTAACACACCGTCACAATCTCCTACACCCCTTGCCAATTTCTTTGGATTTCCTCTGTGCAAGGAAATTGGCAATTCACTCCTCCCTTTATGTGCAATCCAACTCTCACCCGTCACTTACACGTACATTAACGTTCAACAACACACACCACACCACAACATGGCAGACAACAACCCACCCCTGTTAACATAACTTTCACGCAGCCAAAAAAAACCCCATCATTTCCAGGAAAACATGGGAAATATATTGATGAATTCTTGCAAGCCTTTGAGGAAGTAGCCAAACTTAACGGATTGACAAATATTGACAAGTGTAAATGTATCAAATTCTCCCTCGCTGACACTGCCAGGCATACCTTAGAAAATTTGACACTTAATCGGGTGCAACCTATCACTTGGCAACAGATAAAAACAGGTTTGACTAAGGTATTCACAAGCCCCGCGGACGCTGAACTGTTTAAACACTTAATCTACAACAAGAAGCAGGCAGTTGACGAGGACCCCATGCACCTCCTCGAAACCCTTAAATATTACCGGGCTAATTACAACCCTAGCATGACCAACAATGACTTTGTAAATGTTATTTGGAAGAGTCTCTTGCTATCTATCGAGGATGAGTTAATTGGGTTAAAGAATGACACATCAGAAAACTTGCTCGAGAGCTTAACAACACATTGAAATTGGCATCTTCCAATACCAGCAGAGGCTCTCACACACCAGTCCTCCTCCAGATTCTGCACGGCTCAAAGCTGAAATGAGCGAACTCAAGCAGGAAATTGCGCAGCTCTCCCTACGCAAAGTTGAACCTCAAACCTACCCTCAACATAATAGGCGTCCATACCAACCCCAATAATATGGTCGGTATTCGTCGTACTATCCCAGAATGTCCTATTACCCTGCCCACCTCAATCCCTGCACTTCCTACGCCAATACTCACAACATGGGGTATAGAAACTTTCGTCAGCAGCGATGTTACTCACATAACTATTACTCAGGCATGCCCAATACCACCCACTTTCATCCCCCAACAAATACCACGTCACACTAACACAGAGGTAATTCATTTCCACCACAGCCACACCTGTACAACACCGCCCAACAGCCACGCTATCCGAAAAAACTTCCCCATGAGGGAGTAAGACGATGAAGTGTCCATGTTCGGGCTGCATGCAATGCTCTTTTAAACAAAGTAGTACCCCACAGGTCTAATGCAGAGATCGCTAAGTTTAATTCTAGGGCAGAAGAACTTCGAACTTATTGTATTCCTCTATCTTACGACATGTTCACGCCATTTAGTTAACGGTAACAGAGAGGACCCATGCTGTTCACATATACATTTTGCACAACCTAACAGGGCACTCCTTTCTGCTAGCTCAACTTCCGTCCCAGTTTCCCAATGCGGTGGTTAACAAACTCCCACACTTCCGCCTTTATTGCGGCCACACTAACTATCAACAGTTGTGACAGTGCGCATGCAACCTCGTTTCACTGGCCCTCACAAGCGCAGCACTCCTTTCCCCCCCCCCCCCCCCCCATGTAAAGCAGGCCGTGGTTGCCACACCTCCCACGACCAGTGCACAAAAGTGCAGTGTTGCCACGTCGCACCGAAGTCTTGCAGTGCATTGTGCAGTTCAGGGTCCCTGCAGCCTTCCTAGCAACACCTGCGTGTTATGCCTTTATGTCGAGCATAAAAGCGTACATTGTCCCCTCTTTCCCAACCAAAATTTACAATATTTCCACAGACGTGGCTGACCGTTTTCTGCAATTTAAAAACAAATTCTGGCTGAGTCGGCGTACCATTTTTGTCGTCCGTTCCACTCCCACTCCTGATGTAGCATGTGCCAAATGATTTCCCAACAATACCAGCAAGGCCCACAATGATGAGAACAGCAAACTGAGCAGGGCCATAGGAAAACAGACGCGCATTGTGCCTCCTTTACCTTGTCAGCTAGCCTATTTCAGCTCACCCACGCAGCGTATTCTAGTTACGATAAAGGGCCAGCGTTACCACGCACTTTTAGATATGCGCTGCTCATGCAGTTGTGTGGCCAGTACTGTTTTGTCAACTCAACCCCTTTCTCCCGTAAAGGAACCTATCCCCTTAGTTGCGGCCACATCAGTCTTATCGCCACCTCAATTGAAACTACTATAAAGTTACACATTCAGGGCAACACTTATCCCCAGAAATTCTTAGTCGTCGACAACCTTCAGCAGGACATCATTTTAGGTGTTGATTTCATTGGAAAGTATGATATTATTCTAGTTCTCATGTACAACCTTCTGTTTGTGCATGCACACAACGAAAGTAAATTAACTGAGATTCCATTTGTGTCTACTCACAGAGAAATAACCAATTTTTCATCATTAGAGTCCTTGTGCAATACTCTTTGAACAGCCTTTGAACAGCAACCCCTTCTCACCCCTAATATTAATGAAACCCTTTCTTCTCAGAAGCAGGCCATTCAAGCTATTATTGACCAATATAGTGACAGTTTTGCTAATTCCATTCTTGATCTCACTGAAGCCAAACATTTTGAAATTAAATTTGAGTTAGACACAAGATACTTACACTTACAATTTACTCTTATTTTTATTAGAATTTATTTCAGGTCAAGGTGCAGTTTATGTTTAAGTTATCGTATTATCCCCAAAGTATGAGATGAACTTTTTCTTCAAATAAAAGACATGGTCTGTGCCAGGATAATCCGGGAAGCTGACTCTCCCTATTCTGCCCCTAGTCTAGTGATTTCTAAAAAGAGTGGTGGCCTTTGTTTTTTAACAGGTTTTTGTAGTCCAATACCCCCTTCTGCGTACTGAGGACATTTTAAATGCTCGGCAACATTCCCCTTTCCTTACTAGCATAGATTTGTTTTCTGGATTTTATAGCATACCTGTTCGCTCCCAGGATCGTCATTAATTGGCTTTTGACATTGATGGGGTTGGTTTATTCAAATATTGTAGAATGCCAATGGGGTTGTCCACTTCACCCCAATACTTTCAGATGTTCATATACAAATTTTAATTCCCACTCAGACGGACTGCCGCAATCGCCTACATTGACAATATTTTTATATTGACAATATTTTTATATTGACAATATTTTTATATTGGGCAGTACATTCAAAAAACATATCACCAATATTCATAAAGTTTTCCAATGTCAAGGTTAACACCAGTAAATGTTCATTTGCCCAACAAACTGTTAATGTGCTAGGTCATATCACTCCACAAGGCATGTCCACCGACCCCAACAAGGTTGCTGCTGTTGAACAGATGGCTCCCTCTACTAATGTGAAACAACTTCGTTCTTTCCTTGGGATGACCTCTTACCTGCGTAGATATATTCTCAATTATGCCACTATTGCCCAGCCTTTGATCAATCTTACTAAACACACCATTTCTTTTAAATGGGGCCCAGAGCGACAGAATTCCTTTTTGAATTTGAAAAGAGCCATTCTTCAGGTATCAATTTTACAGAAATTTAATGAAGGCCACGAAATTGTTCTTGTATCCACACACTAAACAACGTAATATAGTGGCTTTCGCTTCAAAGAAATTCTCTATTCAAGATGGGTACTGGAGCACGACAGAGAATTATCCGCCATAAAGTACTTGTGTTCTCGCTTTCGTCAGTATTTATATCGACGTAAGTTTACCATTGAAACTGACCATGCAAGTTTGAGATATTTACGTACTATGGCAGATCATAACGCCCGTATCCAGAAGATGGCGATCACCTTAAGTGAGTTCAATTTTCGATCGAATATTGTCAAAGGGAAACTCAACACATTACCTGACACATTAAGTAGGCTGCCCAGTGCACCTCAGGTCACTACCCAATCTGTAACTGTTCACGGTTTTTCATACAACGTAAAGTTACCCTTAATGTCATGTCAGTCTCTTTTTACAGCTTTTGCTGAGGTTATTTTCCAAGACACACGCAAGGTGCAAGAAATTGCTGCTAAATATTTTAGGACACATAATGATGACTTTAAACATTATTTTATCACACCTGCTTCCCCAGTGGAGAAGGATAGGCTTATTAAGGCTATCCAAGTTGGACATTTACCCACTACCTTTAATTATGAAAATTGTCTCTGCACTTTATCATGTTAAGACGTCATCAGGGAACGATTCATGGACACACTCATGTCAACATGTATCGATCCTGTCTTCAAATGTAAAATTCTTGTCCGCTACTCCAATATTATACACTTCTCCCTGTGTTCACGCACGGGCAGGAATATACTCATATTCATGATGACTCAAATTTCTATTTATACTCCATCACTGTTTCTCAATCTTCATTCATTGGTGAATATGATGACTTCCATGTTTCAAAACTCAAACAAGCATTGTTACACCCAGATCAGGCCGACACTCGATATCGGAGAGTAAGCTGTCGTTATGGTATAGCTAGCAACTGGGAAGTATTTTTGAAGGTTAACACACCCCAGAACTCGTCTAAATTGACTCTTGTTCCCAAGTTTTACATCCCAGAAGCCATTCACGCCCATCATGATGCCATATTCTGGAGAGGGCACTTAAGTTTCTTAAGACACAATGTAAAATTAAATAAGCTTATTTTTGGGGTTATATGGCTGACGATGTTAAAAAATATGTCCAATCATGTCCAGAATGTCAAAAAGTTAAAGCAGTTACATCGCAACCCATGGGCCAACTCACCCCTTTCTCACCTCAATCCCTCCTCAAAACTTGGGCTCTGGATGCTAAAGGTCCTTTACCTGCAATGGCCAGTAATAACAGATATATCTTAGTAATGACATAATATGCCACATGTTATGTCGTTGCCCAACCTGTTCAAGCAATAGATGCAGCCACGTGTGCTGATTTTATCAAGGAAGTTATATTACAATTTGGCTGCCCCAAGCAAATACTCATGGATAGGGGAACCAGTTTTCAGAACAAGCTTATTAGCAATCTCCTAGTGTCTTTAGGTGTCAATAAGCTCACAACCACCGCTTACAACCCCCATTGCAATGGTTTAGTGGAACAAAATAACTGTCATCAGAGAACAACTTATTGCTTGTGCGAGTGTTGATCAAGTAAATTGGGATCTTTATGTCCCATTTATCCAGTTGAACATAAACACCAGTATTAATAGTTCAACAAAATATACACCTTTTTATCTCCTCCACGGTGTGGAAGCTGCCCTCCTGCTCAAATTGTTGCTACCAAGTTTTCTAAACGCGGTCATAATTTGTGTGAGAAACTCCTCACTGTACGCCAAGCGGCTAAATCAAATTTAATTCAAGCCCAGAGTCTTCAAAAATCTTACTTTGACAAAACTCACAGGAAGAACACATTAAAGATTAATGACTATGTGTGGGTGCGTAACCACGGTAGACACAAGGCCCTCACCCACCGCTACCGTGGACCATATCGTGTAACATATATTTTAGGGGATTCTACTGTCTGCATTCAAGTCAATAAGTCTGGTATTCCTAAATATAACTCCCTATCAACCAGACACACAAAACTTGCCTATACTCGTTAAACTGCTACATATATAAATGTGTTTAATTTGCTTTTTCTATGTCTCATATGTATTTGAAAATGTGTTACAGTGTACTTTATTCTTCCCTCTGCACGCTGCTAAAAACATTACGTGTGTCTGCTTCACTGCTGGCGTACTAAGAGATTCTGCAACAGGGCTGTGCTGACGCATCTCCTCGTCAGCGCATGTTTGCCGCAGCCAGTACAACCCACAACCTGCAGTGCTCGCACCGCTCGGACCTTCTCGTCTGCAGCTGTCCAACTGTCTCGTCCGCTGCCAATAGCCGTGCTCCAGGGGTATCACTCCACATTGCAGCCCTTGCTACACTTCTACCTGCGCTGACGTCTGTCATCCTGGTCGTCAGGGTTGGCTGCACTGGCTGTGGGTGTGGCCACGTTGCGCCAGAGCCGGCTGTTGCCGGGTCAACGCGCCACCTAAGCTGTGCCCGTTGGTGGAGGTGGGGCGTTATCCCCACTTACCTGGCGGCAGTTACCTTGTTGCTGTGTTTTTGTTCTGTCTTCATAGCTGGGAGCGTCACGCAGCCGGCCTTCATGACACACGCCAGTGTATATTATGTAAGCACCGAACCAGACGTGCTTTATAAAACTAGCCTACCGCTAGTTTATTAAATTCAGTGGCAATTCCCCTGTCCACCCGAAGCACTATATAAATTTCTCAGTGTCGCTTGTGCGACTAGAAACACAACTTGTTCGAATGCAAAGATCCTCTATAACTACATGCAGGTAATTGAGACAAGTGTAATCTGAGAATACCATACAGTAATCAGTACCCCTTCCCGCGCCAAGCGCGGTATCCAGATAATCTGTGATGTTGGGAGCTGGTGTTGTAATTTTCTCACCAATACACTCCTCAAAGCTCTCCTGTGAAACGACGCCAACCTTGACCAGTTCATCCATGTACTTGTAGCAAACGTTCTCAGTACACACAAGGCCCTCGATGTCTCATTTAACATTATTAATGATATCACCCATAAGGTAGAAGCAAAAGTCAACTCACTCACTAAGGTAGTTAATGAGATTACTGGTGTTCTTAAATCTCAAACAGTGGCGTTCACTGTTGCACGTTCCTTGGAAATACAGGTTTATTTACTCATTATGAGTGTATTGCAATTGATTAACAATCTGTTTATTGAACATTTTATTGAGACATTCATTCATTCCTCTCAGTTGTTCAAATTGCCTTTGGGGTGGTAAACATCACTCAACTCACATATGACCTTGTGGCACTGCAGGAACAGTTACGTAAATTGAATCTCACCCTTAGTATCACTCCTGGTGAAACACGTAAGTATTATTCACTTGTGCTCGCAGAATGTTCATTTTCAGACCAACAATTGGTCATCGAATTGCAAGTGCCCTTAATCAATGTTCATTCTCAATGGTGTGTATACCAACTGAACTCCATCCATACCTGTTCCACAATCATTCATGTATAATCCATACACCCTCACCCGCCATTGCAATCAATCGCACCACAGGTGATGTAAAAACTTTTTTGCCGTCCGCCCACCCCATTCAGTATGTTTTTTTTTATCCAGCCTGAATCACTTACCGGCGACAATGCCAAAAGCATCAAATCCACTATTTTGCTAACTGATGTCACCTCTTTGTTTAATTTATGTACCTGCCACTGCACTCCCTCCACCCCGTTCGCTATTACGAATATTTCCCCTCATCAGTTTGTTTTGACTAACCCCACTCCCAACACCTTAGTTACTTGTTTACACACCTCTCTCAACACTGTTCTTCCTACACACCCCGTTGGGGCTGTTGAACTCCATATTCCGTGTGGCTGCAAGGTCACCGCATCCTCTGATGTCATTATTCATGCGACCCATCTTTGTGATGTGCAGGCCCCTGTCATTCCATTACATCAGACCGCCATACCCATACATTGGCTCTAGGAGCAGCCTTTTTATCTTCTCCCCCAGCTTTCCCTGTCTGAAGGGATTCATTTCTTCAACATTTCCGATGCCCTCAATACTGACTGGCACATCAACTACACCGCCTTCCCTATTGTTGAAGACCTTGTTCCCACCATCACAGGTGGTTCCTTCACATCCCTGAAATTATTCTCCCTTGTCGACCCTCTTCACTTTGACTATTTCACCCTTGCGGTTTTTTTTTTCTGTTGTGCCTGTTGACATCTTTTTACTCAAACCTCATTAAAATATCCGCCCTCCTCACGCCTCCGCATGCCACAGTGAGAATGCCACACGCACACCCCTTAAGTAAACAACCTTTGAGTTCTGTTCACTTGCTTCATTTGTATTTGAGTGCCTATTAAGGCCTTACATTACGACATACATCCATCCCCATTAGGTTATGTTATTTTGCCTTATATTATATTGCATATTTCCGCTTTTGATTTTGACGTCTAATTTCTTAACCTTACATTCATCTTGTTTGCATTTGATCCAGCCTCCCAACCAGTTCATTTACCTTATTGTGTATTTGTATTCTAACGGAACTTTATTGAATCATACATTTTAGTTTTAAGTATCACTTATGCCCCTTGTGTGTATTGTTACTTGTAAGGCCATCATTTATTTATTCATATTATTCTGTATTCTCGTCCCCTTGGGAATTAATGTTCCTTTGTATTCTTCATATTCCCACTTTTCCCTTGTTATGCTGCCCAGTGTGTGAAATAGTGTAATTGAGCTTGGCCATGTAGTCCTTTTCAATTCTGTTTTACACAAGGTTTCTTTACACACCCAGTGTCGAGTTATTTTTTAATGTATACTACGCCAATATTCCGGCTTAGGCCTATGGCTTTCCCTGTATAGAAACTTTATGTATATTTTTGCACACAGCGCCGTTCTATGTATGTATATCAGCCTCTGGGGCAGCCAACACATTCGTCACTATTACTTCAATACCAGGGTACTTGGTGTTTATTCAGGTAATATTTGAAAAATAAGTTCCTGCCTTCTGTGTATTTGTATGACATATAGAATTAAAATATTACAAGCTCAGAAAACTACAGATTTATAAAGGAAAACCCACAATGCAGATAAATACAGGACCAAAACAATTTGGTACAGGTGTTTTGGTTCATAAGTCTGTCGCAGATTCAGTTATTGACTTTATCTCACCATCAGAAAAACTCTTGACACTATCTATAAAATCTGGAAACAAGGCATATGCACTAATTAACTTGCACGAACCAACAAATGAGTATAACTGAAAAGACCCGCAGGTGATAGAAGACTTCTGGGAACTTCTCGAAGAAATCACTAACAAAATTCCCAAATATCACATCAAGATTCTATTAGGTGACTTTAATGGGCAGTTAGGGAAAGAAAAGAAATACAGGTGAATCACAACAGGACCAATAAAAATGGTGAACACCTCATAAACTTCTGTCAAAATTTTAATCTGAAGATTATGTCAACACTATTCCAGAAACCCACACAAAAAACCTAAGACGTGGAAATCACCTAATGCAGCGCTCTGAGAATTCCAGATTAGCTGCATTGCCATCTTCAGGAAAAACATCCAAGAAGTGCTTAATGTAACAACAAGGAGAGGATTCTTCGTGTCCGACCACCACCTACTCCAAATCAAAGTAAAATTTCAGCCCAATAGAAAATGAACAAGAGTAACAGAGACTTTCTGTACTGATACCGAATACCTAGAGCTCAACAAGGAGAAAATCATTGAAGAAATCCATAAGGTGGATACCACAAACTGGCCAGGACTCACAGAGAAACTGGGGGGGGGGGGGGGGGGGGGGAGGAGAGAGAGAAAAAATAGGCCACCCTCCAAGAAAGAGAAAACACAGGTGGTGGAACATCACTTGCGATCAAGCTGTCGAACATAGGATTAAAGCATGGAATAATTTCAACAGTTATAAAACAACAGGAAAGTGGCAAGAATTCATAGCGATAAGGAAAAATGTCTTCAAAATTATTTGACGAGAAAAGCGCAACTATGACAATAATTGCCTGAAATAAATAGAACAGGACTTTACCAAGAACAACACCCAGAATTTCTACAAGACCTTCAGATAAAATTTAACTGTCCACCAGCCTCCTAGCCTGTGCTTTCAACGACCTGACGGATCCTTGGATACTAACACAAAAAATAACTGAAATTCTAGCCAAATATTTCAATACACTCGTCAATTGCGAAGCACCGTCTGAAAAGCTTTGATTTGTAAAACCAGCACCAAATCCTGACTATTCCACCCACACACAAAGAATTTATGAACATAATAATAAAATCATTGACAAACAACAGGGTGCCTGGCGAAGACAGAATTATTGTGGAAGTCTGGAAATTGGCCCATGAAAACATAATGCCAAAATTTCACAGAATAATATCAGAAGTCTGGAAAACAGAGAAAATCCCAAAAGACTGTAAAGGTGCCTTAATACACCCACTCCATAAGAAAAGAGACAAAACAGATCCAAACAGTTATAGATGATTCTCTCACTACTCCCAGTCACATATAAAATCCTCTCTAAAGCTTTGCTGAACCGACTCGAGCCGCAAGTGGACCCACAGATTGGCGAGTATCAGGCAGGATTCAAGAAAGGAAGATCCTGCATCAAACAGATCTAAAGCCTAACGGCCATACTACATATCAGACAATGTCGAAACACCACAGTCACATGTTTTGACTTTGGACAAGCTTACGACTTTGTTGACACACAAACATTGTTTAATATCGTAGAAGAATTAGGAGTCGGTAGAAAGACCAGGACTGTCATCCAGGAAACATTATTGGGAACCACCTCAAAAGTCAAATTCATGGGAGAAACCTCAAACTCCTTTGAAATTCACACAGGAGTCCAACAAGGGGATGGCCTATCACCATTTCTCTTCAACATTGTCTTGGAGAAAATAATCAGAGAATGGGGACAGCAGGTTAAAGGCATCCAACTTGGAAAGGAGAAAGGAACTAATCACCATGAAATGTTTGGCTTTTGCAGATGACGTGGCTATATTAACAAACAACATAGAAAAAGTCAAACTCGCACTAGAAAAACTGTATGAAATCTCTTATAAAACCGGATACCAAATTTTGTACGAAATGACTCAATATATGGACACCAAATCAACAGGAATACTCCCACTGAAAACACAGTATGGAAAAAACACACGTCACTTACTTCAAGTACTTGCGAGAAACCATCCAACCCACTGGACTGAACACAATCTCCAACACAGAAAGAATAGTCATTCTACAAAAGGCATACAAAATTACATGGAATCACTATAACAAAAGAGCAGTATCTCGTAATGAGACACTACGACATTACAACACAGTTTTTTTTACCAGAAGCTTTATATGTGGTAGAAACCACATTAATAAGGGGAATGACCAAAATTCATGACATTGAGAAACAAGAATGAAATTTCCTTAGGAAAATCCATGGTGCGGTCCTCCGAGACGGAACTTGGGTCAGACAACCTACAAAATAATTATATGAAAACACAGACACCATCTCAGACAAGTTTAGGAAAAGACGCCTACAGTTCTATGGATACTTACACAGGATGGGTGAAGACAGTCTCATGAAGAAAACTTTCAATATCGTTAATGCAAGTAAATTAAAGACCAATTGGGTGAAAGAAACACAAGAAGACCTGGAACAACTGAAAATCTCAGTAGACGAAATTAAGAACAGTAAAAAATTCTGAAATATAATTAGTAATAAGAAAATTGTACAAGAACCTAAAAAAGAAATGATAAGGAAAAGATGGCCAGAGGAAAGGAATAAAAAATATAGTGAATTAATGAAGAGTTTTAGGAAGAAAAGATAAGAGAAAAAGGAAGTGAAGTAGTGATAAGCCCAAGTTCACACACTCTTCTAAAGGGGAATAATTGGAAATTATAATTTTTATATATATATATATATATAACAAAGCTGTTAATGTGACTGTTAATCTTAAGTCACAGTTACATGGTTTAACACATACTAATGTGGTTGTATGTACAGTTCCACCGAGATGACCTTATTAATGAATCATGTGTTAATAAGGAAATAAGGTCAGTAAACAAGACAGTAAAAAAATTTGTAAACAGTTGGACTATATAAGGGTAATTGTTTTGTTCAGTTTCCCAAGACGCTGTTTTACATCTCACGGACTCCATTTAAACAATAAGTGGAAATATAAAATAGCGGAGGTTATTAGCTGTCTTAATAATACGTGCCATAATTAAAGTTCAAGTCCAATATTACATCTGCTACCAAACCAGGCATTACCCAAAAACTATGTCCAGGAGAAATTAGCTATCTTAAAATAGATCACTACGCTCTTATCACACTGAATAATATTTCCGTTGCCAATTAGGCAGATAGACAGTAAGTCGTCACAATGTGTTGAAGCAAATAAGGTTGCAGCGTACACAGATAATCAAAAATTTTATACTGTATTTATTAAGCTATCTGCTGCTCCCATATCCACGAGAGCCCAACGGTGTCCACTGTACCAGACAGTCTCCAACTATGAATAACGTAAAGTTTTATTTTTCCGGACTGTGTAAGTTAGCCCATTATAATATGTGTGGTAGTTGTGTGCCTGTGTTGGATCAACAGTAACATAATAAGTACTCATGATGATATGGCTGGCACTCAGTAGCGTGAGACACTTGTTACAACTGTACTTCAACTTGCACCACAGGTTTTGTGGTTCCACTAAAGCAAAATTTAGCACAAATGTTTTGTGGATATCAGTTTTCTGTTTTCCATTCACTCACTTGGCTATGGCTATGGGTTCTTTTCTTTTTGAAAAAAAAAAGGGGGGGGGGGGCAACAATTTAAGTTTACAGAGGAGCTGAGGTACAGAGATTATAATTGCTAAAAATAGTAATTTCATCACTTCTTTTCAATATGGTTAATTTTTATTTTATCAACTGTTTGATTTTGTTTGAAGTATTGATGTATAGAAAATGCAGTAAATGGCACAACACAGACATTTTGTAAAAAAAAATCTGAATTCCTTTTAATAGATTATATTTTTAAATTCTTATTGGTTTGCTAATTATGAATCTAGCACAGCATATGGCCTTGCTTTTATTTTGAATTAAATGTTAAAAATATGTTTTTATTGTTCATGTTTCAGCAAAGTGATAATACTTTAATAGGTTGGTCACGGTAAAGTAAGTTAACACATTCAAAATGTTAACATTGTGTTCGAAAAGTAAAACTCATGGCAGTGGCCATATTTACATGAGGCGGAATCATACCAATTGGCTGAAAATAAAAATTACCAGGGGTTTTTAAAAATGTTTACCTTACTATGAACAGCCTTTATGTTTACAAAGTATACATTAATTTTATGTGGTTCGTTAATTTTTTCAGACATTTAGCACCTGATATTGTGGACTGTCAAAACGGGGCCTAAGAAGTAACTTTCAGGAGCTGAAAACTATAAAAGTAAAGGTGAAAGTAATGCCGAAGAGAAGAACATAGCAGAAAGCTTAAGGAAATTTCTCAAGCATAAAAATGACAATTATTTTTTACCTGCTGAAGCTGTATGAAGTGGTGAAGTTAATACATCAAACCAAAAAATTACCCACCAAGGGCTTCCTTGTACATTGACAGGTGTTAATATAAGTGATTGTGGGTCACCTGACCTTACCATCACTGAAAAAATAGCAAAAAAAAATACTGTTATGTTTTTGGGATTCTGAAAACGAGGAAGTAGAGGATGATACTGAAAAAGGGCAGAGTAGAGAACATACAGAAAGATGGAAAATATACCAAAAATGGGAAGCAATAAATTCCACAAAATCACAAGTACTGAAGACAAAGAAGAATGTGTCAAAAGCATATTAGATGAGGACAATAAAAAAATATCCAATTCAAGTCATCCAAAACTACCAGAATTTAGTGCTCCATTGCATTGGCCCAGTCCTCTTAGTGCATCTATCAGAGATCAACTTATTTTACCTGTACCGAAAGAAATTCCGGAAGTGAATTTCCCTGTAAATTATTCAGGCTGGCATTTTCCTCTGCATTATTTTTACTAGCAAATTGGAAAATGGAGAGGAAGTTAAAAGACATTGGCTAATTTATTCCATTGCTTCAGACAACATTTTCTGCTTTTGTTGCAAACTGTTTTTGAAGAATACCACATCTCAGCTGGCCTCGGGTGGATTTAGAGATTGAAGGCAATTAAGCGTGTGACTGTAAGAGCACGAACGGTCATCAGAGTACTTGAGATCTTCTTGTGATCGGGCAGAAGAAGAAAGAAGGCTGAAGACTGACAAGACAACTGATGCAGCCCACCAACAACTTATAAATCAAGAAATAAATCACTGGAAATGTATTTTAGATAGAGTAATAATGGCCATAACTTTGTTTCTGGCTGAACATAACCTTGCATTTAGAGACAAATCTGACAAACTCTGTTTTCTTAACAACAAAAACTTTCTTGGCCTTATTGAATTGCTGGGAAAGTTTGATAAAGTTATGAGGGAGCATATTAGAAGAGCTTCAGACTATTACGGAAGCAAGATTATCCAAAACAAGCTTATAAACATGTTAGCCCAAGAAGTACTCAACACAATCATTTCAGGGGTAAAGAAAGAGATCAGTATTTGTCTATTATTGTAAATAGTACCCCTGACGTCAGTCACGCTGAAAAATTATCCACCATTTAAGGTTTGTTGATATTTCATCAAACTTGATTCGTGTAAAAGAACATTTCATTGGCTTCAAGGAGGCTATGAGTACCACTGGCGAAGACCTCTCACAGACAGAGCATTACCGAACATTGGAGGATATGCATGGGCAAGGGTGAAGAGTGTTCAGGCTGACAACTGAAGGGCTGCATTTGTTCCATGTGGCTGACTGACATTAAATCGAGTAGTTTTTGACATAGCATCAGAAACAAGAGCAGGCATTACACTGTCTGGAGTTCTCAATATAATATACATTCTGTTTGCTACTTCTGTTCCATGTTGGAGCATTCTGCGAAAGCATGTTTCAAAGTTCATTGTGAAACCACTAGGTGAAACCAGTGTTAGAGCTGTCAGATTTCAGCCAAAAGAAATTTTGTGAAACTTTGGAAGAAATTTCAGAACGATCTGCAGCTGATACTAGTTTGCGCCATGACGCCTTGTTTGGTTAAACAGATTTGACATTTTAAATTTCTTATCTCGCTGTGCGCCTGGTATAATTTTCTTTCTATGATACAGCATTGCAAGGCAGAATGCAGAATATGTGATACAAATTTTGGAAACTTAACCAGTATTCATAGAGAACAGGTGAGTTGTAAGAAAGAAGAAAATCCTTAATATAAGGCGCCTGTTGAGTGAATGTAACAAACTACAGAAGATATAGTTCTGAGAGATTTTTTCTACCCAACTCTAAATAAAGTCCTAGCTTCAGTTAAAGAATACTTTCAGCTCTTCAGTGGTTATAAACTTGTATTGGGATATATCTACAATTTAGAAAATATACCTTTAGCCAAAGAATGTTTGCCCACTCACTGTATAAATCTTCATGAACCTCTACAGGAGGATGAAAATGCTGACACAAACAGAGCAGAGTTGGACGAATTTTATACCTTAAGTTTACCATTCCTTCACGATAAGGTTCACCTAACCAGTTTTTTTAGTTCATAAATCGTAACAATCTCCACGACAGCTTCCCCTATGTGTGGATCGCTCTGAGAATTTTTTTTGACAATCCCTATAACAGTGACTATAGCCAAAAGGAGTTTTTCAAAATTGTAAATATTAGGCTGTACTTACTAACTATTCTTCCTTTAGAAAGTGCCATTGCCCACACCTTAAAATTTTCGTAGTTAGTTCAAAAATTAGCTGAGGCAATGGATAACAAGGTAGCATTCTGTTGAGGTACTTAAATGTTACAGTTTTTGTTAAGTTATTTACCCAAGTGGAGCTTTAATTTGACTATATTTGAATGCTATGTTACATATATTTATTTTGCTTATGGAGTAGATTGTTTTTCCATGCTTTTGTATATTTGGGGGGAATTTTCTAAAAGATGATACTTGAGGTGTTAGATATTTATAATGTAATGTGTGAAATGGACTCAGTTCAGCGCTTGACACATCTGTTAATATTGATTTTGTAACTGGAAATTAAGTCACTCCTTAATTTAAAAAAATTGTTAAAAAATAGTTGGACAGACAGTTTTAATGCCTTTTTTTTAAATTCGTTACACAAAATTAATATGACGTTTGGAAAAGTTTTGTGTTTTAATAAGAGAAAAAAAATCCTAGGTTACCAAAAATAAATACATTTAAAACCAATATTCGAAACTTGAAAACCAATATTAGAGAGAAAGAAAAAATCAGTAAATTTGATACATTTTCCATTTTATTCGTATTGCTAGTTATTTCCAGGAGTAAAGAATGGACTTAAAATTTCACAAAATAACATTTTAGAGAATAGCCAGCATACCTAGTGTCCTTTGCTTGGTAATATTTGACATCACCTTCGTCCACCTTTTACACTTTAAGAAGACTGGAACTGAGGGGAGAGGAGGAGGGGCATGGCCAGTGTTGCACAGGGCGCCCCATCACTTAAAACCGGCCTTGAAGGCTACAGTGTTGTGCTGTAATGTATCACTAATATTACACAATAGCTTTCACTTCCTATTTTACCTTCAAAATTAAAATATGTGTCAAAGGAGTGGAGAGTAGCTTGAGAACTAATCCAGTGATAAGACTGGATCTCATCCTACGTTACAAATAGAATTTTTCTGAGAAATCACCCATAATAATGCACTCATTGTCTTTTAGGTATTCTTTTTGTGCATTCAAATATACTGACTGCTTTTTTTTTATATAGAAGAATGATGAAGTTTCAAGTACTCAAGTTTTTCCAACAGTGACTCCACTAATTCTTCATGTGAAACCACAAGCTATGGAAGTTGACATATGTCTGTTGATAATCATTGTTTATATTTTACTTCATAGTTTATTTCAAATTTTTCATTGTCTTCTGTGATGGCTCCATGGATGTGTTCAATGCCGGGACACTTTTCACAATTGGACATAATGCACATCTCGTTATTTAGATCACAAACCATCATAAATTAAAATTCCGTGCAATCAAGTTTGGTTTTTATCACCGCAAGCAGAGTTTAACCTTTTGGTGTATTTTATATACACCCACAGTGTGCATGCCACCGGAACCTTCTAACACATAATGCTTAAGTCTTAACATGTTGAATTTCGAGAATTCTATTTTGATGTCAAGACAATTTTCCTTAAATACATATGAAACTCCTTGAAATCGCATAGTGTTAGTCTTTTTCGGACTTTTGTTTTCATGCCATCTTCTCTTACAGATACACAGTCTTTCTTGCCAGGTGTCAAACGACTGTACTCATAATTTTCATAAAACGCCTTCAATAATAAGATGATTTCCTCATCCAACTTTCTCCCAACTCTTTTACTCACAATATTTGGCAAACGCCAGCCTCTTTTGTTAGTTGTTGGGTTAACTGAGTTAAGTACTGGCTAGCTTCAAATTCTTTCTGAATTTTTCTTTCACTCCAGCTTTTGGAAGTAAACTGAGAATTCAGACTTTCTCCTTGGTAACTTTTGCAGTTTTGAATTTTTCTTTGAGTTCTGAATAAGTTTTCGTATTCCACACCTAAACTATAAAAATAGCTTTTCTTCTTGTCCTCTTCTTGCAGTGATGTATCCAAGTTGAAAGACCTTTGCAGCTTATCAGATACAGTTGCAACATTCTGAGACACCTTCTTTTTTAAAACTGGTGTCCTAGCTCTACTGGAGAGTTTATGTACTTTCTAGGGACACACCTAGTGCTGAACAGGCTTCATTAAAGCCTTCTGTTAAAACACACTCTGATTCGAACAAATCCTCTAGTAGTTCAGATTCGTCATCTAACACATTTTTCTGAGGATATTATACTTTTTTTAGGTACCTGCTTCACAAAGCTTTACTTGGAATCAATTTCAACTGAGAGCAGTTTGTAGCTATTGTGAGAGTTATCTCGAAAGGTAGACAATAGTTCAAGATGGGTAGAGTCCCAGTAGATAGGCTGACATTTACATAGCACAGTTCATACAAGGTTGGAGTGATCAGCTCCAAGTCAAGGCCTTTGAATTATAAAGCAGTGATGACATCCCCAGGGATGGTGCGCAACCAGGTGCAAACACCACACTGCGCCTTCCAGTCTGTCTATTCTTGAGCATAGGATTTGTGCGCTAGCAGCAGTGCAAGGGGTTGAGGGTAGAATCATCCGCTGATCCCCCGCATCCACCCATACAAGACGCCATCCTCTTCTTAGCTCCTCTGCAGTGGTGGATCACAGGTAGGCTCCGCTCGGCTCTGGGGAAGATGGGAAAGCATGTAAAAATAACAGGGGATGAGACAAGAACATCCAACTAAATAACAGGGAACAGGAACAAATTGATTATGAAAAGAACAAAGTAAACAAACTAGAAGAAAATGGGAAAATATAAAATGCACTTAATTTCGCTTCATATAGAGTTTCAAATGGCTCACATGAGCCTTCCTGAACAACTTATTTGAATTCAAAAGATACCATATATTTACAGTATTCAAATGTAAAAGTTTATTGATCTTAAAGGGGCCAATATATTTAGGTATTAATTCTCCTGTCAAATCTTTTCCCATATCTGCAAGCAAGTAATTCTTACAAAGGACTAAGTCACCAGACTTAAATCTAGCCCACACCCTATGCTGATCTACCTTAGCAGCCACCTGTGACTTTGCTGCCCAGAGCCTGCGGCAGACCTCCTTCAACAGCCAATCCCGGTCAGCGTCACCAAGGGCAGAAGGAAACAAAGAAATTTTTCAGATATTCAGTAGTGGGAGACTAAGTGGACGGCCAAGAAAAGGAAGGTAATTTGGAACTCCAGTTGAACCATGATGGGCACTGTTAAACTCCACATTCATGAAGTCAAGATCCCTGTCCCACATTGTGTGACGTGATTATAAAAGATAGTTAAACATGCCTTTAAATTCTTATTGAAACGTTCAACATGTTTATCCTTCGGGTAATAGGGACTGGATGTAAAATGCTTGATGGCCCAGTGAAAACACATATCCATAAAGACATTAGATTTGAAATACTTTGCATTGTCCATAACTATCTCAACAGGAGCACTGAAAATTTTCCACACCTGGTCGGTTAGTGCCTTAACGATGGAAGAAGCCTTCATGTTTTTAACTGCAAAAGGATGGCAAATTTAGTGAAAGTGTCTAACAAAATTAGAACATACATATTACCCTTTTTGGATTGCTCTAAAGGACCAAAAATGTTCAAATGTACCATGCTCCCAGGAGCCTGGGGAATCTGCATCACAACCAGCCTAATGTTAGCATGCTGTGCCTGTTTGTACTTCTGATACAGATCGCAAGATTGAATATACAATGAAACGTGAAACGTCTCCCTTAAGGCTTGATGAAGTAAATTCCTAGCTATTTTATGGAATGTCTTACTAACACCCAGATGTCCGCCAAAAACCGACTCATGGAAATATGACAGCACCGTGGGTCTCAACATGGATGCAACTACCATGTCCATTTCAAAGTCGTCCGGTTTGTATATCCGCGACAAGCCATCTGCCACCTGATTTTTGATGCCTCAAACAAGATGAACTTTGAAGCGGAAATGAGACAGGCGTAAAACCCAATACCCCAGTTTCTCTAACTGTTGGGGGTGGTTAAACACCCAACTGAAAGCCTGATTATCCGTATAAAGATCTTGTTAATCATGCTCGATGTAAAATGTAAACTTTTCCAGCCCAAAGATACATGCTAATGTTTCCTTCTCGTAAATCCTGAGCTTACACTCAGTCTCCAAAATGCTACGGCTAGCGAAGGTGACAGGCACTAAACCCAACTTTGTCGACTGGCTTAGGACAGCACCCAAAGCCAGTGATGAGGCATCTACTTGCACTACAAACGCGGGAGAAAAGTCGGGAATGTGAATACTGAAGTACCAGAGGCGAAGTTAATTTTTGCTTAAGAATGAAGAAGGCAAACTCCTCCAGACCCCAGTGAAATTCCACTCCCTTTCTTTTTAACAAATTAAGAGTACGTGCTAATTCTGAGAAATTATTAAGAAAGTGGGAATAATATCCTAAAATTCCGAGAAATTTCTGCACCCCTTTTAAAGCCTTGGAAATTGTTCATGAGCCAACCTTCACATAGCAGGTACCTCAAGAATCTCACCTTATCGGAACCCAAGGTGACCATATCAGGGTTCACAGTCAGACCAACTTCTTACCACCTTTGAAGTACTTGTTGCAATTGAGTCAAATGTGATTCGTGATCATCATTGTATACAATGATATCATCTATGTAATTAAAGACAAACTTAAATTTAAACTCCGATAAAACATCTTCGAGAACTCGCGACAATGCCTGACTTTCGTAGTTCGACCCTATGGGGATGCGCGTAAATTCAAATTGGCTCCAAGGAATACTGAAAGCCATATACTTTCTGCAAGAAAAATTCGAAAAACATTGGTGGAAATATTGTTCAGAGCGAGTACAGAGAAGACACTGGCTTTTCCAAAATGCTGAAGTGCACAATCTAGTGTAGGTAAAGGATCTGTCTGTATTTTCTTATTTAATAATGAATGATTTACTACTAAGTAGTATTTATCACTGTCTTTTTTTTGTACTAGAAATCCAGGTGAACAATAATCAGATGTAGATGGAACTGTGATGCCAGCCTCCAAGAGTTTGTCTACAATCTTGCGTAAAGCTCCAAGTTTGGGTGGAGGGCGTATAAAATATTGGTTACGAATGGGGACGTCATCCGTGAAGGAAAATTTGTACAGCAAAACATCACATTTAACGATGCAGGATGTGATCACATCACTGAATTCTTCTCTTTATTTATTCAACCGGATTTGGAAGTCCTCAGCAGAACTCATGCCCTTGACAAAGGGGAAAGCACATTCAGAAATACTTTGTCCTGTAATCCCACCCTTATATTCAGGGCAAACCCAAAAGGCAAGTAACACTCATCAAAGTTGACCAACGCCTTAGTTTTCCCTAAAAATTCTAAACCTAAAATTACATGATGTGAGAGGCTTGGAAAAATCCAAAATGGAAATGTCCATGAAAATCACCCTATTTTGAAATGCAGGTTAAAAACAGTATTACTTTTAATAACATTGCCATTAGCAATGCACAAAATTTTCTATTACACAGAAACAACACACCCTATAGAAATAATTTTGTAATCCAAAAGAGTTTGTAAAATGGACTGACCTAATACGCAGTGTGTCGCCCCAGTGTCAACCAAGACATGGAAATTATGTTTCCCACAGGTAATCAATACCGTACATCTTCTAATTGTGCGTAGGATTCTATTTTGCATGCGACTGGATAATCGATGCCACAATCCAGTCAGTTTGGACATCCCTGTTTTTTTTTCCCCCTAAAAATTTCTTAAGTGCCCGAGCTCACCACATGAGAAACACTTTCTTTCTGATAATAATCACCTTCTCTGTGAACAGTATCTCCCTACATGCTCCTGGACAGCGCAGTTGCTACAACACAAGGAAGTCCTGTGCTACAGAACAACCTCTAAATTGACAAGTTGACCACATGGCCCAATAAACATGCAATTTAAACACTGTACAGGTAATTTACCATTTCTGTTCCATACCAAGAATATAAGCAATCTATAAGGGAGGGCAACCGCATTGGCCCCTTATAGCCTCACCTTAGGAAAAGACAATTTCATATACCGTATTTTGGTGTGTATAGACTGCACCAGAAGTTTTTGATGAAAAATTAGGTATAATTAATATTTTAAGTATAGGCCACACTGAATTTTTGCATTCCTGTAAATATTGTTAAGTCACAATTCCATACAAACATAATAAATTCTGACTTAATTTCTCCCCTACAAAACATTTGTGACAGAATATTTGTGTTATGTTGCAATGTTTACGAATATACACTGTGCGATTATTATTCCACAGATGGTAACGTGACTTGAGAAAGCAAAACTACAGCAACATGTTACCTAAAATGGCATCTTATCAATATGCACTTGTTGAGCCACGGCGGGCGTGCAAACTACGTACGATATCTTTCTCTTGTACACTAGAGAAATTATTTTCTCATGTAGGCCTACGACATCTATGGGCGAGCTCCAACATCTTTACATTTTACACGTGCGGGATGAAGGTTATTTTGTTTATGAACGCAAGCGATTAAATAACTGGATGCGTGCGCGCGTGTGTGGTTTTTTTTTACTATTATTCCCATCCCTTTCTTCCTGCCTATTAGATTTAAAACATTAAAATGTACTGAACGTTGACAAATTTTTAAACATGTTATGGGAAAAAAAAATTTTAAGCCGATATCTTGTATATAAGCCACACCCCAATTTTTGCAGTCATTTTTTTTGTATAAATGAGTTGCCTATACACGCTGAAATATGATAATATTAAAACATTACTCTAAAATGAATTACTACGCAACGGTGTTCTAACCGGTTGATAAGGGCCAGCACACACACTTAAAACATTTACGAAATTTCCTCTACGTCCCATCGGACGAGTCGTGGGACAAGGCAGTATGTAATCATCACAGACTAAAGGGCAGCAATCAAACAAATACTTGACCACATTAAAATACAGAAACACAGCAGACCGGAAATTAAGTTACTCCAAACCTACTTTTTAACTGTGGGCGAACCAAAATTTTGAATAATTACCAAATCTACCGCATTCCCTTAACTCGCACAAAAACGCCACACATATTAAAAGTTACAAGTCTTACAAAATGCCAATGCTCCCATGTCGCACTGTAATGATAAATTCATTGTGTCGACTGCTCTTGCACGACGACCACAGGAGGTGCATCATATTGAACGAAGTCAAAATCAACTAATTATAGCCATAACAGTAGTGCTCCAGGTCTATCACAGGCGATTATTAGGTGAATAGTAGAAGGGGTAGCACGCACGCGCACACTTAAATAAACTACCCCTACATGAAAAAAGTATGACGATATGAGTGAGGGGAATAAGGAGAGGGAGAGCTGGGCAGAATTGGGAGGGGAGCGGAGCAGACACTGAGAATGCCCATTTCTAGGAGTAGAAGCTAGTTGAAAGAGATGCCACGGGTGCTGACATTGCAAGGAAATGTACTTAGAAAACAGTAAGTACTAATATATATAAACACAAGCAGAATAAAAGTTATGATAGGCCTATTTGTGTGCATGTTCATCACTATATTTTTAATTTGTCAATGCTACATACAAAAAATAAGCAACATGAGTTGCATGCTTGAATTTACTGTCTTTTCGTTGAACTGGTTGTTCGTTCATTTTAATTTTTATTCCACCTGATGCCATCCTTTTAACGAAAGAACCTACGCATATCAATAAGAAAAGGTTAAATACTACTGTTCTTTCCCCTGCAGTTATAAGTGTTAACACAGTCACAGCAAAATATTAATGTGTATTATGTGTAATGTGCTATGTCATGTATAACAAATATGTTACCAATGTAAAATAATAACCGTAAGTCATATAGCAGACCTAAATATTTTTATAAACCTAAATTGTGAACATTCGTGTGAAATGGTTTTTGAAATACGACAACATTTTTTGAACAGCTAAAAACAGTAAACAAGTATTTGACAGTTAAAACATAGTCACATGGCAGTATTGATGTTTACATGTAGCAGAAGGATACATAATCTGTAACCAAATGTAGAACTGTATTAGGGCTTCAGAAAAGGTTGGAAGTAACCGTAAATGGCCTCCATATATATATATATATATATATATATATATATATATATATATATATATATATATATATATATATAGCCCTCTATAAAATTTTTGAGCCTGTGTTTAGACAGTAAAATTACATATCAATAACATCCAGAAAATGTTGGTGCTTCAGTTTTCTCTTTATGATAGCTAATTCAGATAATATCACAGAATAAGTTAATTGTATACTTTGCATATTCTCACTCAATAATGTTGTATGGTTTGGTTTTCTACGGAAATTCTGCTGACGGAAACAAAATTTTTCTTCTTCACAAAAAAATGGCCATAGTAATATGAGCAAAGAGAAAATGTTGGTCATGGAGACCTCTCTTTAAAAAGCTGAAATTCGCCCTTTTACATCTCAATATATTTATATGGGACAATATTTTATGTATCTAGTAATATAGAACACTTTAAGCTAAAGAGTGAAATACACTGACATGACAAAAGTCATGGGATAGCACTATGTAACTGAATGACTCATAGTGCCACAGCTGCAAAACGATGTTGCACGACCTTAACCAGTCTCAGTTGTGAACAAGTGGTCGTGTCATTCGGCTTGTGTGTTGTTTACATGCTCATGGCAAGACGACTTGAGTTATCAGAGTTCAAACGGGGCATGATTGTGGGTGCCAGAAGGATGGGACATTCAGTTTCAGAAGTTGTGGAGACTTTCAATATTCCTCTATCCACGGTGTCACGTGTGTACAGGAAATATCAGAATGAAGGCATTACTATCCATCGGGGACAACGCAGTGGCCGTCGAAAGTTATTTGATGATGGTGGCTGGTGGAGGTTGGGTAGAATGGTCAGTGCTAACATAGCAGGAACACTTGCTCAAATCACAGGTACAGTAGCAGATGTAACGTGCATTAGCTTCCATGGGATATTGAAGCAGAAGACCCACCAGAGTGCCCCTGTTAACAGCACGACACCGGGCACAATGCATCACTTGGGCTTGTGAGGTTGCTAATTGGACCCTGGAGAACTGGAAATATGTGGCCTGGTCCGATGAGTCACGATACAGGTTGTTTTGGGCTGATGGCAAGGTTCAAGTATGGGGCAAACTCAAGGAGGCCATGGATCCCATTTGTCAACATGGCACTGTGCAGGCTGGTGGTGGTTTCGTAATGGTGTGGGGTGTGTTCACATGGCATGGGTTGAGTCTACTTGTCCATGTACCCACAAAACTCAATGGTAACCACTACAAAACTTTCCTTGGTGATAATTTGCATCTGTTCAAGGACTTCAGTTTTCCTGACAGCGATGGAATGTTCCAACAGGATAATCTGCTGTCTCATCAGGCTGCAGATGTCCAGGACTGGTTTGAACAGCTTTGGGGAGAGTTTCAGCGAATGGAGTTGCCAGCACGTTCTCCTGACATGAACCCAATTGAGCATTTATGGGACACGGTGGAAAGAGTAAGTGGTCTTAACGTCTCGTTAACAGTGAGGTCATTAGAGACACTGCAAGTTGCACAGGGAAGAGGGATTGGAAAGTAATCAGCAATGGCCTTTGTTTGAGACCCATCCCAGCATTCGCCTGGAGTGATTTCGGGAAACCATGGAAAACCAAAATCAGGATGGCCGGACCGGGAATCAAACCTGTGTCCTCCTGAATGAGTCCAGTGTGTTACCACTACGCCACCTCGCTCGTTCGGAATGTAGTAATTGCATTGAATACTGGCTATTATTATCTCTAATAGTTTAAAAGTTGTTTGTAAATAGAGGCACATTAATAAATTGACAGTGGCATATATTTATAAAATAATGGAGATATATTTAAGAAACAAATGGTGACATGATTAAAAATAACATTTTTGCATTAAAATAAATTGTAGACACATACATTAAAAACTCAGAGTGACACATATAAAAGAGTAGTAACATATTTTAAATGCCACAGTAACGGTACGAAACTTGGTAGTGTTGATGTTTTTCCTTATAAGCTTGGAACAGGCATTTATGTTTAAGTCTGCACTTAAAAATTCACGTGTAATGGCTCTCATGCCAAGGAAAAGAAATAATATTACCTCATATTAAATTTTGATCATTTTTGGTAAACTTGTGCTTAAATTCTTTCAAGTTAGGATGTTTCCCCCCTCCCATCAATGTATACTAAGGCACCGGCCTTCTTTTTGGTTTGCAAGGTTTGAATTGTGCGTGGTATTAGCTCAAAGATGTCTTTATATGTTTTACTGCACACTCACACATTTTTACCGTTAATATCACGAACAACGTAAGATATAGTAACTTGCCTCCTACTGGTGCTTAGATTGTCATACATTCCATGATGATGACGTGCTATGTCCTGAACATGTATTTTTCTCAACAAAAATTTCTTTTTTTTTTTTTTGTTCATTTTCGGATAGTTTGTACAATTCAAGGAACAGATATTCTTTTTGTTTGCTGAGATATTTTTTGCTTCATAGCGACATTTACAGGTGACTGAATCACGTAGTGGTTCTTTGCATAAATATCATATATGTCTTACTGAGCTTGTTTCATATGACATTTCTGCATGCTGTAATTGTAACATCGTATTTGCTTTTGTCTTCTGTGTTGTTTGTTCCATATGATAAGTAACAAGACAAATGCACTTTCACAATACTGAACTCTCACAATGATTAAACTCGCAAATGCCACAGCTACCAGCTTCATGTTCAGTATTCACTGCCATGCTGACTGCCTGCCACATTCATAGTTCTCTAGTAAAATTCCCACAGACTTATACCACTGCATTATCTGTCGGACTTCTCTAACCAGTACAAGCACAATAAAGGCGCTTCCAGCGTTTCCTGCGACATTGTTGTTGGTGAGTACATTGTTGTTGGTAAGTACATTCTTTTCCAATAAAGGAACTATTTGTTATATTTTTTGCACTTACAGCCTTTTCCATTTACATGCCTTAATTCTTTATTATATCATACATTAGTAAAATTGGTAATGGTTATACAATACAGTCCATGTCAACACCTTGTAAGTTTTATTTTAAATTTGTTGTTTGGCACAAAAAACATGAAGAAAGCGTCACTAAACACAAGAAAGAGTCGAGCATAGCACAGACATATAAGCATCGACAGCAAAAAATGCTTTCATTTCAGCTTTGAAGAGCCCTTTGTGAGGCTATACGTATCTCACAACGTAATATCACCTAAAAGGAGAAGCTTGAAATTAATATCAGGTAAGTACTTCTTGAGAATTGACTATTAATTTGTGGATGTCTCAAAACTAGAAATGATTCCAATGACTATTAATACGGCCCGCAGGTCTCAACGTACCCCACCCCTCCAGCCAGAGAAATGTGGGGGTTTTTGTTCAGGAAGATTGTTCACATTAGCAACTTTTCCAAAAATTGGGAAAGAAAAATTTAAAAAATGGTGTTTCTAGGCTCTGCCCAATTTGCTCAATAATTTGGTGGTATTTGATCAGCATAGTAAATAATTCCGTAGTGGGATGACCATGATCGTTAAGGGAATTGTGGGTATAAAACTTAAAAAAATAACATCACAAAATACTGATAAACCATGAAAAAAAAAAAGTTAACTAATAGCTCCAGAATACTGAATACATGTAAATCTGTGGCACTTCCTTGAGTATGAGCTAAGTGTCTCTGAGAATCAGAGTGGCTCAGATTTGTGTGTGACCAGTTTTCTATTGCTTCATTAATAATATTTAATGTAACAAAATTCATTACTAGTACATAAAAAAATGGTACACATACAAAACCCTATCAACACACAATGTTAAATCATGAACAGTGATTTTGCCAACAGTAATTGAATCACTTCTGATTCAGTAGAATAAATGTGCTTGTGTATTTACAATGCACCTTGTCATATTTCCTATTTACAACATGTTTCCTAACAGACTGCTAGTAATGAAGTAAATCAATGTCCTTGGGCAATTCAATAACTTATACAAATGTTACATTTCACCTCACACAACAAAATGCAGTGGTCTAACAAACAATCAAAAAGAAGTGGCTGGGATTACATAATGGTGTCAAATTCATAAACACCTAGTCAATCCACATATTCTAAACTCTCCAACTTGCAGTCTTCATTTGTAATTCACAAATATCTATACAGTTTAATTGAAAAGGTGTTACAAACAAATCCTTCACCATGTGTGCTGCAAAAGATGCTGACTGGTCTCTACAGCTACAGGAGAACCTTTTGAATAAAATATTAATTAAAATATTGTAAAGTATTCTCCAGTGAATGATTATAAATGTACAGTGACACCTGTCCAAAAGGACCTTCTATAAAATGGAAACCTGTACAAACCGATAAAATAGTATGATCCCGTTACATTCAGTGTATAAAACATCCTATATAAAATGGACACCTCCATAATGCGGATACGAGTACTTTTAAATGGAATATTTAGAATTTATAAAATATTCCAGCTGCATGTCATTATTTATGTACAATATGTATTTTTTTTCTAAAACCTTCACTGTCAAAAGTATGGTGCCCATAACACAAGAGTATTTTATTTCGCTACTTACTGCTCATTTACAGTCGGCATGAGAGACTTGACGACAGTTTGTCTCGGACGGCTCACATTACAGGGACAGGTAGCCACATCTGGTGCAATCGAGAAGCCAGGTAATTTCGTTTTCAACAGATAAAAGAAAAGAGATGAGAAAAAGAACTACGGCATCACTTACAAATTCACCCACACGTGTTCGCTGCCACCTGCAGCCTACAAGCTTAAGATAGATCAAACCACTGGGTGTCTGGTGGCTGTCTTCCTTCTTCTGTCTCGTTGGCACATTTTAAGTTACACACACTGTTTTTACAATTCTCTCACCAAAAAGCAGTTCAGTGTTGTGACAGCTTGGTTATTGTGCAACAGACACACGCACTCTACTCTAGTTTCACTCTACGATTGGCAGAATGCGACAAACAATTGAAGTTTACTACACAATCTAGTTAGTTTCACGACTTAGTCTTGTATAGAGGCATTAGTTTCGTTTGCATTGTGTTCGCACAGTTGTAGTAAAATGTTATCCCAGTATTTTCGCATACAAAATGCCAAAGCATAAAGCTCTTTCCGTTAAGGAGAAGGTAAAAGTGATTGAAGCACACAAAAAAATAAAGGTGCCTCCAAAACAGTTAGTAGTTCGCTTTCGTTGCGGGAAAACACAGATTTATGAAACAATAAAAAATAAAGACAAAATTCATCAGGAATGGTTCAAAGGGACAGCAGGACAAGTTAAACTCTTAAATGTAAAGTCAACAGGAAATTAAGACATTAACAGTGCCATGTGGGAATGGTTTGTTACATGTATGGCCAAAGGGATGCCAGTATCTTGACCACTAATCCAAGAGCAAACCCTAGAAGTAGCAAAATAACTGGGAAAAATGATTTTAAAGCTTTAGAAATCGTCACAATATTGTCTGGAGTTGTGTAAGTGGTGAAGCTAAAGACGTTGATTCACAGACTGTTGGCAAATGGAAACAAAAATTATCATTGCTAATTCTGGGATACCAACCCAGGGATGTGTTAAGTGGTGATGATACTGGACTTTTTTTTTAGAGCTATTACAACAAGAATCTTAGCTGAGCACAAAGAGAAGTGTGTTGGAGGTAAAAAAGCCAAAGAAAGAATAAGTGTTTTCATTTGCGGCAATATGGTGGGCGACCTTGAAAAACCCTTGGTGGTTGGAAAAGCTGCTAATCTGAGATCCTTTAAAAGTCATGATCTAGATTCCCTTCCAGTACAATGGAAGTCTAACAAAAAATCGTGGATAACTGCTGCCATTATGGAGGAGTGGCTTCATGGTTTCAACTTGAAAATGAAAAACCAGAACAGGAATGTCTTGCTTTTTTGGTTAATGCTACATGTCACCCTCACATCTAACTGTCTAAAGTGTCTCTTATTTTTCCCTGCCGACACATCGATAACCCAGCCCATAGATCAGGATTTTATATACACTCTCAAATGTTTTTACAGGAAGAAAGTTTTACAGCATCTTCTTACAGAAATTGAAAACAGTGGACCGACAGAACTCGCCAAGAAAATAACAGTTAGGAACTGTGTTTACTGGGTTGCTCATGCAGCAAAATAGATTCGTCCTGACACTGTAAGGAAATGCGTTGCAAAAGCAGACTTCAAAGAGATTGAGGAGACTGACGATGACGAGGGCAACCAACCCCTCAACAAGCTTGCTGATATGTTGAGAAGAGGATGCCAGGACGTTGATGCTGAGGCTGTAGTTTCATTCGATGACAATCTCAGCACAGAAGAAGGAGTTGACAGAGCAGTTCAACTGATACACAACAACCCAGGTGATGAAGCTGACCAGGAAGATGATAGCGAAAACAACTATGAAGAGGACGAGAGTAAACAAACTGTGGATGACTTAAAGATCAAGAATTATGCTGAAGCTCTATTATGTGTTGTGTGATCTTGAGGAATTTGCTGCATTCAAAAACTGTCCAATGCTGGTTGAACTGATGCAGGATGCTACAGGACTGATTGAAATGGCTATTATCCAGAAGACAGTAAAACAGCGAACTTTGATGGACAGGTGGCAGAACACATCCTCGTCATAAGGACTATACATGGCTATACATGGTAATTTAATGACCATACAACATATACTGTATTTTGCTTTAAATATAATATATTCATTGTTTATTCTGTTCACTAAAATATTAACATTTAACATTTTTTAATTTTTAAAAACTTGTGTTTTGTGTACTTCTAAGTCACCTGCCTAAAACGGAAATCTGCTTAAACAATAACAAGTTTCTGTATCCCACCAAGTTCCGTTTTAGACAGTTTTTACTGTACTACTATCCAATACCTTTCTTTGGTACACAGTTATGGTTAACTCTTGATTAACAGGGATAATGGTGGGGAAGAAAGTCATGGTTAAAACCAATGATATATCAAATTTAATAACAAAAAAATTAATATTAGTAAAAATATATGTAGATATAATAAAAGTAATAAATATTGTAATAAAATGAATATATGATCCTGTTAACCGATTAAAATGCAAGAAAATTGCTGTTACTAAAGGAAAAGCAGAAAAATTACCTTCTCCCTTTTAAGAACTTATAAAAAAATTGTTGTGACAGAGAAGATCCTTAGGGAAAATGTCCAACATGTCACAGAAAAATAAGACATGTAGTAATGAAATTCAAATCAATTAATATTTTTAAACGTGTTGTGATAAAAATGAAGTAAACACAGGCTGTTTCAGAGCAGCATTTCCATGTAAAAATAAGCAGCTTTAATGGGTATTGCTTAACATCACACAATAACAGAAAAAAAATTACAGCAAAACTTCCGTACGAACGGGGTGCCACAGTGACAAACAAATAATTGTAAAATACAGAATTCTGATTCAGAACATTAATATTTTTTCAAAAGTGTATTACCTTTGACAACACCTTGCATAAGCTTGATTATTTCTTAACAATCTTAGAAAAATTCTTCTACAAGATGAAAAAATCCTATTCTTGTTTCTCAAAAACATTATGACTAGAGATTGAATTACAATAGTTTACAACACGTAAGACCATATAATAAGGTTGTTCACCGAAAACAGTATTAGGTAAAACATTAAGACTACTTAATTTCTTGTTTACAACATTTTATAAACCATTAGAAAGTTCATAATTCCTATAGGTAAAAATACCTGACAAACCGTTAACAATGTTACATGATTCAAGATGATTACAATATTTGGCAATCTTTTAAAAATGTTACGTAATTCAAGCCAATTTAAGGAGGGGTGTACTGCAAGCCTAGTAAGCCTCCCTAATTAAAGTACCAAAATAGAAAATCTATAAATTACGTAATTGCAAAGACTAACGTTAACGTGAGTAACCAAAAGGGGAGGGCAACTTTGTTGGCCCCGTAAAGCCTCCCTTTTAATAAAATGCAGATTAAAAGTTTAATAGAAGGTTACATTAAAATATTGGCTATCACAGGAGGTGGTCAAATGACCCAATAGAGCACCAACAATTAAAATTGCATAAACAAATGATGGTGCTCGGTGCTTGGATTGTGGTTTGTGAGTTGATTTTCGGAACTGTAATGTTTGAAGTTAAGGAAAATTCGAAAAATTTTGGTTTTACCTGGTAGACACCAGGCATCGTCACTGTGATGCTGTGAAGTTCTGGTAGAGCTGACTATCTGTGATCCCAGGGTCGTTTGTCTGATGACCACGGCAATAATCCTCTTGGCGGGAAAACTGGTACTCCTCTATATAAATGTGAACTTATGTGCATACTGCACGGTGGCCTACTTGGGCTGACCCAAAACGTTTAGAACAATGATGCAGTGATATTGAACACTGAAATATGCACATGAAACAATTGCACAGTACTCTTGTGGTTTTTGTGGGACCCACAACCTTAAGCACCCAAAGGTGAGATGGAAATAAAATACGCAAAGTTCATTTGAATTAGTTTTATTCATCGTTAATTATATGCTTCTCCTGGAAGCCACTTACACTGGTTGTCTGGCTTAAAAACTGCCAATTGAGGTAACACTGAAAAATGGCATGAAGCCATGAAAAGTTGGTAAGTGAAAATTATGCTACTCCAGCCAATACAAGCACTGTGGAAGGTAAGGGGTGGTGTTCCCGGGCAGTTAAAACAAACTAGATTCCGTGAAGTTAACTGCTATTGTAAATTAAAGTGATTGGTACAAAAGATACTGGCTGCCCGGACGTGCACTACGCGAGACAAGACACACACGACTGAACCCCTCAAGACACTTAGCGATGACTTAACTGCTCCAGTGCTGCGTGCTGGCCGGCTTTGGCGGGCAACACGTCATGTGGGACTACTTACTGCCCACTTTGCATAAAGCTTATAGTAAATGTGTGGTACTTCTGATGTTAACAGGTGATAAAATAATTCAGATTATTTTAACATAAACAAAACATTTGCCCTTACATGAAATGGAATGTGGGTGAAAACACTTGATGTAAAACGTAGCACTTGCAAAATAAATACTCCAAATGAAAACAATATTAACGGAGGGCACTTCTCGGGACATCTCTGGTGTTCCTTTTACTAGGGTTTAGTCCGGCTTTTACCCTAAAGCCCTTTTGGTATTTTACCTGCTCTACTTTCACTTGCATATCATGCCACATGGTATTGCACTGGGCCGCTCTGGCCATTCGTTGCATTACACACACATACACTCACACTCCTCGTGCATTGCACAGGACGCATCGACACACTGTTGCACTGAGGTAGAGTGCTGGTTCCTGCTGCGCTGCTGTGATGGTGTAGGGCGAGCAAACTGTCTTAATGGAGGGGAACGCGGTAGGCATCACAATACATTTAAACATATGTAGGCCCCAATGTATAAGTTTTGGACGTGAGGCCAATTGCAAACATTTTTAATTCATGGACAGCAAACAAACAAACACTATACATTAAAAACTGGGACACATACAGCAAACTAGAATTTATGTTACACCAAAACCAAATTTTGACATGCGGCCAAAACCACAATTTAGAATAAACACTACTTTACTGCCTATTCAAGATTACACAAAGAGCCACACAATATTAAAAACGACTAAAAAGTGACCCAACTAGAATGCCTATGGCTTACAACTCACCATATTAAAATAATCATGCTGACAGTTACTCAGGCAATATAACGACACAGAAGGTGCCTCATTTTGACGTACATCAAAGTAACTATGAAATTAATTCCAATACATGGTGCAGCCTTTCCAGGACACTCATAGGCAACGATTGGGCATAGAATTGAAAGGGTAATGAGTGTGCAGCCACTTAAACTACCCCATACCAGAATAAAATGTATTGCGTATAGGGAGGGGAAATCAGGAGAGGGAGAACAATGGAGAAAGCCACCTTGCAGAGTTGAAAGTACTTAAAACAGCTGATGCTGCGAGCGCTGACACCGAAACCCCCATCCCTAAACTATTGATCTGGGGACCGAACTCTGAATCTCATTACAATGTTTCTTCAGTAGTACACAAATACAAATAGAAATCTTGAAGACTTATAAGCAAGAATTGAAGAGTAGAATAAATATATGTAGTGGGTAGACTCCCAAGTTATAGACAGACATTCACAAATTACATTTCATCCACCATTTCCACAAATACCTTGTAGGGATTATCTCCATCTTGAGGTTTGGATAACAATGGGTTGAAGACATCCCTGGGGATGGTGGGCAGTCAGGTGGAAAACTACTCAGCGCCATCAGAGCATTCTCTTCTCGAGCATCAGGTATCATGGCAAACAGCAACACGTGGGGTTGGGGGTGAAAGACATCCGAAGACCCTCTGCCTCCTCTAGTGGATGACTCCATCCTCTTCTCGGCCGCTCAACAGTGTTGGCACAAGGCAGGCTTCGGTCGACTTGGTGTGAAGACAAGAAAGCATGCAAAAATAAAGGATAAGAAAATAGAAGCATAAAACAACAAAATAACAAGGAAAAGGGGAAAGAGAACAAAATGTACACACAGCAATAAACAAATGAACAAACTGCACGTAGAATCATATTCATAATACCCTTAATTATGTTTCAAGTAAGATTTCAATTGTAATACATACGCCTTACGGAACAGCCTGTTTAAACTGAGTGAAACAAGACTTACTATATTAGTACTTAAGAATTTATCAATCTTGAAAGGGCCAACATATTTTGAAATCAGCTTTCCCATTATATCTTTTCCCATATCTGGTAACAAATAGTTCTTACAGAGAACTAAATCCCCGGACTTAAAGGAAACAGTTGCCGTACTCTGGGCCAACTTCGCTGCGACCTGCAACTTCGCTGCCCCAAGCCTGCGGTAAACCTCCTCCAGCAGCTGATCCCGGTCAGCATCACTAAGGGGGGATGGGAATGGGGGAACATTCTAATTGTGGAGTAGTGGATGGCTAAGTGGACGGCCAAGGAATGGAATGGAAGGGAAGGTAGAACACCAGTTGAATCATGATGAGCACCATTGAACCTTGTGTTTAATGAAGTCCAAATCCCTGTCCCACATTGTGTGGTCCTGATTATAATAGATAGTCAAACATGCCTTTAAGTTCTTATTAAATCTTTCAAACTGATTACCCTTCAGGTAATACGAACTGGAAGTAAAATGCTTGATGGCCCAGCAAAAACACATTTCCTTAAAAACATTGGATGTAAAATATTTATCATTATCAGTGACTACTTTGCCAGGAGCACAAAACACCTTCCACACCTGATTGGTGAGTGCCTTAACGATGGATGAAACCTTTATGTTTCTCAATGGCAACAGGATAACAAATTTCGTGAAACTATCTAACAGAATTAAAAGACATACATTGCCCATTTTAAATCTCACTAAAGGACAGAAAATATCCAAATGTACCGTACTCCAAGGAGCCTGGGGTATCTGAGTCACAAGCTGTTCAACATTTGCGTGCTGCACCTGTTACCTTTCTGACACATCGCTCACGATCATACAAAAACTAGACGTTGCCTCTAAGACTAGGCCAGGTGAAATTTACAGTACTCTTATGGAAAGTCTTACTGACACCTAGATATTCCCCAAACACTGAATCGTGGAAGTAAGACAACACCATGGGTCTCAGCAACATAGGCACGACAATCTTCGGAGCACTACTATTTTTGCAGGTGAAATACAAAAACCCATTCCCGGACACCTAGGGAAGCACGGCACCACAACTCAAATCCCTTTGCACCTGATTACAAAAACTCTCAGTTGCTTGGGCCTGATGAAGCTTCACAAAGAATTTGGGAAAACCCTGAATGGTGTTGAATGGATGCCTCAGTTACCACTACCTCGTCCATGTAAAAATCACCCAGATCATTTATCCTAGTTAAGCTATCTGCCACCTGGTTTTTGGAGCCTCTGACATGATGAACCTTGAAGTGGAAACGAGAAGGGCGCAGGACACAGTGCCCCTATTTTCCCAACTGTTGGGGATGGTTTTGAACCCAACTCAAGGCTTTATTATTAGTATAAAGGTCGCATTCTTTATGCCCGATGTACGATGCAATCTTTTCTATCCCAAAGATACATAGCAATGTTTCTTTCTTGTATATTCCCAACCTCCGCTCAGTCACAGAAAGGCTATTACTCGTGAAGTTCACAGATGCCAGACCCAACTCTGTCCGTTGGCTTAGGACAGTGCCTCAAGCCAGTGACGAGGCGCCTTCTTGCACTATGAATTGGTGTGTAAAGTCCAGAAGAAGAAACACCGGAGGAGAAGTTAATTTTTTCTAAGAAGGCAAAAGGCAGACTCCTGCTCCTGACCCCATTGAAATTCTACTCCCTTTCTTTTCAAAATATTCAGAGATGCTGTCAGTTCTGGAAATGATTAATTAAACAGGAGTAATATCCTAAAATTCCAAGAAATTTTTGATCCCACTTTAATGTCTTAGGCGGAGGGAAATTTAATATTGGAACCACACACTTAAGATCAATCATGAGCCGACCCTCACAGCACAAGTATCCCAGAATGTCACCTTGTCTGATCCCAAGGTGACTTTATCTGGATTTACCATTGGACCAACTTACTGCATCCTAAGGAACACCTGATGCAAGTGAGATAAATGTGACTCGAGTTCATCACTGTAAACAATGACGTCATAAATGTAATTGAAAATAAATATTTAAACTTTAATTCAGATAAAACGTGATCTAACACTTGCGACAAGGCTTGACTGCAGAAGTTAGAACCCATGGGAATGCACGTAAATTTTTACTGGCTCCAAGATGTACTAAAAGCCTGTACTTCCTACAACAGAGATCTAATAGGTATTGGTGAAAACTGTTGTTCAAGTCCAATACTGAGAACATGCGGGTTTTACTCAAGTACTGGAGGGCGCAATCTATTAATCTATTGTAGTCAATGGAAAGGGATCTGGATATATTTATTTGCCAGTGAATGTTTAATCACTAAACGGTACTTATAACTGTCCTTCTTATGCAATAAACTTCCTGGAGAGCAATAATTAGATGTAGAGGGAACAGTGATGCCAGCGTCTAACAGTTTATTTATAATCTCCCTAAAGGCTTGAAGTTTGGGAGGGAGACAATTAAAATTAGTATCGCGCACGGGAGTGTCACCCATCAAGAACAATTTATAGGGTAAGACGTCACATTTACTAATGCGAGAAAAAATTATGTCACTGAATTCTTCCCACTCTATTTTGCAGCGATCTTGAAAGTCTGTGGCAGAACTCGTGCCATCTAACAAAGGAGAGAACACATCCGAAACTGCATTGACCTGCAGTCCGACCCTGATGGTCGGGGCAAACCCAATAGATAAACAAAACTTGTCAAGATTAACTGATGCCCTAGTGTTTGTTAAGAATTTAAAACCTTAAATAGCATTTTTGGTGGGGTGTAAAAAAAACCCAGAAAGGAAATGTCAACGAGAACCTACCAATCTTAAAATGTAGGTTTGCAACTACGTTACTGTTGATAACACCTCCGTTACTGATGCACAAATGTTTCTCTGACATATATACAATATGCCGCTTGGGAATGATCTTGGACTCTAAAAGTTTTTCTAAAAAAGAATACTCAACATAGGTGGAAAAATTTTGACCCCCACAGAGGATCAATACATTACACCTTCACAGTTCTGTCACTTTTCGTGTCCCGTCTTTTGACAGGAACTGCGCAGGTGCCCAAGCTTGCCGCATCGAAAATATTTTCTTTCCAATATCGTTCGCCTGCTGTGAGGATAATTCCTGGCTACATGTCTCTGGACGGCACAATTGCTGCTATGCACAGGAGAACTGCATCATGTCTAATATCCTGTAGACTAGCGATTTGGCCTGACAGCACAGAGTCATCAGAGTTATGGGCGGCACGTACAACAGATGGAAAGTAAGTACGGTATTTACTGGATGCCACAAGCCGACCTTGCACCTCTACAGCAAGCTGGATTAAGGCACTAAAATTACATGGTATAGCTACTAGCGTGCATTGCACATGTAAGTGCTGAGTCAAATTTTCAATGATAACATTGATCATATTGTTTTCACACATTTGCATACATAACGCATTGTAAAATGTGCAAATGGAATCAATGAATTCGAACATTGGCTCACCAGGCCTTTGAAATCTAAAAACAAAATCCCGTTCACATTGGCTTCTAACACACTGGGGAAACAAAGCCTGGAGTACACTGTGTTTGAAACCTACAAAAGTACCGCCGTTTAATAGCATAATCTCCTCACGTAGTAGTTACAAAATAAATCCTTCACATTTTATTGCAATAGCCTTCAAGTGTTTATTCTCAGAACTCAGACAAAGGCTACCAATTTTATTCATAGCAATGAAAAAAATACAAAATCCTGACTGGCTTAGAGCCAGTCAGGATTTTGCAAGTCAATGGAGTTTGGGACTGGAGGGAAACTGAAAACCATTGGTCAATTTGGGAGGTCTGCTGGCAACACTCTGCATGTTGCACCATTGGAACCAACCTATTGACACCAGCTGTTCACCGCCGCTCGACTCAGCCACAGTCACTACTTCTACTTCGGGATCAAGGTCAGGTAGAAAATTTATGAGCTCGTCTTTCTTCAAGGTACAGATAAACCCCACCTCAGCCATTGCAAGAAACAAAACAAAATGCAGATATGAGAAACGAGTAATGGAGTAAGCGCAGAAGATTATTTCTGACAAGCAAATAATTGTAAATTACAGAATTCTGATTCAGAACATTTATATGTTTTCAAAAGTTTATTACATTTGACAGTACCTTGTATAAGCTTGAATATATGTTAACAATCTTAGAAAAATTCTTTTACTTGATAAAAAAAATTATATTCTTGTTTCTCAAAAACATTATAATGACTAGAGGTTGAATTTAAATAGTTTACAACACACAAGACTATATAATAGGGTTGTTCACTAAAAACAATATTAGACAAAACTTTAGACTTGATATCTTGTTAGCTACAACAATTTATAAACCATTCAAAAGTTCCGTAATTTCAATACCTGACAAACCGTCACAAATGTTACATGATTCAAGATGATTACAATATTTGGCAATTGTTTAAAAATGTTACGTGATTCAAGCCAATCTAAGGAGGGGTGCTCTGCAAGCCCAGTAAGCCTCCTTAATTAAAGTACAAAACTAGAAAATCTATCAATTATGTTAACATGAGCAATCAAAAGGGGAGGGCAGCCTTGTGGCCCTGTAAATCCTCCCATTTAATAAAATACAGATTGAAAATGTAATAAAAGTTTACATTTAAATATTGGCTATCACAGGATACGTTTTAAATGACCCAATACATCTCCAACAATTAAAATTGCAAAAACAATATATTAAAAATATATCTAGGCCTCAAGGTATGAGTCGTGGACACAAGTCAAAATGCAAACATTTTTAATTCATGGGCAGCCAACAAACAAACACTACACATTAAAAACTGGGAAGAGACAGCAAACTAGAATTAAGTTGCACCGAAGCCAAATTTTGACAGGCGGCCAAAACCACAGTCCATATCTATACTAACAAATAAAATTGAAGTGTCTGTCTGTTATATAAAAATTGATACAATACCAATATCTAAGTGTAATATGCCATTCAAAGGATGTTGAAGCATAATTAACTGTTTTTAAAATTTTTGTCTGTCTGGATGTTTGTCCAGAATAGGCTCCAAAACAGCTAAATTGATTTTGATAAAACTTTGAGAGATCATAGAGTATATTTCTATTTAAAACTTGCTCTTTATTTCATGTCAATATCTCAAATGGTTATTAAGTAAATTAATTTTTTCATATAATTTTCTTTATGTTTAATATTTTGTTTCTTTGCAAAAGGATTATTATCAAAAAGCATTGTTGAAACAATAAAACTTTTTAAAATAATCGTTGATTATGCATCATAGAAAAAGATACATTAGTTTTTGAAAAAACAAAGTAAAATAACATATCAAACAATCAATACTAACGCAATGATAAAACTATTTCCGATAATAAAGTAAGAATATTTCAAATCAATTAGGTAGGTATGTCTTTCAATAACTCCATAAAACCTGGGCAAAGTGATGGCAGGCTGTATTTTAATAACTTCATATAACCTAAGCAAAGCAAAATGTCTATTTTAAACATATTTAAACAAATTCTAAAGTCCATGCGAAAGAACTCGTAGGCACTGCATTAATTTCCATCTAAACATAAAACAACATTTGTAAATTCTATTTGATTAATATTTAAAACATTACAGGTAATTTTTTGTTTTTTATTATAGAAATTATTATGTATAAATTTTGATGGACACTATTCACGCCTTATTTCAATTTTCTATTTTATTTTTAAATATGTAAACAAATCCTGCAGTCCACGCGAACAAAGTTGCGGGAACAGCTGGTTTAGAATAAATACTACTTTACTGCCTGCCGAAGACTACACAAAAAGCCCTACAATATTAAAAATTACTAAAAAGTGACCCAGCTAGAATGCCAACGATCCACAACTCACTGTATTAAGAGAATCATGCTTATGGCTTTTCAGGCAACGTAATGACACAGACGATGCCTCATTTCAAGGTATGTCGAATTAACAAAGAAATTAATTCCAATACATGGTGCAGCTTTTCCAGGACACTCACAGGCAACAATCAGGCATAAAATATAATGGGTAATGAGTGTGCAGCCACTTAAACTACCCCATACCAGAAAAGAGTGTAACACATATGAGGGGAAATCAAGAGAGGGAGAACACGGAAGGAAATAGGAGGGTAACTGAGTTGAGCACAGAGAAAGCCACCTTGCGGAGTTGAAAGTACTTAAAACAGCTAATGCCGCAAGCCCTGGTGTCGCACCACTATCTAATAAAATTGTTAGTAATGTGTAGTGTATGTATCTGCAAAATGGTTGCCATTTAATATGGACGGCACCTGTATTTTCAGAGCAAAATATTTTAATTTTTCATTGTAATGGTTGTTTTCACATGATGGTCATGCCATATAAATACTTCTGTAAATATTTTTTTGGTAAATTATATGCTTACAAAATATTATGTAAATGTAAAAAAATTATTTGCTCTATATACTGTGTGTCTTTACATAAGCAATACACATAATTTACACATTGCTGTATGTTTCTTATGTCCTGTCATCTTCTTCGATGCTCTTTCTCTCTTCTCCTTCCAGTCAAACACTACTACAGATAGCAGTTGGTAAAGGAAGGGAAGTTCTAGAAAAGTCTTATGTCACACATATCGTGTACTTTTCATGGAGCAAAGGCCAAGTTTCTGTAACAGTTTTTTCTTTGCAACAAATTTGTGAAAAGTATAACAATAGTCAGTGTTCTGAAGGCTGAGTCAAAGCAATGAATTAGTTACACTTCATCCTTGACCCCAAGGGCTGTTTCCAATTCATACCTCACACTGTGGCGTACCAATCTATACCAAAGAAGGAGAATACTGTAGTTTCTTTCACCATGCAACTACAATTTGTCCTTGGGCTGAACCTACCTATCCTGTATATTAAAGGAAACTTCTATGTGGGTAGTAGGAAAACAAATATTTCTGATATGCTGTACACGTTAGTGGGAACTGGCATCATAATACTGGTAGTTGTTAAAATAATAGCATAGGACTCTTCATACGTTAATAGTCCAATTAGCTTTCACAATGAGAAAACACAAAATAACAAAGCAAACACAAAATGAAAATCATTGTGCTCATTTCTGAAAAAAGTTACAAACAAGTGTTTGCATATTGTCTTTTTTTTTAATTCTCAGAACTGTTCTACCGGCATACAGTAGAATCTAAGAGCTGCAAAATGTGTGTAGGCTGCATTGGCATTTACAACAAAAATATTTTTTAGTATCTAACAAATATTTGTTGCACTTTCAAACAGAATCGACTTGCACTGATCTCATTAACTAGCAACAATCCCTGAATCTTTTTTCTTCTAGCACAACTTTCAGCAACTCCTGCTTTTATCCTTGCCAAGTGCATAATGGGACTACCAAGCACAAGATCGGTTCACAAGGGCACTGTTATTATATAGTCATTGATAAACAATATTACAATTACTGTGTTTATGTCTGTAAAGTAGTGATGGGCAGTGGTCTTGCTCGAGACTCTCAAGACTGATGTCACAGGTCTCGAGAATTGCAGGATTTTCTCGATACTTACTCCTCCATGCTGCTATCTGTGTGAAGGCCTAAGAACGATCAGCGTAGCAGCACCCTAGGCTTGGTAGAATTTGGTAATAGGCATGATACCAAAGTTTTCTATATTTAGTCCTCCACATCATGGTTGGCGCACATTTGGCGGTAACAATGGAAACAAACATACAAATGACAGTTGTATTTTAAGGTGAGACACAATAACGAACAAATACACTTTTAATTACTGGTAGATGGGCGCCAGCGGTGGTTCCTATGCACCGCACTTTGAGACTCGGGGATCTGTGCATACTTATAAAACACTTTTCATTTCTAAAATTTGCACTTTGAATAACTGGAGGTAAGCTGGGTTCTGACACTACAAAGATACATATGATTTCACTGATAAGATTCCTTTTATTATGCCAAGTTACTGTTTGTGCTAGAAATGAATTTATGTTAACCTTGGACGTGACTAGCCAGTTCTGGTGGGTGATTCCCTCAGCACTAACTCAATTTGTGCACTCCTAGATGGATGACTTCTCCGTGGTGTACGAAGACACAGTCTCCACAAGGAAAGGGGTCTACAGCCGCTAGGGTGGACTGTAGATTTTTCTTGGAGATAGGACACGGGGAATGAGAAATGAAATTAATTACCACGTACGTTTACTCTCGTCACTAACACTTACTCATTGGGACCCGTCCCTGCACCACGTGATGTGCGGCGATGGTCAATACACATAGCGGGCTAGGACAAAAATAAAACCGCCGTACAAAACAACACAAAATATCACTGGGTCAACATGGGGCACGACATGAAATAGGCAAATAAACACGCAGATCCGTGAAAAGATTCTTAGATGGCGTGGATGCTGCTGGATGAAGTTCTTAGCGGACGATGTGTGCAGGCGTAAAATGCATTATTTCTCTTGAAATTCAATAAAATTCTGTCAGCAAAAATGATAACGTTAGCAAAATTATTCTATGTGCAATGCGAGCATACTAAAGCTCCTAGCGTGCCTGATGGTGGGAAAATCCAGACATATGAAGTGGCCGCATAGTCATACACAAAAAGCATCAAACATTGAAATATACAAGAACCCTGAATAAAACAATACATATAACCCTGAGAAAATTATGGCGCACATGAAATTACAAGAAATACCCTGTAAGCACAGTGATGGCACAGATACGGACTTGGCGGCTGCTAACTATGTGGCAGTGAGTGATGTGGCCATAAAACAATTAAACATCACAAAAACCATTAAATATGCATGTACAAATATTACCCTTATTGTTGCTTGTCGCGATTAAGCAGAAGTTACAAGAAAAGCCCTTAACATGGTTGGATGGCACCTGATTTACAAGCTGCTAGGGCCGCGTGGCCTCTCCGACATTCTCTCCTCTCATCACATTTAAGATTCAAAAAGCCACAAGAGCTGCAAATTAATTAGTTAAGCGGAAGCATAATGCTGGGGATGTCTGGCAAAATGTACGCAAAGCAAAGGTTAACCGGTATACTAAATGAAAACTATGGAAATCTAACTCAGTGCTAAAATATGAATTGCGTACGTGACAGCGTCTTACTTCACCAGCTCTCCAAGAACGACTGCTCAGAGCAGGAGTCACGCAGACCTACCATGGCTGCTTATGGGGTTCACACAAGCGGAAGTGCAATGCACACCGAGTAAAAATATTTATATATTCAATTTAATGGCACATAAGATATTTTAATACAAAAATTATCAAAGCAAATTTAAATCTGAAATACTGTTATTCAATAAAGGTCTTTTGAAGGCATTCTCGCCTGAATATCAGTCTCCAGCTCTTTAGCGGAGTGTACATTTTGAATTTGAGAACATAAACATTGCACAACATTGAGAAAAGAACATTTTTACACTTTATAACATATTCTGACCCTGAAAAAGAAAATACATAGCACTCAGAAACAATTGTCCTGTTTTGGGAAAGTCTGCAGTCATGGAAGGCTGCGTGTACCTGCTTACCCACGTTTCATGTTAGCGGCCAGTGCAGTCATGGCCTATCTGCCGTGGGCTCTTAGCCGGCGTTAAAGGACCCCTCCCTCGAAGGCCAAGATAATGCAAGCAGCTGAACTCTGCTGTACCGGGCTCCGTCCAGGTGTGAACCGGGACCACCAGTTGAGGGCCTTTCTGTTAAAATTACTTTACAATCAAAGGTCAAAGGTATACAGAAAATAAAGTCTTTGTTACATTAGCTTCCAAAATTAAATAGACTTTTCACAAATTAATAAATAATTTAGGTTCTTACTGTTGCAAAGAAATTATATGCAGTTTCGTTAATTTAGTCTCCAAAATAGCTTTTCAACCAACATAAATTTATTTTTAAAACCACAATAAAAGTAGGAAGTTTCTTACTCTTTAGAAAAAAAAACTATTCCAAACTAAAATGGCATACAAATTACATGTTTATCAGTGGGCACACAACTTTACGACGTAAGGGAAAATTATACTGTAAAAGGCCAATATATTGTGTCCAGAAAACGCCTAGAACATTATCAGCTAAAGTCTCAAAAGGCTCTCATCAGCTTTCCTAAGGACTTTACTTCAATAAAAAGCCATCTAAAATTTACTTCCAAATAAATGAAACTGTCTTAATTTCTTGTCACAAAATAAAAACTGCAAATAACTGCTATCATCAAACTTCATCACCAGTAAAATCTGCTACAAACTCGTACGGCCTCAAATGTTTAAAAACTCCTAAGTTGGGTCCAACACTTAAAGCAAAAGGACTACTTTTTGAATACTTTCTTTACTTCACAAACTTAGCATCATCCTTATAAACTCTCAGCTGCTGTCACCAAGATTCTTGCATCAATCAGCGTGCGTCATACTAAAATGCTTCAAAATTTATGTCGTCATAATGAAAATATTCAAAAATTTGTATTGTTATAAAAAAAAAAAAAAAAACACTGGACCAAACTGAATTTTACTACCATCTACTAATACTGAAAGATTATTTAGCTTTGATGACTACATCGTGGAGATCTGCCTCAGGCTCCTCCGGGCCAACTCCTGTTTTCTCACCAGCTACTTGTTCGCTCGTTTGCTTTCCTCGGTTGATCAGTTACGACTTTTACCCAGCCATGTCATGGTGCATCACCCACCGCGCAACACCACTTCATCACTCACATGGTGATACCACTACTTACACCTTTTCCCTGGGGTACCCTTGAGCTACGCACAGCCGTCCTTCAGCAGTGCGCAACTCAGCAACTTCATGAGGCACGCCATCGCTCACCGCCTGCCATGCCGTGTCCCCGCCCAGACAGCCACCACGCACGTGATCCACATCCTGCAGTCCAGTTGACTGAATGAAAATCTGTGCAAGCATCAGCTCACAGCCACGAAGCATGATCGCAAGGGCCCCGAGTGTTCTAGAATCCTAACCAGCCAACAGGCTATAAACTGGGTGAGCTTTTACAAAATTTAGAATAGAACTGCAAACTAAAATCAACCACAAAAAACAACTACCAAATTACAGCCGAAAAGTAGCCCAAGATAAATACTAAAACTAATAAAACACTAAAACAAATCGAACAACTCCAAAAAAAAAAAAAAAAAAAAACTATTAAAAATAGATCCGAAAAAATCCAAAAACTGTCTACACTGTTAACAAAGGTAATAAGTGACCTGTATCCGAATAAAAAAATATTGTCAAATTCCTGCATCGGCAACAAAGGGCTTAAAACACATCCAAACCCGATCTTAACAAAAAAATAAACATCTTAAAAAAAATAATGTTACAAAAAAAAAAGTTTCGTAACAATATAATTTAATACCATCTGTTGCAGTACTAGTTTTTTGGCAAATCCGGTAGGAATTGGTTCATTATTTGTCGAAATATGGCATAAAAAACTTGATTTATTGACATAGCGCTAGCTTACAAAATTATGTACAAAAATAGTTGTGTGTAAGCATATATGATGCTTGTAATAGATACTTTCAGCGTACAAAATTTGGTCGAAATTGGTTGAATGGTATATAGGCCATGAGCCGGCTATGTTATCAGTACCACTTAGAATAATGGGTTCTGATAAATTTTTTTGTCAAGCAATGGATGTCTACAGATAGAAAATATGTGATAGCATGTCATAGTTCTTTGCCTTATATGTATTACTATGCAAATTCCAAAATAAAGGGTTAAACATGGAATTTTTCCTATAATTGATAATACTGCAGCATTAAACAACAATTAAAGTAATAGCGATTGTAATGATCATGGTTACAATAGTTATAATTACTTAAGTATATAAATAAAAATAATAGTAATAAAATGTAAATGATTGAGTCAGTGGTATAGCTGTGCAGCCAAAGATGTTTAGACCACAACCATTTCAAGTATCTCTCCCAAGCATTGAGAAACTAAAGAAAAAATCACTACCTACAACAAATAATGAACTATTGCCTTTGTATATTTCTGGTGAGAGAGTTGGGCCACAGCCACTGATAAGTACCGAAGTCATGCCACAATGTGCTGCCCAAGTGAAACTTGCACAAAATAAGAATATAATCTGGGTTGTTACACTGCAAGAAACAAGCTGCACCCACATAATACCAACTTGAACGGGATTTAACATAAGTTCCAGACACTTAACCAGTGTATCAGAGAATTCCATTGGCCACTTCCCCACTATTAATGCCTCTGCAGCTGAGTTGACAACTGTTGCTGAAATTTTGAAACAGTCAGAATTGATAAGAAAATCACTGCATTTCATGAAAATTGTTGCAGTCATGGATCAAGCTCTTTATGTAAAAGCAACTGAGATAGTGTGGAATCATAAAGCAACGTACGACAGAATCATTCATTGAATGGGGACCTTTCACATAATTGGCAATGCATGTCTATTCTTGGAAAACATTTTCAAGATGCTTGCCTTCGCGACCTTTGCATTGAAGCAGACATTATAGCAAAAGGATCAATATCTTCAATACTAGAAGGTTGTATATACAATCGTACAGTTCGAGTACACAAGTGTGTGTATGAAGCAATGATGAGTCTTGTTTGGTTGCAATTCATCCCCTGGGTGTAAAATAATAATTATCATAAAATTCAGGAGGTCTATACCTTCATTGAGGATGTTAATGATTTTGCGAATGACGTATGTCAACAGAAATTAGACAATCTCTTTCAGAATGCAGCATTTATAGAAGTACTAAAGCTTTGGAATGTATTCCTGGATCATCTTCATCATAACAATGGAGATCTCTCTGCATTTTGGATGTCGTATATGGATAGATGGAAATGTGTTACTAGCACTGCTGCATGCTGCTCAAGAAGATAATTGTAATTTGCATCTTACTGCTATACTCTCTATGATCCCATGGTGTTTTGCATATGACAAGATGAACTAGATGTGAGTTATCTTCCCGTGTATTATGCTGAGATAACATTACTGGAAGTGAAACATCCAGAGATACACCATAACTTCATCAACTGATGTTTTTCAGTTCAACTCTCAGATGTTAATCCAATTAGATGGATTCCAGTTGATCAAGCAGTTGAGGTGACAGTCAACAAAGACACACAGACTCCAGGTGGTACAACAAGGTTCAACCACAAGCCAGGAACTGTGAAAAGATGTTATATGACAACTGAACACAGAAGTGGCTTTTTGTGTCGAGTGAGGGAAATGGTTTAAAACAACAGAGTAGGTATTACTAATGCGGAACTACATAAATCATGAATTGAAAAAGACAAAAATACTGTTACAAGAGTTGTTAGTCTGGTTCATAGCTCAATAAATTCATTTGTTGGGCCACATGATGTTATTAGTTTCTCCACAGCGAAAAGGGCACCTGATGACATAGTATCATATGTAATAAGGGCTCATGAAATAGGTGAACAGCCCAATGAAAATGAAGAAACTAAAACCTTCACTAATATGTCCAAGAAGAAGGTAGTCAGTAGTAATGGTAAGACAATAATCATGAAAGCAGATAAAGCACTATTTGGTTGGATAATTATGACAGCGCAAATACAGAGTCTTCAAATGGCAGATGTACTATCATATCCCTTAGGACCTTTGCCATCGGCTTCAGCAACTCCAGAAGGTATGTTACGAAAGACAAACAAAGCTGCTTTACCAACATACTTGTAGGCAAATTTTACTCTAGCTAAGGAAATACCTACATATTCTGCATCAGTGTTTTAGGTATAGCACTTGTTCAGAGAGTAAAAGGAGAAGGATATCATTTTGGTGAGTTGGCTATGTCTTTCTTAGCAATTACTTTCCGTAAGGGAATTTGGAGTCAGAGAATCGACACTGTGTTTGATAGGTACAATGAGATGTCTATCAAGAACAGCGAAAGGACAATGAGAGGGAAAGAACTCGGGCACCAATAACAGAACACCTTCTCTTCCCATGTTGTTTGGCAGTGGAAGAAATTCCTAAGCTACATTATAAATAAAACCACTCTCATTACATTTCTTGTTAACAGGTGGGGAAAACCTGAGTATTTCGGTTAACTTGAGAACAAAACAGTAATTGTGAACTGTGAAGATAAATGTTACAAAATCACATCTGAAGGTTGGAGCGAAGTCCCTGATCTAAACAGTACACATGATGAAGCAGATGGTCAAATGTTACTACATGCTACACGTGCTGCTAATGAAGGTTCCGAGTCATAATAATATATTCAGATGATACAGATGTGTTTATTATGTCTCTGGCATTCAATGACATCATCAAGGCTGATATTAACAAAATATCTTCCACTCTTAGAAAAAATGTTTGCCGAACTCGGATAGGCTTTGATACGTTTACCAGGTGTGACACAGTAATCACATTTGCAGGAAAATTAAATTTAAATGCATTCACAATCCTGTCTGCAAACATGGATACACAGGAAACGTTTTCACAACTCCGAGATGAATGGGACTTGTGTGAAGAACTAATGGACAAATTGGAGGAATTTACGTGCTTGCTGTATGTACTAAAATCTTTGGTACATAACATGAACGACTTGAGACATCAATTATTCTGCACAAAGAAGGGTGCAATAGACAGTAATCTACTTCCACCTTGCAGAGACTATCTTAAGTTACATGCCCAGCATGCAAATTATCAAGCTGCTATAAAAAAACAGATGTCTTCAGAACGATCCACAAAGGCCTAGTCCAAATGGGAGAGGCTGGAAGTTGGAAAAACACCAAGGAGTAGAGCAACTGGTAGTGGGCTGGATGGAGAGGCAGCCAGCACCTCAGGCTGTGTTAGATGTCCTTGCTTGAAATTGCATTAGGACATGTGTCTCCTGTAAAAATATCCTCAAGTGCACTGACATTTGCAGACCTCCTTCTTCTGAAAATAATGCAGATGCAGAATGTGTCGACTCCTGTTCAGAAGAAGGTGACGATTGTAATGATTAAAAGTGATTTTATTAATATGACTTTTGGTGTGTTTATTCAACAACGCATTAACAAAATAAAATCCGTATTGTGGGACAAGTTTTTTGGATTTATTAAAATGTGTATATCTTTGATTTTATTATGTTTGTGTTCAATCATAACATACATGAATTAAGTCACAATTTAAACCGTTCGTATTACAAAAGGTAAGTGAATATTGTGCATATAACATTAAATAATGTCAAGGACACAGCATAGTATTATTGTTATAATAATAGCTATTTTATTGATATTATTACAATATAAATACCTATCAATTTTAATTATTATTAAATTTTATCCACCTGATGTATTTTTTTTTTTCAGAGTGGTACTAGGATAAATTTTTATAGTATGTTTCATGTGTATGAAAACCTATATTTATTGGCCTATAAATGAAAACCCAGTAATATTACACCAAAGGCAAAGAGCTATAACTTGCTATCACTTATTTTTCATCTCTAAACATCCATACCTTGCCAAAAAATCATATTAGAACCAATCCCCCAGAGTGGTACCAATGGCCGAAAATTTAGATCCTGGCTCAAGGCGTAGTAGATATACCAAATAAATCTAAAATATTTTATGTTTGTCATTTTGAAAATAAGTACTTAATCAAGTTCAATCACTTAAGTTTACCTGACCTGTCATAGTATTACTTACATGCCAAATCAGGCAAGAATTGCTTTAATAGCTTTCGAGATACAATGTAAAATTCTAATTTTTTTATGTAGAGCTATTTTCCAACATGGCAGACTAACAACAATATCCATTTCAAAATTTAATGCTTATGCAATGCTATGCCAGCATATAAAATTTGGTTTAAATCGGTTGAATGGTTTCCGAGATATGGCATAACACTTAAAATATTAAAATGGCCACCATTTTGAAAGTACGCCCCTGACGTGGCCAAAAACTATAACAGTCAAGGGTCCATACTGTGTGTGTGTGCGTGCATGCGTACGCACGTGTGCACGTGTGTGTATGTATGTGTGTGTATATATATATATATAATATATATATATATATATATATATATATAATATATAAAATATATATATATATATATATATATATATATATATATATATATATATATATATTATAGGTGAAATCCAGTTGATGCATTAAAAAATTTATGAGAAAAAAAGGGGGGGGGACACACGAACAGACACACACACACATACTCATGCACGCACATGCACACACACAGAGGAAAGTGATCTCATAAGCTTTCTTTCCTTCGGAAAGTCGGATGAAAAGTGAACAGTTATGGTTGAAAGCTCAAGACCACAGATCAAGTGGTCTGGGTTGAGGCAGAGAGATGGATATGTTTATCTATAATTTAGTCAATGGGGTTCACTTCTAATACCTTTTGCATGACATTTGAACAGAAGTTGTTCAGAATGAATGCTGGTCATCAAAAATATTCATTATTTTGTATATGTATGGAATACTGTCCAACTTGTAGACATTACTTGTAAGCACCTACTCTTTCTTTCCTGTCTCTAATAAAACATTTAGATTCCATAGTTTATGTTTGGCATGTCGAAAATCTTAATTTTATGGTTGTTGAAAGGTTTGAATGAAATTAAACAAAATATTTACAGAATATTTGCAAGCATATCTGCGAGGTCATCTCATAATTCATTTTTAGGTTTGCTTAGCAAAATTAATTTAAGTTAAAATCTTAAGACTGCTGCAAATAAAAATATACAAAAATGTCCTCGTTTTGACCATTTTTGTAATTGCAAAGACATTTTATAGCAGGATTTAAAAGATTTCTTGGAAGTGGTCTTATTCATGGAGACTTATTTAAGTGTGAATTATCTTATTTTTATGAGTTAGTTTTTATTATTTGTACATCCGAGCTCTGAACATGTGTCAGGAACTAATATCTTTATGTTTTGTGGTATGTGAAGAAGAAGCAGAATGTGATACGGTGGATTGTGGACAGCCAATTCAAGAAGGAACAGGAGAAACTGAAGATCCCAACAGACCCTCGTGAATGGACGGTGGCTCATGTGCGCCACTGGCTGCTGTGGGCTGTGCGGCAGTTCAATCTGGTTGGGCTTCAGCTGCGCGACTGGAACATGACAGGCCAAGAGTTGTGCGAGATGACGCTTCCGGAATTCCAAAAGATTGTACCCAGTGACCCTAGGGATGTGTTCTGGACGCACTTGGAGCTGCTCCGTAGATGCCACTTTGTGGCGGTTGTACAGAAGGACAGAGAGGATAGAGCTGAAACCTTACAGGTTGGTGTTTGTAAGAATTTCAATTCCCAGTAATCTTTTCCACCTCTTAGGAGAACAATTTTCTTTGTAGTTCATAATACAGCCCTTATGAAGGAGAAGACTGAATTAATAGACAAAAAATGTGTGTGTTTATTTTCTTTTAAACTATATAATGTTTAAAGAAAATGTGGAAATACAGTAATGCCTCTTTTTAGCGGACTCCTAATCAGCAGACTTCATATTTGCTGGACAAAATCTGAGGCCACCATTATTTTTATCACTGTCTACTTTCCACTTATAGGGCATGAAAAGTGCCGTATGCACACGTATGAACAGCTATGTTAAGCAGGGCGGTGGAAGTCTACTGTAATTGTGACCATAATTTGTGACATATGGTACATTTCCTTGTAGCTTGATGTTGATTATCAGTGTTTGTGTTTGAAATATTTATTTATGAATCCATAAAGCGATGAACTTGGGACTGTCCTTTGAGCACAAGCAATTGGTCTTCTTCACTGTGTAGGATCTGCTTTCCACGAGTGTGTGCATAACTCATGAATATGCCCCACCCAATATGTCTGTTTCTGTTAACTGCAGCAATTTTTTTACATTTTACCAAGTACATTCCTATCGATTGCTGTGATTCCATATAATTTTTAGAATGAAGATGTTGCCATTTTTAGTAATGCTTTTTTTATGGTCTTTACATGACTTTGCTACTTTACAGTGAATGGGAAGTTCTGTCATAAAAAAATATTGTATAAAAATTATTTTTTGCTAAGAAATTTACGTGTTTTTGGTATCCTTGCCTTTCATGGAATGACATTAATTTTCAACAGAATCGTACTTAATTACACCTACATGGTAACATTTTATGAATGTGAATTTATTTTTAGTGTATTTTCGCATTGCCCTTGGAAATCACAAAGCAGTACATACAAGGATTTTATTGAATATTGTTAATTGTTTTTATCATCATGTTTAGTTGCTGCTTGTAGGGCATGAAATATTTTATTACTGTACACCAGCAAAATAAGCTTGTGCACTTGAAAAACAGGGGGAAGGAAGTTATTTTTACAATGGTGCAATGGCGTGGTTATAGTCATTGAGCGTGGTGTTGTGCACATGTAACATACTCTACATTTTTTAGGGAAATGTCACTTGCGACTTATAGTCAATCCTGCATTCAAGTTAAAAATTGTGCATGTTTGTTGTATGAAATAGCTTCCACCTTAGGAGATAAACTTAAAGCAGGTGTTACAGTGGCAAGGCTACATGCCACATCACAGTACTCAAAATGCCACAATTTATTAAACAGTGGTAAAAGTGCTTAAAATTAATTTTAAAGAGAGCAGTGATACAGATAGAAATTCTATGTGGGGTGATGTGTCATTTTTAGCCGCCTGGCATCTGTGCATCTGTAGCATGAGAGAGAGATACATACGGGTGATCAATAACATGACCGGAAATTGTCAAAATCAGCATGTATAGTCGCAGCCTAGCGAGTGTACCATGGCCCAATACACGACTGACAGTACCGCTATTCGTATCATGTACATATATGCCTATTATCATATTCTTGCAGCTAAAGACCGACCAGGACTGTACTTTTCTAATTTCTGAGAAAAATGTTTACGGGGTATATGGGTGGATACAGAACTTAACTGTCTCATTTACGTTCACAGAATAGGATAGGGATGGTATGCCGCCTGTTTACATTTCCAGATTATCATCTAAGCCGAAGGAAGTTATATAAATTGAAAAGAAAGGCACAGAAGTGGAAATGTTTACAAGTCAGGAGGATGCAAAATAAAAGCCGCAAATACTTCTCAGCTGAGACTCAGAAAATATGTTACCTACACAAGCTCATACTGTTCCTTCCTTTCCCGTGGACAGCTGACGGTCTGTCATAAATTACTAGAAATACTGCCCAAATTAGTCGAGGCTTTACGGTAATCGTTGTTATAAATAATTAACCATAAAATTTGTATGCAATTTCCTATTGTGTCTACTACTTCAAGGGCCACATGAAAATGATTCATTTTTTGTTTGAAAATTGCCTGAGTCACCAACTGAAATACACTTTTTGAAACCTGTTTGTATATTGCTTATTTGTATTTGTACCACAGATCATCTGGTGGAAAGCTGCTTCTTTATGTAAAGCAGGTAAAATGACAATTGCATTATTTAAACAATTACAGTACAGTATTTGTCATAATTCATACTGTACTTAAATTGCATAAATGAGCTCACCTTTGTATGCATATTTGTGTTATGAAACTACTGTGTGTTTGTTTGATAAATTCCTTTTAAGGCAATTGGTTTTGAGTTTAACATCTGTTTGCTGCATTTGGTTAACATAGTTTAAATGACTTCAAAATACTTTACTCAAGTGTCAAATTGCTTTTCGCATAAAAACTCATAATTAGTGTTCTTAGTCAAACCTTTTTAATTAAACATTCTTCATTTTCAAACTAACTGTTGCAGTCTCCCTGGACTTGCATAAAATATTTTTTTTTCTATAATTTATTGTAATTTGTTTTTATTAAAAGAAACTACAACAAAAAAAAATGTTCTTCATCTGTGAATTGTATACATAGTTCATACTAACATAAAGTAGTATTTTGTTTATTTAAATTTTCTTTAAATAAATTACTTAATCAACATCAGCTTAATTGAAATTATTTACTTTTAGACACAATTTTATAGACCTTGCATTTACGAGAGACACTACTGCTTCAAATATGACATCAGTATCCAGACTTAAGACAGCCTTCAGTAGCAGTCCTTTCTATTCTACAAAATCATGCACAGCAGGAACAAAGTTATGATGAAACCATTCAATAAATATTTTGGTAGTTGAGCCATGCCCTCTCTATATATTTCAGTTTCATCAATGTCCTTTTCTGACCTTTGTAAATACTGGCAATATTGCATGTTACATCAGATATTAAAATTTATTGCAAAGATTGACTCTCAAAAATGACTTGATATAACTTCAACAAATTTTTTAATAAGTGGTGGAACAGTACCACGTTTTTACAGATTCTGATTCTGTATTCATAATAGTAATCTTGTTTCAATTCTCAAACCTGGACTCAATTTTATTATCACTATTTAAAAACAGCAACACTTAAATTAAAATAGAGAAAGATTGAAAGATTCTACTTTAGCGTGGAAACTATTATTATATATAATTCTTGTTTAAACAAGTGGATATTTCTTGACAAATATCTAATAAACTGGAATACATTGAATGCATTTTGAAGATTTTGTACAGCTTAACACATTTCAAAACCTTTCTGTTGTGCTTCTAAATATTTCCAAATTTGTATAAACATGTAGGGTACTTTGTGATATCTGTAATAGTCTGACATTTGTTTGCCGCTTTAAATTTTATCACTGCAAAAATTTCACGTTGCTAACTTGCGTCATTCTCCGCTATGGTAAAACTGGCCTCACATTGCTGCATTTTAACATCAAAGTCATCACGTTTGTTTACTTAGATGTGGTTAACCTCAAAAATAAAATGTTTACACTTCTACAAAGAGGAATAGAAACGTAGTCAGGTTGGGGCCATGGTGGTTAGACTACTTGCCTCCTCATAGGTGAACTGGGTTCAATTTCCGGTGGGGTTGCTCTCAAATTTTTGTATATGGTAATCATTCCGGACGATGCCGCTGGTAAACAGGTTTCCTTGAGGATTTCTCCTTCCCCTCGCTCTTTCATTCTGGTGCTGCTGCTCCATATCACCTCACTTCTCTCTCATCAGCTTTCAAGTACTCAATGTTAAGAGCTGCCCAAATCTCTTCACTCACTTACATAGTCAGGTTAACCTACATCTGCAGACAAAATATCTGCTGTTGCTAGAATGTTGCCGTTTTATAAACATCCTAAATGGAAAATTTAGTTTTCAATATGTGGTTAACCTCATAATAAAATGCTTAAACTTCCACAAAGATGAGTAAAAGTATAATCAGGTTGACCAACATCTGCAGTCACAATATCTGCTGTTGCTAAAATTCCACCATTTTATAAACATCTGTAATGGAAAATTTACGTCTTAATGTTTTATTTATACAATTCTCAATCAAAAATGCTACAGAATAAAATATGTGTGTGCGTGTGTGTGTGTGTGTTTATATATATGCATACATACACACACACACACATAATATATATATATATATATAAATATTTACAAAACTCAGAAAAGGACATGGATGGAACTGAAATATATGGAGAGGGCATGGCTGAAATACAGAAATATTTAGTGAATGGTTTCATCATAACTTTGTTCCTTCTGTGTATGATTTTCTAGAATAGAAAGGACTATATATATATATATATATATATATATATATATATATATATAAATATATATATATATATATATATATATTTATTTGTATTGCATGAGTGCATGCACTATGTTTATGAGAATTGATGATATATTAGATATTGTAGTTTTTTTTCTCTCTTCTCTTCTCTCTCTTCTCTTACTGCATCTCATCTCTTCTCTCTCTGGTCTTCTCTCTCTCTTCTCTTCTCTCTCTCTCTCTCTCTCTCTCTCTCTCTCTTCTCTCTCTCTCTCTCTCTCCTCTCTCTCTCTCTCTCCTCTCTCTCTCTCCTCTCTCTCTCTCTCTCTCTCTCTCTCTCTCTCTCTCTCTCTTCTCTCTCTCTCTCTCTCTCTCTCTCTCTCTCTTCTCTTTTCTCCTCTCCTCTCTCTTCCTCTCTCTCTCTCTCTCTCTCCTCTCTCTCTCCTCTCTCTCTTCTCTCTCTCTTTTTTTTTTTTTTTTTTTTTTTTTTTTTTTTTTTTGTAATCATTTCGATTTCAGTAAAAGTATTTTTTATATTGTAGTGTAATAATGAAGATATGAACTAGTTTTCTACTTATAGACACAGACCTTTCGTAGAGAGACAACTAGATTGTAGATGTTTCATGCTAATACTCTTTCTAGTAAAGATGTGCAAATGTGACTTTTTGTTTAACAAAAGAATATGTAAAATATGTTATTCAAATTCATGAAACTTAAATGAAAACAAAAAATAATTTACAAGAACTTAACATTAATGAATGTTAAATGAATATCTGGAAAATCTATAAGTTTTTTTTTTTTTTAATGTGTTATTAAACATACATATTGTGGCACATTATTAAATAAACTCAGTTTAAAATATGAAATGAAACTTGTGTGGTACCATCAGTTGTATAGTATAACTAAACTTCAAAAATATTTCTGGACTCACATGTCGGAAATAAATTACAAGAATCAATGAACTAAAAAATGCTATTTATTCTGCTTTGAAGAATAAAAAAAAAATTGAACACAACAGTTTTGAAACATTTTAAATTTAATTTGTATAGTTTTATAATCAACAAGTGGATGGGCAAACAGAAATTTTTTGTTGTTAATCAACAAAGTTAACATTTAATAAGCACTCTTTATAACTTAATATTTTTTAGTGTATTAAGACTTTAAACAACCAACTGTTTTTTGTGCTGAAAGCGAAAATGAAATTTTGATTTCTATTATAGTTTCTGAATGCTGAATATTTGCACAATCCTACTTTTTAGTGTAGGTCTCCGATTAAGTGTAAATATATTTGCAGTGTATATTCTGTATTTAGAAATTTCTTGTTATTGTATTAAATATAGTTCATAACATTGTGTATGCTTTTTGAGGCCATCCAGCTGTTGAAATTCACAGTAAATGAAAAACTTGTCACAGTTATGTATGCACATTTATATGCATGTACACACACACATGTCAATATCCAAGATGGTTGAATAAGATCACTGCAAGATTGGTTCTATTTGATTGATCTCCTTACTTAAACTTTCTACAAGACTTGTCAACAGCATGGTAGGTTGTATATGCTAGAATAACCTCTCATCTTAGAACAGTGGATTTTTAGGTTATCAGTGACAACATTGAAATGGCAGGGTACAGGCTGCTCTTGGGTGTGTAAGTGCAACAAAAAATAGCTATTATAATTACGTCTTCTGCTATGTGTTACTGCACAACCAACCTTTCTACTCTGCCTTCTGGTTAGAAACTGTTGCTTTTCTGTAGTCTCTTTTTCACAATTTACTAATCCTCACTAAAAGGGAATTATTCCGTTTATAATTCTGGTGTAGGCTTTAACCATGGCCCAAGGTATTGACTGCTATCTGGATGGATGCATCTGGTATCCTCCTGTGAAGCAGACAATACAACAAAAGATGATGGATGTTGAGTTACTTATCACACGAGCCTTGTAGGATTCCTCCAGTATGGATTATAGACAAACCAGCGATGCCTGCTCATGTACATCCAAAGTAGCAAGCCAGGGGCTCATTCCTTGAGTAACTCTCCTGTCTCGGTGCATCAGCAGCTCTGTACTTGTCATCACCTTCATCTTCTGTGTTACCTGCATTCCTAATGCCATATGAAAAGGGGAAGCTAATGAATAATGGATAATAAGTATCGCAAGTCTAGACAGTAGATTTATTGCTAGAACCTTATAGAACTTGGGTGTACAGTTTACTCCAGAAAACCCGAACTTCAGTAATCCAAACTTTTGGATAGTCTAAACCATTTTAGAAGGGAAAAAATTGTTTAAATTTTCTTTGTCAATCCTGTACAAGCAAAATTTTCTTTGCGTGACTGTATCGCACATGAACAGGGGGAAGGGGGTGACAGAGAAGTGGGGTGGGAGGAAGTTAGAGTGTGTGATCCTGGCCTCCAACCCCTGTATGCAGTTATATGTCATATTTATGTCCACTGTCACTTCAAAACAAATTTTCTCTTTCTTCAGTTGCATGTTGTTTAGCAAAAAAAAAGAAAGTTTTTTGCAGCAATTAATTTGTGTGATAATGTATCCCCTGAATTTTTACTTCAATACTGGTACATTAAAAATAAGTAACACGTTGCAAGTATGAGTAAATATATTATTTCATCGGATTATAATGGTTCATCTCAAAAAGTCAATAAAAATCTTTGTAGGTTGCAAAAGCATTTGACGTGGCCATCACTGCCCTGCTCAGGGGGCAGACCAATGCTGCTCGCTGTGAATCAACCATGCACGGCCGTGCATGTCATGCACTGTTCACTGTGCCGTTCATACAGGGGCCGGTCCTTGTCACCCGTTTAGTGATCCAATTGACCCGCCCACCGAGAGAGTTGTAGTATGTCTGTGATTTAATTGGATGAGTGTTGTGATCCACTGAAAGCAGAACCTAAAGTAAATACGGGGTATTGTTATCTACCATTTGCTTCCCCTCAGTGCTCCGTAATTAATTAAAGAGTGCCCAGCCACCTGGTCAATGTAGTGACAGAGATCTACATTTGAAGATGCTCTAAATTCAAGATATAGTTTTTGGGGATTGACGCTATTTTTCTTTTATTTTAAAAGGACGGAATTCATGTTCTCAGTTTTATTAACGTAAACGGCAAGTTGATCTTGGTAGTTCTGGCATCCCGATGCCAAGCGCCCTAACTTAAATTCTTAGAGCTTTCATTAATTAATGTTTTAATTTATTTAAGGGTTTTGAAGGGTCTCTTGTATGTAATATGACTTGTGTAATTTTTATATTATTTTACGTTTCTTTTGCAAGCCTGTACTGGCTTTTCCAAGATATCATAATTTTCCCCGAAACGCATAGCAACAAAGACACTGAACATTTAAAGGAAATAAAAATGTGTTGGAATTAATAACTTAACTCTTCCAAGTGTTTCGCTGTGTTGTATTCAGTTTTACATGTACTTGTTTGTAAAATATGTGTCACTACCTTTTCCCTCACGGAGCTGGCGGGAAATCTCAGCTTGGTAACTGCATCTCTACGCCATCCTCCTCAGTCTAGTTGGGCGGCCTAGGAGATTGCACATATTCGAGTCGCGGGGTAACATCATTATCTTTGTCTTACCAGTAACAGCAATAGTAAGTGTCTCTTATCCTGAACATTTAATTCTTTTCTCCCCCCACGCCACAGTCTCATCTTCGTAGACTTGCAGCCCCTGAGATTTTACTGCCTTGAATTGTTCACGTACTAATGAGTGCTTTTTGCAGTGTTGGCCGATGGCGGGTCTTGTATGCTGTTTCCACTTCATTGGAGGGATTTCATGTAGTTGATTGCCTGTATGTTTCTCTTTCAATCAATATACGTAATTACAGTCTCTAATAAATTTTAACGTTCATTTTCCTTGGGTTCTGGCCCATTCCAGAGTGTTATGTCCACATGCTCATTTATGTAATGTAAAGGCATCTGTGACTTTTTATGTACTTTATTCGTAAATGTGAGCTGCAAGAGAGATATGCCACGTGACTGTCGACCAACTATCGCTCTGAGAGCCAGAGTCCTTCTGCTTATCCGTGTTATAGATGAGCTGGTGCCCTACCAGAACTTTCATATTTTCTGTGATAAATAGCCATGCATCTAAGTTCTCTCAAACCAGGCATCCCTCGCCTCTCGCAGACTGTTAAACCACATTATATGGCACTGCAAGTAGTGTAGCCTAAAGATGCGCAACGTGAAAAACGAGCACGTGGCAGAAGAATTTGTGAAACAGAAGTCCACCATTGTTCAGGAAATCACGGGGTACAGTGAGTCGGCCATCATTTGGTGCACATATCAGACTGCCTCGTGGTCGGAGGGTGGAGATACCCATGACATCATTGCATGTCAAGGAGTTTTCTGTGACAACACTGCATGCCTGACGTTTGGCGTGAGTACGTGTGTAGTACGGGCCATACTCTGGCCACTCACCCCACCAAGCAGCCAGGTCTACCGGGTGGCTACTTTTAGGAACCCTTCGTGCACGTGGGTTCTTGTACAATCACGAACAGCAGCAGTATGGAACTTCTGACCAGCATTAGGACACCTGAGAAACACGTGCATCGTGTGGGAAGCCTGTCTCATTGGACCTGTACGAGAAATACGACCTGCAAGCCATCATCTACCGCTGCATACTGGAGGTGAAAAGTGTGATATTTGCTCCTGCAGTCACTTCCACCAACAGGGTAGCACGTTGCTCACGCCCTGCTTGTGACGATCTCAGCAGCAACACAATACGCTGTGAGCTGTGCCGCAAGGGAGCACACTTCGCCTGCCTGACAGCTGAAGAATGGCCAACACCGCAATGTGACGTTTTCACCTGCCATACCTGCACATCCAAACAGGAATATACCAACATCCAGGCCAGCCAGCCCACAGCAACACAGCTGATCGCACTCAGCGAATTTCTGCCTATAGCAGAATGCCAAACAAATGCAAAGCTAGGTTTTGCCGTGGAGAATGATGTGTTTTTGTCACGTGTAACTTGTGCTATAGTAAATACCATCCAAAGTGTGTATCTTACAGTGACTGGAGCAACTTTCAGGACTGGACATTCCGCTGTGAAGAGTGTGTGCCAGTCCCATCAACAATAATAATGCACACGTGATTGTCAACAACACCTATGATGTTACGCACATGCCACAGAGGGGAAAGGGGGGGAGGGGGCATGGTTCGCTTCACAACCACATGTGTCACCCACCCCAATGCAGTCAGCCCAGAGAGCGAATCAGAGCACCAGTGCCACAACAAGCCCAACCTGTAGTCAGCATGCCGACCCGCTTTCAGTCGCTTCCGATGTTTTCCGGACAAGGAGAGGAAGATTTAAGAGCATTTCTGGCAAAATGTACCTACCACCTGCAAAGGTATGGTGTCTGTGAGGAAGAATTGCAGAACGCTGTAGGGGCTCAATTGGTAGGAGATGCCAAGAACTGGTGGCAGTGTGTGACCGAATACAACATGACATGGACACAGTTTTCGATGAAATTCAATGCCTAGTGTACCAGCACGTACACAACGCTGAAGCAGCAGATGTCCCGGTTTACTGAGGAACAAAAACCGCAAGAAAGTCTGGAGGCATTTGTGGGCCGAAAAATCAGGTTGGCCAACCGACATTACCAACATCTGTCCACAGAAGATATGTTGGAGTTGATCGTCAAGACAGTGCTTCTGGATTTTCAGACCGGCTTTGAGACTGATGGTGTATAGTGGATACCAGTGTGTTACAAAGGTGGCCGTGAGTATCGCACATGACTCAGAACCCAGGCGCTGTTACTTTTTGGACTTCCGCGACTCAGAAAGGGTGGTGATAACAAGTGACAGTTCCGCAAGCCGCGCAAACAAACTGCGCCAAGGATTGAATGGCCCAGGCAGTTCGTCCACCCACGTGGCCGGCCGAGTACAGGCAGAGCATAGAGCATACCGCGACAGCAACGGGGAACAACGGATCAAGTGTCGTGCCTGCCCAGCCACCCAGTGTTGCCAATGCAGAGGTTCAGCATCAGGCACCACTGTGTCGCATATGCCACGACGAACAATATCATTGGCACTGACAGTGCCCTAACAGAGTGACTATGGCTACGGGAAACGCACCGACGGGGTAGGACCACACCAGGAGCCTGCCTCCTCACCAGGAGCCTGCCTCCTCCATCAGCGTGTCTACTGCAGCACCCCCACCATAGGTAAACAACCGGCCATATGCCTATTTGGGACAAGTGAGTACTACCATTCACAAATTACTGAGAGTTCCTGTGTAGGTATATATCGCATGTGCCAACTGTTGCCTTGGTCATCACTGCAGCTTCACAGAATTTGGTCCACAAAGAGTCAAATTCTCAGATATCCAATGTACCAACTTAACAGTAGAGCTTGCTACACTGCATAGCAAGAGTAATATCATTGGTGTCGCTCAACTTGACGTAAGAATCAGGGACATTGTAATGTGTGTAACAGCCTTAGTTTCAAGAGAAATATGCCAAGATTTTATCTTTGGAGTTCCTCTCTCGTAGATCAGGATGTAATTGTAGAGATTCCGAGAGACAGAATCTATTTCGGTAAGGATGTCAGACACACTGTTTACAATCCAGGCAGACGTGTAGAAGTCAACTTGCAGCCTGTCAAACGAGATGGCATTGATCACGGTGTCCCGGCAGAATACCACGCCACTTTTGAAAGCATCCTGAACAAAAGGAAAGATGTTTTCACACCAGCTGATCCCCTCAAATGTACAATAATTGCCAAACATGAGATAAACACCGTTTACAACGATCTGCTGTGGACATAGCCTACTGATTACAATGTACACCATCTTAACGTAATAAATTACCAAATTGCAGAAAGTCAGAAATCAACTACAACTCAGCCATAACATTGGCGCCTAAGAAATACGGAGGGTGGTGGTTTTGTATTGATTTTAGGATCATAAATCAGATCACAGAGAGTGCCCCATCCCCATTTATTAGTATTAACCCAGCACTAAATGTACTCGGCAGAGCGAGAATCTTGTCATATTTTGACCTGAAAAGTGGTTTCTGGCATATTCCAGTAAAACAGGAAGACAGGCCCAAGACTGCATTCACTGCAACAGACAGCTGCCGGTATCAATTTTGCGCCATGTCCTTTGGGCTTAAGTGTGCCCCCGTCCACTTTCCAAAATATGATGGTGAAGGTCCTAGACGGGATAATCAGAGATTTCACATTGGCCTACCTAGATGATATGGTCGTGTGGTCAGAGACATGGGAGGACCATGCCCATCACTTAGCAATTGTTCTGGAGAGGCTCGCTATTAACGGTCTGACCTGTGCCAACCAGAAATGTGACATAGGTAAAACATGTATCAATTACCTTGAGCACATGGTCGACGGAGAAGGGAACCGCCCCACACCAGAACGTTACAATGTCAACGAGTGTCAATGTTTGGCAATCATTTGGGCCATCAAGAGATACTATGTTCATCTAGAGTACAGGTGATTCACCCTAAGAACAGATAACTGGTGTTACCAAGATGCGTGACATCCGTAGTAAGCTCACGAGGTGGTCGATGCTACTACAAAACTTTGACTTTTTTGTCGATCACTTGCCTGGCCGAGACAATCAGCTGGCCGATGCCCTATCATGTTCTCTGAAAGAGGGAGAAGTAGCGGTAGATGAGGAAGAGTGGGAAACAGTGTGACCTCCAGAGAATAACGGCACAACTCCACCTGTACTTGTGCAACACATCACAGCGAGCGAAACAAAACCGCCCCCGCTAGCTGAAACGTGCGCAGACGATCTGTATGTTTACGTCTGAACCAAAAACAGATATCCATAGAGGTAAAAGAAATTAAGGAACCATGCGAACAAGAAGTGTTGGAGGGATGGCTAGTAATCGACAACCGATTGGTGATGCAGAACAGCAGCCAGAATGGAAGCTGGTGATGCCCTCTACGTGTAGCCAGGGGCCCGCAACACTGTCATTCACGTCACCCACAACAATCGTATATCAGGACACCCAGGCGTAGCACAGACTGTTCGCTATATCACGTAATCCTATTTGTGGCCTGGCCTCACAAAAGAGGTTAGAGAGTATGTGCTCCAGTGCCACGACTGTAATTTGTACCGGATCCTCAGATCTGACGAACCATATAACAACCCAGATTACTGCAATGCCCATTTGAAGCAATTGCATTTGACTTGATGGGCCGTTACCCCCATTCTTCAGGGGGAAAACAGTACATTTTAGCGGTGACTGATTTGTTTACGCATTGGCGCGAACTGTACACATTGTCCAGTGCGCATATACGACACATAGCTGCTTCTTTGAAAAAGGAGTTTTTTTCCTGCGGGGGTTATCCAAAAACACTCCTCAGCGATAATGCCACACAATTTTCTGGACCACGCTAGAGGAAGTTGTGTACTGAATGGCATGTCAAACATTACATGACATTCATCATGCCCATCCCAACGCAACAGAGTGTAGAAACCAGGAGATAAAGGCACAGTTACGCCTTAGAGTAGGAGACGATCACACAACATGGGCCCAACGCATACCGGATATAGCTTTCTGCTTGTGCAACCATACAAAGCCACTGGGAAATCTCCTGCGAAGATGCTGTATGGCACAGGCCTAGCACGTCAAGGGGAATTTGCCTACCGTACACCGGACTCAAACCCAGAAGCTGCAGACTCTGAGGCAAGGAAAGGGAAAGAAAGTTACGTCATCAAAAGGCGTGCGCCAACCAGAAATGCTCTGTTCAAAAATGGCTGCCAGAGACGAAGCGACCTCCGAAACCCTTGTTGCCAGGTGATCGTGTTTACATGTGAGCCCACCATCTATCCGCTGCCAAGCAGAATTTTTGCGTGGAATTCATCCCCAAGTGGATTGGCTCACATATGATTCTTGAGAGAATTAGCCAGATGTCGTACCTAGTGCAGATCAGGCTTAGGAGGAGATATAAGGTTCTTAGGGACGAAATTTGTGTGACGTTCATCCCGGACGACCACAAGGAACCACGCCCACCTGCCAACCAGGAAGAAGTGGGAAAAGGACAGACATCCCAAAATTAATATACTGTTGAGTGGCATTTTGCCATCCAAGCAAAAGCCATAATCTGAGCATAAGTCCTACGCCGTTGGGAGGGAGATCACCCCTCGATTTTTGTGGTTCTGAAGTTACCACACCACCTGTTATCATGCCTGTCATAACTGTGTATAGGCCGGCAACAGAAGAAATAAGCGAAGTGTGGGGAGAGGAAACATCATCCCTCGAGTTTCACTGTTTCCCAGCTGCCACACTGCCTACTGCCAGCCCCGCCACAACAAGGACACTGTGTTCAGCGGCAGGAGAAATGAGGGACGTGTGGGGAGGAGAGGAGTCACCCCACGACTTTCACTGCTTTCTGGCCACTGAGAACCAGCTGTTACCACTGAGTTTCAATGGGCAGCACCACAGCTCCTCAACGCCATGTATGGGTAGGTGCCCACCCCTGTATCCAACACAGAGCAGAAATAGCTGCAGTAGTACAGGGGGAGCAGTTCTTCCGCTAGCTCAACCTGTTCATCGGCTTATCACCGCCTGACCCACTCATACCATCAATACAGGAGGTGACCGTTTTGCTTCAGGCACCAGCAACATGCCAGCCAGGGCTCAGGCGTGTTCACTCATGCAACCGGCATGCGCCCTTCTGCAGACCCTAGGACAGGGCCCGCTGCAATATTCGTGGACGTCCAGCGTTCTTGACATTGTTAGAAACTGACTATTCCCTACTCACTGGTTGAGGCAGCACCCCTTGCACCACCCCACATCCTGCTGCACTTCAGCATAGTCGTCACTGCCATAGGTCCCCGCATCAGCCCTTTGGTCTCGCCGGGGGGCATTTGACGTGGCCCTCACTGCTCTGCTCGGTTGGTAAACCAATGCTGCTCGCTGTGCATCAGCCATGCACGGCCATGTGTCACGTACGGTTCACTGGGCGTAGGAGAGTGCATGCGTTTAGTTGAGGAGAAAAAATTATAGTTTTTGTCTGACCAGTAGCAGCAATATGTATTGTCTTTTATCCGGAACATTTAATTTAATTCTTTTCTCGCGCTGCACTCTCTCTCTCCGTAGACTCTCTGCCCTGGAGATTTTACTGCCTTAAATTGTTTACGCACTAATGAGTGCTTTTTGCAGAGTCGGCCGATGGCTGACCTTGTACGTCATGCCTGCTTCATTTGATGTATTTCGTGTAGTTGGTTGCCTGTATGCTTCTCTTTCGATCACTATAAATAATTACAGTGTCTCTTGTCTTAATTCATTTTAACATTAATTTTCCATGGGTTCTAGCCCACTCCAGAGTGTTAAATCCACGTGCTCATTTACGTAATGTAAAGGCATCTTTGACTTTTTATATACTTTATTCGTAAATGTGTGCTGCGAGAGGGACATGCCGCATGCCTGTCGACCAACTACTGCCCTGAGAGCCAGAGTCCTCATGCTTATCCGTGCTATAGATGATTTGGCGCCCTACAAGAACTTTCAAACTTTTCTGTAATAAATAGCCATGCATCTAAATTTCTCTCTAACCAGGCATTCCTCACCTCTCGCAAGCTGCCAAACCACATTACATTAAAAGTTAAAAAAAATAAAAAGAAGTCAACATTTTAATGAAATTTGTTTATAATATATACAGTATAAGAAAAACTATGGTGTGTTACTTAAAAAATATGAAAACAGTGTTATAAACTCATCTCGATAAGTAATTCTAAGTCTAGAATGAAGACACATAAAACAATGAGAGCAGAAAAAGGTGGTGTTCTTGAACATGCTTTAATGTAGTGATTCCTATTACGCTGAAGCAAAGGTGTTACAATATCTGGGCAATTGCTTACTAAGCATGCCAAGATATTTAATGCTCAGCTGAATACACCAGTGGAATATGATTTTTCACAAAGGTCATTATCTAGATTTATAAGCCGGTTTAGTATTTCATTGTAAAGTGTAAGTGGTGAAAAACTTTGTGGATATAAAGAAGCAGCTGACAAATTTGTTTCTAAATTAGCGTCCGATGAAAAACTGAAGCTAGAAGAAGTTTACAATGTAGACGAGATAGGGCTGTACACATTCTCTTCCCCATAATAACATATTTCTCAAATCAAAAGGCAAGTTAACAAAAGTCCACGCAGTGGCCATTTACAGCTTGCCCAGCCTGTACTTCACTGCGGGTGACTAAATGACAATGCTCTACTTCCGACCTTGATTATACCACCCCTCCTCACAGATTTAACGTGTTTGCTCGGCTCTAACACGAGGCTTATAACTGCACATGCACTGTTTTCTTGTATCACTATTTCTGACCTGTGTTAAAAGCATTTATAGTCGTAAATTATGCAACTAAAATATGTTGATTCGTAACACACATCCCCACATTTTTATTTTGTAACAGATGATCTGGAATTTCCAGAAATCCAAACTGACTCAAGCCCGGACTGGTTTGAATTAATGGGAGTGTATTTTATGTGTAAGAGCAGGACAAGACTGCCTAGCAATGCCTATCCCACCAAGGGTATCCACAATCCCAGGGCCGTCGACAGAAATACTGGAGCCCTTCACAAACAAATATTTTGAATTTCGGGGCCCTTTTCACTGGTGTTCTCATCCACTTTACCTAATCTGTTTCCTCCCCTTTTTCTCATAAAACCTTTTATAGCTTTACATTTATATCTTGGTTTATGATGTCAAAGGCAAAAGCATTCTTACCAGTGAAAATAATCAATATTTTACACTTAGTATTCGTGAAATTCACTGGCTGCTTTCTAAATGCTTGACTGAATTCAAGTGACATTATTTTTGAGGGTACAAACAAAAATTATTATTAATGTGGGTGGCTCTTGCATGTGGGATTCCGGGAGGGCAGTGCATTACATAATTAAGCACGTTAATTACTCTTACGTGTGCGGCTGTCCAGTGCTTGGAGTCTCCTTGCTCGATACATGTAATGAAATCTGCCACTGTTAATGACTTACAAAACATTCTAACTTACTGTTAAATTTACAACCTCTTGAACATGTGTCTTTCTATTGATATTCTTGCATGATTACTTCATTAAAATTACCTTTGTCTTTTACTGATATGAAATAGTTTATTTGCAGAATAATCCAGTAAAATCAACACTTTACCTGTTTCCTGAAACCAGCAAACTTAAACTTGGAAAGTTGTGTCTCTTCAAGGCAGACACTAGTTGGAAAATAGCATAACGAGCCATTTTATGAAACGGTAAACACATGCTGATAATATTACATTTCTCTCAAGAAAATGTATTAAAACTGTACTTACAACCAAATATGCTTCGTGAAAGCAAACACAAAAATTATTTACTTCCATTAAAATATTCCAGCAACACCATTCAAATATTTGCATAAACATGATGAAAATGAACATATGCACAATGGCGTTTGGGCTGGAAATGTTTTGTTTATCGTTAAGCATCTGTAGACCCAGTCATAATCACGAAACACATCTTTAAAGCCAATTCATATTCCTTAAAAACATTGCATAACTTATCGCTTAAAAACATAATTTAACCCACAAATATTGTAAGTATGATTAAAGTTTTAAATTACAACTTTTATTTCTCAGTACTATTTTTTTTCCATTATCGTCAATACCACCAACATTGTACCAGGTGGTACAATTTGACATGCTTGGGTTAACACAGTTATTAACACTATTCAAAATCATAACACTATTTATTACAACTCTCTGGTGCAGTTTCAAATGTTTCATGAAAAAACAGTTGGGATTAGCAATGTGACTTGCCGTGCAAATAAATTGTTTAACTTTTCTTGGTCTTACTAACAACGTGTGAATAGAATCTCACACTAAATTGATAAACATTCAACAAGATAATTTATTAGTAGCAGCCCCAACTCCAATGTGTTGCAATGGGGCAATAAAATAAAATAAATTGCACTTTGTGTAAGCATGACTGGCCTGTAGGCTGAACATATTTGAGACAATTACATTACCAAAGTATTTCTTTGAGGCCAAACCAACATCTAAATTAAGGCACTGCATTAAAATAATTCCACAAAATACTAAACCTTTTCCCCAGAGCTCAGCAAAGTTTACATTCAAATGACTCCGTTAATACTCGTGGGCTCTTCAAATGAGTGGTAGAAAATTCTTTTCAAATGCTCCAACATTTGCAACAAAATATAAAAAGCGTGGAAGCACTATTTAACGTGCTGAATATCTTACACTTCACGCCAAATTAATTGGTACCATGTGTCGCTGCCAAAATCACCCATTAAGGGACAGGCGCTGTAAAATACACAGAATAAAACCAATTAAAAATACAACAGATGGGCAACAGCTAATTACGACTCATTAAAGTTGCACCATCCTAAAAAAACAGTATTAATTATACACAAAATTGCAACCACGTGAGTAGTGGATGCGCTTCTGTGAAAATATTAGGGCAGCCAAAGGGGCGGCTCAACTAACCAAACGCCACACACTCATATTGGCGAATAAATATATAAATACAAAAAAAAAACTACTAAGCCAAAAACTACATAACTACCATTTTGACGTACGGGCCAAAACAATAGCTACATTCAAGAACTACTGCACGCCCTCAAAATTATGTTAGCACTTCAGGTTATCAAAAATTCCCAAAGACTATGTGCCCATATGCAAAATTACGTAACATTCTACTCCTCACCACTCATTCTGGCCCTACACCTTCCGCCACAATATATTTAAGCATACTAAATTCTCTAAGCATTTTATTACTGACAATAATTGCCTAGTCCAAAGCGTAGTTCTCTCTCATGATGCCCCAGTTGATAGTAAGGTAGCTACAGACCAAACCCGCACCAAGCAGGCAGAGGGCGTTGAATCACAAGCGGCAGCGTGTGGGGAAGTGACACATTAAAATTAAAAATTGAGCCGCACTCGAGAAAGTGGAGGCAGGGTAGGGGCAAGGGTAGGAGAAGGGAGGGGAACCAAGCGTCCAGCGAGGTGGGGGGAACAGTGCTGCACGCTGTACGGCGAAACACACTATTCAGGTGGCTGGATTTTCAAATTCCGACGCAACATAACAGCATATATCTCACAGCAATACTTTGTAAACGAGAGCATTTTCTGTTTACATACTGTGTATATTGGTCACATTTTCTGTCAGATTTTACCGCACTTGTATGAATTGGACAATAGCTAAATCTTGTACTTTCTGGTTGTACATTTTGGTGAATGTTGTATAGTCAATCATGGTACTGACAAGTGTCATCTTGACTGAGGTTCATATCTTGTATCAATATATCCAAATTTGAGTATAGTGAATTTGACAGATGTAAGTTCATCATATAGCTTTTTTTTTACCATATTGTATACTGTGTATCATTTCTGGATTATACTCTACTAGAGTGCATTTAACTTTAATTTTATCAAGATACATTATGTAAATATATAAATTATTTACCTATTGGAGAATTGGATGTGAAATGGTAGTTAAGTAGCTTTGCTGAGTAACTATTGTACATCATTATTGGTGTTCTTTGTTTCAGTTTAAGGAGAAAATCCCTAAACAAGGGCGAATACTAAAACTACCACGTGTAATTGGCTTGCCTTTGAACTCGCTGGAGCCAAGTATGGGTGGTAACCGCTCAGGCAATAATGGGCAGATTCAGCTGTGGCAGTTCCTTTTGGAGCTGCTGACGGACAAGGATCACACAGAGATCATCCATTGGGTGGGCACTAATGGTGAGTTCAAGTTGAACCACCCGGAGATGGTGGCGCTGCTATGGGGAAGCCGCAAGAATAAACCAAACATGAATTATGAGAAGCTGAGCCGGGCGCTGCGCTACTACTATGATGGTCATATGATCTCCAAGGTGCATGGCAAGCGGTTCGTTTACAAGTTTGTATGCAATTTGAAGCAATTACTGGGCTATAGTGCTGGCGAACTGAGTCAGTTGGTTAATGAATGCCGCCAGAAATCTTTTGGAGTTGATGTGACAGATCTTGAAACACAGTTTTCATCCAGTTTGTATTAAGCCAGTAACTTTTGGGAGCTAAAACTTTTGTGGTTATGCACATGAATCAGTTGTTAGTGGTAAATTTTTTACATTATAGTAGAGACCTGTTATATTGTTTTGAAAGTAACTGGCTGATTTATAATATGTGGCAAAAAAATAGTAGTGTAATTTCCTTCTGAAACCTAAGTTTGGGGATCCAGTGTAGCAGTTTTTAAGCAGGAAGGAATATATTGTGAGTAACTGAGTTATAGCAGGGCTGTAAATTATCATATTTAAAGTATTGTGTTTAACAGCATTATTGGTGTCATTGTTATGTTTGTGAAGAGTTTTGATAGTCAAAAGGTAAAGGAATCAGTTCATATTTGTGATGCGGGTAATCTCAGGCACAGTAGAACTTTCACTTTGTTGATATAGTCTATTCATGGTTTCTTTACACTTTTCAAATCAAACTTGTGAAAATCACCTCATTTATAACATGGCTAGTTCTTTCCTAATTGTGTCTTGTATTACAAGCGTTATATACTTCTGTTAACATAAAAATTTCTTGTTTTTGATTATACTGAACTTCTACTTATATTTTATTTATAAATTTTAATGTTTCGTTTATAATCAATATGAATTTCAACAGTGAGAAATTAGATGTATGGTAATGCCTGGTAAGAAATAGTTCTTATGCAAAATATTATTAAAATGAGTGCGTACAAATATGGTGCGTTGCCCCGTTGGTGTAATTTTCCAGACATGGTTAAACTTTGTTTGGATGAAGCAGAGAAATAGTTTGAAAGTAGAACTTCAGCAGGGCTTCAGAAAAGTTGAAAGTAACAGTGAATGTACTTTGCAGTATATTATAATATTATTTTAAAACTGTCTTCTGTAAACACTACAGATTATTCATTTTACGGTAGCCAATAAAATATTCCAAAGCTGCCTAGTATAATTGTTTTGTGTATTTAATTCTCTGTGAAAATAAATAACTTGTACAGTCCATTTAAGCAAAATTTGACTCAAACCCAGATATGAAAAGAAAAAAAAACAAGATGAAACATTGTGGATGTGTTGAGTTACATCTCCTGAATGGCCTCAAAAAGGCTTTCCAGTATGTCGTTTCCCACCATTGCGATAAGTGGTCATATTGGATTTTCGCTGTTGGAAAAAAATATTAGCACTCAAACTATGTTACATTTTAAGCTTTTTATTTTAATTTTTTCTTCTCTTTTGATCCATCCAAAAATTTTGTTATTGATGTGGTTTGCACACTAAATATGTAGGTGTATTATACTTTCACCCACTTTCATTCACTTTATTTTAATTTTTTTTAATGTGCAGTTGCAATATATCAGTTTTTAAAAATTAAAATGTCATAAAATATGGAAAAATTTCTTTAAAAGTTATAGAGTGCTTGAAATTCTATAGGAATTAGTTCTCATGTTCAAGATATACCATGTATTAAGTTCACTGTGCAGCTTTATTTCAGGTGTCATACATTGGATCAGTTGGCAGGAGCAGTATGGAACGTAACATACGACACAGCAGTTGAATTATGATATTTGCATTTCAAAATTCTGGCAATAATTGTAAGTTGAAATTAATTTCTTGTAAGTTTACCTTATACAGTACTTCGAAAGTGGAATTGCACGACTATGTTATTAGCCCGCTGGCTGGAAGATGAAGCAGCTCTCCTGGTAAGAAATGGTGGTTTAATTTTTTGTTTTCAATTTTTACGCACATTACACTGTTCTAGTCAACTTATTGGGCCTTTCTCCTTTTTTTCTATTTAATGTTGTGTTTATCACAGTTGTTGGGTGCAGCTCTCTTGTGCACATTCATCACTGTTGACAACAATTTCATTCCCTTTGCTCAAGTCCTCATTAATAACTTCCACTTAATCTTCAACCACATCATGATGGTTGCAACCATTTCCACTACAAAACCCACATAATGTTGAGCATTTTAGGCTGCTCTTGCAGCATCACATTTCTTTTCAAAACCTAATTTGCAATTGCACAAAATTAGGTGCCGTAATGCTTCAGGAGGAGCATCTTTCAGGATGAAACTGACCTCTTGGAGCTATTTTCCACCCTCACTGTTGGACAGTCAGTTCCATGCCACTGTTAGACCTGGTGGAACACACTCAAAGAATGTTGACGGCTGATTTTGGTACATCTTCTGGTGTTGCATGGAAGTTGTTAGAAATTGGCATTTCCTATCTCAATTTTTATCAGGTTTTAAATTCTTGAAAGATGCTTTCTTTTATTTTTGCTAGACGGAGGATATTATATCGTGCCCTATAACTGCATACAGAAAAAACAGGTATTTTTTTATGTTTCCAAAATCCTCCTGCAGGGCTTTAATGTATAGTTTCTTGGAAGATTTCTTACTACCAGGCATTAATATTTTCAAATGTGTACCAGCTTCAGAGAAGTTCTTAAAAGTTGACTATATCTGAAGCATGTCTTTCCAATGGCATTTTGGCAGAAGAGACAGTTACTGCCACAAAGCATTAGACATTGGTATAAAGGCCGTTCACGTTAAAGTGAGCACTCTTGAAATCAACCTTTGAAAATAACCACTGCCCGCAACTGTGTGTATATAACCATGTGTGTTACCGCACAGGCTGGGGATGAACACACGCAGTTAAGTTGGCAATGAAATTTGAAAAGTATAACGCTGTATTGAAAGTGTAATGTTTAAATTTATGGCTACTTAAGTTGTTTGAAGTTTATTTTGTACAGTTTAAAGTAATTATTGGGGTATTGATAATGTATTTACTGTAACTCATAATGATATTGTGTCACGTGATTGGCGCAACAGTCAAAACCAGAGGCCCGTTGTTCCGGTTCCTTCATGCTTGTTGCTTGGCTTTGCTTGTGTTGAGTGGTTGTGTGGCAAGCTACAAATTTGGAAGCTGGAAGATGTTGTGTTTTAATATTTCTCATTTATTTTTCATTATATCTGCAATCGTCATTGTTTATTATAGGTCATATAGTGTATAATTGTGTTGTAGTGATTTTGTGTAAAGTCATGAGTTCCAGCGAACTACATATGAATAGTCCGCATCAGGAAGACATTATAAATCTCGCCGAAAGTATTTATTCTTTAATTCGTCGAGGAGAGATGAAGCAGTGCAAGGTCTTCAAACAAATTGCAGAAATGATGACAATTTCAACTGCAACTGTGTTTTTACAACGTGTTTCCCCAAACAGGTTTTACGATGTGTTTTCCCCGCTTATTGCCAGATGTTATTGAAGTAAATTGTTGAAAAAGAGCAAGTAGGAATCGATATTTCGAAACGTGGTATTATAAACGGAAAGTTAAATAGCAATAATGAAAGTAAATGAACAACAGCAGAAATCCGAGATTAATATATTCATGTGAGTTTGCGAAGTACATGTTATATCCTAGGTTTGACAAATTATATAAAGTTATGTGTACCTATGTACCTATGCCCATCTGTTTAACCTTTTATTCAAAATCTGTCTTGATAGTAAGTGAAAATTTTGCCGTCAATAATTATATGTTGATTTCACATGTTTTTGTATCACTGTGTTGTTTTGTAATGTAGGCCTAACCTCAAACCATCTGTACATATCTATTTATGTCCAGCCATGTAACCTTTCTTAAATCTGCCTTGAAAATAAGTGCAAATTTTGCCGGCAATAATGATACGTTAATTTTACACATTTGTATATTACTGTGTTGTTTTGTAATGTAGGCCTAACCTCAAATACATCTGTATGTATCTATTTATATCCAGCCATGTAACCTTTCTTAAATCTGCCTTGACAACAAGGTCAAATTTTGCCATCAATAATTATACGTTAAAGTTACACCTTTTTATTTTACCATCTTATTTGGTAATGTAGGCCTAACCTCACACTTGTGTTCATGTAGTTATTCATCCCATGTTACATTGTTAAGTTTTACTATTGTTAACATAACATAAACGTCACAGTTTGATGCTACACCAAAGGTGTTCCAACATCCTATAAACTATAAAATCTTGAAGCTGGTTTTGTTAATTAATTGAGTTATTATTTATTTATAGACCTATAGCTGTGCTTGTTCCTAACATTCTTTCTTAATGCAAGTGTAATAGGAATTAGAAAGTATTTACAATTAATTGTCAACCGTTACAGAATAATTTCATGTTTAAATTTCAAAATGGATTTTCGACAAGACAACTTGCTACCTTTTGAGAAATATCAACGAAAATAGTGTGCGTTCTTGAGTAGACATAATTTTTTGTTTTATCAGCCACTTTGGCCGCAAAAATATTGTAGTTATTGGAATTTAATGTTACTGTAAATTACACGTCATAGTCAAGACCCCAGACTCCCAGAGCTCCTGTTTGCTTGGGAATTACAGTCACGTGTCCGTGCTGATTTCTACCTGTCTCGGGTAGGTGGACAGGCGCTAAAATCGAACACATCCTGTAAGTATTACTTTTATAATTTGTCCTTTACATTATAATTTTGCTGTCATTTGTGGATATGTATTGGTTTTGCATTATTAATAAGATATATTTCTTTCAGCTTTGTGTGTGCACGCATGAACCATTTTTTTTTTTTTTAAGTATAGTAATTTTCTTTAAATATTTTTCTCATTTAAGTTTTCAGTTTTGCTGCCATCGTTGCAATGAAGGAACCACAATAATGATGAGAGTCCATGCACTTTACCTGTAAAATTGGTTTCTTGAGGTCTGTGTGGGTTTGAAAAAGGTAATGTCGCACCCAATTGGGCCACAAGAGACAACGGAAATGTGGCCATCACCAGATAGGCATTTCACTTAGCTATAAATAATATTCTTTATTTTTAGAATTATTTTGTACAAATGAAGATGGTGCCAATTCACAGTATAAATGTTCAGTTCTATTGTGGAGGGTCTTAGAAGAGTTCAAACACAGAGTAACGGTGTCAAAAAAATATGTATGTATACACAAATGCATTTGTTGATGTGTTTATATTTTTAGTGTAAATTATTTTAATTTTATATATACATAATAGGCCTATGTTGAAATATATTTGTCTCCATTTATATAGGTGCATATAAAACTATCCTTAAAATGTACATATACATGCTCATATTTTATATATTTTCCTTTTTTATATACTAGATATTTTTATGTACTGTCATGTTAGCGCCGTCACATTAAGTTTATTAACACAATCGGCTTCTGTGCAGTGGTGTACTCTTTGCTTGGCTCTCTGCCTTTCCCTTTCATGCGTCGTTATTTTTTGAGTTGTCATGGTTGTTTATTTAAGGCCTTGCATGGCCTCGCTCTGTCTACGTTATAAGCTTCAGACGTCTGCTACGTTATGCCGCTACCTTATACCTGCAGGATGTATGATTTGTTCCTAATGTCTTAGTTGTATTTCACTTTGGTCAGCTGAAGCCAAACATAGCTACCATGTTTTTGAGCTGATGTTTTACTAGTCACGCTACAGAGCAATGGGGTACTTAGAAAACAGTGAGTCGTGGGATACATTATGTTTGCGGTACAATTTTTAAATGTAGAACTTTAGCACTGCTTTCAAAAGTGCTCACTTTATTATGAACTGCCTATATCAACAATGAGTGCAATAGTTGGAAAACTCAACTGAAATTCACCTCGAACACAAGACAGCTGTGAAAATTCTTGCAAATGTGATGAGATCTTTAATGTTTCAGGATAAAGTAATTTGTGTGAATCCAAATCAACTTTTTCTGTATTTAGTGTGCTTTGTAAGAAGTGAATAACCAGCAGGCTACCTTAAATTATAAGTTTTTCTCATCGTCTGGCACTGTTTGATGTTTGTTTTACAGAGAATGGTAAAAAAATTGTCAATATTACCTGCTCTCATAACATTTTACTCTCCTGTTCCAACTGATACACATTTCATAATGGTCACCTTTTTCATTGTGTCATTTGGCAGTATCCTGTGACATATGAACATATATGTACACAGTATACTGTCACATCAAGGAGCATTATGGAAAGCTCATGTTGTATTTAATGACTGTGGTAGAGGTCCTAGCACCAAGGATGAAGAACATTTGTGGCACATAGGTAAAGCTTCGTCTGCAGAGGTGATTGTAGAAAACTTCACTCTTGCTACACTAAATTAGGTACATGCACAAACCCTAAAGTTACTGGCCCTAAAAATAATTGAGGGCTAGTGGCTTTAGAGATAGAGACTTAATGGTAGTGACTTTAGGGCTATTGCTAGTTCAACCTGTCACATATTTAAATCGCTTTATAATATGGTCGAAATTGAATGTTTTTTCGGGTGAGCCAGCAAGGTTTTTACAAAACGTGTATTTGGACTATAAAAGATGGCTCTGACTGTAGTCTCGGAAGTAATTTTTGTGCGTACTGCGTGAGCTGAAAACATCATCCTGGTCTGTTTGGAATAATAAGAGAAATGTTATTTTCGTACTGTTGTAGGACTGACGTTAGGTAAGGAATATTCTGACATACGAACCAGATATCACAAAATTTTTCTCAGTAATTTATACATGCAATCATGGTAATATATTAAATTTGTATTTTCATGCAGAACGTTGACTCTCTTAGTAATTAGAAACAAATTTTCCAGTCTTGATTTACCAACTTTATTTACTTCAGTTGCAATCAGACAGTTCATTATATTTGACAAGCTGGCTGTGGGCTTATGTTGGTTTTACAATTCCAAGTGTCTTGAACATTACGTATTATTTATATAACGGGGAACTGTTTTGCCGTGCTTCAACCAATACAGAACGCTCGCCAAATGATTGAAATTGAGTGACTTTGCCACTTCACATGTGACAGTGTACAGAAAATATTAGTGAACACTCACTGCACTATACCAAACAAAACCACCAACAAACAAAATTACGGCCAAATTATAAGAAAATAAGAAATACTAAATAATTTAATTATTGTCTGATCCAAAGCTTGAAATGCTTTGATTTTTAAATATAAGAAGAGCCTGTATTTTGTAGCATTGCAGTTTATACACATTTTAATCACTGTTATAATTGTTTTTCTTTTAATTTTTTTAATTCCCCAGTTTCATTTGTCAATGAGTGTAATTGTCCAACTTTTCCTTTCATGCCACGGTTTAGAAGTGTAAGCTTTATCAGTTTAAAATATTAGACTGTAATACAAGTGTTATCTGTATTACTTGGCTCTTTGGAATTCTCAGGCTTCAGAGCGAGGTGATGCAACTTTTAAGATTTAGTTTTTCTCAAGATTCTCATGGCATTAGCAGTTTTGTAGTTCGATGCAGCGCTGTGGTGTAATGTTCAGCCAATAGGAGCTTGCAAGGCCCAGTCAAATGTGTATTTTTAGATTGGTTTTCTGGAGGGAGCGGGCAGCTGCATGTGCCAAGCCACGGGCAGCAAGCCCAGAGATAGTCCCAGTCTTATAGTTTCCACCTTTTAAGAAGTACCATGCAATCCTTCATAAAGAGATGTAGTGTTCGTATTAATAGTATTACCACCAGAGAGACCAGCCGGGCCGCGACTTAGGGATCGTTCTTATTATTAGTATGTCAACCGGGGAAGTAACAACATGTTGTGAGTGAACATGTCGTCTGTATTGTTACAACTCAAAGTAAGATGTAGTTACTTATTGTGCAATCTCGCGAGTCGAGAGGTATTGAGTGGACTTTCGGTAACCTCTGCTCTGACACTATATCCTGTGAGAATGTGAGTGTTGAACAGATTGTGTGATGTCGCTTAGACATAAATGTAAATATTTTCGACCTTCAGCAATTAATTGAGTATAATCGGATGTGGATATTTCTCTGTTCATATTTCTAACAAACTAAGTGTACTAATTTTGTACTATACCCAACTGAAGCTAGTAGAACCAAAAGTAAGTGGATGAAGATTGTAACCTGTTTGTAGCATAGCAAGTTGATGCTATGTTGCAAAATGGTGCAAATGCGGGTCAGCATGTGTACATGTACTTGCAACTGTGGAGGCAGGAGCTATATTGCAAAATGGCTGCCCAATGTGTGGCGGCTGGGATTTTGACACAACAACCCCGAGACACTGAAAAGGTAGCGGCAACGTCACACTTTTCGATAACTCTGAGATGTGGCAACATGGTGTGGTACCAACACTGCACAATGGCATTGTCGACACACGCAGAGAAGTAGATGTCTGTCCGTCATAGTGGTACTTCAGTCCCGTGCCATCAGCAAGATAGAATAAGTAACTAAACATTTCTACAGCCATCATCGTCATGTCATCATCATCCAGGTAGGTTCGGCAACAACCAACAGGTCACTATCGTAGTCAATACTGTGTATAAATGTTAATCTGTTCTTGTATGTTCTTTTGTTTGTTTGTACTGTGTAGTGTAATTGTAAAGGATTTCTGTTAAAATAATTCAGTATGGCTGGAAATCAATAAACACAGAAGCAAACAAGAGTTTAGTAGAATCATACAGCTATTAATGGAAAACAAAACAGAAATGCAACCTTAATTTGACGAGTTGAAAAACGTGTTTGAAAAGGGATTTCAACAAATGTCGGGACATTTTGACGAGTTATCAGGTCAATTGGATAATCAAATTAGAGAAACTGATGAGGTCATAAGTAAAGGAGATTGATGAGGCTAATATTTGTGAGACTGTAGAGTTGAGTGAGTAGAGTGAGATTACGTTAGTAATAAATGTTTGCGAATGTAGAAGTTGTAAAGGAAGTGGAGACTGAAGTACTTGAGGCTGTAAGTGAATTGGTATGATTGAGAAATGAGAGTACATTGCCGAGATGCAATAGTAATTGCAGAAATATCAATGCAGTGTTGTTCCAATCGCCAAATAAGAGTTAAGGAAATAAAAGTTTGTAAATGCCAGATGTGGGGGGTGAATAAATTTGTACACAGAAATTTGAGGCAGAGATTAGGTTGGCAAACTCAGAAGTTAGGTTGACAGCATCAGAGGTGATGTTGCAAAATGTACATGAAGTAGGAGAGTACTTTGCTGGGGGGGGGGGGGGGGGGAACTCAGCAGTGAAACTGTGTAGGGTTTGGTGGCAAGAGAGCATGGCATTACAGAGTGTGTGTTTGCCAAACGTAAACAATTGCCAGAACTTGCAATGAAAAAAGAGTAAGAGAAAGTGGGTAATGGTGAATTAGTAGGAAAGAGGAGAATCGTTGAATCGTTAAATGTAGTGGAAGGAAGGCAGTAAGGAAAAGAGAAAAAATAAGGCGACAGAGAAGGAGAGTGTTGTGGAGGAGAAGGAAGGTTACAGCAAGGCAGACTGTCTGCCATGTAGGTTACGGTAAGATGTAAGTTCAATTTTTAGTTAATATGTTGTGTTAAATTTTAACATGTTTCTCCTGCTTTGTTTATTTTATGTACTCCTGTGGAAGAATAATGAGGTCTTTAAAATTGTAATTTATGTAGGTCATGTTTGAACTCTTTAACCAGAGAAACCCAGAAGTGAGGTTATATTATCAAAGAAATCCATGAGATTGGAATGTGAAAGTGACGTAACATTTAAATATGAGACAAAATTAATGGTAGTGAACACTTTTAAAGGAGTGAGGAGTAGGGTTGGCAGAAAAAAAGGACATGGTGAAATTTTATTAAAATGTTTATAAGAGTATAACCAATAAATTTCAATATTTTCTTTAAATTAAGACACCTGTGTCACATTTTTACCAATTAAAAAACACTGTTATTCAGGAAGTCTGTAGTTATGGGTAGTGTCTAGTGTGTTAGTGTCATGTAATAATTAATAAAGAGTTTTAATGGTTTTAGTTTAAGAGGGGTATTGTGAATTTAATGTTGGAGAGTCCTTAAGGTGTAACAGTTAGTACGTGAATGTACATTTCATTTAAAGCAGTGTTGGAGGACAATTGTAGTCCTGTGGATGTTAGCTTTTCGTTGTTACAATTATTGCTGTTGATCAGCACTATAGTCCTTGTGGGTACGCCACTGGTGACCATACTGGTAATTTGAGGGTCAGCCTCACATAGAAAAAAATTGATAGTTAAGGCAAGGGTTGCTACATTCAGGTGTGTGTATTCTGCAGGTTTGAAGAGAGAGTTGGGTGGTGAGTACAAAACAACAGTAAATGTAAGGAATAATTTAAATAAAAGAATTGTGATACATGTTGTGACATGAATTATATTGAGTTTTATGTTTGCAAAGAAGAGAGTGAATATGTAAAGGGTATGTATTTAAGGGTAGTGCTTATAAGTAATATAAAAATAATGTTCTGGTGCTTCATGATCCAGACTGCGGACCCCGGTTAGCATATTAAGGTCCCTGCCCACAAAAAATTTCTAAAACTTACCTCTTTCCATGTAAAGTTCCAGAATGTTCCCTCCTATGCCAACAGTGGCCATTTTGGCAGTCAGTAAAAAGTTTTCCGAAACTGCTGGTGGCCATTTTGCCAACCAGCAAAAAATCCCAGCATTTGTCAAAATCTATTTCCTATTACGGCAGTGAGTGCATACGTCATCGGTGGCCATTTTTTCAGCCAGGATAAAGTTCCCCAAAACCACTGGTGGCCATTTTGTAAGCCAGGGGGAAATTTTCCCCAGCGTTCATTAAAATCAGTTTCCTATTATGGTAATGAGTGCACACATCAACAGTGGCAGTTTTGGTAGCCAGTTGAAAATTGAATTGCGATTGCGGTAGCCATTTTGGGAGCCAGTGGTCCCAGGCAACATCACATGCATTAAAAATCTACTCACATACTATGTCGGCTACGTCCATGGGGGCGTGACTAACCACCAAAATGGTGCACATACACGTGCCGCGCCCCACTGAGTCTGGCCATGACATGGTCCCCCCCTCTAGCACTGACGTTCCTTCCAGTCGAAGTAGTGCTTAAGACCACAATGGCCATTTTGCATGACAAACAAGAGGGAAAAAATTATGAGTACACCGCTCCCTTTAGCAGTCTGTCTGTGGCACGACCCACATGCACATACTACTGTGGCAAGTACGCATGATTTGTCTGGTACACGTGATAAGTGCAATTCACCTTAAGAAAAACATATAGTATGAGTTGGTCACCCCTGTAATCCTTTACATGTGTACAGACGACTGGTAGTCTTCCATAAAATCTGCATTCATGGGGCATTTATCAGGGCGGCATGTAACAACTGCAACAAGCTCAATGGCTGTCTCAAGCACCTGCCAATCCTGTTCTACAACTTCGTGTACCATGCACATTTCATCATTACCCAGCTTAACTATAGATTCATGTCTGCCAGTCTTGCGACTTGTGCAGAATCTACCAGCCGCCGACTTCAAAATGACTGCTGCATTCTTCCCCGATCCCCGGCAGTCGAGTTGGTGACTCGCAAAGGTGTGTTCTCCTATGACTACATAACTTCATTGGGTAAGCTCGATGAGCCATTGCTGCAGGACATTGCCACCTTCCACAATCAGCTCACCGGTTGTGACATCACGGGGGAGGAATACCATCATTCACAGACGGTCTGGGAGGAGGTATTCGGATACATCACTCTCCGAGAATACTCAGAGTTGTACCTCTGGACTAAAGTCTTTGAGAACTTCTGGGGTCTTTGACTACATATGGTCTAGACTGTTTCCAGTACATGAGCGCCCCAGCGTTCTCATTCGATGCCATGCTGCGCAAGACAGGTGTGAAGTTGGAACTCCTTGTTGGCTACGATGCCCACCTGTTTGTCGTTGCTGGTATCCGGGGAAGGGTGGCCTAGTGCATTACACATCACATGGTGGCGAACAACAGGAACTTGCCCGCCATGTATGACACTTGGTCTACCAAACTCCAGTATGTGGATGTGAACAACTTATATGAATGGGAAATGTCCCTGTCCCTGCCCTATGGAGACTTTGGATTGACTGGCACAGATATTGATGTGAAGTCAGTGCTAGATGATGGTCCGATTGCATACATACTGGAAGTGGACATAGACTAACCTGCTGTGTTACACGAGGACTAACGAGACCTGCCATTCTTGCCTGTCAACGAGTGTCCCCCGGGTCCAGACAGCCCAAGCTGATGACCATGCTTGAGGGAAAATACACGATACACTTTGTCACCCTCAAGCAGGCATTAGCAAATGGGCTATTGCTGAAGGTTATCCACCATGTCCTGAAGTTCTGCAAGAAGGCATGGCTGAAGTCACACATTGAACACTGAGAAACGTCAGGCTGCCACGAACACCTCTGAGCAGGACTTCTTCAAGTCCTCAGGAGGGCAACTGGGTCGGGATGCATAGTATGAGGCAGTTCCTCACCCCGGGATTGTCGAAGCTGAAGTGCTTCTGATCCTCTCTCCCACAACAAACTATCTGTGTGTATGTGTGCGTGTGTGTGTGGACATGCCCTGGCATGCTGGAGCTTCAAGCAGGAGCTGTATAGAAATCGTGCCAGGTATTTTGGAGTTCTCCTGCTCCAGTTCCAACACTGTGGCATATGTAGGAGTCATATCTATCCGACCAGGTGTGTTGGTTTGCCTGGATGGAATGCTGGTGTATGTACAGGAGGTTTATAATGTTCTTGTCAAGCATGTCGCCAGCGTGTGTAATTGTGTCTGCGTTGTTAACATTTACAGCACATTGGAGAACATACTACAGCTGGTCAGTTGTGCTGGCCGGTTGTACACTCTGGCGCCTTGCGTATAATCACTTCCCCCCACACTCTGGTTCCCCCCACTTCAGATCATTCTCCCCAGTATACCGCACGCGAGTCATCTTCAGCACGTCCTGTATACTTTATGGCTTGGTTCCGGCATACTGGAGCATGTATGGGGTGTGGGGCGTACCTACCCTGTCACTTCAGCTTTCTTGTCATGTGCTGGAGAACATGCGGGCAGAAGTCCAAATCCTGTGCAGGCATACAACCAGTATCCTGGTGCACGTTTAGCATTTGGAGGCACACTCGAGGACATATAGTAGCTGTATAATAATGCTATCACGTATGTGTCGCTGCTATTTCATGAAGATGGTGCTAGTAACATGTTGGCGCCTACTGCAGGGGACGTTACACCCATCCCTCGCTGAGTGCATGGTACTAGCACATGCAATACATGTACTGTTTCACATTCACCCACTATGACTTCTATGTATTTGTGTATATATCTACTGCCAAGTATGTACACATACTGCTCTTTGTTACCCACAACCACTCTCATCTGCACCATCATCCACTGAATTTAGCACACACACCCTATCTACCCGGGGATACGGCATCTATGTTGGGTCTCCGACCTGGGGAACTCTGTCCTTTCACTCTCCCTGGGGGGGCACAACGCTTATCCCAATGGGAGTGAAGTGAATGTGGAGGTCGGTATATGTATCATTTCTTTACCACTGAAGGGTCTGGTCGCCCATACCAAAGCTGCATGACTTATTCTTACATGGTTTTTAGCCTCTACCTGTCCCCCCTTTACTCCGGACTGTGATGTGCCCTTTTGATGTTTGTTTCATCCTCTGTTGTTGCGTGTATATGTTCTGTTATCTTTCTGTTTCGGTGTTGAAACCGAACCAGTCCCATATCTATCATCCCAGCCTCACCGGCAAATATTTTATTAGTGTCTTGTACATCCCGTGTACATATGGTGTTGCGTTGAACATCTTGATGGACTGTATTACACGAAAGTTAGTTGATATGAGAACTGGCGGTCTCTACCAAACACTATTTCTTCCGAACGAATTGCAAACAACTGATTGTCTAAATATACTAGTTCCTAGAAGCACTACGAGTGCACCGCTGATGGCAATGGCGGGATGTTCAAATCTATAGACCTTGAAATATTCATTTCAACTCTTAAAGGGCAGTGGGCACAGTTTAACGGAGGGGCATTTAACAGTTCTGTCCACTGTGTGGACAGTTGCTACTCTAGGCACTTTATCACGACCAGGGTGTAGCTCAACTATGTGTCCTAAGCACCACTGCAGCAGAGGAATCCTGTCCTCTTCTACTAATACAAGCTGCTAAGGGTGAAGAGGTTGATTTTCTTCCTGCCACTTTGGGCTGCTGTAAGATGTGAAGATAGTCCTGATGCCGGCATTTCCAGAAATCTTGCTGAAGCTTCTCCACGAGCTGCCAGTGCTGTAAATGATTCAGCTGGATGTCTTCCAGGTTTGGCTCTGGAACTGTGACCAGTAGCTCGAGAGTCAAAATATGACCAGGAGTAAGCACAGATAAGTCATTCGGGTCCAAGCTCAGTGGACAAAGAGGCCTGGAGTTGAGGATGGCTTCAATCTGCACTAGAACAGTATTCAGTTCCTTGTACATGAGGATTTGCTCTCCAATAATACGTCTCAAATGGGACTTGACCGACTTAACTCCGGCTTCCCATAATCCACCGAAGCAAGATGCTGGGTTGGGGGGGGGGGATAAAAATGCCAAGTTACCCCAAGGATGGCCAAGGAGCTTGCCATGGTATGTTGGTAGTTGGGAGAAGCAAGAAACTGTCGCAGCTCATTCAGATGGTTATTAGCACCCACAAAGTTGGTTCCACAATCACTATGTAGGTCAGATGACCTGCCACAACAGGCACGAAAGCATTTGTATGCACCTAGAAATACATTGGTAGAAATGTCAGATGACAACTCAAGGTGCACTGTTTTTGTTACACAACAAACAAATATGCAAAGATAAGCTTTTAACTAATCTGGGTGACGAACTCGGGCCAGCTTAATAGTAAATGGACCAGCATAGACCATGCCGGCCTTTGCAAAGGGTTTCACCTGCTGAATGCTCATGGCAGGAAGGACTCCCATTAGTGGTGCTGAAGAGGCAGGTCTTGTCTTCAAGCACTTGAGGCAGTAATGAAGACCGACGAATGGCAGACCTGTCTGCAAGTATCCAAAATTGTGTCCTGGGGATACTCTGAAGAGTTTGAACACCTGGATGCTGTTTGACTTCATGATAATGACTGAATACCAAGTCTGTAAAACAGTGCAATTTGGGAAGTAAAGCCAGGTGCTTTTATTCAAACAGTAAATTTGACTGAGGCAGCCTACCATCCACCCTGACCACTCCACAGGGATCAAGAAATGAAACCAATTTCCGAATCTGAGGTGATACACGCTGCTGCTTCTTTAGAGAATTAATATCAGCTTCAAAGCAAGACGCTTGGACATACCTCAGCCAAATGTTCAAGCGTTTGTCTAGTTCATGGGGTAGTAAGACATCAGTAGCTCTGTTTTGTGGCACTCAACAATTGTGAATAAAATGTGCAACATATGCTGTTATGCGGATAATCTTATTCAATTTGCTGCACCTTTCAAGCAATAATTCCAAGGGGCTGGTGTCTACAAAGTTGCCGAATGAGAGAGTTTTCTGTTCAGGAATGATGGAGGCTGATGCCGATATCTCTTCTGTAGACACACAGCAGGGCCAATGATCACTGGTTTCCTTCAACCACCATGGTTCAGTCCACCACAAATTATGTTGCTGTAGCTGTGTCTTCCAGTGATGATGTGATCCAAGATAAAACTACCCTAGAATCGGTCCAGGCATAAGTGGCCTCAATGTGCAGCCTCGAATCATAGTTCATGGCGAGACGGAGAAGCCAAGATAGCAAAAGAGCCACACAGAGTTCTAGGAGAGGTAGCGACACCTTCACGTAATTGTCAGCAAAGCCATGAAATTGATATGTGCACCCTTGCAGATTCACTAGTGGACGGGCCACAGCAATGGATGACAATAATGACAATTCAGATCTAACACTGTCCTACTTTTCACGCACTTCCAGGGGTGGTTCAGTATCCCAGTCCACACCTTTCAGCCACAACATCTGAATCAAGTGTTTGCCAAACAAAGTTAGCAGAGCTAGCCAACCAAGCGGGTCAAACACTCGAGCCAAGTCTGACAGGATGATGTGTTTTGTAGGCGGATTGGAGTTGGGATGGATTACATACAGAAATGAGTCAATGGAAGGGTTCCATTGCAGGCATAGGACTTTAATAACCAAGTCATGGTCAAGATCAAACGATTGAAATGATGGTACATGAATGTCCTCCGGTGGGGCCAATCCAACAAGACTGGATTGTTGCTCATAAACTTTCTCAATTGAAATCCACCCACCTTCAGTAATGCTATGCGCTCCTGCTATAGATTGAGTGCAGCCTCAACACTGCAAACTCCAGTGAATACATCATCTACATACATTTCACGATAAAATCTTCACTGCAACAGGAAATCTGCTCTTCTCATCCTCTGCGAATTGACGGAGAGTGCGTATATCGAGATATGGTGCATATGACACCCCATAAGTAACTTTTCAGTCTGTATTCTGTGATAGGTTTATCATACGAGGACCTGCACACAATCCTCTGATAATGTATGTCGCTGGGTTGAATGGATATCTGCCGATACATTTGTTTGATATCTGCAGCGAACACAATAGGGTATATACGAAACTGAAGCAACACATCAACAATGCTGCTTTGGAGTTTTGGCCCTATAAGAAGTATGTCATTGAGCGATCGGCCATTTGTGGTTCTTGCTGATGCATCGAACACCACTCGCAATTAGTGGTGGTGCTATCAGGCTTTACTACATAGTGGCGAGGAATGTAGGAGGCCTCACAGAGATTTCTCCCTCTGTAATCCTTTAAATGTGCACAGACGACTGGTAGTCTTCCATAAAATCTGCATACTGGGCTCTTACTGAAGGTTTCAGTTTCAGCTGCCTCTCGAGACAATGAAGATTATGTATTGCTTGGCTCTTTGATTCCCCTAACTGTGGTCTTGGTTGACAAAAGGGCAAAGCAACACTGTAGCTCCCGGTTTGGTCTCTTGTATTAGCTGTTATGAGCATCTCTTCACAGAGTGCTTTCTGAGGAGAGTGATGGTTTTTCTGAGGAACTTCTTCTAATTCCTAGAACCTTTTGAAAACATATTCCAGTGATGGGGACAATGTAAACAATAAAATACAACATGATGTTATTGGTTGCGATGGAACAACAGTTTAAACCCTTCTCATGAGGATCCATCCAAACGTAGTCTCCAATGCAGTGGGCATTTCCTTTCTTCCATCCCTTCTGCGGCCAGTCATCAAGTGTGGAAACAACTCGGTACCTATCAACAAGTCGACTGGGTCGGGACAGGCAAAGGTAGGATCTGCGAGTTTCAGGTGGGTTACAGCATCACAAATACTAGAGGGTAGCTGAGCATTAGGGAAATAACTTGAAATGCGCGATAGAACAAAGGCATCCAGACTGAATGATGGTGAGGTTTGTCCTAAAGGACTGATTAGGCACGTCGTGGTTGACTGGGAAAGACTGACTGGCATGTTGGATAATCCACAGATTGTGAGCTGAATCTTTTGTCGGGGCAGTCCCAATTGCTATAGGCAGGCCTCGGTTATGAAAATAGCCTGACTAGCCAAGTCTAGAAGGGCACCTACTTGTTGGGGAGCTCCAAATGCATCCTGGATTTCTACTAGAGCAGTAGACAGCAAAATAAGAGTGGTAGCTGTCATGGTGGTATGAGCTGCGAGTGTGAATACAATTTTAGTTTGGCCATTTTCTGTATGTTCTTCTATTGTGATATCCGAGGGGTCATCTATTTCAGGGGCCGATTCATCCTGTGATTCAGCAAAGTGTAGCAATGTGGGATGCCTAGCACCACAGTGTCGACACGTGAATTTAGAGTCACAGTTTCTAGCTCGATGTGATCTGAGGCAATTCAAACACAAATTCAACCTTTTGGTAAGAGAGTAACCTTCCTTTAGGTAAGAGCGTAACATTCCTTTGGGCCTATACTCAGCAACTGGGAGCACTGGGAAGGAATGTGGTCTGCCTTACATAGGGTACAATTAGCAGTAGCTGTTTGTGTCATATTCACCTTGGACTGTACAAATTATGTTTGCTGGATTTGGACACAATTGAAGTCTTTGACATAGAGGTACAAACCGACTGCTTCGGCTGATTGACACTGCTTTTTCTAAGAACTCTATGATTTCTGTCGGCTTTGGTAGTGATGAATCACTTACTGTCAGCTCCCACTGGCGGCGCAGGTAGGGTCTAGTTTCTTCTCCATCAAGTGAAGCAACAACAAGTCCCAGTGATCCACAGGAATTTTCAATGATCGCAGAGCACCCATATTTTCGGCAAGCGCAGTTAGAAGTGCACACATAGAGCTCGAAGAGTCAGATGATACAACTGGCACTTGAAGTAATGCTTCGATGTGGTTTGAGATTATGAATCTTTTATTGTCATATCTCCTCACTAAAATCTCCCATGCAATTGTGTAATTTTCCTCTGAGAGTGGTAGGGACTGGATTAACGACAATAGCTTTGCAGTTGAACACGACTTCAGGTATATGAAACAATCCACTTGAGATAAGTTATCATTGGTAGCTACCATGGACTGAAACAGGTTTACAAAGTTCGACCATGACCTCGGGTCACCATTGAAACTGGGAAGCTGAATAGTAGGTAATTTGACATGTGACTGGATGGCTCCTTTGTCATTCCTACCATTGTTTTCCATGACACGGTTATGTATGGCCATTACAGCATAATACTCATCATCAAACTTGATAAGCCGTTGGGTATGGGACTGGGTGTCGAACTCGCTACTACCTTTGAGTGCAACTTTCTGTGCGATATGGTCATCATAAAAACCATTCCAGATTTGAGCTAAGTTCTGGCAAGTAGAAAGGAAGAGGCATGCGTCAGTACTGTCACTTTGCACAGAAGCTGACAATGTAAATGCACGGTGTAGTTGTTTTTTCCGCTCTTTCGAAACGCCAGGTGTTTATCAGCCATGTTCACCACTATTCCGTACTATTAAGACGAAAAGTAACAGGCGCGTGAAGCTTGCGTACGCTGATAATCATGTTCGTAATAGCAATTAACTAACCGTGATCAGTAAAAGTGATTTTAGCATAGTGCTTAAAACAAACAGTGATTTATAACTGTGATAAAATCACAGTTTGTGGAAATAAGTAGCTGCGATTTCTTAACTGTTCCAATGTACATTAACATTATCCTTAGTATGCGTAGATCACTGTGACTATAAACAAGATACACACATCAATACAACTAAATGCAAATATGCCCATTTTGGCAAAGTACTGATATATAAATGCTCTGACAACATGCTGGGACCAAATTCCACTACAACTTCGGAAAACTCTTGACGAAATACGAGTCATGACCGAGGTAACAAAAGTCACAAACGAGGTAGAAAGAGTCACGACCAAAGTAGCACTGCATCAACAAATACCCCAAACAACAATGAGGTAGATAATCAACTATGTCGGAACAATATCCACCCTGGAAGACCAATGAATGTTGCAGCGAACATCTTGATGGGCTGTATTACACAAAAGTTTATTGATATAATAACTGGTGGGCATTACCAAACACCACTTCTCCCGAACAAATTGCGAACAACTGACTATCTAAATATACCAGTTCCTAGAAGCACCACTGATGGCAATGGCGGGAAGTTCAAAACTGTAGACAGTAAATTTACAAAGATATCTGTACACAGTACCAAACATATGGCTCAAATGATTTCCTGATGGTGGTGTTGGTGGCCTCTGGGACTGATAGTCGCTAGTCCGTAAGCCGCCTGCATATTGCTTGGGTGGTGATCGGGGGCGCGACGCAGAAACGGAAGTGTGTATGCTTTATGTTACAGGTGCAGGGGAGGTGGTCTCGTTCTGTCGGCAAGGCTGCAGGGGTGGTCTTGTCCAGGCAGCCCCCGCCCCGCCATGACAGACCATGCTATGCGGCCTTTGTCGTGATGACCCTCCTGCCGGTGGATGGATGCCGAGGTTATCTGTGGGTCTATGCACCACTTGTGGTGGTGGTGGTTGTGGTGTACATTGAAATATACCTTGTTACCTTCTCCCCCTTGTTGTCTTTTTGTTTTTTCTTTGTTGTTGCCATATATATGTATATATATATGGGGTCACACACATGGAATAAGAACACACGTAAATCATATATCATATATATTTGCTATTTATTGTAAACTTGTTACATATCTCACTTTCATGCATATATACATAAAACTGAAAAAGAAAATGTGAATACATATATACATCACTAGGCCCAGATCCTGGCAGCACACTGCCGTTGATGCACCCATATTGCTACTGCCTACATAGAGGCCAGCACAGTGTCAAATAGGTGTCGCACCACCACCTTCCTCGTCCTGCGTGAGGAGGCGGACGTCTGGGAGTGCTGCTGCTGGCCTCTGTCGAGGGCGTCGGGCAGGCATCTGTGTGGCTGTCGTCGACCTCCTCACAGTGCAGGTGTAGGTGGCACCATCCACCATCATCTGTCCCTCGGGGGAGGTGTCTGTGTCGATCAGCGTGGCGGTGGTGGTGTTGGAGGCATCCACCTGCTGCTTCTGCCTAGGCGCAAGCACCGGGGGCATGGCTACTGCCGATGTTGTCGTCGTTGCTGAGTGATCCATAGATGTGGTGACCAGGTTCTTGTAAAGTGGTTGGGCTTCGATTCCCGCTTCAATCAATGGGTGCCCAAATCATCGCTTACAACTGTGTAACGTCTGTATTGCTTCTTGCAGTTGTTCTGTTTTTTTTTTTTTTAAATAAATGTCATTCCTCTTAACTGTGTATATGTCTATTCTTTGTTACCTCTGCATGTACTCCTGACTATTCTGCCTTGCTTGAGGGGAGAGAGGCAGGTGGTTTGGTGTGCAGGAAACCATGGTTTTTTGTGTCCCCTGCTTGCCTCCTCATATTGTGACTGGGCAGGGCTATACATCATATGTCTCCCTGCAGCTTGTGATCACATCTTGTGTGTGCCCGAGAAGGAACATGTTTTCCTCTCTCCCTTTCTTAGTATTTCATACCAGTAGGGCTATCCATTATGTTCGAGGCCTCCCCCGCTTGTGTGGGTAATTAGTATTCTAGTCAGGTTTGATTATGTGTGGCTGGTGCTGGAATTTATCTCTCTTGTCAGGTTTCATCCTGTGGGCAAGATGGCCGCCTGGTAGCACCAGGGGGCTTCATCCTGAGGACTTATCATGGCCATCGCCGACATAGTGTGTGTGTGTGTGTGAGTAGAATTGATTTTCTACGGACTGACTGACTGCTAGGGAGGGTGGTGTACTTGTAATTTTTTCCCCTTGTTTGTCGTGCAAAATGGCAGTTGTGGTCTTAAGCACTACTCCAGCTCGGAGGAAGGGCAGTGCTGGTGGGGGGTTTGCTGCAACTGGATGCAGGGGGCGCTGCATGTGTGTGGGCGTCATTTTGGTGGTCATTCATGCCCCCATGGACGTCGCCGACATAGTGTGTATGAGTAAATATTTTTACTTGCTCACAGTATCTCCTGTGGCCACTGGCTCCCAAAATGGCCACCACCATAGCAATGTCATTTTCGACTGGCTACAAAAATGGCCGCTGCCGACATGTGCGCTCATTGCTATATTAGTAAATTGATTTTGACGAATACTGGGGAAAATTTTCCCCACTGGCTAACAAAATAGCCGCCATCGATGTATGCGCTCATTGCCATAATAGGAAATTGATTTTGATGAACACTGGGGATAAGTTTTATCTGGCTGACAAAATAGCTGCCTGCAGTTTCGGGGAACTTTTTATTGGCTGCCAAAATGGCCGTCGTCGGCATCGAGGTCCGCTTCCTGAAGCCTGATGCTCCAGAAGCTGTATTTTTATATTACTCTTATACTGTTATTAGGTTAACTCTTGTTACTTAGTGTATAATTTTGCTGAGTGTCGTTTGATATTATTGTAACTTTGCTTGTGTAGTCTGAAAATGTATTGTTGACTTGGATGAAGGGTTAGGTGCTGAAGTGAATGTGTTGCAGTGTACATTTACTGTACAATTGAATACAGAGGTAGGTATGCTGTGGTGTGGGCTTAAATAGTTGTTTACTTCTGTATCTCAAATATTTGATTTTGACGATTTGTCTTGTCAAGTATTAAATATAAACAGTGTATTTGCAATCTGTTTTGAGAATTTATAAATATGAATGGACAATCAAATTTCAAAAGTTGTTGTGAAATGTGGACAATTTTCAAAAGTGTTCTAAAAATTTATTTTCAAAAGCAAATTTTAAAATTCAGCCAATGTATTTTGAATACAATTCTGAAACATAATAGGTTCTTTTGTGCGGTTTTGACAAGGTTGTAAGTTGAAGCTGTTAGAGGTGTAGGGTTTAGGAATTGCTCCAGTGTGTGTATCATTGGGTTTTCACTCTGAGAATGTGCGTTGGGATGGAACAGGCCTGTGTCCTTTTTTGAGTGTACACTGATCTAGGTTTTTTGTGTTAAAAGTAAATGTGGCAGTGGTTTTGTATAATGTTTGGGGCAGACGTGGTTCCATGCCCTGGTTGAATGTGAGGGTTGGTTCATTGATGGTGTAACGTAAGTATGGGCAATTATACCGAGACATCTAGCCTTGTAGAGGTGATTTACATGCTAACTTAGATGGATTAACAAAATTAGGTTTTTTTTTTAATGTTTTGCTTTTAAACGTTTGTTTATACTATGTGGTTCTTTATTGAAACTCAAGCTGTTTATGAACATTATGTATATGTGTAAGGGTGAATTACACTTGTTCTCATTGTTTGTTGTCCACGCAATTGTTTACAATTTTTTTTGTTCAACACACTATGAATTGAATGGTTTATGACTTGAATTTTGTTTATTTTTAGAGGTATAAAAACCTAGTGACTGAATTTTTTTTATCACAAATGTTTTCTTTGATACATTGAGTTGTAACTGATACACTTTAGCTTACCTTTATCTAGTTGACTGCATTAATGTGTCTTGTACTTATTTGAGTATTGAATGACAGTGTATTTTTAATGAGTCTATGATATATTGTTATTTTGTAGCTGCTCCATTGAGAATGTGTATTCTGCAGTAACAGGTAACTTTGAATTTTTGCGTTGTTGTGTGATGGTGTTGATGTTTTACAGAGTTATTATTTGATATGTTTTTAGGAACAAGGTCACAGTAGTCTTCTACTTCGACACTATTAAGTTAGGTTTTGATTTGGTAAACATTTATTCAAAATTTTTCTCAAATCATGGGGGGTAATGTAGCATTTCATTTTATACACATCTTAATCACTTTTAAATTTTTCTCTTTTCACTTCATGTTCAATTCCTCAGTTTCATTTGTCAGTGAGTGTAATTGTCCAAATTTTTCCTTTCATACCACAATTTTGAAGTAAAAGCTTTATCAGGTTAAATGTTAGGCTGTAATAAAAATGTTATCTGTACTACGTGGTTGTTTCGAATTCTCAGGCTTCAGAGTGAGGCGATACAACTTTTGATATTATGTTTTTCTCATGATTTCCATGCCATCAGCAGTTTTATAGTTTTACACAGCGCCATGATAATGTTCAGCCAATAGGAGGTCGCGAGTCCTGGCCAAATGTGTATTTTTTGATTTGTTTTATGGAGAGGGGAAGCTGAACGTGCCTAGCTGCGGGCAGCGAGCCCAGGGATCGTCCCAGTCTTATAGTTTCCACCTTTGAAGAAGTACCATGTAATCCTTCATAGAGAGATGTAGTGTTCGTATTAATAGTATTACCACCAGAGAGACAAGTCAGGCCGATGACTTCGCGACTGTTCTTATTATTAGTATGTTGTCAACTGGTGAAGTAAGAACATGTCTGTATTGTAACAACTCGAGGAGAGATGTAGTGACTTATTGTGCAACCTCGCGAGTCGAGGGGAATTGAGTGCACTTTTGTTAACCTCTGCTGTGACACTGTATCCTGTGAGAATGTGAATGTTGAACAGATTGTGTGATGTCACAAGGACATAAATAAATATAAATGTTTAAATTGAGTATAATCCGACATTGACATTTTTCTGTTCTTATTTCTAACAAACTAAGTGTATTAACGTCTTGCTCTACCCAACTGAAGCTAGCTGAACTAAAAGTAAGTGGATGAAGAGTATAACCTGTTTATGGCATAGCGAGTTGATGCTATGTTGCAAAATTGCACAAACACGGGGCCAGAGTCGGCAACAACAAGTGTACATGTACTTGCAACTGTGGAGGCAGGAGCTATGTTGCAATTTTTTTACACAAGTGCTTCATGTTCCCTATCAGAAAAACTAAATGTGAAAGTACCTGTAAATTTACATAACCTAATATTAAAATATCACATTTCTTCTGACAAGGATCACTGAGTTTTTTTACGAAGTATCCATTTTGCCAATAATTAGTAATTAAAATTTTAATTGTTGCGGATTTCAACATTTTCAGTCTGAAGATCAAAACACAGCTTGTTTCCTTGGCTTGAGGTTGCCACACTTAAGTCAACAATTGTTCAAAATTGTTTCAAATGTGCCTTTAAGTCAATGGGTATTTGGTTTTCTTATATGGACTAACTTTAGGATATTACTTGAACAGCATAATGTTTATATTTTTTAACACGAACGTGAAATACTTTGTAGGAAGGAAGCTAGCAAAGTGCAGTTTTATACACAAATGATCAATATTCTCGTGGCTTTCATTATTTTTAATAACATTTTCATATAAAAAGTGTAAACTGATTTTCTCTTAAAGAAATATACTTCCTTCCTTATCTCAGTTCATATAATACAGATTTAAACACATGAAAATAATATAAAAATATTAAACCATAAATAATTTAATTTGCTTAGCGAAGGAACTTTAGTATATTGATTGGGATGTTGTTTTACATAGTGAACTAATTGATTAAATTTTCGCAGTTATCGGTTTCTGGAGTTGGAACGAGAAGGAAGGGAAGAGCAGGGATAGTATGAAATCAGTATGTACCAGTCCCCCAGGGTGCAATGCCTGGAATAGAATATCCTGCTTAAGTGCTTGAACAGAAGTTAGATAAAAGTATAGAAAACAGTTGTTCTTAGAGAGTATTCTAATGATTATTGTAATAAAATTGGCATTAGAATTTAGCTTAACAATAAAAGTTCAATAAATTTTGGCCTAATTAAGGGATGACATTTTTATAAGTCTTTCTTACCTCTACTTAAAAAATACTGAACATAGAAATGTACAAAACTTCCTTGGGCGGATTTACAGATTGATTACATAAAGTGGTAAAGAGTTAATGCAAGTATACAAAATTTTACCTTTAATGGTGCCCAGTAGCTATTACCTTACTTATTAAATTAATATCTGAAGTTAGTGACAGTCTATACAGCTTGCTGGGTATTGCATTATATGATTGTGAATGAATATTAGTCACATTGAGATTGGAGAAAGTAAAAGTTGAGTTGAGATATTTGGGCGGTTCTTAACAAGGTCTTGGAGCTGATGAGGGTGAAATAGGTGAGAATGGAGCAGCACCGTAATGCAAGGGTGGAGGAAACAGGATATGACTGAGAAAACCCACCGACCAGAGGCGTTGTCAGGCACAATTCCCACATGCAAAAATCTGGGAGGAGCCCACCCAGGGATAGAAGCCAGTTCACCTTGGTAGATTTTTTATAACGAAATAGTACTGTCATTTAAAAAGTAAAATATAAACAAACACATTCATTATTGTTGATCTTGTCACTTTGACAGTTGTGTTCCTTTGTGGTATGGCAATGTTGGGTACATGCGCAGAAGATGAATAAGTGGTCTACCTCGTCTTTTAGTCTATGGGTCAAACAAAAGCTCTTGTTTCAAAACATACATGAGAGAGGGAAGAAACATTTCTAGCATGTTCTGTGAATATAACACTGTTTATGTTGTTTAATTAATATAACTATAAAATTAATTATATTATACATTGTAGGTTATTAAAATACGTTTGAGAAGTCCCCCTTAACTTTGATGCATGCAACACTGCTGTGCAGTGTGCCTGCGCACTCTTCTGCGACTTTGCCCCATCAACAAGCGATAAAGAGCTTGGAGCAAGTTACAACAGTGGCGTACTAACTCCACATACCAATATAGTTGATTCCACGAGCCTGGACAACAATGGTCACAATTCTATTTAGAATATTAATTATAAAATTTGTACTGCCCGCTCGAATTCCGACATGCGTTCGCCACCCCCTCAACCCGAGATTGTTTTACCCACCGAGCTACGGACCGATCAACATAGATAACTAAATTGGAAAGCTACCCACAAGATCACAGAATCCTGCGCCCAGTGACAACAGATGCCAAACCTCGGGCAGAGGACACAAAACTGTCATCAGCCTCAATCGCGGGCGATAAGAAAATACCAGAATAACCAACCCCTGTATCGAGAGGCTTACAACCGCTGCACCCCTTGGACCTCCACGAAGCATAAATGGGGACTATATAAGGAATCTTCAAACCGCCCTTGCCAGAGTTCGTCGGCTTGCCGACAGCACTGGTCAGTAAGCTCTCCTGGGGTCCGGAAGGACTCCTCCTCTCCCAACAGCTTGAAGAAGGCTCTCTTTCCAGCTCCAGTAGCCTACCCAAGGCTCAACCACCACCAGCCTGCACAAGGTTCTACTTCCAACACTGGCTCCTGCAGCTCTTCCGAGGTAACCTCAACAACCGCACCCTGCACCCTCTACCCCAGTCCTCACTGACTGCATGGTAGCAAGCCCTCGCGACGTAGTAGGTCCTCTCCCCGAAGCCATCACTGTAAAACACGACCAAGAAGTTTGAAGTAAGAGATCTAGCTTGGTTTGGAAATTCCCAGGTTCGCTTTCGCCTGGTTAAATGTAACTGACGAGGGGAAATTAGAAACACGTTGGAGTGTGTACCAATTGGCTTTCCCCAGACTTTCCTATTAGCATAAATAAACATGCTTAATTGAAACCATAATTGCTTTCATAGTTAATTTTACTTGTTCCCTGTTCACATAAATTTAAGTCGTTTACTTGTTGCATAAATTCGCCTCAAACATTAAAACCTACTCTGTCGGTCATTTGTGAGCAGGCCGAGTTTCCTAGTGTCGGAAGGTCCCTAACTGAATCTCTAGTCTGCAAAGACATACTCTGGCATCTGGGTTAGCCCGGAACTCCCACCGACTCATACCAACTCCGACCATGGTCATCCAGTAACGCTTCCAAGTGACAAAAAATACACTAGAACAGGAATACTGGGTGACAGTTGGTTGGAGAAGGTGTGACCAGATCCATAATTGGTGAGCCTAGAATAATAAAAATTACCTGTGGGTCAGCTATAATTGTTTTATAGAAATAAATTCCAATGACCAGAAAAGGCAGAGGCCTTCCCAGTAGACTACGTCGCAAGGCTCGATGTGCATTGCATCATAAATTGGAACGACCGCACCTGAGATCACCTCATCTATACTGCGAACCGATCTGGCCGGCAGTGATTTCCTTGCACAAATCAGAACTGTACTCTTGGTTAGGGATTTGTTGGCCATGGCCAAGCTACAGCTATGTTTGTTATACTCTGTTTCATATAACTGCAATAAATTTTGACAGTTCTTGGAAAAAAAGTGTGGCCACGATGTATCCCTGCACCAAAGCTGTTCTGTTGGTGAAGAAAACAATCTTTGTAAACAAACTACGAATCCAATGACAAACATTGAAAGACCGACAACTTCTGTCCAGTAATTAGCTACTATAGTTGGTTGCCATTCCCAACTGTTTTATTGTTGTTATGATCACATAATATATTAGTTAGGGTTTTGTTTTATTTTATAGGTTGGGGTGAGGAACTATAGATTAGAGTCTTTCGTGAGATGTGATTTTTTTTTCTGGTTCTTCTTATGAGAGAGTGGCGATTGGAACTTGCATTGTTTTGATGATGCAGTGAAAAATTTTGTTCGTACAGAAATAGTATTCTATTTACTATAACTCAAAAGTTTTAACTGCATAGAAATAACTAAATGCGATAAATGTGTTGCTGTTCGCACCGATGCGAGATATGCTCAACAGATAAAAATCATTGCTTTTTTTATATAATAAACTACACTGAAAGAGCGCTTATTTAGGCTACATACATTTGAAAACCTTCTTGCAAGAACAAAGCGTAATAAATGTCACTGTTAATAACAATGTGCGAAATACACATTGTAAACATGTTAAGAAAATTTAACTTATACATAAAAATCGTTAGAGATTCAATCAAATATGAGTCCAAATACATTTCAAATATTCTAACAATAATATAAGGAAACATTATTTACCAAACACACAAACTTACTGTTCACTTCATAATTCCTAAACATGTACCGAACTTTGGATGATTAGTCACTTATTTGCTATTGTGCCACTTTCGTAATACCCACTATTTTTGTATTTTTTTCTTTGTAAATTTTGTTATTTGTATTCCTTTTCGTGGAATATTATAGTAATTTTCGGCAAAACTCGTGTCCAGTTCGGCTGTTTAATCTTGCTTAGATTTTTGTGACAAAATGTAAATATTTTGTTTCACTGTTAACATTGTTGCTCACTGGTCCTGTGAGCCAATGTGTTACTCTAGTATTTTTTTTTTGGCAATTCGGATATATTGTTTTATGTGTTGAAATTTTTGCTTCTGTCGACATAAATTTGTCGTTGCTGTAGTTAATTTATTGTGCCATTAATTTTTCTTGTCTGAAATTTGGTTAAAACTTTTATTTTAAGAAGAGATGGCATGTCATTAATGGTTATTAAGTTAATAATTTCCATTGGCAAAACAAACGACAATTTGATTAGAAATTTACCTCCATAAAATATTTGGCTCATGTTTACAATATTATTGTTAGATTATTATACTACGTGAGTTTGTTTGAACATAAATTTTCGTAGACTTTTAAGACCATTTATAGCACCATATTTTATATTGTTTGTTACCCTAATTTCCTGAATCGATATCTCAGCTACGACCACTTCCGAGTGCGACACGACTTCCTTCTGGTTCACCTAACAAACATGTTTGATATTACTTACTTTGACTGGTATCATGCAAATCTCCATGATTACTCGCTAAAGTCTTTGATTGCCGCATTTGGCAAGTTTGGTTTGTAGCCCCCTTTACGAGCCTCATTTTGGTTATTTGTATTTCTTGCTGCAAGTCTCATTTTTCCCTTTAAAATGCTTTCTTTAGCGGTCGCCGTTTTGAGGCATTAGAGATGTAAGGCGTGGTGAGCCGCATCCCTGTATCCATCCTTTTGCCGTGATGGATATGTAATCATCCTACTTGCCAGGAGCGCCCAATGCTGCGGACGTGTTCATGCTGCTTCGTTCAGGCCATTTTTAATAATTTAAACATGGACCTACTAACCTGAAATATGTGATACAAAATACTAACTGTCTCGTTTGTTCATGCCAACCCTGTGAAAATTTGATTTGATACGTTCTTTGTTTTATTTTTTGATTCAGGAAGAGAAGTATATCATTTTGAAAGAAAATTTTTGGTTAAAATAAATACTAAACATGTAACTCTTCAAGATTTAATGTTTTTCTTTTAAGTGGCTTGTTGCCAATAGCCAATATGGTTTCTTGCATAACTTATAAATTGCCATTTTACCAATAGTTAAAATAATTTTTTGCATTACTTGACCTCGGGATCCCGAATTAATAATAATACTTGAGCATAAATACAAGAAAAGCATGATATTATTTTGTTGAGAAAAAGATTGTTATTTACAAAGTATATTTGCAATATATTTTTTTATGCACTTATTATGTTGTGTTTTGTCTATTTTGAAATCAGTTTAGTAATAAGTTGTCACTTCAACATATGGTAGTTATTTCTGAAATTAATGATCCCCTTTAATTAATTTACTAGTTTTTAAATTTTTGATAACATTTCTTTTATTTAAGTTACAAACTAGTTACATATATTTTGCTGAGAACTGACTATGCCTACTAGAAAGTTGTAAAAGCAATATTTAAATTTGCAGAGCTGGCCCAGTGTCCAGCCTTCGTTGTATGCTACTAACCCTGGTAATCTCCCACTTACCACAACCAATCCACTGTGTTGTCGTATTGCTGTGTGCGCATGGGGGTAATTTGAAGTGTGTTTCGTCTGAGGGGTATTACCCTTTAGTTTTTGTCATATTATTCTCCCATGTGCTACACTACTGATACGAAATAATTTATTTGCTGACTTATGCAGTTTACAAAACACTTGAACTATTTCATGAAACCAACAAATTCACACTTACAGCGAAATTAATTTTTCGCTTGTCTTTTGCAATGGTCACAGAAAATGGCGGACCACAGCACAGAACAAACCGTTTTACGAAGTGGCAGATATGTTTTAATAATTCCTTTCACTGAGTAGATTGTTCTAAAAAGGCAGCTACAACGAACTACACTTAATGAAATACGTAAATACAGAATTAATTAACTGCATATATAATATTCCGACTTCACCAGCAATGAATTCTCGCATATTGATAAATTAAGATGGAAGAGAGCACAATGGTAACAACAGCTTCTCACTAGGCGGGTGGAGACCATAGACAAGTGAATACCACAGACAACATACTCAAAAGAGATTGGTGGAGACCATGGACAACAGACTCAAAGGAGATTGGTGGAAACCTTTCACATAACTGTGATGTTCGAATGCTCTACCATAATATTTCGAAATATTTTTTAAGCCCTTGCTCTTTAACTGCGAAAAATTGTGTATTAGTCTATGATCATAATTTTAACCATAAATGTTGTAATTATCATTAATTTCCCATGTTATAATTTTTAATTTCGATTACTGTTTTTCTTTTTTTCTTTTACAACCATCGCCAAGAGCGTCAACATAATAACACGCATACTGCAACAACCATCAGCTGGCACAGTAGTTGGAAATTTGGGGCATTTATTTTTTACATGCTGTGTAGGTTGGGCACAACATCCTTCAAATTTTTTTCAAGTTATATAAACAGAGTATACTTATATGCACCCCTGCCTACCCTGGTCAGTAAACAGCCAGCTCCATCCCAGACTATATGAATGCAGAGTACCAAGAAGTGTAATGCACATATTGCTGCTGGGAAAGTAATTAAGTTGGTAATCCCACCACCCATTCAATGGTGTAGGATCGCTGTTACCCCTCCAATTTATGTTCCTGTGTGACGACCCACCAAGCCCTCCCTTTTCGGGAAATGCCAGTACCAACTAAACACCAAGTAGGGATAATATAAGACCCCACTTCCCCGTCTCACCCTCAACTCGAGATAATTTTAAATTACGTAGTTTATTTTTTCTACTCATTACTTATTATTACTTCACCCCCAGACAACTGGCTTCCAGATTTTTTACAACCATCACAGTGAGCAAGATCGTGCTCCCTGGGAGAGAGAAACGTATTTTTAAGCTCACCCTGGGGTTCTATTCCCCTCTACCTCCCCTGCATCCTTCAGATAGGCGGTCTCCCATCGTGAACCCCAATGTGGGCAAACCCTGACCCCTGCCCTCCCCCCAGGCATGACTGTTACAAAGCCCCTACCACATTCACTAGGAGGGAATCGGCACTCGCAAGAAAAACAGAATCAAGGTGCCTAAGACACCGCCTAGGCAGCCACTGTCCCACAGCAGCTGCTTAGGGCAGGCATCGATAGATCGAATCATCGAACGAAGCTGCGAGATTATGCCAACTTATGTTCAGTTACTTCATCATTGTTAATGCTAATGATTGTCCATCCAATTGCTTATTGTTACCATTTGAAGAGGAAACTGAATTAACTTGAAGATTAATATTAAGAGATATAAAGAAATACTCTACCCATATAGTAGAAAAACATACCAGCTATCAGTATGATTTGAGATATTATGTTTTTGACCTCCAAATTTCTAATAAAGTTACCAATACAGAAAATTGAGAATTATAAGTGTGTCATACTGTAGCATTCTCTTTCTTAATTTTCTTGAACTGCTTTTATAGCAGTTGATTTTTTTGCGATGCCCCTGTCTACCATCTTTCCGTGCTTCTTTTCGGAATATAATTTTGTTTCATTCTATAAACAAAATTTGCTCTAATGTGAAATCAATATTGTATTTTCTGATATAAAGATTGGATGTAGGTTATTTTATTTAAATGTCTTTTAAATGCCGCAAGTGACGGCGAAATTGTTATGTATTCTATGTATTTGTATCTATCTCTAAGGTATATGGTTGGTATAGCTAATTTTTGAAATTATAGAGTGCAGCACTTAAATTAAAGATGTCACTTTCGTTTGAATTTTTGCGAAGCTGTTTAACTGTGTTTAAATAAATGTCTTGTTAAACTAACCCAGACACCAATTTGTTTACCAATATTTGCTTTCGAAGAAACATTTTTTTTGTGTCATTCCATGTACTTTTATAAACCCAAATGGTCGTTGAATATGTATCGATAGATCATGTCACGACTGTTGGAACTCTTCCATGAAGTTCGTAGCTGAAAGAATTCTGACTCTTTCTTCATTATTTTACACAAGCAATATGTAGTTCGTTAATTTCTCCCTGCTTGAACTTTCGACGTAATGTTTAGTTAAAATGCTTTCTACGGCCACCAAAGTAAGTGATTTTGTTGTAGTTTGTGTTCGTGTCCTCCGGTAAATGTCAGTGGCAAAGGCCTGGTTGTTTATATCCTGTTGTTAGTGTTTTGTAACTTTAGTGCGGTCGTCGTCGTAGGTGACCATTTCCTACACCATGATTTCCCATTTATATAAGGGCTGTAGTTGCCTTTCCTATGGCTCTGTTGGGTTGGGAGCCGAGTTGAGAGTGTGTGCGGCTGGACGCGGTTTCTGTGCCTGAGTTTTATATAACAGAAACCGCTTTTTTAACAAGGTTAAGTTCCACGATGAAATTTTGTGGCTCTTATTTTATGTTCAAGTCCCAGTAGTTATCATGTTGGAAAAGTTCCGAAAGAAACATCGAAAAACATCGGGTGTGTGTGTCTATTCTATATATTATATTATATATATATATATATATATATATATATATATATATATATATATATATATATATATTATATATATATATATATATATATATATATATATATATATATATATATATATATATATATATATATATATATATTATATATATATATATATATATATATATAATAAATATATCTGTGTGTGTGCATGTGTGTGTATATAAGCATATATATAATGTGAGAAGCATTTCAGTAAGTGTGTTTAGGGCATTGGTCCCTGAATTTTCTCTTTGTAAAATCAATATTTTTTATTAATTGTGGGTGGGCCCCTTAACCTTAAAAGCTGAAAAGTAACATACAAAAAAATAGGAAATGGTTGATAAGATTAATTATGTTGGTAACATATAATACTTATATTGTTGTGAATCACATTGTTTTATATATGTTGTTGTCTTTGAGCTTTACACTTGTGTTTGCATGCGAAAAAATTATTTTTGTTGTTGGGTAATAAATTTATGAAATAATATTATGCTTTTATTTATTCTAACCAACCTAGGAGACAATATCACCCCTTTTTTGCAATCAAATTTTTGGGTTCAAGTAAACTCCTATGCCCTGATTTATTATTGACTATTTTTGAAAAAAAAAAAATTCAAAACATGTGTAAATGCAATTTGACACCTTTCTGGTGGTTAATGTGGGCAAGGCCTGCAACAGTGTGTAAACGAAAAGAAAATAAGGTAAGAGGGGGGCTGGGCTTTTGTTGACTGACTTGTGGTTGTTGCACTGATAGGTCGCAATTGCAGCAGATTATTTTTTGTTTTACGTTGGCCTCTGAAATTTCTTGATGTATGGATTCGAGCATTTCAGTTGGGCCAATTTCTGTGATTTTGACTCAGCTGTTTGGGGGGGGGGGGGGGGGGGGGCTCTGATCTCAGGCGCTAGGAAGTTGGCTCATAAGTGGACTGCCAACCAAGGAAATTAATGGTAAGCTAATGGTCCTGAATACATCAAACTTCTTTAATCTCCCAGTAACCTCCTGAATCGTTTACATAGGACATTTAGATAATTTGTTTAAGTATAAATTCGTAATAATTTTTTTGCCATTTAGATGGGCTATTTGTGGTGGGGGAAATGCCTCCCCCTTCCTCCCTCTCAGCCATCCATGAAATCATTCCTGGTCACAGCTAATAAAAAATTATGTAAAAAATTAATTTTCCATTTCTCAAATTTTGTTGAACCATGCACTATGTTTTATGAGCCTTTAATTTTTTGGCAATTATCTAAACATAATGTGAATCTCATTGAAAGCAATTACACAATACTAATTGCGATGCTGTAAACTTTCCCGAAAAATAATGCAGGCTGTAAGGTACGGAGCAAAGATGTATGTAGAATATTCAGCAATTTTGGGCATATTGTAATGATTCAGTAGGGTTGTCCGAAATGTCTAAGGTGTTATAGTTTGGTTACGTATTTTGAAGTGGTTCACTCGATTAGTATTGTACATTTCATATTAGTGGTCTCAAATTTGAGACAATGTGACCAACCTACACACTACGTAAACAGTAAATGCTCTCGCTCCTACAGTATTTATCAGCTAATGAACTGCTGTGGGATCCATGTTGTCAGGTTGGCTATTTTGATGATGTCTTTGGAAAAAAATAGTACTCGGAACTAAAAGTTGTAATTTAAAATCTTAACTATACATACAGCATTTATGGGTTTAAAAATGTTTCTAAAGCAATATTAAATTTTCTTCGCTATTTGTAATGGGACTTCAAAATCTTGTTCAGAATTTATGACAGAGTATGTCGACACATACGAACAGTTAATGTTTCCAGCCAATGGTTAGCCATGTTTATGTTTCCAGCCCGTTAAAGGCAGTTGTGCCTGCACTTTTTTTCTCATTGTGTTTATTATACGAATATCGTATTGGTGTTGTCTGAATATTTAATCGGTAGTTAATTATTTTTTATTTGCTTTTCCAAACATAGTAGCTTGTAGATACCACTGTAGTGCGTTTTGTTGAGTGAAATGCAATATTAATCGGCACGTCGTTAAAACTGCTCATTTCCGCCATTTTCCTAACCACCTTCTACAATGAAGTGACACAAATATTATTTCCGTATATAAGTTTAAGTTGGTTTGTATCAGGAAACGTGCGCAGTGTTGATTTTACTGAGATGAACAAACGTGATTTTAGTGAAATAAACTAGCAAGAATTGTCATACAAAAACACATGTTCAAAAGGTTACAATAGTAAGTTAGCGTGTATTGTAAATGTATTTTTAAACTGTTAATATAATTATTGAAATGCATGTGGCCTGAAAAATACCGTACTTTCCACACTTTTGTAGTGAGTGAATAATATTTGTTTGTAAACATCGTAAATTCGAGTGTGAGGTTAATTTCGGTCAAAGTGTGTGTGTGTGGGCGTGTGTATGTATATATATATATATATATATATATATATATATATATATATATATATATATATACGAATACGAACAGCGATATATATATATATACGAATACGAATATCTGTACGAATACGAACAGCGATGTATGTATCGCGTTTTGTATTTTGATTAAAGTTATAATTTTCGAAGTTCAATAATGTATTTCCATACGAGCAAAATTTTCCACTCCGCCATCATAACAACATGCAACTCAAAATTCCACACACTCATGCCGGAATCACAGTCCCGACCAACACAGCATGACCGACATGACACTCTCGACATTTAACCTAAGTATTTAGAAGGCGCTGATAGGCTAGGTTAGTTTCAAAGGTGGTGAACAAGAGGGAAATTTGTAATACACAATGGTGACAAATTGGTATCACGAATGCATGCAAAAGTAAAATGATTATTTTTAAGAGTTAAACACAGTAGTTTTCAATTTATTTTTCTTTTAAGCTGCATATTTACCATTGTAAGGAAAGCTTGCAATACAATTTCATTTTGCAATTTTGTACATTCTGTGTATCGTGCCGCACGACACGATGAATAATAGAAATCATTTCTAATCCAAAATTACTGTTCGGACGACAGTCAGTCGGGCTTACGACAATCTATCTTGTATTTCATTGGCTGTTGGCCATCGTGACATGCACGTTGGGGCTATATGATTCCGGCATTGTAAGAACATTGAAATAATCCCATCTCACAAAAGATGATAAACTAAAGCTCCCCACCACTCTGCACCCTTTTTCCTTTTTCCCTCGAAATAAAATAAAGATGATGCCTTAATTGGGTCCACAGTTCATTGCTATGAACATTTCTCTGTGTTATTATTTATTGAAACTCTAACACACTCATTCTGGAGGGTTTCAAAATGTAAAGCTTACTGGCCATACAAACTTGTAAGTTGTATCACTTAATTTTTTTAGTCAAGCTTGTTATGCAGGGATACTGTTAGCAAATAAATTGAGAGATTTTCCCTGTTTTTAAAGGCTGTATTTGAAAGTAACATATTGGCATGTAGGTTTCAACGTTGGTGTCTTTCATAAACTTTTTGAGCATTTTTGTTTTGCAAATTAAAAGTTTCTAACATACGTTATTAAGAATATTGTAAGAGTAACGGAAAAATAATTCACAGAAACAGGATTTACATTGGAAAGACAACTTTTTGATATCAAGTAAATTACAACATACTTATCAAACAAAATTCTTTCAATTTAAGCACCCAACGAAGGTGCTCCAACATCATAAAGAAGTGTCTCATGCGCCAGCAGGAACTGCGACATTCCAAAATTCATCACTAAGGAAAATTAACTTTATGATGTATTCAATCTTGGGTAGGTGAAGCATCTTTTGTGTGTAAGGAACATGTTCGTTTGATATATTGTTGCTGTAGATCACACCTGTTTCTCTAGAGCGCTTTGTGCTTCTCTAGAGCGCTTTGTAACATCTCTGAATTGAAATACAGTTTTTCATTAGGTACCCGAGAACAAGCCTAGGACTGTATTTACAATTTTGAGGAGGGAGGTTGTGCGACTGAACCTCAGTGTAAATATCAACACTGAGTTAGTCAGAAAAAAGTTTTTATTTGCAGTATGACAATCTGAACACGTAGGTATTTAAGAAAAGTTATTAAAGTATTTTGTATGAAGGCCTGCAATACTTAACATTTGAGTTACTAAATGAGAGTTATTAACATTTCTGAAATGATGTAACATATGCTTAAATATTATTTTGGCTACCTACTTCCTGAGAATTATAACAACCATAAAAGTTTCAGGCTGTACAGAGTTTGTTGTCATATACCACGAAGCTGAATTATGTACTTTTAATGCAATAGTTGACATAGCCTGTTTGTAAGAATGTAAACTGTCTTTGAAAAGAAGGTTGGGAAGGGGCGGTGGTATTTCGGTATTTTTGCATTCCTGGGTGGGGGGGGGGGGGGTATTTTTACAATCTTGGTATTTGGTGTTCGTGGAAACCATGCTAAATTTTTATATTTACAAGAACTTACTTCAGGTAACTATAACGATATTAGTTGTCCTTGATGTATTTAGAGTGTATTCAAAAACAGTAAAATATATTTTATTAATTTGACAGTCAAAATACAATTTCATTTTCGTCCATCCAGGTTACAAATTTCTTGCCAGTTAAAACATTATCAATTTATAGACTTATTACATGGGCTGTTAGTCATTTACATAAAATATTAATTAATTAAAAAGAATGGGATTGTTGCCAACCTGCAACTGTTTGAACAGCCTTTCACAGCTTCTAAATGTCATTTGGGAGGAGGCACATGCAGTTTGTTTACAAAAACAGGCAGTCATATGTTGTTTGTTTACAAATACTGGCTGTCACATGGTGTTTGTTTGCAAAAAGCCACCCTCAGTGACAGTTCAGCTGTGGCGGAAGGATACATAGCCACCCAGATGCCATTGGCACTACTTTTCTAGAACTGTCAAATTTGAGACCACTTATATGAAATGGACTATACTAACAATCTAAAGTGCAATAATTTATACAGTTGTTCCCAAAAGAGAGATGTGTGTTTCAATCCTACAACTAACATAACAATATATATTAATATTACCTACTGGAGAAGTGTATGGAATGTTTATAATTACAGACACAGGGTACTGATATATCAAATTATAATTCAAATGTGGTAACATGTCACGAAGCACATAGCAAATCACGTCTGCGATGTATGTATCACCATCGGCCGGCGACAGCCCACTGGCCTCACTCTGGCTACAGCTCATCACACCACATCGCTTCGTCCTGTTGTGAGAAACTAACTAGTAACTCTCATAAACCTACCGAATAAAGAAGCATACACACTGAGATGGATTCTGAATTACAACTATTGCCACCAGTGAAAACATTTCCTACATTACGAATGTCATATCTGCTTGAAGTGACATCATTTGAAAGAGATTTTCACACAAAATAATGTTGCAATAATATATCATTTCTAACCAATATTAAAATCAACAAGATTAAAACTGCAAACAAAATAATACCAACGCTGTACTGCTATAAATATGAACAATCACATAATTTCCTGCCATCCTGAAAACAAGCATTCTTCCGAAAATTGTGGCACATGGTCAACGTAGATATACACACGCATAGTTGAACAGTTTGTGGAAAGTATACACTTTGGACCACGTTAGAAAGGTTTACCATTCCACCAGAAACAGATATTACCACTGTAGCAAGGAAATGTATCTTTATTATTAATGAAACAAGAAAAAATGGCCACTGTCGAAAAATTATATTTTACTTGTCTAAAACACATTATAAATTGGTTACAGCTCCTACACACAAACAAAAATTTTGACCCAAAAACCTGGTACACAATACATAATTTAATTTTAAATTCAGTAATGAAATGTGTGAACAGCAACTGTAATTGTAGTGCCAAGAATTCCATATATCATTTCATAAATAAAGCAGCTCCTGCTCTTACACTTGCACAGTATGCGGGTAGAGCTGATAAATGTCACTTTAGCTCATGACAGCTGTATTCAAAACTGTAAAATACGAAGTAAGCTAACTTTTCTGATGATAAGATCATTTTAAATTTGGAAGATATGTGAGCATTTTGGGTAAACCTGAATTTTGACTAATAAAGTAAGAAATAATTACAATTAGTAAAATGCTTTTGAAAACACTGTTCAAAATCTGTTTTAAGTCATGGACGTACTTTTCTTCCATTGCAATTTGAATGTTACACTCAAACTCGATTTTTAGGACTACATTTCACAGTGAAAGTTTTGTCTTACATATTTTGTTAGGACTTTAAAGCAATAAATAATATCTACTATAAGAGTAGTGCAGATTATGAGCACTATACTAAAAATATATTATTATGATTATTCTATAGTGAGAAAACAATGCCGCAAGTTCTAAGGTCATTTTGGTATAGTTCAGAACCTATAATTAAAAATATCCAACGATTATACTGAGCCTTACGGCCACACACACCTGGCCCTTCATGTAAACTCTTTTTCAGACATATTTAATAACTTAAGTATTTACAAATGAATTGTTAATTTTGAATCAGTTTTGTGAAGTGCATCTGTGCCAATCATGACGTCACAGCTAACTGTAAACAATTCTTGATTGGCTACTTTGTGGTTGAGTGTGTGTTGCAGCTAGGGAACATTGTGGAGGGTAGAGATAGGGAAAGGGAGAGATGAAACAAAGGTTAGGAAAGTGGAGGGAAATAAATTTGCATGCAGTTTGATAGCTTAAAATTTTTTATTAAAATTTTGATAACAAATAAAGTGGGCGGTGCCCATGTAAAAGAGACATATGTGCAAACATTTATTTACACGAAGCAACCACTATCCACAGATGTAAAATTAAATTTTTAAGCAATTTTCTTAGAAAATAAACATTCATAGGTTATTTATGATACAAATAAATGTTTGAATCTTACAATTTATTTGGGATAAAACTGTATCACAAACTCTTTTACGTCATATCTGTTGTTAAATCTAACATTATGTACATGAGGTTTTGACTTGAGGGGGTTTTGTTAACCAAACAGCTGAAGTGTTCCAGGCATCCACATATCCCTGTTGTGCCCATTTATTCCATCGCAGATGCATTAACCACACAGCAACACTCGACCAATCGACATTAGGTCGCAGTCTCGATCAGTACAGGCTGACCAAGAATGTCGTTTACACTTTCCTCCTCACCCTGCAACTTGTGGCCACAGATCATAATATTTTACATTCATCACAAGACGTAACTCTCGTAATGAATGGATATGTGGCCTAAATGAGTGTGTCCCATGAAGTCACGACCGTTAGACGCAACAGCCACTGGAGGGAACAGTGGGATAAGTGGCGCCACTTATTCCGACAGATTTTCGGATGTACATGATGTCGTCGGGCCCCGTGGCCGAATACAGAGTGCGATATGGCTCCAAGTGGTATCAAAATATGGGGAATCACATTCCCAGAGCAAGTGCAAAGTGGCGAGCGGTTCCCTAGCTGCAGTAATTAATTAGAGCCCTTTTAGTAATTTTTATCAGTGATTGAACCAAAATTAACTAGGGAAACCTCCCGCTCCAGCATAGAGAGTTGGTAACATCTCATAGAAGACGTAGCTCCACCCCTAGTGATGAAATCTGAGTCTCGTCACATCCATGCACATTCCTGTAATTATCACCATTACGACACACTCCGGTATTAATATGTTAATTATAAGAGTGGACATCTAATCATCTATCGAGAATCAGCCACCTGAGGCATAATTTCATTTAATATCACCCTTCAAGTGCAATGACATACTCATGACGTCACATTCTTAGCCATATCTGGGGCTCTGACATTTACGATTATGTCACCAACATGTTTTAGTTCAGTAATCATAATCATGTACACTGTCAGTTTCATCAATCATGTCAATTATTAAGTTCGGTTTTTTCATGTTTTCATTTTGGCACCAGATTCGCCGGACATGCGGCAAAGTGGACACCATATCGTTAGTCACACTTCAGCCCTCCAACAACTGGCAGGGCAGGCGGTAAGCTCCGCGTTACCCCCGTGGCACTTCAATTTAAGCTGTAACAGTTCATTGCAATAGTTAACGTTAATCCAGGAACATTTGAAAAACTTTATTTAGCCGAGGGGAGGCCTTCCTGCATCGTGAGCTAGCATACCAGGACTTCACGCATGAGACACGTTTTTACTTAATTATAACTTATGGCCTACACTTTGTTTCAGCAGTAGCGACCACCAGCAGGTCCAGAGTGCCGGGTCCGCTTACCAAAAGGGTACGCATTCATATGTGCAGCAACATTTCGTTGAACATTTTCGGTAATAAAACCGTCATACCCTAATTAACGTGCTTTATTTCATTAACTCTCTTGAGTTCATCGGGTACTGCGCCCTCAAAGCAGCATAATCTTAAAGTGTATTTCAGTGTATATGTTTTGCATTTACAGGACCTGCCTCCCACAAGAAGAGTAAACTCAGTGATAATATAGGCGTGCGATGTGGCCGACAGCTTTGCCCCAAAGGAAATATTTTTTAATCAACATAATTTAACTGACAATTATATTAACTCTCAGTTATGTGGACCACATATCCAGAGTAGCCGCAGGCCGTCGACCATACGACCCCATTCAACATCGTTTGCTTTCCAAATGTGGCGCTGGGCAAATCATCAGTTTGTGTTCTCCACCTGCTCCCAGGTGGTACACGGACACATCACAGCACCTCTGGAGGCACAGCGCATCACAGCATTACTGCATTATTTGGTAAAAATTAGATTACTGACTGTAGAACTATATTATTATGGCTGTTGCACCAAGGTAACACTTTTACTATTCTCATCTCATTGTTTAATAATTGTATAAATTATTTTTATGATAAATTTTGTTGTAAGCAAAACTGAAGCCAAAATGATAGGTCAGGGAATAAAACAAATTTTGTCTGGAAAACCTGAAAAAGTCAGGAATTTCGAAACAAATTGAGTGACCATACTGTAACAACATCGCCATGTGCATGCTTCATATTGAGAGGAAGCAGATATGTCGTATAGGATTTTTCGAATTTTTCTGCATCACTTTGACATAATATTTTTTGAAACTAAGTCGTTTGGAGCCAGTACGAGACAAAAAATTTACTTCTAAAAAGACACTATAGATAAAAATTGGCATAGATCAGTAGAACAGGCGATTATACTGCCATTTATTGACCAGCACACCACAGAAGCCATGCCCCTGTGGAATGGCGAGTTTTTAATTTGTAAAATAATATAGCAACAAATCCACTGAGTTTTATATTTTCCACTGGCTTTATATATTTTTTCAGTGACATATTTCCATGTGCAGCAATTTTGCTTTCTAATAATTTCGATTCAGGCTATAATCACCGAGGCTTTCTGAGGCAGGCTCACCAATTATGTGTTTCATGCTTCTCCTCCCACTTTTGCTACAGGATAAAAATAAATCTTGCTTATTTATTAAAACTAAGTTGTTCCGATACCGATACTAAGTTTCGGTATCGGCTAATGCTTTGCCATTTACCGATGTATCTGTATCGAGTATTAGTATCGGTTGTAGACAATAGTCATGTTATTACTTTTTTTAGACATAAAAATTACCTTATTTGGGTATGTATACAAAAAAAAGAACAAATAAATCGCATCCACCAACAATATTTTGTGGTCCCAGCGAAATTCCTATTTCAATAATGTTAATGTACCCTTTTTGTTTATCGCATGTTGAGCTGATTGAAACATATTTCGGGCCCCTCACCTAAGATTTCCCATAACTATAGTTTTTAAGCTTGTTTATGCAAACAGCTAGTAACTGGATGTCACACATGCAGCCGTTTATAACTGCTCTGTGACACGCTGTCTAACGTCTTGTCTTCTCAACATGTCTGTCGACACTGCGGCCGTGGGGCATGTTGCGAGTCTGACATGCTACTTCCTCTACATGCCTCCGAGAGAGGAAGTGGGTAGCTATAGCAATGAGTGTGGTGACCTAGCCCCCTCTCTTTCCCCCTATTTCTTTCTCTCTCAGCCACGTGCCCTCCTTACACCCCTCACAATCCATACACGCCACCAAGAGGAGAAGTTGTTGTCTAGCAAAAGATAAAGCAGATCCTCTCTCTCTCTCGGCCATGCCCACTTCGCTTGCCTTGCCTTTACACTGAAGTTCACACTCCGGTGGCCGGCATAGAGGAAATGTGTGCCTGGTGTACGTAATTTTATGAAGATTATGCATCACTCAAAATAGTTGCACCTATCATCACTTATATTTCAATGCAAATGGTTTCACTTGAAAATGTTATGCAACACATTTTGACGAGGAATTATTATTTGGAAAGATGTTTTCTTTTGTGATTAAAGGTTGATTTATCCCGTAAGGTTGATGTTTCATTGTATCTGGTGTAAAATTTACATAACTTTTAAACTTAATATTTATTTAACTCAAAGGGTGGCATTATCGCGAATAAAATTATATGCCCAAAAGCTTATACTCTACCACTTGTCAGCAAAAACTGTTTGAACATCGAGCAACTTGTATAAGTGTAAAGTTCATTTTCAGTAACTTCTTGCAGGCAGATCGGAGCATTTATGCTAATTTATTTCAGTAAACATGCAGCCTTGAATAAACAGATAATATGTAAGTGCCTATTCGACACCTTTTGCTTCTAATAATGGGCAGGCAAGCACCAAGCCGAGTGCAGTGTAACTCACGACAGGGAAAATCAGAGGACATGGTTTAAAAATCATTAATTATAAATGACAGTGAAGAAATAAATTATAATCGCCTTATTTCTGTCTCAAAATTATAAGTTTTCTTTGCATTAAAGTATGATTAATTACTTTAAAGGACAGATATTTGCCATGCGTGCAAGGTATCACCAACAGGTAGCGGCGTGAAGAGGACAGGTAATCCTCCTGCCCCTCCCCCATCCACCTGCTCCCTCCTCCATCCTCCTGTTTCACCCCGGCAGTCGTGACATTGCACGATCGATAACTTCTCCATGCGCTCTTAGCTGATAGTGCGAATAGTACATTTAAAATTTGACTTGCATTTGGTGTCATATTATTTTCATTTTCAAAGAGGTTTGAAAGTTTTAGATCAGCTTGCATTTTGTGTCTGATTACAGTAAATTATGCATGGTATTTTAAATTCTTATTTTATTTATTTAAATGAGTCTAGGAAAAATGTTTTTAAATGTATTTAACAGTAATATTTTTTTCTAAAATTCAGTGCGAAGGGCATTGGTATCGGAGTATCGGCAATGGTATCAGGGTATCTGTATCTGTATTGAAAATCATGGTATCGGAACAACTGTAATTAAAACCACACATCCTTTTGTGATAGAAATATTTACATCATGCAGGAGTACTCGGTAATGTGGTTAATTTGTAAATTGCCTCATTGAGTGTACAGTAAATTATCTTAACTCGCTTTTTTGACGATCAGACATCACTTTCAATTGCAAAGCACTTTATTATAATGAATGAAAATGTGCAGTCTGACAATTTCACTGAATTCCTAATATTTCTAAGTTTCACATATAGGCTGTAACATTGTGCTGCTACATAAGAACCACAAATAACACCTTATTAAAGAAGTTAGATCGAATTTGGTGTCTATTATAAACAATGCTCCAAAATTTCATGTTGGACTTTTAAGTACACACCTAGCCACACGACACTGTAGTTCAGCGAAATGGTTGTGAGAGTTGTATTCAAAAGTTCAGTCTTTTAATTCCAATGAAATATCCAGTTTTTGTGATATTGAATATCATTATGGACAAGTGTCAAATATATTGTAGCCATTTGAATGTATTAGTCAGAAAAATGTAATATCATTAACATATTACCATCGCAAATCAAACTAAGATTATAATATAGTTAATTTTCTGTGAAGTTTATGATCTATTATTTCTGTTTGTTGGGAAGAAAGCTGCCACTTTTTAAACCAAAATTTTAAGTGAATAAACTAAGGACCTTAATAAATAATAACAAAATAATAAAAAATGGTACAGCAAAATCGATTATTTCTTTTCTTTCTATGGGTGAGCAGTTTGCGACACGTGTTGATGTAGAAGGTAGGGCTTAACATCTCATCGACGTTTGTCATCACAAATAAAACGTTTTTGGCAGGTGGAAACAGCGCGGCAGCGAAATGATATGTGCTCTATTTGTTTAGTGTTTACTACTTCTATATGATCTGTCAAAAACTGGAATTCTAAGTAGAAATAGACCATAACAGGTTGATAACAGACAACGAATAATGCTCCCTAGTTCACTAAAGCTTGCATCTGCAACAACGAATATGAATATTTTAACGTCTTGTGTACAGTCGCATGGCCCTGAAAAATAGTTGTGGTTCATGTTGTCATTTTTATTATTAATACAAAAAAGTGCAGCCGATCATGATGTGAAAGGTAGAGGAGGTATCTATCAACCAAAGGAGGGCAAACATTTTAAATCACGTTTAAAGTAATATATCTGCATCATAAAGTTATAACAATTCACTGCATTGCATGATAACAATGGAATTCTCTGCTTGAATATGTAAGTATGCAAGTCTTCTGGCAAAGATGTGAAGTAAATTCCCATATGCCGCTGCACTACGCTAATATACACCTGGGACGATGTGAATGCGCAAACAACAAACATTCTTTACAAAAACATCTGCAATATACAAATACACCTTGATACGAAGAAGACAGGCATCGCTAGCCCCCCTCCTCACTCCCTGACGAAATAAAGCAACCACTACCATCCTCCTCCTTCACAGCAGGGGGTACAATAGACATACTTTTATTACTTCCTATTTTCTCTTTGTGTGACCTTGGCGAAGTTATTAGTAACGCTCACTAGTATTCCGACTTAAAGGCAGTGCAGATTCTTTCCCTTCGTGCTGTTTCGGAAAAATTTCCCACGGCATTTCAAAACCCATACATTTCCAGCATTTCCCAATCGCTGGACATCCGGTAGAAAACAAAAAATATATAACACACAAATATATAGCACATTAAAATAGAATGTGTCTGAATTCGAAAGACAAACTCCACGTGTATATTCTTTAGGGAAAAACAGAACGAAAACGTATTTAGATACATTTGGCATAAATGACTCGTAAAAAGAGTATGCCCATTTAAAGTTAGAGCTAAAAAACACCAGTTTATTGCAAATAGTGCACAGAATGGAACAGTTATATTCACGATAATGTGTAATTGAACGGATATCTACAACCAGTGCAAATATCATTGTTGTTATCAAATGCTTTCACAGAAATAAGGGGCTTGTCCCCGTTACATTGCATAGAATTCTATGATTCCGAAGCTAAATTAACAAAAATGTCATCTGGTGTTATCACCATGAATTATATTGTTCTTGAGGAATTCAAGCTTAAATTGTTGCGAAACCATTAAATGATTGCACTTGGCAAGTTAGCAACACTCGCCACTCTTTATGCGGGTGGGTGTAGATTGGCAGGCATATGTTAACAGACGTCCGCAGAACACATGTTTGTGGTCTCCAATTGAAGTAAACTGGCAAGGAATACTCAAATTAGCGTAGCCTAGCTTCATTTTTCACCTGCAGAATTTTTAAATTCTTATCTGTCTGTTTCCCTTTGCTTTGATTACATCCTGATTCGGCGGAAGTATATATTAATGATTTGTATTGCACATACGGAGTTTCTACTTCACCACTGCAGTGGTGTTCATTTTTCACAAGTGTAATAATTAAATTAGGAGGGGGAGGGTAATTTTTAGAGTTAAATTTAGAAAACTAACAGAAGACCATTAATAAGAGTTTGGATATGAATTATACATAAGAATTATAAATTATAAGGAGAACAAATTACCAAATATTTTCACGCATCTTCAAAAAGAGATCAGTCGTCAGGGATCTTCTACACGTATAACAGGTTACAAAAGAGAATATCGTACACACACACACAGTTGAAAAACATTCATTAAAAGCATTTATGTTTGGTTTTTAAGTATTTATAAATTTTTGAACCAAATGATGTTTATAAGTCCATAGGTTTTTGTCGTGTTATTTTTTATCCCAGTCACTTGCATCTGCTAATTATCTCGTGTCTCCACCATGACTGACTTCGCCTTGCCAATCTTCTCTCTCTATAGTCTGTATTTACCTACATTCACATACATATTTCCTACACTACTTTCCCCTTCTTTCTCAGCTTTATCTGCTTGCTGTCCTATAAGTCCAACTTTTGTGGCGAGACTATTTTACGCCCCTTTCTAGTCCTGCTACCCGCTTCATCTGCCTTGCTGTACGTTTCTCCTAGCCCATCTGTTGGAAACTCTCGAAATGGTGGCTCCTCTTGAGTGTCTCTGGGCGGTGTGTCCCGGTTGAATGACAGCGCCATCATGCTTCTAGCATCTCCTGATGCCACTGGTCGAGCTGTATCTGCTGAAACTTGTATACTGGTTGCCTTTACTGACACTATTTTGTGCTCTCTTCTTCTGGAACATTTACTACCTGCCTTCTATTTCGTGGTAACATAGCTGCCTCTGATAACAAGTAGTATGACCTGGGATACTTGGCTGTCCCTTGAATTGTACCCTCTATTTTTAGGTCTGGTATCCATGCTCACTCACCCGGGGCCATTGGTTCCAATTCTTTAATGCCATGTCTTCTGTCATACACCATTTTGCTCCTGATTTTTAGATAACTGTCACGTTCATGGGTGGATTGTAGCATCCCATGTTCCCAACATGCCTGTAGGGTCGTTTGTACAACTGGAAGGGTAGTTTATAACTTACGACCAAACAATAGCTCTGCCAGTGAGAATCCTGATTCCAATGGCGTGGCTTGATATGCGAGCAACCCAATGTTTGGATCTTGTGACTTCATGAGGATGTTTTTTGCTTTTGCGACTGCACTTTCTGCTGCTCCATTGGACTGCGGGAATTTGGTGCTAGATGTGATGTGGCTGATCCCATACTCTCCGGCAAACTGTTGAAACTCCCATTACATGAATTGTGTCCCTCCATCATTCCGAACGGTTTTCGGTATTACATGCCTGGAAAATATGTTCTGCAGCCGTTTGATCACCGCGTCTGTAGTTAAGCATTCCATACGTACTACTTCCAGGTATCTAGAGAAATAGTCATGAATGACTTAATGTGTTCCTTTTATTTGAATAATGGCAATTCCCACCTTAGCCCATGATCGCTCTGGCAAGGGTGTCGGTATAAGAGGTTCCGCATGCTGTACTCTTCTCTGCAGACATTGCTCACAACCCTCTACCAGTCGCCTTATGCCTTGCGAAACGTGTGGCCACCACAATGACTCGATCGCTCACCTTCGACACTTCACAACGCCCATATTCTTGTTAACATTTCTGTTACAAGCTCTTTGGGATAAACACCCATGTCCCATACATGATTAGCTCTTATTGGTAGGTCAGTTGATTCCTATATTGCCAAACACTGACTCTTTTTAAATCCCTGTATGATTTAGTCTCTCAGAGCTTGTGACCTTACATCTTTGTCTTGCGCTAGTCGTATTTCTTGCAGGTATGGGTCTGTAAACGGGGTTGCTGGCAGTACAATCTCAGCCAAGAGCTCGTTCTTGTTCTCTATCCCCCTCTGGGTGTGCGCCTCTGGCTTGTGCACTGGAGCTCTCTAGAGCGCATCTGGTACACAAAATGACTTACCAGCAACATGTACCACATCATAGTAGAAGCATATTAAGCACATCCACATTATCTGCAGTCATGCTGTAAGTTCTGCTACAGGTTACGGGATAGCAGGGTAACTAAAGGCTTATGATCGGTCATCGATGTTATCCTGCATCCTAACACATCGTCCTTAAATCGTTTGCATGCCCATGTTACACCCAGGGCCTCTTTCTCTATCTGCGCATAGCATCTTTTCACCTTACTTAGACTTCTACACGCATAGGCTACTGGTTTCCACACTCCTTCCTGATACTGCTCGAGCACACTCCCCAGTCCATATGACGACGTATCTGCAGCTATCCCCGTTGGTGCCATTCGAGAGTACAATGCCAGTGTTGGTTGTGCAGTGATCTCATTTCGCATTTGCTTTGCCGCTTCTTGATGCGCTGCTCCCCAGACCCATTCCACATTCTGTTGCAGTAAGACCTGTAAAGCCTGTGTCTTCTCTGCCAACTTCGGTACAAATTTTCTCAAGTAGTTCACCATACCTAAAAAACCGTTGTAGCTCAGTAACGTTCGTTGGATCGGGCATGCTTGTAACTACATCCGTTTTATCTGTGTCTGGTCTCACTCCCTTTTTCTGACCACATGTCCCAAACATTTCATTTTCCAGCATTTGAACTTGCACCTTTGTATATTCAGTATTAATCCTGCTTCTGGTAGCCTTTCTAGCACTGCGTGTAGCCTATTCTCCTGTTACATGTCTGTACCCTCATGTACCAATATATCGTCTGCTTGATTCACCACTCCCGGCAGTCCTTCTATAATGGTGTACTTCTGGCTTGGTAGTACTTGGGGTCTGAACTGAGTTCAAATGGCAGCCTGTTCAAATGGAACCTCCCAAATGGTGTAATGAAAGTTGTTAGATATGCACTGCTCTCGGTGAGTGGGACTCGCCAAACTCCCTTAGATGCAATACTGTGAAAACCATCGCATCATGCAAGCTAGCTAATGATAATGACACTGTTCTGATTTATTCCACCAAGCATAATTTTTTAAAAAAATTTTCGAAAATGATACGAGTGTAATTTAAATTTCGAAATGGCATATTTACTGGCAAAGGAAAGGTCCGTACATTACCCGACAAGTGAATTTGAGATTAAATTTTACGACTTGATGAATCGCCATCTCCCTAAAGTGTTAATGTCCAAGGGATTGGATCCGATCTAGATGAAACAATTTCTCACGCTGTTGACGATCGTGTACTAAAATCAATGCGATGGCAAAAACTTGAAAGAGAAAATATGACAGAGTTTGTAGGCGAAACAGGTCGATCGTGCGAAGCTACGACTGATGGATGCATTCGATTCTTGACGCATCCACTGCAAACGCCTCGAGATTTGGACGAAATCACCGACAAGTTTGCAAACATGGATGAAAACTGGGTTTGGATGATCAACCAGTATTACTTACTGCCCGACATTGACCCGAGTTCGTCTCTAAACATCATCGTCGCCAATTACTTGGAGCCGAGGCAACAGGAAGCGCTCAACATTAAACATTCAAACATGATAATTTCTGAAAATACTAACAGCGTTAAACTGTTTGACTGGACGAACGACGATTTGGTTTTCACATGCAATGCAAGGTACGTAAACGCAACTGCTTCGTACACGTGTCTCAAGTACTGAGTGAGTATACGCAACAAAGTGTTTGACATCGGCAATATATCATGGCCTACGAGTTAGACTAGAAACGTCCTTCGAGTTCGGTGTCGGCGGTGATTTATGTAAACCTCGACTGCAATTATGCATTACTCGAAAATATGTCCGAGATGCGGAAAAAAGATGAGGCCAACGAGATATCCATTGATGCATCGGTAAAGACGACGACTGTAAAGAGGTTGAGATCGCGCCATGTAACATATAATTATAAACACAGCAGTGTTAAAGATGTGTATGTTGTCGTTTCGAAAAATGCATAATTGGACATTTTTCGAGATATTCAGCTTCAGTTCTCTGTTGTCGCAATCACTTTCTTCAGCGACCAATATTTTTTCTATGTTCATTTTTACGTACGGAATTTTCTCGAGTCGAGATTGTACAAGATCCTACACAAATGGTTGGAAATCCCATCCATGCGGCCCGATCCAAAATAGGTCTAGGCCGAACGACCACAGGCTCAGTTGATATACACAAGCAACACAAAACTCTTGTATTCGCACGAATATTTGTACTTGTACAATCACCTAGCTTTGCTCTTTGTGAAAAATTACAATAAAATTATTCCCCTTCCAGAAGATTTACACAAAGAGGCTTTTTTCATTGTCACCTTTATCAGATTGTTGGAAACATACATGTCTTAGGAAAAAAAAAAACTGATTTATTTCACATATCTTCGAAAATATCAGGGCCTCTGGTGAACATCATCAGCGAAAGTGGTATCAAATCCATTGCAGATTCGAGTATAACTAATCGAGAGTTTCAGACGACAAACGCATCGGGTTTGGCCACGATATTAAACACGCCTATTTTCAGCGGAATCCAACCTGAACATTGCACCGTGGAAATTAAGATAGTGAATATGTGTATGTAAGAGCATTAAAAACAAATGACTGTAAAAAAACTACCTTGTATTTTATTTCTATGCGCCGTAACCAACAGTGTCCTTTCATCAACTCTGCTATCCAAATCCAATAATATAGCACTTCATGATTTTTCTAGTATAAATCAGAAAAATTCGACACCTTTTATGCGACGAGAAGGGGTTATAAATTCGTATGTCGGTGATACAATTGAAGGTGTTGTTAATGACGTAACCGTCAGTATTGGGAAAACAACCACACTGATAGAGACCTTTTACGTCATCACTTTTATCAGATTGTTGAAAACGTACACATCTTTTGATAGTACAGAAGAAATTGAGTAGTGAATATATATATATATATATTATATATATATATATATATATAGTTATATGTATATATATATATATATAATGATTGTAAAAAACTACACTGTATTTTATTTCTATGCACTATAACCAACCATGATTTTTCATTACCTTTACTACCCGAATCCAATAACACAGAACATTATGTTTTTCTAGTTTAAATAAGAAAAATTTAACACTTTTTAATACACTGATAGAGGGAAATGTGGAAAGTGACTAGAATTATCATTTATTGGGGCGAAATGCGGATACAAACTCGTACAATTCTATTGAACGTGAAAATGTTTCAAATTCTATCGTGGAACCAAATGTCAGTGATACAACTGAAGCTGTTGTAACTGAAGGAGCTGCCAGTATTGTCACTCCAAACGAGACTAGGGGTAATGGAACTATCGGTAAAATTGAAGAGGTTATTAGGAAAACAACTTCACAGACAACAAAAGAAACCGTTTCAGATGCAGATTATGATTCCCCATGGTTTATCGACAGTTTTAGTCCTGATATATTGTCGAAAATGGAAGAACATAAAAAGACGATCGAAAATATTGTAGAAATTTTTCAAGAGGTGAATAGTGAAGTTACAAATAGATAGAGAGGTTTTCTCTCTATCTGTTGATCGCATAACAAATGAAGTTATTGTTCAAAGTGTGTATTTGTTTATTTGGGGTATAATTCTAGGTATGTGTATGGCACTCTTAAAATGTAGATTTAAATAATGTGCTCGGGGGTGAAAAATGTCTTCATTTGGTAAACAATCACCCTTATAGACAGTGAACTTAAAAAAAATGAAAGCAATTATGTCTACATATTATAAAAAAAAAAAAAAATTTACATATAAATTAAAAAAAAATACACATATGATATTACAAAACATATGATATTACATAAATTACAAAACATTTTTTTTTTTTTCACATTTGTGGTTCCATATATTTTAGATTTATACACAATGCAGCGAGCTCAAACTTTAAATACTGCACATTACTGCTGTATAGATAGCAAAAAATGGCAAATGCTGTTGGGTATTCATCCTGGCATTTACATAGCGTTCTAAACTGTCAGGATCCATGATTTTATGATTCAAAAATTTGCCATTTTTGTTCTGGAGTAGCAGGATGGGAGATCTATGTTTTAGTTCAATTATCAGGTCGACACGTTCCACATTTTCTTCTTCCACAATGGAAAGAGTGTATTGGATCAACTTGTCCGTGATCAAGTACCACGAATTGAAACTTCCCCCACTATGATTTTTGCGAACAATCTTTTTCAGTAAATTGTGATCTATCGTGAAAAAGACATATTTTCTCAACGGTTCGTTTCCAACAAATGGAATTTGAGAGCTTATCTTTACCTCGTCGACACCGTTCAAATTGACGTGGTTAATGTTTGAACCGAGTATGTTAAACAAATGAAGGTATTATGACAACAGTCGGATAAAGTTGGCAATTTCATCATATTCGGAGCGATAATTACTCGCGTTCACCTTTATTTGTTCGTTGCAATAAAACTTGAAGTAGTTGCCATCAAATTTCATCCAACATTGAAACAAACTTTATTTCGGAATTATCTACGACAATGCACGGTAGACATGTTTTGTTCTCGACCCGTTTATATTTCACAGCTTGTTTCCCCTCTGGTTGTTGGTTGAATGGCGTTTGAATAAATTATTCAATGTCTTGAGCTTCTTCGTCATCGCCACTACATTCGTAATTTTTTCGCTTGACTGATTTGCGATCTTCCGCCATGAGATTAGTAAACGTATTAGCGGTATTGTCGAGTTAATACAGCTGTGGTTCGGGCTGCTGCTGTTGTTGTTCAGTAGTTTTACTAGGGTTATCCATTGTGCCGAGTTTCTTCTGAGAAACTGGTGAAGTAACAATAAAGCCGCGATCTCGAGCAAAAAATGAGATTTTTTTTATACTTTTTTATTTATTTATTTAAACATTTTTTATTCTTTTTATTTTTTATGCATTCATTTAAATATTTTTTTGTTCTTTTCTTAAATTTTGTTTCAATATTTTTTCTAAAGGCGAAGGACTATAGGTATTAGTTACAAGTAAAATAGCACGTTCGCATGAATTTTTGCAGGGTCCTTTATCATGTCAAAATACCAAGGTATTTCGAATTGCTTGTATAAAGAATTATCTGTATTTAGGTCAATACTCGGGCGTGCTATACTGAATTCATATTGGGCTCCTTGTATGGTCAGGTCACTTCCAGCCCATTTCGAAACGCATTTCGTACATGGAAGTTTGGGGTCGGAATTCAAGGTTAAAATTTGTGGGCCACAGTCACTATTACCGGTGGAGTAATCGGGCATCTCATTTTACGGTGCACTGAATATTATCGAAGCACATTTATTTGGCACGTAATCGATGAAGAAGATCCAAATCCCTAGGTGCCTCGCCGTGTATTGTAAAATTCATCATCTTTTAATCTGTCGGTACAAACGATACTATTGTGTGTGGCATAATGAGTAGTTGTGCTATACGAGATTCTTTCTCGGCTTTGAATGTCGAATTTCCTCGATTTTCCAGCTGCATAAAATATCTCCTCTGTAGCCTGAATCTATAATTACATTATAGGCGTTTATTCTATGGTTGAATGCCAACCCCGAACGACTCGTAACAAAACCGAAATAGCCTTTTGGTATTTCACACGCCAGGCTGACATCGACATTGGCCACTTGGATTTCAATGTCGTGAGTCGCCTTCAAGTCGTACCCAGCCACTTCTTTACTACCATGGGCCAATTGATGTTTGAGCCGTGCAGGAACGATGAGCGCCATGGTGTGAGACAAATTGTTTCTTCACCGACAACTTATACGTACTCGCCAAAGCAAAAAAAAAAAATATATATATATATTTTTTTTTCATTATTTTTTTTTTACCAAGGAGTGAAAAAGGGGCTATTGTTTAGTTTTTTTTATATATAAAAATTCTCTAATTTTACTCTTGATCAAGGCAATGTTTTGGATAGACTTTTTAATCGCTTGTTGGACGATAGAGTTGTTGAAAATTTCCTTAAGTTTTGTTTTTGCCTCATTCGACGTGACAAAGGATTTCAAATCGGATTCGTCGTAAAACTTGTACAGGGTTACTTCGTCGATATTACCCAATATTGATATATGGAAATTTGTTTGCATAAATTTACCTAGTGATTGTCCATCTGGGGTGATTTCTCTTATTTTTTAAAGCTTATCTATATACTCTATTCGAGTTGAGACTCACCAACAATATCATTACCATTCATCTTCATATTTATATTTTGCAATTGACGCAAACATACCTTTTAAATTATGCAAAAAGTTTTTTGATTGCTCTCTGAACATCAGAATCGTCGAAAATTTCAAGGAATTTCGTTAAAGGGTCGTATGGTAAATCAGGCATTTGTGAAATAAATTCATTATACGATTTATGTAGGGAAGCGATTTTGGGCTCATTGTTAAATCTATCGATAAATTCTCCTATTCTGCCCTCTTCGATATTGGAAAGCATGTCTTCCACCAACTGAAAAATTTCGGGCTCGCAGAGCTTTTCGAAAAGCTCCCCTTGCACACGATTCCAGATGGCAACATATTTATTTACAAGTATGCAAATATAACACGAAATGCTTGATATACAAAATTTATAACTCAGGGAATTTTTGGTATTTGTTCTACTTCTTTATATATATATCAATATTAACAAACACAATTAACACTTTGTTATGAGTAATAAAAGGTTACTGAAATATATGAGGTAAAATAATAAATAAAAATATTTTTTCGTGTATACTTTTTTTAAATTCAATGTTAATATATTTTTTTCTTTTTGGATCTCCTTTTTTTCTTCACGATGTTGATTGGATTTTCATCTACAAAGTATTTTTCGTTCAAGTTTACAAAAATCTTTGTCAAATTACATTGATCTGTTTTCAACAAGTTTCGTACATAATCAAAGAAATCAAAGTAATTGTTATTTTAATTGTATCAGTGCAATTGAAAAGCCAACATCCACTTTACGTACTCTTTCACAGATAGTCTGAGCACTCTGTTTCGCTCGAAATCATTTCGTAAAAACATTTGCAGGATGGTGTAGATGTTCAATTCGTGGGCTCGACACATTGGTAATTCCAAGTTGGTTATTTTTTTCTCTGTTAATGAGGTCCATGAGTTTACCACCACCATTATTTCCATTCTCAATGCCATTGTTTTGAGGATTTTTATTGTAATTTTTTTTAGGATGTTTATTAAAGGAATTTGGAATTGATTTTTCCACCCGACCGCAGACATTTGCCATCAAACAAAAACCGTTCTTCACGGGTCTCACGTTGTTGGTAAACATGACGAAATTGTGATATTTCCAAGTACCGTTATCGTACCAGTGCAGATCGAATCCGTTAAAGTCGACCAAGCATTCGCCACACGGAACACTGTGAGTTTCCTCGACGAATTCATGATAGGCGGCAAAAACCAACTTTCCTTTTTTTCCTCGTGGAATCTGTAGGAATTCAATCAGCCTAGATTCGCTATTTTATACGGATATTTACAGGAAATTAAATATGTGTGTTTTAGTGATTCGATCACGAATAGACCGCTTCGTTCGAGTGTCTTCACCTTTGATAATTTCATTGCTTGGTTTTTATTTTTGGTGATTGCATAATTTACATACGAGTGTGTTGGTTTCAATCTCGTCTCCCCTCTTAGTTTGAGCGGTGACATTTATGTACTGATGATTACACTTGATGTGTAAATCTATAGGAATTTTCGGAGTCAGTAACTGTTTGACATATTCCGAATCGATGGCTTTGGTTTTACTCGAGCGCTCCGATGCATTCAACATGATAGATACATCTGCGAGAACGGTCGGATGATCATCCTGGTTTTATAGCTTTTCTGTTTTACTCGACTTTTGTTTTTTGTTCTTCGATGGAACTACATCTTTCAAAGTATTTTCTTTCTTTTTAAAGTGACCATTTTCCTCACTGCTATGATGGACCTGGGTGGAATCTTCCGGCGATGATGGTTGGGTTGTTGATGGCGACGACCCCTCATATTTTTTTACGCGATGTTTTCGTTTGTAATTAGTTTTTGATTATTTACGGGTTTGCCAACGATGGTGGTTGGGACTTGAACCTCTCTAGCCTTTTTTCTGCAGCAGCCTCCGTAGTCGATGTTGGCTCCTTCGTCTCTGATGCGGTTGCCATAATCTCTTTCGAGATGGCAATCTTTACAATTTCCAGAAACAATTTCGTAGTTACTTAAACATCGCCCACTTTAACCACTTTTTTTCTATGTTATCGAGATCCATTTTCGACAGATATCTAATATTTGGAGTTTGTCGTTGCATGTTTTGTTATATACAAGTACATATTGAAAAAAAAAATTATATTTTTCCCACTTTTTTGTTTTCACCTATTATGCCCCTTCATAGAAAGGAAGAAATGTTATCATTGTGTTTTAGGTACAATTTGTCGTAGGTCCCGGTGGTGGGAATTCCATCATGATCGGTCATCAACTTGGCCAATTCTCAAAGGGGGCATGGAATCGGCCAGCATCCTTTCGACGAGATGGATATTTGGGTAAAGAAATTGGGGGTTTGTCGTAAAAATGAGTGAATAAATGGCATTTTCGCTTTGTTGATCTTCAAATGGAGTGTTGACCACGTTCTCTTCGCGACAGAGTAGATTTAAGTTGTACTCAAATTCCCTGTTTGAGCACGAGTATGAAATCTGGGGCAGAACAGAGTAATCTTCCCTCACATCGAAATTGGCCGTTTTATTGATGTGTTGGTAAAAAAGTTTCAACATTTCGAGGTTAATTCGTTCTGTGTCGTGCATGTCGCTGTCAAAGGGAACAAACGTGAATATGGATTTTCGTATCTTGGAAATTAACTCTATCGAATCGAAATGGCAGTGGGTGAAGTAGTGCGCGAAATGCCTGTACAAGACACCCGAATTGTAAAACGAACTCTTGTTTAGCACCAGGGTTCGAGATGTGTGCAGAGAGATAGAGAGAGTAGAATTTCCAAGTTCGATTCGTCAATTTAATTACACAAGTAATAATATGCTCTGCGCGAATGCGGCTCGAGTTCTGCAAAATTGCAGTTGGCAAATTCAACATCCGAGTTATCGTCGAATGTTTTATCGAGGGGAAGGATATCGACGTATTTTGAAATTACAATATTACCAACAAAAAAAAAAGAGGGATTCTCTTTGTGCAATTTCTATCAAGTGAGCCAACAACAACGGACTTTGGTCTTCGTCATTTTTATCGATGCATGAATTTGTATATATACAAAGCATGGTCTTATTTCAAGAATTATATATAAGGTATGACAAAAAACACACCTATGCAAAAAGTATTAACGATATGGGAATGTTGAACATAAACGAATTAATGTTTGATTACATCACCATCAAACTTGCGGAGAATAAATTTAACGACTTGGTTGTATGTTTTGGGCCTTGGTACTACATCGGAGTGGACAATTTCGAAGAGTGTTTAAATATTTTGGGTTCAAAACACATTTTAAATGACTGGTATTATGATAATCAAGTGGCGAAGTTCCAGATATAATCGGAGCAATCTAATAAAGCGGTAAATTGACTCGATGTTGTCTACGAAACAAAAGGCATAAACATTAGCTACAAAACTAAATTCATCAATTACTTTGAACTACACAGCTTGTTTTGTCTGTGTAAAAACAGGAGCCCACCACTACAAAACTTGTACTTGCAGCTGCAATTAAACTTTTATTATCACTATTACCTTACAAAAAATATTTTTCCTAGATATATTTCCGAGCCGATTGTGCAAAAAATTGAAACATACCTCACAAGAATTTGGGATCCGGGACGAAAAGAGAATCTCACTGAAAATGTAGACAATGCTTTGTGTCCAATCCGTTCCCCATGTGCCGTCGAATATCACCATGATGGCTTTTGAAAGCGAACAAAATTACTCTCCTTTCGAGTGCAATTGGAGAAATCGTTTACGCAAAGATGATGTCAATCGGTAACTGGGGTAATGATTTATAAAAAAAATTATTTTTATAAAAAATTGATTAGTATCGAGATAACCCACTTGTGTGTGTTGTAATCGACCTTACTCCTCCCCTACTCCTACTTTCAACAACCAATAAAGTTGCAGTATTTCACCTCCAATATCTTCCCCTCGTTTCAGTTTGGCCTATATGGCCGCAAAATCTGGGGAAAAGTCGAAGGCAACAGCTGTTCGAGGAAACATCACTCCTTGCAGAGCAGAAAAGGAATATGGAGTAAGTATAGTAATATAATATAATAAATATACCTTACATATTTTAAAAACAATAACAGTTATTATTATACTTATTCCTTATTCCTCTTCTGCTCTTGGAGGAGGAGTGATGTTTCCACGTTTCACTGCCATACAGCTCAAACTGAAAAAAGGGGAAGGGAGGGGAAGTCAAATACTGCAATGTGTTTGGTTGCTGGAAGTAGGAGTGGGAAAATGAATGTCGATCGTGGAGCCATCTGGCGAAATCTTGTGGGAAATAGAATTTTAAAGGCAGCATTTGCGGAACTTAAACCTTCAATGTCCATTTATAGTAACCCAATTATGATGTTGGTTTGTAATGAAGGTGTCAGTGGAGGGGGGTTAAGGGGAGTAGGATAAAGTTTTTATAAATAATTAATATAAAAATTGAAAACAAAAATTAATTATATCTATTATTTTTTGTGATTCTGTTCTATAATAAATTCTATTTTTTAATAATAATAAATAAAACATTGAATTTTAATGTGAGGAACTTTCCGTGCACACCCAAATTGAATTTTGAAAGAGCCTTTTTTTTTTTGAGTGAAGGTGTTAGTTGGAGCGTTTGTCAAAAATACTTCCTTTAAAGTAACATGTGATGTTGGTTTCGAAAAGGTTTTAATTTGGGGGTCAAGGGGAGTCAGATAAACTTCATATTGAAAGTATTAAATATTGAATTTTAATAGGAGGGACTTTTTGTGCTCACCCAAATTGAATTTTGGCATTATACCAATTTTCCGGACCAAAAATTGAATTTAAAAGGATGCCCGTTTTGTATAAGGACCCTCGCCCACAAAGGATCTATTAGTGTAAAAATCCAATAGTCAATGTTTTCGAAATTCGAAAGCTAAAATGATCTCCTATCCAATTACATTGTAGGTGCAATGGTTGTTGCTTATATATAGACAAATTGTTTACAAAAATTTTTTATACAATTTAGTGATGAAATAAGGTTTATTTTTTTAATTATTTTTTTTTTGTTCAATCATTCAAATGATACTGTTAATAACATTGCAAAAATTGAAATTCCTTTGTTATATCAATTGAACGATAGTGATTATAATGTCATGCACATTGAAATTCTCAGCATCTGGATCGAATCTGACAAAGGTCCAATTTGGTTTTTCCCGATGTGTTTTTGTCGTTAGATATCATGTTCAATGTTTCTGTATTTGTGAATATATTCGTCGCATTCGACTGCAATTTTATAACCCAAAAAGTACAAACCTATTCGGTAATTATTGATTGTATATTGTAACTTGTAGTTGAGATGTTTGAAACAATTCACAATTATGCTAATGTAATATTGTTCCTTTGTTCTCGAAACGAGATTCAGTTTCAAGTCGAATTCTTTAATCAGTTTTCGTAGTAGGTATTAAATGTCGGTATTCTCGAATTTTGTATCAATAAATGCAATCCTTTTTATTGAAAAAATCGTATGTTGTTGCCAATTAGAGGGGGGTTCACAGGTGAGCACCAATCCCTTCAAATCTGTCCATGTTCTTTTCCATTTTGGTTTGACCAAATTTAAAATTGCATTACGTGGTTTTTTTAATATCCGAGAAATTAAGCTGTATCTTTCCCTTTAAACCACAATTTCTCATTGCCGTTATTATCTACGACTACGAAAATCGAAAAGTCAAAATTCTTATTTCTCGACAACTGACGAGTCCTTCTAATCAACTATATTTCGCTTGAAATGGTTTTATGGTATTATGTTTAATTCCTTATAAAAACAGGGGATTTTATATCAGATGGTATTCGACATCGATTTTAAAATACAGATGTTTTCAAAATTATTTGTATTAAAGTAAAATTCTTGAATTTCTTTCACTTTCTCCCTTTCATTTAGAATTGCTTTTTCTAAAATGAATTTTTTATAATTAACTATTTTTTCCACTAAAGTATCTCTGTTTAGATAATAATATTTTTTTATTTTTAGTTTTTTTTTTCCAATAACTTTTAATTTTTTTTTAAATTTAATGCTTCAATTTCAGTTTTTTGAATAAATTTTTTTTTTACATATGAATGGTTAGTTTCAACATTGTCAATCTTCTCTATAAGATCTCGTTTTCTCTTATACGAATATCCTCTGATATTTAATTGTTTTGTCATTTCCCTCAATTCATTACATTTTTATTATAAAGTTCTGTATTCTGGACATTATATTTCGTGAGTTCATATTCGTTAGAATATCGAATCCAGCTCTTTTCCAAACTGCTTGTATTATTCCCCATTATTTATTATTTTAAAGTTGAATTTTTTTAGCAGTTTTCACAATACCTGTTAAATAATTAGACAACCGAAGAGATCTCCTATCCAACAGTGTTGCAGTTGTAATGGTTTTGTGAAAAGCCCAATGGCTTATATATATACAAAAAAAAACAAATAAATAAAAATAATTGACATTTGACTGGTAACCTGTAATTTGTACCCTTTCAAAATTCAACTTTTATGGTTTTTTTTTTATAAAAAATTTTAGTTGAATTATAACTAGATTACCATTACCATAATACGACAATCATGCCTTAAAGGGATAAGATAATGCAAACAAAAAAAATTATTTGATAGGCCTGAGTGTTATTTTTACAGTTTTGGGATTAGTGTTAGCCTGCGCTGATGATTTGACAAACACAAGAGTAATATCTGGTTTGTTTTGCTGGATGTGGGAAATTTATGTAACCAATTACTACATCTCGAGTAAATGAAAAAAAAAAATTAATTTATATACAAAATATAAAAATATTTTATTTACAAAAAAAATGCACTTGTGAAATATGTAATATAGTTACAGACAATGTGATTTATTTTGTCAGTCATCTTCAATTTTATTGAAGGGAATTTCTCCATCTTGCCACCCCAATCCACAGAAACTTTTCTTCAGTTGGCCCACGGATGTGGAGATTTTACCTGCAGCAATCCAGTCTAACTATCTCTTCTGTTGTGAACACGCACCAAAAACTTTAAATGTTACATTTTATTTCAATTTCGTTGTTGTTTTTGGAAATCTTCCCATTTTACCACTACATTGTCGCGGAACCACAAACGCAATAATTTTGAATTTCTATCTGCACACATAAATCCACGAATGTGTCTCCAACAATCATAATGGCCTTAAATTATGGGCATTTGTAAGTTTTTTGCATAATCCAGAATTTCGAGGTAGTGATCGAATTTGCACAACTTCATTAGCCATTGTATTTGATGTGAATCCTCAAAAAATATTATATATTTGTTGTAATGGCTCCTTATCAATTGAAATACTTCCCTTTCAATTTCGTCATAGGGAATTTCGCCATCTTGCCATGCCAATCGGTGAATATTTTACTTCAGCCATTAGTTTGTCTTTTTACTTACATCATCCAATACTTTCGACAGATACGGTGAAACCATCAATGTTGGTAACTGCCAGTTCCTTCATCACATATTCGCCGTTGTTATCACTGAAGCCTTGCAGATTGCAAAACATGTTGTTTATTGATACTTGCGAGTGTATCAAGTCCTGGCTCGAAAGCACGCGATTTGTCTTGGCCGATGCTATCTTATATATATACCCACCATGGTCGTTATTTATTTATTTTTAAATGCCTCGGCGGATGTCTCGCATAACTAACTGAAAAAAAAAGTTTCATTGAAAAAAAAAAACAATGTCATAAGATCATTCATCCTTGTTTTTTTTCCGAGATGAAAGATATATATGAAAAATATTCCGATGTTGCTGTTAGTAATGCTTTGGACGATTGGGAATCATTTTGCAAGACCGAGCCAAATTTTACCTCCATTGAATCTAGATTTTATGATAGCGACCAACAGAATACCGAATTTCTGTTGGTGAAACACCGCCCGGTAAATTTTCTAAACATGAACTTTCTACGACATTGGTTCATCAGTGTAAATATCTGCGGATGGCATCCCAGTACTCACGAAGTTGCCCACATTTTTGTCGATTCGTCCGACGCGTATTGTGTTGTAGTGGAAATTAAGGAATTTTGCTAGTTTTGCAAATCTCATTACTTTAAAAATTTGTTTGAACAAGATAAAGTTTTAATATTTTTACCAGAAACTCTGAATTAATAGTCAGTTATTATTGGGAAACTACATCGTTATTTTTGGCCACATTTTATCTCTTTTTATTTTTCATTACACATTCGTTTTTATTTGTCATTGTTTGTTGTCTGTTATTTTCATTGGTGTTTCTTTTGGTATGAAAAAAAAATGTTACAGTTACCAAATGCAAACACCTAAAATAAAGATAACTATTGGGTGTGAAACCATGTATATATAAGATCTATTGCCTCTCAGGGAGCATAACAAAATGGACACTCTCGAGTTCAAAAAATTTGTTTATTCTCACTACAAGAAGAACTGGATGTGTAGAAGCAACTTGAATAGAAATATTGATGAATACATGGAGTTGATTACAAATTTATTGCATACTTGGACACTACTATTACATCTGACAGCTCTTCAAGAAGCATTTTTAATTAATCTGTTGCACGATTATGAAAAAAATGCGATATTGATGGGCGAGTGAGTTAATTGATAGATTCATGCCAATAATCTACAAGATCGTATGAATCATTCAGTAATGAGTTATAATTGATCAATTTAATTTTTTTTTTTTAATTTTTCGTGTTTGGTACGTAATAGTATTTTTTAACGTCGACCAGTATGTCATACCCACCCATATTCAAATTGTGCACCGAATTGTCTATTAAAATGTACGTGCCCGTCGTTATCGGAAGTTGTCGGGGAACGATAGATAACGATTTAGTTTTTTTCTGTGCAACCCGTACAAAATTTTTGCAAATTTATTGGCTTCCGGAAACAGTTCTATAAACATTTTCTCATGCACCTCGTTGACCACCGTCCACAGCACCACTTTAAAGTCTTTTTCCAAAGTCGGTATGAAATTATTGGCTCTATGGAATTCGTTTTTACGTTCGTCTAATTAAGTGCCATCTAAATCGATGACTGCGATGCCTTGCGCTTGCCTTTTATTTGTGAATTTTTTTTTTTTTTACTCTTTTATCGGCCAGTTCGCGATCGTCTTCGTCTCCGCTGGCCAAATTGCGAAATCCTTTTCTCATACTGCCGTATCTGGAATCGCCTACAACATCGGAATCTTCACTATCGCGTCTGATTTGTAAAGCAGAGTTTAACACGTGTCTTACATTTTACAAGAAAAAACAAATAAGGAAATACAAGGATTATTCGCACAAAAAATAATGTCCAAAGTATTATCGATCGATCGGCAATTATCAACATTGTTGTCATCAGATAATACCGATAAAATTTTTGTGCACATTTTGCTCGGATTGTTGAATAATGTCAAAACCTTGAGAAGTGTTCATCCGTTCGTACTGGGACCCTTGTGTAACCTGATGTTTGCCAAGGTGGTAGCGAATTTCGGCCAAACGAGCATGTTTATCAACAACGATCGTGTTTTTCCCTCCATTTCTCAAAATGAATTTCATGTGCACGGAAATTGTTCGGTTGTTGGAATGTAGGTATAAGCAGTTGGAATTTAACCGGCGCGAGACACTTGCCTTCAATCAACTTCAACATATCGCAAAAAATAGTTTTGGTAGCAGCGTATCATATCTTGAATGTCATTTCCACATCCCCACGATCGTCAACTGCCGTTCGTCGAACGTTTCACGGAACTTGTGGTGCAAGCGGCGCTCAGTTTATGCGAAAACATGTGGTTTTGTGGAGATTATGCACCGTCTTCTAGAGTGGATGTGGTTAGATTCTTTGACGATTTTGACCGATAATTAGAAAAAAATAAGATGCTCGGTAAAAAAAAAAAAATTTTTGCTCAATATCGAGCATTTGAACTATGTGTTACATGGTAAAACACCTTTGATTCAAACTTACATATCTGACGGCCGAGTTTTATACACACTGGATAAAAGCATGAATAAAAAGGTTTGATACGTATCTCAAATATAAATTTAATTTATCTAGACTAGTCGACCTGCTCCTTACCATCGATTCGTAGTGGTAAGGATGTATGTGGATGAATTTGGCAAAATTGTCCAACTAACTTTGGAACTGGAAACCATCGAGTGTGAACTACGAAATCGAATTTGGTAAATACTTTTAAAAATTTCTTTGAATATTTCTACCTTATTGCATCGTTGGATATTTTGACGATTTTATTTGTGTTGAGGCAGCCGATATTGGGTGGTATATTTCAAATACATTGATTTTGAAAGTAATCCTTTGATTATAATTTTTTGTTCCCTAAGAGATAGTGTGTGTGTGAGAGAGAAAGAAGTGAGTTGATGGATTCCTTCTCGATTAGCATCATTGCTCAAGCTGTACTATCGCTTGTAATATTGTTGGTGTATTTGTTTTCACTACATGTGTAAAACGAATAGGTATTGCGTGTATGAAGTTTTTGCGACGGGCTCAGAGAATGCAGGAAGCTTGAAAATCGAGATGAATTTTATAAGCGAATCGGACAAAACACCTCACGAACAGGGATGGAATTTTAAAAAAAAAAAAAAAAAAAAAAAAAAAAAAAAAAAAAAAAAAAAAAAAAAAAAAAAAAAAAAAAATGGTTCAAACGTAGTCATGCGCAAACACTTTCACCGAAAGTTATCAAAGTTGAGACGGATCATAAAATGCAGCTACGCGGTGATTTAAATCCCTTAAACTTTGCGTCGGTCTCCCCGAAACTGAGCATTTTCGAAGGTCTGCAGTTGATGCACAGTGAGTGTAGTAATCCGAATCAAGTCGATTATATAACATACGAACAGTATTGCAACTTGATGAACATCGATGGTTCCAAATCCGAAAACAAAAACAAAAAACTCGAGGATATGTATATGAGATGCGGGTGAGATCGTAAATGGATTTTGGAAGTATGCCCAAAGAATATGATTTTTGATGGCACCACGTGCCGTACGAACAATAATGAGCTTACGATGTAACGGGATATTGGTAACGTTTGTGTCGACAAATTGAACAAAATCAGATTGCCTTACGCAGACGATGCCTACATCGTTTGTAATTGCGGATTGCCAGAAATCGTCAAATGTGAGCACGGACTTTCTAAAAGTTGAATAAACTCTCTACAACCCGAATGTTTGCAAAACGAAAATTGTTATATTGGGGATCCGTATAAGATAAATGCCTATTTTTGGGAAAATAGAGAAGCCTAATACTTTAAAGAATGTGATCAAAAATTAAAATATTTGTATTACAAATGCGATAGATGTCGCCTGAATTATCCCTATGTCGATAAAGTTTTCAATGTAGACACAGGCGGTTGTGAAAATCCCACCCTCGATGTCCTTCCCGTTCACTGTCATTTTCCCGAATACCCATCACTGCAGTTAAGGTTTAAAATAGTGCCGGATATGAACAAATTGATTGTATCCACACAATGCGATAGGAATAAACAACTACAACCGGCCATAGAATATCAAAAAATCCAGGTGCAGGTTTTTCCTAAACGATAGCCCGTCGGTCAGTTATGCAACATTGTTGCTGTTGGTGGAAAAATCTCCAAACCATAATGCTCGTGTACGTGAGCTGTCAGGGCCTCCCACACGCCCATACAGATCGGATCAAACTAATTACACTGAAAATGAAACTTATGTGCTGATTGAGCGGAATTATTAGGGCCCATCCCTTTAAATGATTGCGCTGTGAATAAACAACTGTCTTGGAAAACAAGTTATTTATTACGTTAAACTTACACTCCTTCTCTGAGGGAACTTTACACTAAACAAATTCGGCTATTCTGACCGGCCGTGTGATGAAGTGGAAAAATGTCTGATAACAATTAAATATTTATGTGCACATTAAACTCCCCAGGGCGATGCTAATCCACCAGGAAGTGGAGGTGGCTTACCGGCGACAAAATTAAATAATGTTCCAGATGTGATTAGTCTATTGCAGTTACATGTCTGGTTGCAAAAGTTGATGGTCGCCCGGCATTCGCGGGAAATACCAGAGCCACCACACACACTCCACCTCCGTGACTTTCTTCTAGCTGACTGACTGACCCTCGCCCAAATGGGACTATTTTCTGAGATGACTTGCACGTCCTAACCTTGCGTAAATGAAAAAAAAAGTAATTAAAGATGTGAAAACAATACAAATATTCTTACGACATAAACACTGGTGAAATGGGATGGACAAAACACTCTGTGGAAGATAAAAATAAATAATGGCACGTTACCTTGAAACACAATGAAAATACAACACTGGCAAAACAAATCGTAAACATCTTTAACGATTAACATAATTTGGTCTCTTAATTATGCCTGAAATATTTCAGTTCAATACAGGGTCCTAATTATTTCCTCTCCGGCAACATCTGTTACCATAGCAACCACCAGCTGCACTTGCACCGGCGTGCCCTGCTCTTGTGCTGCCCCTCGTCGCGCTGGTGACCAGGCTCACACTCAGAGTAGAGTGCACAGCCCCGCTGCAGTGACGTTACGGGGTATGGCCAGACAAATTGTCTTGGACTGGGGGACGTGGCACACGTCAAAGTCGGCCGACAATTTAGTATTTCATTACTGTATAATTGATTGTATTATGCACAAAACAGTAATTAAAAATGCTGTTAGATACGTTTTACTTTTGAAGCAAAACACTTTATTTATTTATTGATAACAGATGTTCAAATTTAAATCACATGTGTGGTGTGGCTTGCTGCGAAAACGTATCCGTGTGCATGTATTTGGGCGAGCTCCCAGGTCCTCTGCAGCATAGCCGGGTGTGGCGGCATGCTATTGTTTTGTTGTTCTAACATAGATACTCGGAGAGGGCCACGAAGTACACTGTAATGCTCTTGGCAGGGCCATCCGGACCATCACATAGCTAATGCTCACTCCGGTGTGACAAGTAGATTGTCACCAGTTGTATTTTTATGTAGTCTAGGGAATTTCTCCAAAGTTGGTAGCAGTTTTGTTACTGTGTTTGTCACTAGGATTATTTCTTTACACTGTTTTGCTTAGCACCGTTGCTGAACAGTTTTTGTAACTAATTAGGCTATTTTATATCTTGTATTTGTGTTTGCGAAATTATTGAAGTTTCTTAAATAGATACGATTTGTTTTAATCTGTTTCAAATTTTAAAGTTTTTTTAATTTTTGTGAGTTTGTGGGAGGTGCCATTTGAAGGCATTGGTAGCATTAATGGAGGAGAGAGCGCTTTGTCGGGTAGTGATGGTTTGGGGGGGGGGGGGAGGTGTGGGGGGTTTTATCCACCTACACAGCGTGGGATGAGATTGTCGAGGTCCAACATAATTTTTGTCGTAATGTGTTCGCCAGTGTAAGTTGCGTATATGGGACAAATGATTGTTCCACTGCCGCGGAATATGAAATGTCTGCCAAAACTAAAATTGTTGTGATGCACGTAGCGATTTCTTTGGCTTTGACATCTGGCCTGAGACTTTCGATTTCGCAATATTAATTTGTGATCCTCGTTCAACCCGCAGACATAAGAACTTTACTGTAATACCCAGCAAATAGTGATCACATGGTTTAATATTTTAGAGGCTTGGAGTGAACATGGTGCCTGTCGTTCACTCGCATGTGATTGACAGCTGTTATCTTGAACAAACTTTATCTGTCTTGCACGGACTTTTGATACGTGCTGGGCACGGAATACACATTGGAATATAAGAAAAATATTCATCGGGTCTGGTGTTGTTGTTGGCGAGAATGTGTCCTTGGAATCAGCTGATCGAGGGAGTGGTGCTGGCTGAGCAAGTTGCACGTGGTGGACGACGACGTGGCCCACTAGTTGAAGTTTGGGGGGGGGGGGGGCCGCCTTGCCGCCGCAAGTGACGTCTTGTCTGCGGGAGGAAGACGTCGGCTTCGTTCACAGAGGTATTGTCTCAACACATTGACTTTTCACCCGATTGCATCATGGGCGGGTATCCTTGAAGGTAATTTACGGACTTGAAACAATAATTATTTGAGATCGCTTCAGCGTCGTCACAAACATTGGCGTGGAGCCAATGTTTGTGACGACGCTGTTATATAAACTTATATACTTTATATAACTTAAAGTTATATAAACTTTTTGCTCCATTTTGATCGTGACTATTGTGTGCTTTTTACTGGTGGCATATGAAAAAACAAAATAGTTTACGTGCCCATTTTATCATAAATATATGTGTTATTAGTAGGAACAGTTTAACGCATGGGGCAATTTACATGAAAGAAGGGAGATATTTACAAAAACTTTATAAACTGTTTTATGCGTGTGCCATTTATATTAACAGGTATCAGTGTGTACATGCAGTCGTTTTAAATATATGTTTTTAATGAAGGTGCATGTACAGTCGCCAATAAATAAACCAAATGAAAACTAATTTGCCGGTAGTGAGTTTGTCAATGTTTAAAACTCCCACTAGTTACCTGGGATTATATTTAAGCACTGTGTCACAGTAATGTGAATGAAGGACTTGGTATTAAATTTAATATAATCGTACCAAAAACACAATATTCCATTCTAAGCCCCTCTATCTCTTGGCAAGAGTATTGTACTGTGTTATATAAAATATGTGAGAGAGGCATATTTGGGTAACCAGAAACCATTAAAGTAAAGAGTGTCTCTAAACTGCCCCACTGTGCTTTTTTTTTTTTTGCTTTTTTTTGGCTAATTCTGGTGCTTTGGATATTCTGTAATAGTGTCACCATGACCAGCTGAGTGTACCCTACTGACAAACCAATGCTGCTCACAAATTTGGGGGCAGCCAATGTATCAACAACTCACTGGGAACAGGTCAAATGGGGCAGCACATAAATTAAGTTATTGCATGGTCAACTGCCGCGTGTTCCCTGTGCCCCATAAATGAACTACGTGTCGGTAACACGGATAATTTATTGAAATTTTGCTTGCAAGTTGAACAAGTTCTTAGAATATCTGTTTTCCCTAATGAAGGGGTTTTGATGTAAGCATTAGTGAACAAATGTTCCGGAGTCAGCCTTGAAATAATTTTAACTGCTATTGCCAATGGCGAAGAGTGGCAGGGCGTTAAGGACAAACTATGGAAAGGATTGTGTCCATGTAGGGCTAAGGATTATTTGGCTTAAAAGGTGTTTTGTTTTCAAAACCCGGGTGAATATGTGATGGAATTTTATCAGTCTGTGAGAAATTGTGCAGGAGCCGTGAACATCCCTTTGGAGGAAAATAAATTAATAGCTTTGGTTATTGAAAATATATGGCCTGAAGTTAGGCTATTAAGTGTGGTGCACAATTTGCCTAACAATCTAGATCAATTGCAGAGATGAGCCATTGAAGTGGAAGACAAGTTATACATAGCTAATGATTACGCTCGTGAATTCCATGTTTCCCAGCAAGTAGTACCGACTGATATGTCTGGCATTAATAAACCCCCTTTTCTGAAAAGTAAGCGAAATGAAAAAAGTTGCTTCGGCTGTAATAAGTCGGGACATTATATTGCGCAGTGCAGAAATGCGAGGGAAAATAAAGTGAGAAAAGTGAAAGATGGCGAGAATATAGTCGTAGTTGTCAGGTGCAATAGGGGTAGTAATAAATTGTATTTACCATTGAAAGCTAAGCGAAAATAAATTTTGATGCCTTTATATTCAGAAAAAAATTGTTTCTTTGTTAGACAGAATTTAACTAGTGCACTCATGAAGGAATTTCCTGAATTAAAGGGGAGTTTACAAACGGGTGATGGATTTCGATCATATGTTGCCAATGGGATGGGATGGCATGTAACATGACGATGGAAATGAGGTTGCATTTCAAAGTGACTAAATATTCTTGGACTAAGAATTCCTGGGTCGTCCCGGGTCTAGTTAGTCCAATAATATTGGGTTTAATGGTCCCTTCAGAAAATAAAGCGGCAATAGATTTTCAGAATCTCAGACGCAAAATATGACGTCTTATATTATAGATGGTACGGGTGACGTTCTGAATAGCGAGCAAATAAATTAATTGAATAATTCTTTAAGGTAATTTCAGGATGTAGTCATCAAGAAATTAGGGTCTTGTAGATCTATGTCCTATCAATAGAGAGTGTCGGATGATGTGGCTGTGTGGCGTAAGCCGTATCAATGCGCCCTGCCCAAGTTAAAAGTCTTAAGAAATAATGTGTCCGATTTACAGGGGAAGAACATAATTCGCCCTTCCCTGTTGCCGTACACTTCTCCTGCTTTTCTCGTCGGTAAAATAAGCCTGATCAGTGTATGCTTGTTATCGATTATCGCCAACTGAATAAGAAAGTGCAAATTTATCCCTTCCCAATGCCAAATATAGAGAATGTCTGCTTTATTCTGGTAGCGATAGAGTGTTTTTGGTAATTGACCTTAATTCAGCATTCCATCAGAAATTATTGAGCTAGGAAAGTTAACTGTATACCGCCTTCGTAACCCCGTGGCAGCACTACGAATGGAACAGAGTGCTGTTTGGTGTTAACTTTGGGGGCCAGTGTATTTCCCGTATTCTTCAAAAGGCTTTAGAGGCTTTCCATTGGAAATTTGTTGTCCTGTTTTTTGATGACATTAGTATATTTTCTGATAATCCGCAGAACATCTTGAATATATAAAGATATTACTGAGTAAGTTAAGATAACTAGGGTTCACTGTTAACCTCGACAATGTGACCTGGGCCAAGTCCGAAATAAAATTTTTGGGATTTATTTTATCCGAAGGGAAATAGTTAATGGGTCCTGGCAAAATTGCCCCCATCATTAATTTTCCCCGACCGAAGAATGTTAAAGGAATCATGTGGATTATTGGAATGTTGGGATACTTTTCAAGGTTTATCGATGGTTATGCCGAATTGTGCACAACCCTAAATCTTTTGTGGAAGAAAAATATTGTCTTTAAATAGACGGAGAAACAAGATAAAACTTTTAGTCAGCTGCAACATGCTATTTCTCATCCTCCGGTTTTAATTTAACCTGACCTTACCAAGCAGTTTTCCCTACAGGTAGATGCTTCCTCAATTGCATTAGGGGGTGCTTTATTACAAGATCAAGGTGAGGTTTTTAAACCTATAGCTTTTACTAGTAGGATGTTACAGTTAAAATGAAAAAAAACTTCTTAGTGCCTTTAAGAAGGAAGCCCTGGCATGTGTGTGGGGGGTAGAAAAGTTTGCTACTTACCTAGAATACAGTGAGTTTAATTTATTTACTGATAACCAAGCACTTACCTGGTTATACTCCCATCCTAAACAAATTGGAAAATAGGTAGATGGATTATGAGACTTAACCATTTCCGTTTCAATATCGAACACAATCAGGGGAAAGAGAATGTATTTGCCGATTGTCTCTCTAGAATGTACGATCAGGATGACTACGAAAGTTCTAGTAATAATAGTGATGAGGAAGGAAGTTGCGATGAAGAGTATTGCATTATGATCAGGACAATGCCTGAGGTATTTACTAATTTTCCCGAATCGCAAAATGAGGACATCGAATGTCAGGAGGTAAAGAAACAACTTAATTTAGGGAATATTCCTAAATATTGTTTTGATAAGGGGATCATTTATTTTGTCGATTGCTCAAAAAGGAAAAGGATATATGCTCCTAGCAAAGTTAGAAACCTATTGCTTAAATATTTTCATAGTTCAAGCAGTGGTGGACACATGGGGCAGGAAAAAACAAAAGCGCATATCAAACGTGATTTTTTATGGCCTAGTATGAATCAAGATATTAGCAAATATGTTAAGGAATGTAATGATTGTCAACTTGCTAAGCAACCTTAGAATAGTACGATGGAATGTGTTAACAAGAATGTTAAGGTGGCTTTTAGCATTTTTAATAACTCTGACCAATGTGGGTGGGATCTGAATATTTCTGAGCCAAGTCTAGCCTTTATTTCTAGGCTTTTCCCCGATCAATGTGTTCCTTGGACAAGAGTTATCGCCTCCTTTATTGAACATTTGCTGTATTCCCCCTCCCTCCTCCTCGAGTGTTTGGATGTGAGTAATAAGAAGGAATTGGAGGATCTGTGACAGTAGGCTTATGCTAATTTGGAAAGGGCAATTAGATCTATGGCCAAAAAATATAATCAGGGTGGGTTAGATAGCCCATATGACATTGGGAATTTGGTACTGTGCCGGCAAAATATATTGAGTAAAAAGGCTGAGTACTTCTCATCTAAATTGGCCACGTCGTTTCATGAACCATTAAAAATCATACGTTTTCTTGGTCAGGTAACCATGAACAATCTCGTGGTAAAAAAAAGCGCACTTATCGCAAATAAAAAAATACTGTGCTCCTGATGGAGTCAGTAAATAAGTGAGTTTGATGTAAAAAAATCAGTGTGGGGTAATGAAATGTTGGATAGTGTAATATCTTTGAGTTGGATAGAATTATGGGATGTGTTTGTTTTTCTGAGTGAGTTGGAGAATCTTAATAGTTGTATTCTGTATCTAATTTTTTCTTATCTCTCTCTATCTCTCATCTTATATATGTGGGGGCTAAAAATAATGTTAAGCTTTAAATGTTGTGCTATTTGTGAGCATCCCAACAACTTGGTATTGAAAGAGACTTTCTTGGCTTTGCGATGTTGATATCAATCTGGTTATCGAACTGAGGTGCTTTTGTTTGTGCGCTTTTGCACTCTCCCCTCGGTATGGGATTTGTGGGAGGTAGTTGTAACGAGTAGATCGTCAGTAGTTGTATTTTTATGTAGTATAGTGACTTTTTTCCAAAGGTGATAGCAGTTTTGTTACTATGTTTGTCTTTAGGATTATTTCTTTACACTATTTTGCTATCCACCGGTGCTGAACAGTTTTTACAACTAATTAAGGTATTTTATATTTAGTATTTTGTATGTAGGAAAGTATTGTATTTTGTTAGGTAGATATTACTTGTTTTAATCTGTTACATATTTTAAAGTTTTTGTAATATTTTTGTTTGCGGGAGCTGCCATTTGGGGGTGCTGGTAGCAGTGTGGGAGGGGGTAACGTTTTGATCGTGGGAGAGAAATGTTTGAGACACCGACACGGCATGTGGTGAGATAGTCGAGGTCTGTCAGAATTATTGTCGCGATGTGTTCGCTGGTGTAAGTGGCGTATATTGGACAAATGATTGTTCCACTGCCGCGGAATACGAAAGATCTGACAAAACTAAAATTGTTGTGATGCACGTGGCGATTTCTTTGGCTTTGAAAGCTGGCCTGAGAATTTCGACAATCGAAATATATTAATTTGCGATCCTAGTTCAACCCTCAGACATAAGAATTTTACTGTAATACCCAGCAAATAGTGATCGCCTGGTTCAATATTTTAGAGGCTTAGAGTGAACATTGTGCCTGTCGTTCAATCGCATGTGATTAAAAGCTGTTTTCTTGAACATAATTTTTCTGTCTTGCACGGACTTTTGATAAGTGCTGGACACGAAATACACATTGGAATATAAGGAAAATATTCATAGGGGCTGGTGTTGTTGTTGGCGAGAATGTGTCCTTGGAATCAGCTGATGGAGGGAGTGGTGCTGGCTGAGCATGTTGCGCATGGTGGATGACGACGTGGACCGCTAGTTGAAGTAAATGGCCACCGCCTTGCTGCCGCAAGTAACATCTTTTCTGCAGGAGGAGATATCGGTTTCGTTTACAGAGGTATTGTCTCAACTCATGGTCTTTTTATGCCTGATTGCGTTATGGGCGGGTCTCCTTGAAGTAAATTTACGGACTTGTATCAATAATTAATTTCAGCGTCGTCACAACTGTGGTTCTCGCTTTTTGCTCCATTTTGATCGTAACTGTTGTGTGCATTTTACTGGTTGGAATATGAAAGATCAAAATATTTTATGTGCACGTTTAATTATAAATATACATGTTATTAGAAAGAACAGTTTAACGCATGCGGCATTTTACGTGAAAGCAGTAAAATATTTGCAAACATTTTATCAAGTGTTTTATGCATATGACATTTCTATTTACAAGTATCAGTGTGTACATGAAATCGTTTTAAGTATATATTTTTTTAATGAAGGTGCATGTACAGTCACGTGTTAATTAACAAAATGAAAACTAATTTACCGGTAGTGAGATTGTCAATAGTTAACACTACCCCTAGCTACCTTGGATAAAATTTAATCACTCTGCTACAGTAAGGAGAATGAGGGACTTGGTATTAAATTTAATAGAATCGTACCAAAACCAAAACATTCCATCTGAGGCCCCTCTATCTCTGGACAAGAGTATTGTACTTTGGTATAAAATATATGTGTGAGTGAGGCATAGTTGAGTAACCCGAAATCATTGAAGTAGAGGGCGTCTAATCGGAACTGATGACCAGCAGTTGTTAAAGGAGAGGTTCACTTCATAACAGATGGCCGGTTTCGATAAATGTAATTTATGTCAGTATGTGGAGTTTACGCGAAATTTATTTGGCGTGTTTATCTCTACGCTATCACAATGTGTTTCGGCAATGTTTACAGAATGTAAAAAAATATATAATGTGGTATACTTGAAATATTAATTAACCTGAATTTTAATTTTCATCAAATCACTTCAGACGTGATTTAAGTCTGTCTTACTTGACAATGTTTTGAGAAATAAATGTTAAGGCCTATGATGACAGTTTGAGAAATGTGCAGCTACATACATCAGTAATAATTAGTTTTCCATAGACCGAAAACCTTGGTTAACAGAAACTCGTACCAAGGTTGGAAGAAAGGTCTACAAAAACACAACCGCCGGTATCTCCAAACACAAAATTTATTAATAATTAATACTACAGTTATGGTAAAAAATAATTATGTACTACACACTAATTAGCTCTTAAAAATACTCTTAAAAATAATAAAAAAATTATTTTACAAATTTTCTTAAATACTTAATATAATTTAAATTTTAGAAGCTAATTACACACTTATTAGCCAACCACCCCCTCAAGCATCTAAACCAGCATATACAAATGCAAACACTGATCAAAATTTAGGAGCGAGGCATATTCTGCGTTCCACGCCACTCTAGGAATGTGGGACACTTCTCCTCCTTTTTTTTTTTTTACCCATACACACACTCTCAAGCACCCCGACATACCCACTTTGGAAAAAATAATTTTAAGAAATGATAATAAAAAGAATCTTTTAAATACACAGTAACGTGTTTCTCGAGCGGTAGGCGACTCACAAACACCTCAAAAATAAAACTTATTCAATTTTATACATTAAATTAATTAAAACATGACAAGAGATACAAGTGCAATTATGCAATCACTTACTTTGCAAGTCTGAGGGAGCTGATGCAGTGAAGGTAATAAAATGTATTAATAATGTTAAAAACAATTTCATGACGATGTCACAGTGATTGAAGCAGTGGTCTCTAGCGTCGGAAGACTAAGTAGGGCGTCTCTAGGCTCGGAATGACATAATAAAGCAACATGACTGGAGTGGGGAAAAGTCTCCCACCAATGAAAAGTCAGGGCGTTAGATGGGTGTCAGTCGTCAGTCTGATGTGTGCGTACATAATTGGCGAGTGATACAGAAATCATGTGACCAGAACTCATGTGAATGGAAAATAGGCGCGTAATAAAGCACGTGATTTCATAAGTCATGGGATCAGAATATCGCAGAAAAACAGGACTTACTTCCTGTAAACAGGTGGTTTTGAATCATGCTCACGTGGTGCAGAAATCACAGCAGGCAGTATCAGAACAGATACAGCTTACGTCTGCAGTTAACACAGAGTTTAATAAATTGCGAATAATAACTCTTGCAAATGTTAGCTAGAAGCCCTGACAGGCCCGTGCACTACATCACTCCCTCTTTTAGAAAAGTTTTGTTCTTGCTAAGCAAAACTTTAGAAATATATATGTCTGAAGCTATTGCTGTGCTGGTCAGCAACGTGAAGTTGGTTGAAGTATAGAGTCTGGGTGTGCAACCACTCGTATCAGAAACAACAGGATAAGAGCTCGCCACCAACGGAAGTTCAAGTTTCCCGTTGATCAGATAGCAGCAACCAGCGTAGCAGTGTCGACACAATACTGTTCGTTTCTTGAAGTTTATGGAATTGCTTTCATACTCGCGGACAACGATATGTAAAAGAATGATTAAATATAGAATGAAGTTAAACATTAAAATAATATAAAAGTTTTCATGTTAATTAAATTTAAATGTCAGCATCCTCATTATTTAATATTTATTTTAACTTGCTATTGTAATTATTCAAAGTACATCTCTATAAAGCTCAAACACAAATTTACTTACATAGGACACATCAAACACAAATTATAAATATTTTGTTATAGCTCTATCTCATATTTCATATTACAGTTCATTAATATTTTAAATATTCCTCATTTAATATCGTATATTATTTGTAAAAATTCTTTCATATAATTGAATAATTCATAGTATCATAATGCAAATAAAACTTAATATATATCATCAAATCTGTTTGAGTCTCTTCAAAAGTTCTTTTCATATATACCTATTACATTATATATATAATATATATCCTTTTTCATATAACCCATGCTACATAAGCTTGCATGATTTGTTTAAAAGTATTAATGAACATAATAATCCTTCTATACATTATGACATTAAAAAAAATAATGGATAAACATATAATATCTCTGTCTGTTGCTCTTTGAATAGTTGATTACTAATGCAATATTACTTGCTGAAATTTTTTTTAATGCCCATCATGCTCTGCTTTTCACTCACTATTGCTTTGCTTTGGACATAACACTTAATCACAACGATGTATGATTGAATTCTTGAAACACGTCGTGCTGCGATGTTTGCTGCGGGACTGGAACAGTGCTCGAACTTGTGCTCATCTCCATGGAATCTGCTTGATTCTCGAGAAGCAAGGTGGACGCTGCTGCTGGTGCAGCTACCTTCCGACGTAGGATGGAAGCCTTGTCAGCTACTTATACAGATATCGTCTCCGGAACCAGATGACGAGTAAGAGACCTCCAAAAATAATGGCCCACAGAACAAAGTGGCTATGCTTCTTGACATGATTGCTTATAAGTTTCTGATGCTTCAGACTTTGTATTTCGGACATGAGATGCTTTAAATCTACATCGTCCTCTGAACTTAGATTGATAAATTCATTTTAAAGTCTGTTTTTATCGAAGAAATGAACTCTTTCTCATGACTGGTTAGCAATGACAGTACTTTAGGAAACTTAACGTTTTTAAAGTTATACTTTAGATGCATGATCTTCTTACTATGGGGCAACATTTGAACTTTTTCATTTAGTAACATGCAATTGCTTACCTGGGACATGACTCCCTGAGCAGAGATCCATTCCACCACGTGCGTTCCACTTATCTCATCGGGACAAAGCTTAGTGATTTTTATTTTCCCTGGTACTGAATAAATTCAACTAGTACCATTTACTGATCTAATAAAAACTGGCATGGATGAGTTATTTAGAATTTCTCTTTTACATAACATATAACCTTGACTAGACTGCGATAATACCATGTTGGTCAAACAATTTGGAACCTTTATGGAAAATGTTGGAACATTAGCCGGACAGACTAAATTATTTCCACCTTTACATTGACTCACATCTGTTTCAGACATCAACGCATAAAATTGTCAATCTCAGACATGACGTGTGCCACATGTGAGTAGCATCGGATGAGTGTGGGGCGTGTGTCGTGAGCTCCGGCTTTTCCCGGGTGCGTGGGGTGTCATCATTTTTAGCATGGTCATTTAATTTCAATAGACTTTAACTGAGTGGATCATTTTTATCATTTAGTCGCCCGGCACACCACCTTCTCTTCCCGCAGGAATAACATCGCCCCGGGAAGCATAATTCTGCCGTAAAGTAATTTTTGTCGCAAGACATTTTCGCAGTGTAACCGCGATGGCTGTTCTTGTTTGCCACATTCTCTGCAAGTAAGTAGTCTCCTAGGGGGAGATTTATTCAAGTCAATTAAATGATTCTGTGAACTGAATGGTACATAGTTTATTTTCGACCACTCTATGCGTTTAAGGGGACGGGCCCTAACAATACCCGCTCATGTCATGTTTTCCTTCATTCAGTTTTGCAAGTGTATATGTCTTTAGCAAGTGTTCTCATATCTTATGGGTGTGTAGTTGGTCCTAACAATCCACATCTGCGATTGTTAATGTCTAGTCATCTTTCCCACCAAGAGAAACATCATGGTATGTAGTCGACCCACCGGCTACCGTTTAGTAAACAACTACAAAATCATCCAATCTGGAGTAACAATTGTCGGGGCAGAGGTCACCATCATCATCCACGAGGGGATATAGTCAAGGTGGAAGTCTTGCAACCCCGAGATCAGCAGAGTCAATAATCATCTTGACTTCGCCTCGACGGCATCTGGCGCTTATCCGGGTAAACCACATCGAGACCTCACCTTCACTGCCCCCAAAATCATACTAAACCCTTTATCAGACCATTCTCCGCCGTCAAAATGGCTTGCCCAAGTGTGGCCATTGTCCCATCACGACAATTTTCCCACCTTGGCAACAAGTGACGACGTCAGGCTATTTAAGGTTTATTTGGTACAACTTGAATATATCAGTAGTGGGATATAGTTCCTTAGAAGAAATTAGGGAGTAGGGAGTGGGTCGGTGGCTCGACCTTGGATGACCTAGATCTCAATTTTTCCCGTTTTTTTAAATCGCTCATTACCGCACAAAATCGTATGTTTTATCCCAAAAATGTCTTAAAGTTTCCCTTTTTCCCTACAAAATTCCTATTTTTCCTTAAAAATTTCCTGTTTTTCCTTAAAAAGTGCTTACTCCTAATTGCGGCTGACATATCTCCTCGATGCGGCTGAGATATCCGAAACTCAGCCGCATAATAAGAGTCAATAAAAATAAGAATTATTTTAATAAAATATTTTTATAAAATTATATATTTTTGTAAATAAAAATTTTAAATCTTAAGTATTAAGTGTTACATATCACCGGACTCATCTTTTCAACGCGCATACAGTCAGGATATAATAATAAAATTATTGTAATAAATTATTATTTTGAAATTTAATAATATTCTACAATTAAATTTTTTAAAGGTGTAATTACTAAGGTGTAATATATCACTGGACTCGTCTCTTCAAGGCGCATACGATCGTGATGTTATACCACCATACAGCCTTGTTTATTTCATGCTATATCATTCCACCTCTTTCTCTCAGTCTATCTCTTTCTCTCATGTGCATCTCTTCTCTCTTTCATTTCTCTTTCATTCTCCAATTCTATCTGTTACTCTCGTGTTTTCTCCCTTTATCTTATTCCATCTATTTCTCACCTTCTCTTGTGTGTCTTTTTTCTCTTATTCTACCTCTATCTCATTATGTCTCCTCTCTTGCCTCCCTCATTCAATATCATTCTCCCTTTTCCTATTCCATCCCTTTCTCACTCTCTTTCGTTTCTCTCTCATTCTCTCATTCCATCTCTCTTGTACCTCTATCAGTCCATAGATTTTCTTGGTGTCCTCCCATTTTTTTGTTATTTTATTCTTTTTCCTCTCTCTCTTGTCTCTCACATTTGATTTCTCTCTTTCCATCCCTTTATCTTATTCCATCTGTTTTTCTCCTTTATCTTTTATTCCATCTATTTTGTGTTTCTCCCTTTGTTTCTCGCTTTCATTTCTCTCTTTCTCTCTTTCATTATTTCATTTCTCTTTCATTCTCTCATCCCATCTTTATATCTCCATCTATCTTCTTATTTCCCCTCTCTCTCTTTCTCTCTATCAGTCCATAGGTTTTCTCAGAGTTCTCCCATTTTTTGTTGTTTCGTTTCTATCTTTCATTCCATCTTTTCTTTCACTCTACATATTTGTGTACATTTATCTTTCACATTCGTTCGACCATTTACTGATACTTGTTTGATTAGTCACCTTTGCTCGACTGATAACTTACACTTGTTCGATTAGTTGCATTTGCTCCTCTGATTACTCACACTTGTTTTGTTTGACATTTGCTCCATTCCACCATCTACATAGTTCCTTCATTGCCTGCTAGAGTGAGAGAATTGTCATTGCATATATTTATTTACGAATTTAAATATGTAATTATCCATACATTAGAATGTATATAAAACATTATTGTTAAGTACCTTCCAGACAGGATTTTGTAAAATACATTCGATTTTCAATACTTTATATTTTGAAAAACAATATTTTCTCATAATATTTCCCTTTATTCAATTTGTTTTTATATTTGTTGTCTAGCCTTGTAACCACATACGCATCACCACACCAACAGACCAGCGAGACAGGCGTGCTGCAGCGACCTGACAGAATGACCTCAACGGCATGCACAAGTAGTGACGTCAACATACGTCATGCGGGAAATATACAAGCGCTTGGGAACATGAGGCACTGGACTATCGGTCCTACCAATCAGACATCCATGAATCAATGCATTAATAAATAAGTAGAATTATTTGTTTTTGTATTTATCAGTTCAGAAAAATGCCGAAAAAAATTTCTTTGAAAATTACAGAAAAATGTATCAGAAATATGTTTTGCTAAGTAAATCCAGTTCAAATATCTTAAATTCTGTAGATTTCACACTTTCGCATGACAGCTGGTAACTATTAAATAAAAGAAAAAAAATATAATGCCAGGGTGGAAATCGAACCTTATAACCTTTGGATTAGAAGTCAGGCACGCTACCAACTTTATTTTTTTTTCATTTGACATTGTCGTGACATTTTGATATTCACGAAGCTCTAGTGAGACCGTCCTGCTGACAGATTCCCAGTGCGACAAGCGAACTGAGGATCTGCCGTGTCGGAGGCGCCGGGGCGCGAACCCGCAACCCTCCGACTACAGGTCGGCCACCCTACCCCTGAGCTATGAGGGCACCAAACAAAGTGCTTAAAATGTGTATATAAGTTTCAAATGTAGCAGCTACAATCACTCGTGGAATTACAGAAATATTGTTAATGTATTTAATATATTTTTTCAACCAGTTTATATATGGCTTATGAATAATGTATTTTAGAGAAGTTTTTGTTTATGTAAAACCATGCTATGAGCTGTACTTTACCATCTCGTAACTTTCAGTCGGAGTCTGAATTCTTAAGCTCGCATGTAATTATTATTCTTACATATTCTTTTTAAAATAGTTATGTAGCAAGATGGGCTATAAGCAAGTCAATATGTACAGACATTTAGGTAGACAAATATAATTTGCGATCTATTAGGACTTGGCTCGTGAATTTAAATTATAAAACACCATTTCTATCTCCAGGAATAGTGCCTATATGCTAAACCCTTTATATAACCATATTATTTTATAGGCACAGGGTATGTTAAATAAAAAATGTTTCAATGCATAATTTTTTTTTAATTATGCCTAAATTTTATGTAGAGTACAGCAAAAAAGTCCCCTCAGCTTCATTTCAGGACATCTCTCTTCTGGACTCAAAACTATACGATTTGAATTATATATTATCTCAAATATTTCTCACGGGCATAACTATTCGACTCAGAGTTTGATTCAATGTATATGTGAATAAACCCAGCACCATAATATTCTCTTTATATCAGGCAGGGTACAACACCAGCAATAAATTAAAGACTTTTTTATTTATATGTACTTGCATACTTTGACTACAAAGAGAATACTCATGTTTTCCACACAATTCACATAGTATATTTCCAGCAGCACACAATGAATATAGTCTGCTTATACACAGCTCAAGATAGTCCATTCTAGTAAGCATCTAACCAGAACCCTTGACCATATATTGTTCTCGACAAAGTTTTTACGACCTTCACTGCCAAATAGCTACATAAAATGAACCAGACTGCTTATATACTCGCAATCAGGAACCTAAACATTCTATGTTCCACCCACTGTAACTCATGCATGACATCTGCTCTACCAACCATCACCAGAATTACAGAGGCAATTAATAACTTTTTTCTTTTCAAATAGAACATTTTAAGTATTAATTTTTATTATATAATTTTTACATGTTATATTTTATCGCTACCCCACACTTAAGAATGTAGGGACTTGTACCATATGTTGAACTAAGAAAAAAAAATTCCTACTCCTATGTAATACTTCATTTATTTTTCAACAAACCATCCCATTAACAGTTCAGTATCTACTTCACCTCACCTAATATAACCTTACCTTACTTCATCTAACATTATTTTACCTAACCTAAGATCACCTAACCTAACTTTACCTAACGTAAGATAACCTAATATCACTTAACCTAACTTAACTAACCTAATATCATTTAACCTGATATAACCTTACCTAGCTTCACATAACCTAAGATAACCTTAACTCACCTAACTTAATTTCACCTAATCTAACTTCACCTAACCTAACTTCGCATAACCTAATTTCACTTAACCTAACTTCATAATGAAACCATTCTCCTCACACCATCTAAGCTATACTGCCAAAAATAACCAAAACATGTGATCAGGTCATATCAGTCAACATAACAGATATACCAACCATATAAGCAAACTAACTGTACAACCAAGTCATACTTGTATGTGTTCCACCCCATGTCTGGACTTTTGAAAGACATGTTTATGCAACCTAAATTCACCTAACCTAACCACTACATTCTAGTCATGTATGTTAGAACTTGGAATAATTTTGTTTTATTTTAAAAATGCTATGGATTTATGGAGCTATGGAGCGAGTCATTTAGGGTCATGTTGGGGTAATTTAGGATAATTTGGGGTCATTAGGGTCATTAGCTGTCATGACAGGGCCATTGTGTTCATGTTGGGATCATTAGGGTCATTTAATGGTCATGATGGGTTAATTTAGGGTGATTAGTGTCACTTAGTGGCCATTTTAGAGTCATGTGGAGTCGATTTGGAGTCATTTGGAATCATTTTGGAGACATTTAGATTCCTTTTAAAGTCATGTTGGGGTCATTTAGGGGTCATTGAGGTAATTTAAAGGCCATGTTAGGGTCATTAGGGGTCATTAGGGTCATAAAAGGGACATTTTGAAGTCATTTGGCGTAATTTTGTAGTCACTAAAATCATTTGGAGTTATTATGAATTCATTAGGAGTCATTCTGGAGTCATGTTGGGGTAATTTTGGAGTCATTTGGGGCAATTTTGTGGACACGCAGGGTCATTTCGGGGTCATTTTTGAGTAAAGTAGTGACAAAAGGATAACTAGAAATTCTTAAACACTCATAATCAATCAATATGTTTATCTGTTTAACTTTGAAACCATAACCAACTAAAAGTTTGTGTGGTAATTTTTTTGGATGGTATGTGTTTCGCTAACCAATAAAAAAGATTGTGAATCTGAAATTTGAGATGGTGACAACATGATTCTTTTATTGATTACGTTTATTGAATATGCAATCATGAATTGTCCGGAAATCGATGCGAGCGGTATTAGTTTTTTTTTCAATTAAAAAATACAATGTAATTCTGTAAAAAATTTTGTTCTTTCATGAATTGATGGAACTTTAGAGAATTTTTTGGTAAAACATAGTCCCAGTTGTCGTTTTTAAAAGTAACCAAAGTTATCGCGATGGTGTATTTTTTTGCAATTTGAAAAATACATACAGGAATGAATTTTCAATGTTCATGACAGGAACGGTTAGTTTATGAAAAATGAAAATTCGTGTGGTACTTGACTTTCTTAATTTCATAAGGGTTGAATTGAGATTTGTCAGTTCAAGCCGATAAATCACATCATCCATTGATGTACTGGAAAAATCCTAACTAATAAAGAAGATTGTGAATCTGAAACTTCAACGATTCCATTGGGTAATCCACCGTTATTGTTGAGCAGGTAATCTTGCTCAAAAGTGTTGGGGATTTAACGTGAATCGTACGAGTAACATTCAACCGTGACTTTCCAGTTTCGCAAGCCGACCTTATCGCTGGGAATCCATTCGCCAGACAAGGCACCAATTTTACAAGGATCTGGTATTTTTCGTTGTCGAATATATATTAATAAGGACTTGAATTTCGCGTCTATATAACAGAGTCTGATTGGTACAAAATGGATGAAATCATCATGTGCAGCCTCGAAATATATTGTTATTGGGCACAAAGGTTCGTCAATACTAAAGGATTTAAACTGGTGTGGAGGATCACATTCGCAGGTAATTTCCTTAAACTAGTTCCATTGTGTTGGATTGTTGGCATTTGTAGCCTTTGAATATAACCGAAAATCGAAAAATATTCTACAATCGGCTTACAAATTTTGCAGAATGTAAATTTTTGGATATTGACAACCACAAATCCACAAGTACCTATTGTTACCATCCGAGGTAAGCATCCATTGTTCGCCGTTCTTGGCCGTGCAAGTTCGTCGGCTTATATCTTTCAAATATGCAATACCCCTTGCTGGGCTCTTTGTTGCTAGGAATTATTTTAATAAGACAGGTTTTGGGATCTATGAAATTGATGTCAGTATCGAAATGATGGCACATGGATCTATGGTCTTTACATTTTAAGTAAGCAATGAGTGCTTTATAATCACATTTGATCAAATTATCACTTGTACATTCATCATTTTTATTTTCTAATTGCAATGTATCAAAAACCGGTAATCAGAAATTTGAGCGATGTCATTTGAACTTTGTCGAGACTGAAGGTAAAGCACTTTCAAGTTGAAAGTAGAAACGAATTAATACTTAGATAAAAATTACAATCACCAAAAAGTGTAACTTTTTAGTTAAAATAAATTGAAGCAGTTAATCGAAAAAACCACTGAGAAATAGATCTTATTCTATGCATGTATACTTTCAATCACAATTCCCCCACCAAAACTACCCACATTCCAAAAAAATTTGATTTCAAAAATAGAAACATCATAAAAACTCTTAATATTTTATATAAGGGCTATTGGATAAGTTGTGTACAAAGACCAAGGGGGGGGGGTGAGTTTGTTTAGTTCCACGAAACATTACTATACCTTCCCCCACTCTTTCTTTCAACAACTAATCATGTTGTGGCATTTCAATTCCCCTCCTTCCCCTCCTTCTGGCATGGCCTGTGGCGATGAAATCTGAAAAAAATACATTAGGTGAGGATGAGTGATGAACATGAAAACGAACCAGAGTACACCACAAACTTGCTTCCATACACACTACTAAAATTAGTGTATATGGGTGTGAAATCTGGAAATAAGACATCAGTCGGGGCGAGAGCTGAACATGGAAAGATCTCTTCTCCACACCAGAGCAGAAGAGGAACGAGGAGTAAATAAAATAATATAGAATAAAAAATATACCTGATATATAATATAATATATAGTATATAGTATATATACTACAAGGTATATTATTATACTTATTCTTAATTCTTCTTCTGCTCTAGGAGAAATGTTGATTTTTCTCTGTCAGCTCTCACCATCGTCTGAAAACATTTTTCCAGATTTATCTGCCATATAGGCAAACCGAAAGGAGGGGAAGGGAGGAGAATTTAAATGCTGCAATGTGATTGGTTGTTGGCAGATGGAAAAGGGGGCAGATAAATGCCAATCATGGAGCACTCTGACAAAATCATGCAAAACTAAACAAACCTATTCATTAGTTTCTATAAAAATAATCGGTATTTAAAGTTTGTCTTGTAACTGTAAAGTGATTAGTAATGTAATTAATGATGACGTAATGTCAAAAATTTTACATCGACTTGGAACCAATACTGTGTGATGTCATGCCTATCCTACTCATCTGAAAGATTGGACTCATGACCTCATCACTCATACACATTTGTTTTTTTGTAAATATATGTTTTTTAGTTTTTCATAATTTTTTTGTATTTTTTTAATTCTTGTATATAAATGAGTTATTTCTTTTATTAGTTGTGATGTTTGGTACGACAACAACAATCTGGAAACATTCTCCAACCGGATTGAGCAACAACGAAAAAGGAATAATGTGCACATTCAACTAACACTTTGGTGTTTCGATTTTGAACTATTTTATTTATTAAAAAAAAGATACTTCATCACTATATTTTCAACCGAATGCTATTTGCCCTTCCGATAATATTATATTTTGGTTTTTGGATGTTAAGTTGTTTGATTGTAATACTCATTAATCATGAAATATTTTTTGCTATCAGCAGATCTGGTAACTTTATTCTTATTGCTGATATATTGGCTTTTTTGTGCTTTGGGTTAAATGGATTTGTTTTTTTATGATATTTATAGTTATTGTAAATCTATATTATTGAGATGATGTGTTTTCCAAAAACCAACTATGTAAAATTGTGTATGTACATTGCATAATTTTTTTAAATTAAAATATATATAATATACATGGTTGTTTTTATATTAAGTTTTTTATTTGTAATTTTTAAAATTCTTATGTATAAAGAGGAACATTTCCTTCATTCGATTCATAAGCTTTGCGGTGTTTGGTACGAAATGCGAGAGCGGCAACGACAATCGGGAAATATTCTCATGTGGATTAACAAATGCCCTTGAAAGTTTAATCACGAAACTGAGTTTTCAAGCCAACAGCACATCACCCTCGCAAAATTTAATCATTTTCTGTAAAATACCGAACCTACACTGATTAAAACTGCAAAAATTGTCATCATCGTCACCGAGCCACAATGAAGAAACTTGCCTGCGAAATCATTTTCAAATCCCCCAATCGACGAAAATCCTAATCCGAAGTTTAAATGAGTCTGGTATCATTATCTATCAAATCAAAATTTACTTTGGTTGACAGGTCGAATTAAAGTTTTATCTGGGCGAGATCGCGCCTGTAGGTTGGAGCGAAGCAGTGGAAATTGATCTCGATGTAGGTGATTTGAATCCCGTCACTTTGGAAGAAACATTGCGGATCGTTCGTTACGTGTATTACAATAGCGAGACGGGGAGCCGAATTACTTTTGATCGTGTATTTGACTAAACTTATCTACTCAACACATATCGAATCACTGTCGAAAACGAAATGTGTGATTTGATCGAAACATTCATACGCCATCTTCCCGAAATGTTATTCGACGAATTGATTTATGACTATTGTGGTGAATACAGGAGAGTAACCAATTTCGTTAATGGAATTTTGCCCGATCACATGGAGAAATGACCCTTTATAGAATGTGTCGCCTTAAGTGAACGACCGGAATATTATGTCAATAAATTAGACGGCAAGCGTGGACACGCTTTTCTCACACCCGATTTACTTTTTGTCCCCTTTTCTCCCGCAATTCAAGTGCATAATTTCAAATTGAGTGTTTATTATCTGGTATTTATCGAGGAATTGGATACAACAAAGTTTTGGTTCTCATCGACATGTTGTGTAAAATCATGTTTCGAGGGTAGATATGAAGCGGATATTACAAAATCATCAAAACAATATTCCCATCATCTACCAAATTGATATTCTGGAATCAATTCTATTTATAACTTTCCTCGCGGACAAACACGGCCGTTTAGATCAATCGACTGGCTTGTACCATTTGAACGAGGACAAATAATACGCAAACACGTTCCATAGATCGGAATGCTCTCTCGTGCCAATTTCATTTCCCACCGATGGCGTGTTGTATTTCCACAAGGACAAGATCGAGAAAGTAAAGAGTGCAAAAACAATCGATTTGAAGTTTGATTGCCAAACTTTTTTAAAGTATTTAAAGAGTAAAAAAAAAAGAATCCCTAAACTAATGTTCAAACAGGGAGTGTCGTTGGCCGACATGACTTCGAAATATCTCGGTCGATATGCAGCATATAAACACCTCGTGCCAAAGGTCTTGGAAACTGAAGATGGACATATCTTTGAAGAGATGTTTCCCGACTATTCCATCGCAATTGACGAGAGTAAATTAAACGAAATTCTTCATGGGATGAGCAAACTTACACCGTGCGAAGACATTGTGGTTTATTTGTTTTTCATTTTGGAATTCAAGGTATGTTATGAGAGTGGCGAAATTGTATTTTGTATATTTCGCGAAAAAACAAGTTCCAATCACAAACAATACTTGTCGACAAATGTTGATGATAGCAACGATCTCGTAACGAAAACGTTTGAAATGAACGTAACGCTTTTATCTCAATACGACTGGCTACTAGACACCGAGCAGTTTGGTAAAATAATTGAAGTTTTGGAGAAACTGATGACTAGCACAATGGACGAACGTTCAAAATACTATAGATAAACATATGTCTGGAATTGCATGAAATTCGCCATACAAACCATTCACACCAAGTTACCGATACCACCGACAGACTATACACGGCCGTGGGGTACAAACTGGTATCAATTTTCAATTTCCTTTCCACGGTTTCTCGTCTTTTCAAATTTTATCCACACATATTTACTTTACGAAATCGATGAAACTTTACGAAATCAACTGGTTAGCATGATAAAAAATTATTTACCTACACCTACAATAAGTATAGGTTGGCCTAGATCGGGACCAAACACAGTTATGATGGCGGTGCCATTCGTTGGCGCCCATGTTTTGATGGGTAATTTAAAAAATGAATCGACACCGAAGCAATGCAACACGTATTATCGCAATTAAAATGCCAAGTGGTTACTTCAAACGAAGGTTTGTATCCCGACGGATGGTACGTGTTTCACGAATCTCTCCAAGCCTATGGTTATATATATTCTTCGGCTCGGGATTTTATTGCCCTGCAAGAATTTTTCAATTTAGATTCAAAGACGGTGATTGATAAAGTGAAACGGATGTTGGAACATCCGACAATCCCATTACATTTCGGTCCCATGTTTACAAGAACGCCGCGATTGGTATCTCGAGATAGAGGTGATTATGGTTTCTTTGTGATTGATTCGATAGAAGCAGTGACTGCCAATATGGAAAAATGGATGTTCCAATTTAACGGCCAATGCTGTAATAAAGGGGGTCAATTTTGGGTCATTGCTAGCATGTTTATGTATGGAAATTCCGATACGAAAATTCGCGAAGAGTTTTCACATATTATGACGGAGTCATTAGCATAAACAATAAATTGGTGTCTATGCCGACCACGACAGAAACCACGAAAATTTTCATGCCACAAAGTGCTTTTTCGTGCATTGCCCATTAGGATTCTGTCATTGGTATGTATAATGGTTGGACGATAAACAATTTCCAACTAAAAGTGACTGAATTAATTTTAGTGAACGAAACGGGCTACACTGTCGCCTATAAAGTACAGTCGACTTCGCGTTGGATTCTGTCATTGGTATGTATAATGGTTGGACGCGTTGGATTCTGTCATTGGTATGTATAATGGTTGGACGATAAACAATATCGAACTAAAAGTGACTGAATTAATTTTAGTGAACGAAACAGTCTATACCGTTGCCTACAAAGTACAGTCTACTTCGCGGACTAATCGCGATCCCATAAAAGTTTCAGTACATTTGGGTAAATACATCACCTCTTTTAATCGTTCGTTCAATGCAATGCCAAATTACCAATTCGATTAAAACTATTTGTTTGTGCATGTGAGTACTTCGGAACTGACCAAAGTAGTTCGAACAAAAGATAACGAAAGTTTCGATTCGTTGCAGTGCATACCAAGTGTTACCTACATGGTTGCCTTCAGCACGGTTCACAATAATTCTGAAAACGTACAAAATATCTCGGAGAATTTAATCGAAACCAATTATTACACTCTGTATTTCGAAAACAATATATTATCTATCGAGGACTTGAATGCAAACAAAGTATCGATCAATGTGAAATCCGACACTCTTCTATCCATTTTGGAATTTGATGGCTCGATGATTAGGCGAAAATATGGCATTGGTGCAAAAATCGTAAATGGAATTTATTCCGAGGGAAAATTCTTTACTTCAGCTTCGTACATGACGCTAAATGCGAAATTTGTAAATTTCAAGTTTAACCCACGAATAAAATAAGAGAATGGATACAACCATGCTTCAGTGCGAAATTGCTTGTTTACCTAGACAACTTCGACGAGTTATGCTCAGTACGAACCACCTTCAAAATTTTTACTCGATATGTTTATTGACATTTATCGCAAAGAACCTTTACCTCGCCAACGAATACGTTGATGTACGTTACTATGATAATAATGTTGCTGAAATTTCACTGAAAACCATTAAACCATCTACTTTATTGACCGCTATGAGTACATTCTTAATAACATAGTTTGGTTACCATTTCAAGTACAAAGAAAAACCATATTACGTTGATTATTTGAATGAAAGTTTTCTTTTTTCACGCGAACAAATAAAAAAAAATCATTTCAAACATGTTTAACTGGCCAGCCTCTCGTAGTTTTCAATACTTGAATTTGTGTAAAGTTTATAGATTCACTTTTCCCGTCACTTCTACAATGCATCAATTTAACAGTAATAATAATAATATAATGATGGATTACGAAGATGAAGATGGCAACGTGTGATTTACTACAATAATCCCATACATAATTATATATAAGAAGATGAATAATAAAAACCAAATATATCTGTGGATGGGTATTGGCATCATTTTAATATTAGTGCTTCTGACCATTGTGATTTGGAAATTTAAAGATAAATTCAAAACCACCATGACTGTGTATTTTAGTACTAGTTGCGCATTGTTAAAAACAAATACCCCTGTGGGAACTGCAAAGACAACACAGAGTTAATTGGTGAAAACAAAATGTAATATAAGAATTCAGTATGCGGTTCTTGTCGTTTTGGGGTGATGCCGACTACAATAAACATATATAATGGTTTTTATTTCGATATTTGTATTCGAATATATTATCAAAACATTATATATTATGTGTATGTTATGAAAACAAAAAAATAAATAAATAATAAAACTAAGGAAATAGAAAAAAATGTGTAATTATCTTCTTCGTGGTGTTTTGTTAGCTGTGACGATATTCGTATACACATTTTTTGTAAACTACTTGCATACGATACACGAAGACGTGGATCACCTTAGGAGAGCAATAAAAAATGTTCATACCTTTTTACCTCGACTAAAATCGCCTTTGCGAAAACATTTACCAACATCTCTACCATGCGAAACCACGTTCAAAACAGATGATATATATGTGTAATTTGGATTTTTACAAGAATAGTGTGTTGATTGATAATGTGGAAATACGGATGCTGGAAAAAACAACCAAACAACTAGGATAAATTTGCTAATGTTTTATTTTACCAAATCGAAATTTACGCTAAAAAACAATATTCAGTGTGTATGTGTGTGTGTGTGTGTATATATATATATATATATATATATATATATATTATATATATATATATATATATATGGGGCTAAATGTGTTGCTCTGCGCAAAACTCGAAAACGGCTGGACAAATTCAGCTAATTTTTTCTTTTCAAATATTCGTTGAAGCCCGAGGAAGGTTCCTATGAGGAGAAAAATTGGAAAAATTGCACTGAAAAACGTAAAAACCACATTTTTCTTTTTCCCATTCAAACTGTTCCTAGCTGTCAATTCTAGGGATGGGCGATCTGAGATAGATTAATCGAAGAAGTGCCTACCAATGGGTTGCTATTGGTTCTATGAACTCAGTTTGCCCACATTGTAAGGCATTGAAATACAAAAATTAAGCCACTGGATTGTGTTGCGCAAATGGCAAAGTGAAATTAGTTCCATTGGTTCCGCCACCAGAGCCATTGGTTTCAGGAACAGGAACGGATTCCACATATTTCCTTACAAATATCCAAAAATATAACAACTGCTTCCAAACGACTTCATTTGGGGCAACAAATTTAGTTCGGGACAATTTCATGCCAACTTTCAAGGTAACATATAACAAACCGACTTACTTTGTTTATTTTATTTTATAGTTTTTGTAACAAAAGTAATAAACATGTCTTTTTAATTTACAGATACAAGGCCAAATATATCACCGAGCAAGTTCACTGTTTGCCGGTGTCAGATGGCGACTACAAATTCCTGCAAATTTGTTTCATGGGCAATTCAACACAAGCAATTGATCTGCGTTGTGCACATAATAGTTCAGTGAAGAGGTCTATTATAGAAGAATTACAAACTTTCTTTCATCAACACAATCAGTTGATTACATTGTTCAAAACTGCACTGGATCTCATGCAATCTGATAATCACAAAATTGTAATCAGAGCTGATAAAACTCCTGTGGGCCAACATGCAAGACGTTTCAATGCACCTACAATTGATGAAGTTGCCATTGTTATAGTTGGAGAAAATTTGGAATCCCGTGATAATGTTTTACATCGCCGGAATGATCAGTTACAGTGTGTGTATGAAACACACCACTCATATGATGCGCTACAATATCCCATCATATTTTGGCAAGGTGAAGATGGTTATCACTTCACAATAAAGATGATAAATCCCCTTACAGGTAATAAAAAATTAGGTTTAGCAATGGAGATTTTGTATCAGCTACTATATGTATTATATGCAAATTCAACCACTGTTATTAAAACAATGATTTATTTACAGGTGCCGAAACCAACAAAAAAGTCAGTTCAATGAACTATTATTCATACCGCCTGATGGTTCGTGAAAATGAAGACAATCACATCTTGAAATTTCGGTGATTATTTCACCAATAAGCTGTTGATATGATTGACATTCATCAGGTTGAACCAGACCAAACTCCGTTCTGAAGAGTATATTCACCTTCGAGATGCGATTAGTACTGATGGAAATGCAGAGAATGTCGGCCGGATGACAATTATTCCAGCAACATACATCGGAAGTCCTCGACATATGCATGAATATGCTCAAGATGCTATGTCGTATGTTCGTCATTATGGTACAGCAGATTTATTTAGCACATTCACGTGCAATCCGCAGTGGACAGAAATCAAACTTGAGTTATTCCCTGGCCAATCACCCATTGATCGCCATGACATTATGGCAAGAGTCTTCAAACAAAAGTTGAAATCTTTAATGGATTTCATAGTGAAACATAGCGTGTTTGGCAAGACACGCTGCTGGATGTATTCTGTGGAGTGGCAGAAACGTGGATTGCCTCATGCACATATTCTGATTTGGTTGGTTGAGAAGATAAGACCAAATGAAGTTGATGAAATGATATCAGCTGAAATCCCTGATATACAAGTAGATCCAGGCTTGCATGAGGTAGTTATTAAAAACATGATTCATGGTCCCTGTGGAACACTTAATCAAAATTCACCGTGTATGGTGGATGGTAAATGTTCGAAGCATTATCCACGGACATTAGTAGCAGAAACAATTACCGGAAATGATGGTTATCCATTGTATCGTCGCCGATCGACTGCAGACAACGGAAGATCAACAATTGTCAATGTGAATCAACAAGACATTAAAATTGATAATCGTTGGATTGTTCCATATTCACCGATCCTATCAAAGACTTTCAAGGCGCACATCAATGTTGAATCTTGCCATTCCGTGAAATCTATCAAATACATTTGTAAATATGTAACCAAAGGAAGTGACATGGCTGTGATTGGAGTTGGTGCAGAAAATTCCAATGACGAAGTTACCCAATACCAAATGGGCCGCTATGTTAGCAGTAATGAAGCAATTTGGCACATTTTTTCTTTTCCGATTCATGAAAGACACCCCACTGTTGTTCACTTTGCTATTCACTTAGAAAATGGTCAAAGAGTATATTTCACGGCACAGAACGCATTACGACGAGCTGTTCAACCACCATCTACAACCTTGACCAGTTTTTTTTTTAATATGTCAGAATGATGATTTCTCCCGAACACTGCTATACTCCGAAATGCCAAAATATTATACTTGAAATCAATCCTCAAAGAAATTTCAACGACAGAAACAAGGAAAACCAGTTCCAGGTTACCCAAATGTATATTCCACCGATGCAATAGGTCGAATTTATTCAGTCCATCCAAGCAACGATGAGTAATTTTATTTGCGATTGCTATTAGTCAATGTTCGAGGCCCAACATCATTCCAACATTTACGAACTGTTAATGGCGAATTGTGTGGCTCTTACAGAGAAGCCTGTCAACTTTTGAAACTGTTAGAAAATGACGCTCATTGGGATCAAACTCTCAATGATGCTGTAATTTCTTCACAAGCTTATCAAATACGAACATTGTTTTCTATAATTATATCAACATGCTTCCCATCAAAACCAATTGATTTATGGATAAAATACAAAGATGATATGTGTGACGATATCTTGCATCAAATGCGCATTAGAACAGGAAATCCAAATTTACAAGTTACTAAAGAAATTTACAACGAGGCGTTAATATAAATTGAGGACATGTGCTTGATGATGTCAAACAAAGGCATCTCAATTAGGCATGGCCGCGCCCAATCGCCCGATGCACGACGCTTTTAATCAAGAGTTGCAACGCGAAAATATGTACGATCTCGATGCTTTAAGAGAATCAGTTCGAATAAATCTTCCGCTGTTGAACCAACAATAAAAGTTTGTATTTGGTACTCTTATGAAAGTTGTAAATGATGGATCTGGAGGGATTTACTTCTTGGAGGCTCCTGGTGGTACAGGATAAACTTTTTTGATTTCATTAATTTTAGCAACAATTCGCTCACACAATGAAATTGCACTCGCACTTGCTTCATCAGGCATTGCAGCTACATTGTTGGAAGCCCATTCAGCGCTAAAATTGCCGTTGAATATGCAAAGCAACGAAACTCCGATCTGTAACATTTCGAAGAACTCTGCAAAGGCAAAGGTTTTGCAGCAATGTAAATTGATAGTGTGGGATGAATGCCCGATGGCACATAAAAAGTCTTTGGAGGCATTAGACCGAACCATGCAAGATCTGTGGAACAATCAAAACCGATTTGGTGGTGCGATGATTTTGTTAGCAGGAGATTTTCATCAAACATTGCCAGTGATTCCACGGTCAACGCCAGCTGATAAACTTAATGCATGTTTAAAGGCCTCCGTTTTGTAGAAACATGTCAAGATATTAAATTTAAGCAAGAATATGCGTGTCGAGTTGCAAAATGATCGATCTGGCGAAATATTTTCAAAACAACTCATTGACATAGGTAATGGCAAATTCCCTTAAGACGTTTTGACTGGCTGCATTACCTTTCCTGACAATTTTTGTCAGTTTACTGAATCAAAAACCGAACTAGTTCAAAAGATGTTGCCAAACGTTGCTCAAAATTACAGAGATCATATTTGGTTGAGCGAACGAGCTATATTGGCTGCCAAAAACATGGATGTAAATGAATTAAATTTCAAAATTCAAAATGAAATTGCTGGTGAATTGAGGACATACAAATCAGTTGATTCCGCTACTAACCAAGATGGTGTCCTCAACTATCAACCCGAATTTTTGAACTCGCTGGATTTGCCAGGATTGCCGCCTCACAATCTTCAATTAAAGGTCGGATCGGTGATCATAATGTTGCGAAATATCAACCAACCGGGTCTTTGTAACGGCACACGGCTAGCGGTGAAAAAATTACTGAACAACGTGATCGAAGCAACCATTCTAAAAGGAAAGTATAAAGGAGAAGACGTTTTGATACCTCGCATCCCAATGATTCCAACTGACATACCATTTGAATTTAAACGACTGCAGTTTCCAGTGCGGCTTGCTTTCGCTACGATCATAAATAAATCCCAGGGGCAGTCATTGAGTGTTTGCGGCATTAATCTTGAAAACCCATGTTTCTCGCATGGCCAATTGTATGTCGCCTGTCCCCGTGTTGGAAAACCATCAGCTTTGTTTGTTTACGCGCCAGGTAATCAAACAAAAAATATTGTGTAGCATAAAGCATTACCATGAAAATATCATTTAACACAATACTACTAAAGTATTGCAGTGTACGAAATAGAAAACTGAATTTTGTAAATAGTTGTTGTTTATGATTATGACATTAAAAATACATAGAAAAGTATATTAACATTATGCAAATGTATTGTTGATATCACGGTAATTATTTGATAGTCAATAAATAAAGTGATCACTCTGAAATACGTTTATATTTATTTTTTTATTTAAATTACACATTTGTGACTGTATATTATCACAAACTTATCTGTTCTGGTGACACCAGAACTTGACCAGAAAAGATAAGTTTATAGGACTGCCACAGTCCAATTGCTTTTGACAGAACTACGTCTGTCGGGTCAGCTAGTGTGTGTGTGTATATATATAATGTTTTCTTTAAATCATTTGTTTAACCGAACATTGGTAGTAATACTAATCATCAACATATTCTTGTTTGTAGCAAGTATTAAAACTTGTTTGGAACCAATCACTGGTTTGTTGATTATTTTTAATTGTATCTTGGCAGTCTATCTTACCGTCGTCGCCGTCAAACTTCCCAAAGCTCTCACTTGCGAGTTATAACAATAATAAGTATAACCACATAACAATGTTCAAGGCTCTCGTTAAACTCTCCGGTAATGTCAACAAGGCGGGCGAACGTGCAATGATTCAACATTCGCTAGTCCCGAATTTACCAAAATATTTAGTTTTCAAAAATATTTTTAACAATCAATCTTTGTAAGGCTTGAAAATTATTGCAAATGGTTCAAAAAACATTATGAATTTGCAACACTACGATTGGTTAATTTAGGAGCAAGATCAAAAAAGTTCAGTTTGACACTGTTTTTAGTCAAAACGATTCGAGCATCCATCTCAACGACAAAATGTGTAAAGTTTTATCGTACGAAATAAAAAATTTGCCGGGTTATGTGCTGCATAAAATTCATCTCGGATCCAAAAAACTAAACTCGTTGAATCCAGCATTGTATAAAGCTACTAATTCTACCGATGTAAAACTAATCATGACCTATCCCAACCTCACGTAAGTAAAAAAACATTTTTTCGCTCAGAGAATAAAATTTGTCTGTTACATCTTCCATTCTGCCGTCGGTGTTTCGAGTCTGACGACCTGTATCGATAGGTACAGGAAGGCGATAAGCGGATGCATTCGCCACGAAAACGACAATGGAAAACTCAAAGTGTGTAAAGTCAATCATTTCAGTTGTCGGACGTTTTCCAACCGTAGTTACTTGGATTTATGCGACGATAAAGCTTTATACGACGAGGTAAAAAACCCCGGTGTTTGGAGGTGGATGGTGACGTTGCATGCGTTCATTGTGACAGTGCTCGAAACGATCCTCCCGTGACCGACATCAACGTGGAATATCGTTGTGTCGATGCCTTGCGGACAGATGCGATCGCCGATATACTGGGCAAAGACGTGGATAATGTAGTGGCTTTTGGCGGTTATGTATTCGACTATACGAAAAACATATTTAGGTATTTGTATTATGGATTAATTTTTAGCAGTGGGGTAATTATATTGGGTTTTGCCGCCTACCTAATAATTTTTTTTCGGTTGTGGTTAAAGAGTAAAAGAAATATAAGTGGGAATGACGAGTGCGGACAATGGGAATCCAATACTCAAGCTGTTTGAGGTGTACGGAATCTTGTCGCAGAAACCCAATTTAACCAATCGGCATTTCAAATTACCTGCAAATATTTTGGCAACTTATCGTAAGATTGATCGGCCATTAAATTCTCTTACCGACCTTTCATTAAGTGACTATTTAACCAACCAATTCTCAAATCACTTTCCACGCTATTTGAAAAACAATATATTACTTACAATATATGCACAAAATCAATCTCGAGCGGTTAGGGCTGTCGTAAATAAAAAAAATAATAATTCCACATTAAACAAATAGTTGCAAGCGTATAGCTGGTACCATAATTTTCAGCTAAATTTCGTGCACCCTATCTATTCTTTTGAATTGAACTTTGAGATGGATTCTCTGTTCGGAGGAATCGATGATTTCAACGAGCGGTTTGCATGCATTTTGCCAAATGGCAAACTGATACTTTGGCTCTTCACCAAGATGGATCGCGGGATATTCAATCCCATTAATGTAACTTTATTGACCGATCCCGAATTGAACACGCAAGACTTTCAACACATTGTTGATATCTCACACTCAATTCTTGTTGACTAGTTTGCATATTCCCGTGTTTTTGTCCGTGTCTTAGTCCCTAAGCTGTTTCATCATCGTTTCCTGGAATAAAAAAAACTCTTTCAGTTAATCGCAAAAATTAATTGTTACTAATCTCGTCGAAACTCTGAAGGTAAACACTCATTAATTTCAATTTTAATTTTGTACAACAACCCACATTATTGACGTATGTATGAGATGTGTCGAATATCTGCTTACTTCGAATAAAGTTATCTGTCGCAATGCACAAATCATCAAGTCACGATTTGTCGTCCTCTAAGTTTTTGAAAGCTCAGCGCACTTCGATTTTATCCTATTCAAGTACTCTTCTTCGAAATTTATTGAAAATATTTGGCCCATTTTTTAAATTAGTTCTTGTTAATAAAGTGTATGTCTGATCTACTCAAGTTTAGTAATCATAATCCGTATTCTATTGACCACATTTATTACCAGTGTCAAAATGGTGTGCGTAGAAAGACTCTAGATTATTTTATTCGAAAGAAGCAGAGTTACAATGAGACCCGGTTGGACGAATTCCTCGACAAAAACAAGAGGGAATTGCTCTATTTGAAAAATGTCGACCAAACGTCCGATAGATACGACACGGTCTTAAAAAAAAAGTCAACGATCTGTACACTTTCAATTTAAAATCAAAGTTATTCTCATTTTACAAACAGCTTGAAATTTACGAAAGTGTTCAAAGACCAATTTCTTCGGCACTACGATTGACCGTTTTTCGGTGTTCGTTACGAATGGAGATTGTGGAAACTTTTAAACATTTTAATATTTTTCCACATTCTTTCGTAAACGAGGAAAAGGATATTCTTTACACCTTGTTGAGCTAAAAAAAATTGTTTTTAATTACAAAAAAAACGAGTAGATAAAGATACGAGAGCGCCTATTTGTTTCGCATTAATTGTTTTCCTTTCCTAAGAGAATAACAGTGTTGGGGCACATAGAACTGGGAGATTTGTACGATTTGGTATCTCCAGAGGCAAAAAGAAAATGGCCTCTTACATCGTTAGTTCACCCAAGCTTTCCACCGGGCCATCGAGAAAAAATGGAAAAAAATCAGTCGAGAAGCTATTGATTTGGGAGTTCAACTACATACAACTATCGAAAATTACTACAAATCGAACGAACAAAAACTACTCGAAGGGATAGACGATACATTTACACAATTTTTAAATTTCGACAGCGATGTTAGACAAGCCAATGGCTGAACATCCTATGAATCAGAGCTCAGAGTACGAAATGTTGATTTCGCTTTTTGTGGAACCATCGACATGTTTTTCAAGTCCAAGCAGGGTGATTTGGTGATGATCGATTGGAAACTTTCGCCAAAGAATTTCGAAGAATCTCACTGCAATTATGGACTGGGACCTCTATGTAACGTATTAGCATCACAAGTAAACAAGTACTCGTTGCAGCAAAACATTTATCGTTATATATTCAACAAGGAAAATAATTTATATTCGACCACGTGCAGACGGAAAATCACCGAAATGTATCTACTGCAAATGCACGCAAACCTGTCCAATTACAAGTTACTGTCGGTAGTTGATTTTGACGAAAATATGATTGCGAAATGTTTGATTTACACAATCGATAATCAATAAAAATTGTTTGGTTTTTACTTCTTGTCATCTTGAAATTTGTTGTATTCTTCTTCATTCATTGTACATGTGTAAGCAATTAATTTTTGAAATGATTCAAGTTCGGCCTGAAGAAATTTCGGTCGTTTGTCAGGCTGCTGTTCCGGCACAGTTCATAGATGGTTTCGAGACGCAAAGCCAACACCGTCGATTTGTTTGCATTTTCGAGTACTTTTAGAACTGCTTCATATGAAATGTGTTTACTCACGTAATTTTCCTTTTGTATCTGTACGAGTAGAGATTGATTGACGATCGCGAACGAGAATGGCTCGTCTTTAAAGTTTTCCAATCTCATCATATCATATATGGCTATGACGATTCGAAAAGTGAGGTATCGTGGTAGAGAAGTATTATCAATAACCCGATGTTAGTATTCTTCATCTCAGTCCGTAAGATGTAGATTTTTAAACAAATGAAAGAGACCAATTAATGCGCCGCAACATTCTTCCTCCGAGAGCAAGTTCATAAAGCAAAAGGTATGGGTTCGGTCGAGGATTCTAGGACTTATTGATTTTTTGTAATTGGTTGCAGTATTAACTAAAACATTATTTTTCATTTGAACACCTCCTTAGAGACCAGCTTGTAGGGTAATTGCCACACTTCGCAAACAGGGTGAAATTGCCAAGTTTTGCGAAACTATCTCGTTTAATTCGTCCAGAAAAATCACGAATCTCTGGTTCTGGTTCTCGATGGTCATCTTGAACAAATTGGCTAATTTGCGTTCGGTATCACCGATTGTGGGCGAGGATAACTGCCCGATGTTGAGTTGGTATAGTTTGGCTTTCCATTCGGACGCAATTGCATGAGCCAGCGTACTCTTACCCGTACCCAGAGGACCGAAAAACCTTATAAATTTGAATTGTGGGTTAAGCATTTGCGTATAGATTAAAATTTTGAGTTCTGCTTTCAACTGGTTGCGGCCACGTGCATCCTTGAAAGAAAATTGACGTTCGATTCGCTATGGGTCCAGCTCGGATGTAATCTCCGAATTTTATTCTCATGCAAATAAATCGCTCGCATTCTTGGGATTTCGAAAGTAACCCTGAAATAAATTTTCAAAGTGGGTCTTTAAATGTTCGAGATAATTTTTCGATAGCAGAGCACATCTGAAGATTGCTAATTTTTGTATCAAGTAGACCAACTATTTGTAAATACTGTATTGATTTTCAGCCAGTGTACATTCCTGTTCCTTTAACATTTTTGAAAATTCTTCACCTAAACCAAAGAGCGCAGTCTCTAAATCATTTAAAATTGTGTCGCCTTTCTGCGAAGTGATTTGTGTTCTTTCTAGCAAAGACGACAATAATTCCGCTCGGTTCAGCATTTGAGATAATTTCTCCACGTTTGTGTGTTCACCAAATACGATTTTTGGCGCACATGTAAACTGAATCAGACCAGCTTCTACGATGGTGCGAACTTTTTCATTCATTTTTTTTAAATTTGGGTTTTCCGCAATAATTATAATATTTTTTTTTATCGTCATGCAACACCAACAACAGCAACAGCAAAGAACCTTGTTTGCATCGTTGGATCTTCAACAACTCAGACCACAGTGCACCGACTCTGACATTCTCGTAACGAACCAGCAATCTTCTTCTCAGCCGCTAAACTCTTTTCCTTCCCCTCCACAACAACATCCACCTATGACTGTAGTGTCCATTCCTCGCATCGGCATGCGAATAAAGCCAGATGATTGTCACGAAGAATTGGCGCAACAACATAAAAAATAAATATCTTGATTCGTGGAAATTTTGACTGGAATCCATACGACCATCACGCAAACAAAAAAGGCGGCCGGTGATTCATCTTGTTTGCTAAATACCTCGTTGGCTATGAAACTAGTAGCTATATATTTCGCCGAGCTCGGCAGACTAGAATTGGAAACGGTGAATGATGGAGTGGTCAGTCATCAGTCCGTGGAAATTATAAAATCCATCCTTGATTCGAAATATGTAGATATGCCGGAAAATATAACGCGGTTCGGTCAAATCTGCGAACAACACAATCTCCTAACCTCATACACTCTCGTTCAAATGTGGCTGAACGGATCCAACGAAGAACAGGCTGTACTCAAAACCCACTCGTTAATCAAACACATTAAATTGGTTCCACCTTTGCAATCTCCATTCGATGCATTTATGAAAGTAGCTTTGGAAAAATGCAAGAAGAGAAAAAAATTGACTACGAACTTTGTCGTATATTATCGCACAATTTGGAAAAAAACAAAACGTATGTCGTCAGTGAACTCAGACACAAATTTCTACCACTGAGTGAATCAACGTTTAAGATGCCATCTTTCAACACCTTCAAGGAACAGTTCGATTGATTTTATAAAAAGTCTCTGTTTTTTCTCGAACTGATGAATAAAAAAACTTGCGATATATATGATGTATAACACTGATAAAAAATAATTTTTTACAAGTTATTTTTTTTTACATATTTTCTATATCTATCAAACCCATGAGTTTGAGTTCTGTGCTCTTGTCATCAGATATTTTTTCCTCGGCATATTTGTTACACTCAACACATTCAAATACTTCTTGTTGGGAAAACAAATGTTCAAAATTATAAGCTACTATAACACCTATAATAAGAGCGAAAATCATGCCTAACGAATTCGATGGTGAAAGTGTTTTTTTTATAACGACCAGATCTGTATTCACAGCTTTCATGTTGATTTAGCAACTCGCAACATCCTTAAAACTATCGATTTAATCCTAATGGAAATAAAGAATAATTTCCTCTTAAATTTAAATAAAGCCTATATAGATAATGTGCGATATTTGTTTAAGAATATTTCACCAGTGTTGGATCAATCAGTCAACTATTATGACTACACCTTGGCTGGTGCTCGTCGAACAAAATTGGTGAAGCAAATGCATGATATCGACCAATACGAACAGCATCTTCAATTTACTGGCAATGACAATTTCGCATTCGACTTTCACAACAATGCTAACAATGTGCATTAATTAAAACGTCAAAAGACTCCACCACAAAATGAAAGAACTCCGATAATGAACCAGGTCCAGCCATCACCGGTGTATTTAAATGAACTATTGGCAATCGACACACTTTACGTTTTCGATATGGACATGGTGCTTCAATCAGATATTTCAAACAACTATTCATTCGAGAATCTCGTACAAGAACAGCAGCAATTACCAGAGAGAACCCAATACACATCAAATTTCGTACCTAATAATTACATACACAATAAACAACTAGAATTACCAAAGCAATAACAACAAACTTCTAATTACATACTTGACGAGCAACAAGAACAATTACTAGAGCAAAATCAACTTATATACCTATATATCAAATTATATACCTAACGAAGAAAATATTTCAGAAAAAGTACAAGAGTAGTACCCTAGAAAACAAGGCCGCCTACACGACAAAACTTCGGCAAGAGTCGATGAGAGGATGCTTTTGGTTGAAACACAAAATATTTCCGAGCAAGCAATGATTAGATTGTATAATGGTAGTTGTGAACTATGAGCTTTCATCAAACAGGCTCTAAATTCGGAAACTTTCAAAATTAGTGGCGGTGCTGAGTACATCGTTCTAAAAGAACAACTTCCAGCACTGGATTTAAAACTTTACTAGATTAAATATAAATACAACATAAGTTACTATCGCCTGATTGTTAAGATTATTTGATAAAATGACTAATGATATCATCAGGGAAAACGTTTTTCTTTCCAAAAACCAAATCCAAGTTTTCAGTTTTGATACCCAGGCAGAAATTCGAAACGACATTAAAGCATTCGATATGGGTTTGATGGTGTTGCAAAATGTCTTGGTGTTTAATTTTTACCTAGCTGATAGCCACGAGGTTGAAGATTTATTCAAAGTGAACGTTCCGGTGACTGACAATTACCATTTTGAAAACCACGGGCACGTGCAAGAAGCGGGCATCAGTCACAGATTCGTGCACAAATGATCCCATGGGCACAATAACGAATCGAGTAACTTTGATACCACAAATCATTTTTCATTAATAGCCTACGTAAATTTCACGTTTGTTTTTCCAAATGGAAAAGTACACCAGTCGACCAAACGAATAAAAGTCGCCGATTCGATCGGTGCGAATTCGCCACAACATTAAAAATCACAGCTGGTAGAATAGTCCAGTTTCAATTCGACGCATATTCAGCATTTTCAAGATGTCTTCTCGATCGAGCTAGACACAATGCAAGTAAAACCTCAAATAATTCAATCGACTTTAACAAGAGCGGTGACAGATAATCCCCAATTACAACCACAACAAGAATTAACTACATCCCCAACTCTTCAATTTTCGATTCAAAACATTTGAACAGATTACAACCTATCAGATTTTTTAACCTTCCAGTCTCCTAAAAACTCGTCTGTGTGTTTTAATCAACGAACATCACTGGATGATTTAATGTTCAATGCCTTACGATCGCACATTCTAATCCCTTCAAATGAAGATGTGATGGATGGGGGAAGTGGTAACAGAAACGATCCAACTCGGATAAATGAGGTATATGCACCGGTCGAATTAGACCAGATGATTCAAATTCAATTAAACATTCTTCCCGAGAGGAATTTGACCTTTCATCCACAAGTCGCTACATTACCCGATGAGTTGTAATTTGCCACGAGGGAAGAAAAAGATTCGTTGCCATCATCGAACCAAGCTGCCCCATTGTCTGGCAAATTCATCACCAGTTTGGCAAAGTAATGGGGCAAAAAATAGTAAAAACATTAACCCCAAAGAATTGCATTATAATATTCGCTTTTGCAAAGAATTCATGGAACGAACATGTGACAACAATAAAGTAAAAGCGGTCCTCTCTCTCTCTCTCTCTCTCTCTCTCTCTCTCTCTCTCTCTCGCTGGAATGCATTTTCTTAAATTGGCAGCTGAAAAGAAAATTATCAGTGAAGCATGCGACAATCTAAGAATAGAGATCGAATCTTATTAAAAAGCCAATGCATACCTTACGTAATTTACCCTTCCGGGAAAAAAAGTGTGAAGATATATTATTTCGTAAAAGTGGATAGTTGTAAATACATTTTTTGTCTGGGTACCATCTCATCGCCTCGAGCCAACTGAGAACAAATTAAAAAGACTTTGAAAATTGAAAGTACGATTTTAAATCTTGTAGTGAATTTCTCGCAACAATAAAGTCAATTAAATAGCCATCTTCCACCTTCTCGGCCAAATTGGCAATATCTTTATATTTTCGTGTATATTATTTGGTATCAAATTTTTTGTAATTTATAAACCCTTTGTGTAAAATCGCAGAAAATTTCTTCTTGGCAGCAATGATGTCTGTATAATCCATCAAGAAACACCTGTGAAAAATTTCGCCGTATACAAATTTGATTCTTACAGTGTATTTCCTATATTCTAATTTTAGTGTAGGTTTAATGGAAATTATACTTTATTCGAAAGGAACTTTACAGAAACATTTTTTTTTTTTTTTAGTGAATCAACATTCTTACACTACGACGCACTATTTGGCCGTTTTTAATACATATTTTTTGACGTTCGATGGCTGGTTATAGTTGTTTATTCCCATCGCATTGTGTGGATAAAATCGATTTGTTCGTATCCGGTACTAATTTAAACCTTAACTGCAGTGATGGGTATTCGGGAATATGATAGGGAACGGGAAGGACATCCAGGGTGGGATTTTCACAACCGCCTGTGTCTACATTGAAAACTTTATCGACATAGGGATAATTCAGGCGACATCTATCGCATTTGTAATACAAATATTTTAATTTTTGATTACATTCTTTAAAGTGTTCGACTTATCCATTTCGGAAAAAATTGGCATTGATCTTATACAGGTGCACTACATTACCACTTTCGTTTTGCAAACATTCGGGTTGTAGACAGTTTATTCGGCTTTTAGAAAGTCCGTGCTCCCATTTAACGATTTATGGTAATCCGTAATTACAAATTATGTAGGCATTGTTCGCGTAAGACCATCTGATTTTGCTCAATTTGTCGAGACAAATGTTGCCAATATCCTGTTCCATCCTAATCGCATCATTATTCGTACGCCTCGCGGTGCCATCAAAAATCATATTATTTGGCCATACTTCCAAAATCCATTTATGATCGCGCTTGCATCTCATATACATATCCTCGAGTTTTTTGTTTTTGTTTCTGTATTCGGAGCCATCGATGTTCATCAACTTGCAATATGGTTAGTATGTTATGGAATCGACTTGGCTCGGATTACTACACTCACTGTACATCAATTGCAGGCCTTCGGAAATGCCCAGTTTCGGGGATATCGACACTAAGTTTAGGGGACTTAAATCACTGTGTAGCTGTATTTTGTAATCCGTCCCGACTTTGGTGAGTTTTTGGTGAAAGTGTTTGCATGTGACTATGTTTGAATCATTTATGTTTCTCGAAATTACATCCCAGATCGTGAGGTGTTTTGTCCTATTCGCCGATAAAATTCATCTCGATTTTCGAGTTTTCTGCATTCTCTGTGCCCGTCGCAAAAACTTCATACTCGCAATACACATTCGTTTTACAAAAAAGTGACAAATTTAAGTTTTTCATTTTTTACTGGGTTCAACCTAAACAAACCTTTACAATATTTCACGGGATCGTATATTGGAGATTTTGCATGTAGTAAAAACCAATACACTAAAAATATTACAAGCGATAATACAGTTTGAAAAATGATGCTAATCGAGTAGTAATCCATCAATGCATTTCTTTCTCTGTAACACACACTCACTCTTAGGGGAAAAAAATATATAATCAAAGGATTACTTTCAAAGCCAATGTATTTGAAATATACCCACCAATATCGGCTGCTTGAACACAAATAAAATCTTCAAATTAACCACCCATGCAATAAGGTATAAATAATCAAAGGAAGTTTTTAAGTATTTACCAAAATTCGATTTTTAGTTCAGACTCGATGGTTTCCAGATCCAATGGTAATTGAACCATTTTGCCAAATTCATCCACGTATATGAATCAAGACGAATCGATGGAAAGGAGAAGATCGCCTAGTCGATAAAAATAAAATTAATATTTGAGATATGAATCAAACCTTTTCAAAATAATCCATTTCCAGACAATTTAATTTATGCTTTTATCCAGCTTGTATAAAACTCGGTCATCGGATGTGTAAGATTGAATCAAAGGCGTTGTATCATTTAACACATAATTCAAATGCTCGATATTGAGCGAAATTTTTTTTTATCGAGCATCTATATGTTTTTTTTCTAATTGTCGGTCAAAGTAAACAAAGAATCGAACCACATCCACTCTAGAAGAAGGTACATGACCTCCTTAAAACCAGACGTGTTAGCATAAACCGAGCACTGCTTACACCACGAGTTCAGTGAAACTTTCGACGATCACCAGTTGACGATCGTGGGGGATGTGGAAATGACATTCGAGGTATGGTACGCTGCTGCCAAAAATATTTTTTGCGATATGTTGAATTTGATTGAATGCAAGTGTCTCGCGCTAGTTAAATTCCAACTGCTTGTACATGCATTCCAACAACCGAACAATTTCCACGTGCATGAAATTCATTTTGAGAAATGGAGGGGGGGGGGGGGGAAAAAAACAAGATCGTCGTTGATAAACATGCTTGTTTGGCCAAAATTCACTACCACCTTGGCCAACATCAGGTAACACGAGGGTCCTGATATGCATGGATGAGCATTTCTCAATGTGTTGAAATTGTTCAACCATCCGAGCAAAAAGTGCGCAAAATTTTTATGGGTATTATCCAATGGCAACAGTTTTGATTATTACCGATTGATACACGATAATACTTTGGAAATTATTTTATGTGCGAATAATTCTTGTATTTACTTTTTTTCCCCCGTTAAACGTAAGAGACATGTTTTCCTCTGTTTTACAAATCAGAAGTGATGGTGAAGATTCCGATGTGGATGGCGATTAGTGGTATGAAGGTATGAGAAAAGGATTTCACAATCAGAGAATCGCCAGTGGAGACGAAAGCAATCGCGAACTGGCCGATAAAAGAGTAAAAAAAAAAAAAACCTCACAAAGAAAAGGCGAGCACAAGGCATCACAGTCATCGATTTAGACTGCACTTTAATAGACGAACGTAAAAACGAACTTCACGGAGCCACTAATTTCACACCGATTTTAGCAAAAGACTTATAAGTTGTGCTGTGGACGGCGGGCAACGAGGTACACGCGAAAATGATTATCGAACAGTTTCCAGAAGGCAATAAATTTGCAAATGTTCTGTACGGGTTGCATAGAAAAACAACATCTGTATCTATCGTTTGACATAAACTTCTGATAATGACGGGCCCGTAAATTTTAATAGACGATTTGGTTAATAATTTGAATGCGTGCAATTTCGACATACCGGTCGATGTTAAAAAATACTATTAAGGACCAAACACAAAAATAAAATAATAAAATTTTTTTTTAGTAATTACAACTCATTACTGAATGATTTATACGATCTGGTATATGCTTGGTACGAATCTATCAGTTAACTCGCTCGCCCATCAATGTCGAATTTTTTTCATAATGGTGCAACAGATTAATTAAAAATCCGTCATGAAACGCCGTCAGATGTAATGGCAGTGTCCAAGTATGCAATAACTTTGTAATCAACTCCATGTATTCGTCAGTGTTTCTATTCGAGTTGCTTCTACACATCCAGTTTTTCTTTTAGTGAGAATAAACAATTTTTTTTTAACTCGAGAGTGTCCATTCTGTTATGCTCCCTGGGAGGGAATAGACCTTATATATACATGGTTCACACCCAATATTTTTTTAATTTTATGTGTTTGCATTTCGTAATGTAACATTTTTTTCGTATGAAGAGAAACATCAATGGAAATAACAGACTACAACCAACCATGGTAGATAAAAATGAATAAGAGACAACACATGGCCAAAAATAACGACATATTTTCCCAATAATAACCAACAATTAATTCGTAGTTGCTGGTAAAAATATTAAAAACTTTATCTTGTTCAGACAAATTTTTAAAGTAATGATATGTGCAAAACTTGCAAAATTCATCAATTTCCACTACAACACAATACACGTTGGAAGAATCAACAAAAAATTCGGCATTTTTGTGAGTACCGGGATGCCATTCGCGGTTATTTACGCTAATGAACCAATTTCGTAGAAAGTTCATGTTTAGAAAATTTACTGGGCTGTTTTTCACCAACAGAAATTCGGTATTCTGTTGATCGTTATCGTAAAATTAAGCTTCTATGGAGTTCACCTTCGGCTCAGTCTTGCAAAATGATGTTCAGTCGTCCAGAGCATTACTAACAGCAATATCGGAATATTTTTCATATATATCTTTCATGTCGGAAAAAACCACGAGGCATTGTAAAAAAGAAACAAATCACGACCACAGCAGGTAAGTATACAATGGCATCGGCCAAGACAAATCACTCGCTTTCGAGCCAACTCTTGATACACTTGCAAGTGTCAACATAAAACATGTTTTGCAATCTGCAAAACTTCCGTGATACGTATCTTCCGTGATAACTACAGCGAATATGTGATGAAGGAACTGGCAGTCACCATCATTGATGGTTTCACCGAAGGACGGCTCTTCAAATCTCCGTATCCGTGAAAGCATTGGATGATGTAAGTAAAAAGAAAAAACGATTGCCTGAAGGAAAATATTCACCAATTGGCATATTAAGAGGTCGAAATTCCTTATGATGAAATTGAAAGGGAAGTATTTCAATTGATAAGGAGCCATTACAACAAATGTATAATATTAGTTGCGAGTTCACATAAAATACAATGGCTAAAGAAGTTGTGCAAATTCGATATCACTATCTCGAAATTGTGAATTTGAAAAAAATTTACAAATGCCCGTAATTTAAGACTCTGGTAGCTATATATGGGAATGCAGGCCATTATGATTGTTGGAAACACATTCGTGGATTTATATGTGCAGATAGAAATTCGAATTTAATTGCGTTTGTGGTTCCGTGATAATGTGGTGGCAAAATGGGAATATTTCCAACAACAACAAAATTGAAATAAAGTGTATGAAAGACTTTACATTCAGTGTTTGGTGTGGGTTCACAACAGAAGAAAAGTTGGAGTGATATAGAGAAATTCTCGGCAGACAAAATGGAAGATGACTGACAAAAAAAATCACATTATCTAACTGCATTATATATTTCACAAAGGTAAATAAATTTTTGTAAATAAAATATTTTTATTTTTTGTTTGTAAATTTAATATGTTTTTATTTACTCGATATGCAGTTATTGATTACATAAATTTCCCACACCTATCAAAACAAAACCAGATATTACTCTTACGTTTGTCAAATTATCAGTGTAGGCCAACATTAATCCCAAAACTGTAAAAATTACACTTAGGCCTATCAAATATGCTTTCTTGATTGCATTATCTTATCCCTTTATGGAATAATTGTCGTATTATGGCAATGGTATACTAGTTAGAATTCCACTACGGTTTTTTCTAAAAAAATATAAATGTTTAATTTTGAAATTGTACCAATTACAGGCTACCAGATAAATGACAATTGGTTTTATTTATTTGTTTTTTGTGTATGTATAAGTAGCTGGTCTTTTCATAAAACCATTACAACTGCAACATTGTTGGACAGGAGACGTCATTGGTTGTCGAATAACAAAAAAAAAAAAAAATTGATTGTGGGGATTTAACAAGTATTGTGAAAACAGCTCGAAAATTTCAACTTTAATAAAAATAAATCATGGGGAATAATACAAGTAGTTTGGAAAAGAGACGGATTCGATATAATAAAGAATATGAACTCACGAAATGTAATGTCCGAAATACAGAGCTTTATAATACGAAAAGTATTGAATTGAGGAAAATGGCATAACAATTATATATCTGAGTATATTGCTGTTAAAGAAAACGAGAACTTAAAGAGAGGATTGACAATGTTGAATCTAACTATCCGGATATAAAAAACAATCACTTATAAAAAATTAAAACTTTAGCATTAAATAAAAAAAAAAAGCTTTTGGGAAAGTACTAAAATTAAAAAATATTATATTCTAAACAGAGATAATTTGGTGGAACAAATAATTAATAATAAATTTATTTCAGACAAAACTATTCCAAAGAATGTAGAAGACTTGAAATTTTCAGAATTGAACCAAATTGTTAAAGAATAAATCTGATACAACTGATACTAAATGAAAGGGAGAAACTGAAGGAAATTCATGAATTTTAATTTGATATATATAATTTTTTAAATATTTGTATTCTAAAATCGTTGTCAAATACCAACTGATAAAAAAACATCTGTTTTTTGTGTATGTGTAAGGAGTTTATAAAGACAATTTCAACAGAAATGTCGCTGAATAGAAGGACTCTTCAGTTGTCAAAAAATAAGAATTTCGAGTTTTCGATTTTCATGGTTGTAGATAATAACGGTAATGAGAAATTATGGTTCAAAGGGAAAGATATAGTGTCATTTCTCGGATATAAAAAACCATGTAATGCAATTTTAAATTTGGTCAAACCAAAATGGATAAGAACATGGGCAGATTTGAAGGGATTGGCGCTCACCCATGAAACCCCCTCTAATTGGCAACAACATACAATTTTCATCAATAAAAAAGGATTGAATTTATTGATACAAAATTCGAGAATACCCACATCGAAATACCTACTACGAATACTAATCATATTATTCGACTTGGAACTGAATCTTGTTTCGAGAACAAACAAACAAGATTAAATCAGTAATTATCGAATATATTTGTACTTTTCGGATTACAAATTGCAGTCTAATGCGACGAATATAATTACAAACACGAAACATTGAATATGAAATCGAACGACAAAAACACATTGCGATGCTGAGAATTTCAATGTGCATGATGTTGTAAACACTATCCTTCAATTGATAGAACAAAGGAATTTCAATTTATACAATGTTATCAATAATATAATTAAAATAATTGAACAAAATAATAAATCATAAAAAATAAACCTTCGTTCATTACATAATTGTATAAAAATAATTTTTTGTAAACAACCATTGCACCTACAATTTCATTGTATAGGAAATCATTTTAGCTTTCGGATTTCACAAACTTTAACTGTTGTATTTTTACACTAATAGACCTTCTTTGGGCGAGGATCCTTATACAAAACGGACCCACTTTTTAAATTAAGTTTTGGGTCTGGAAAATTGGTACAATGCCAAAATTCAATTAGGGTGCGCACGAAAAGTCCCTCCTTTCAAAATTAAATTTTTTATATTTTCAATATAATGTTTATCTGACTCCCCTTGACCCCCCATTAACACCTTCACTATGATCCAACATCACAGGCTATTTCGAAGGAAGATTTTGGGTGATGGTCCTATGCAAAATGGACCCCCCTTTAAAATTCGAATTTTAATATTTAATATTTAATAAAATTAAAATTAAATATATATCTATAAGAAACAGAACATTACTTCACTCACAATGTCGTTGGTCAAACGGTCCTTTCCATTGTCAAAATTCCAAAGTTTCGAATGTTGGATTTTCGTGGAATTGATTTTTTTTGTTCAAAGGGAAAAGTTATAGCATGATTAATTCAATATAAAAACTCACATATAGTAATTTTAGACAGTGTAAAAAAATAAACTGATGAGAACATGGTAGAATCTTAAAGGTATTTTTGACATCTGCTTCAACTAACCTATTCACTCCAAAAAAGGGCTCTTTTCAAAATTCAATTTTGGGTCCAGAAAATTGGTACAATGCCAAAATTAAATTTAGGGGTTATGAACAGTCCCTCCATTAAAAATTCAATTATTTATATTAATAATTAATAAAAATTAATATTTATTTAAAAAATATATTATTTCTTGGTTATTGCAGAACTAATAAAACCTATCCATTATTAGGTAAAATATTGTGGAACTAATAAAACATATCCAATATTGGGCGAAATGTCATGTAACTAATAAGACCTATTCATAATTTTGCAAAATATTGTGTAAATAGTTCTGCAAGATTTCGCTAGATGGCTCCACGATCGATATTTCTTTCCCCCACTCCTACTTTCTACAACCAATCACATTGCAATATTTCACTCCCCCTATATGGCAGCAAAATCAGGAAAATAAGTCCTAAGTCGAGACCGAGAGCTGAATGTGGAAACATCATACATCCTCCCAGAGCAGAAGAGGAATCTGGAACAACAAAAAGGCAAGTTATTTGTTATATACCTTATAGAATATGAATATTTTATGTGTATATATAACATTTAAATAATAAGGTATATTTATTATATTATATTATTACACTTATTCTGTATTTCTTTTCTGCTCTGGGAGGAGGAGTGATGTTTCCATGATCCGCTCTTGCCTTCGACTGACGTCTTTTTTCCAGATTTCGCAGCCATATAGGCCAAACTGAAAGGAGGGAAAGAGAGGGAAGGTGAAATACTGCAGTGTGATTGGTTTGTTAAAAATAGTAGTGGGGGAGAAGGGCAATGTCGATTACAACACACACAAGTGGATTATCTCGAAACTAATCCATTTTTATAAAAAAATATCTTTTTAAAAATCATTAGCTCTGTTTTTGATTGCCATCATCATGGCATACACTTTTTCTACAATCGCACTCGAAAGGAGAGTAATTTCGCTCGCTTTAGACAACCATCATGGCAATATTTGACAACATGTGGTGAACAGATCTCTTGTGATTGGACACAAAAACATTGCTTATGTTTTCAATGAGATTCTCTTTTAATCCCAGATCCCAACTGCTCGTAACATAGGTTTCGATTTTTTACGCGATCTGCTTGGAAACATCTCATTGTAAGACATTTCTTGAAAGGTAATAGTGAACTCCGAAGATTAGTTATCTACTGGAAATGGATCTCGACAAACTAGAACCAAAAGTCGTTAAAGTGGATCGATGTTTGAGTAAACTACAAAACCTGTTTCTGGAAATTGTAAACATTACTATGTCGAGAGACACAACGGCAATTGTGCCAGAGACGACCAAGCCAACATCGACTATGGAGGCTGCTGTAAAGAAGATAGCTAAGGAGGTTCAAGTTCTAACTGCCATCGTTGGTGAACCCATAAAAAAATAAAAAGCTAATTACAAACAAAAACATTCTGTAAAAAAAGACGAGGGGTCGTCGCCATCAACATCCCAACCATCATCTCTGGAAGATTCCATCCAGGCCCATAATAGGGGCGAGGAAAATGGTTCCTGTAAACAAAAAAGAAAAAATTTGAAAGATGCAGTTCCATCAAAAAAAAAAATCGAGTAAAACAGAAAAGGTAGAAAACCAAGATGATCATTTGACTGTTCTCGCAAATGGATCGATTGTGTTGAACACACCGGAGCGCTCGAGTAAAAACATAGCCGTCGATTCGGAATTGGTCAAACAGTGGCTGACTCCGAAAATTCCTATAGGTTTACACATCAGTACATAAATGTCGCCGCTCAAACTAAGAGGGGAGATGAGATTGCAACCAACACACTCATATGCAAATTATGAAATCACCAAACATTAAAACCTAGCAATGAAATTATCAAAGGTGAATACAGTCGAATGAAGCGACCTATTCGTCATCGAATCACTAAAGCATGCATATTTAATTTCTTGTAAACATCTATATAAAAATAGCGATTAGCAGCTGATTTGATATCCTTTAGATTCCATGCTGATGTGATGGAAAAAAGGAAAGTTTGTTTTTTGCTGCCTGTCATGAATTTGTCGAGGAAACACACAATGTTCTGTGCAGCGACTGCTCGGTCGACTTGAACGTATTTGATCTGTACTGGTACAATATCGGTATTTGTTGAAAATATCACATTTTCGTCATATTTAGTGACAAGTTGAGACCCACGAAGAACAGTTTTTGTTTGATGACAAATGTCTGCTGTCGGGTGCAAAAATCAGTTCCAAATTACTTTAATAAACATCCTAACAAAAATGACAATAAAAATCCTCATAACAATGGCGATGAGAAAGGAAAGAATGACAGCGGCATTCTCATGGACGACAGTAAAAAAAACAACAGTAAAAAAAAACCAACTAGGAAATATCTATGTGTCGAGCCAACGAATTGAACATCCTCACCATCCAACAAAAGTTTTTATGAAATTATTTCGAGCATAACAGTCTGTTAAGACTATCTGTGAAAGAGTACGTTAAGTGGATGTTGGGTTTTCAATTGCACTGATACAATGAAAATAACAATTTCTTTGATTATGACCGAAACTTGTTGAAAAGAGATCAATGTAATGTGACAAAGATTTTTGTAAACTTGCACAAAAAAATACTTTGTAGATGAAAATCCAATTAACATCGTGAAGGAAAAAAGGAGATGCAAAAAGAAAAACCATATAAACATTGAATAAAAATAAAAGTATACAAAAAAAAATGTTTTATTTATTATTTTACCTCATATATTTTAGTAACCTTTTATTACTCATTTAAATTGTTAATTGTGTTTGTAAATGTCTTTATATATATATATATACATATAAGGAGTAAAATAAATACTAAAATATGCCCGCAGTTATAAATCTTGTATCTCGAGCATTTCAATTTGTATTTGAATACTTATACAAGAATTATGTTTCCATCTGGAATTGTGTGTGCAAGATGAGATTTTCGAAAAGCTCTGCGAGCCCGAAACTTTTCAGTTGATGAAAATTATGCTTTCCAATATCGAAGAGGGCAGAATAGAAGAATTTTTCGATAGATTTAACAATGGTTGGAAATTCCATCCATGTGGCCGATCCGAAATTGGTCTGGGCCAAACGTTCACAGGCTCAGTTGACATACACGAGCAACACAAAACTTCTTTTGTACTCACATAATTTGTACTTGTACAATCACCTAGCTTTACTCTTTGTGCAAAATTAGAAGAAGAATATTCCCCTTCTAGAAGATATACACAAAGAGATGTTTTGCTTCGTCACCTTTATCATTGTTGAAAACATACATGACTTATGAAATAAGAAAAAAAAACTTATTTATTTAATATATCTTCGAAAATTTCGGGGCCTCTGGTAAAGGTCATCTTTGAAACTGGAATTAAATCCATGGCAGACGCAAGTACAACCAATCGAGAATTTCAGACAACAAACGCATCAGGTTTGGCCACAATATTAAACACGCCCATTTTCAGTGGAATCCAAGCCAAACATTGGTCCATGGAAATTAAGTAATGAATATGTGTATGTAAGAATGTTAGAAAACATTATTGTTAACAAACTACCTTGTATTTTATTTCTATGCTCGGTAACCAATAGTTCTTTTGCATCACCTCTACTATCCCAAGCCAAAATACAGAACTTTATGATTTTTCTAGTTTAAATCAGAAAAATTCGACACCTATTATGTGACAAGTAGGGGATACAAACTCGTATGTCGGTGATACAATGGAAGGTGTTGTTAATTAATGAACCATCAGTATTGGAATAAAACAACCGCACAGACAGACCTTTTACGTCGTCAATTTTATCAGGTTGTTGAAAACATACACGTATTATAAAATTACAGAGGAAACTGAGTAATACTACCAGAATCTAATAAAAAAGACATTATGATTTTTCCAGTTTAAATCAGAAAAATTCAACACTTTTTAATACACTGATAGAGGGAAATGAGGAAAGTAACTACAATGATGATTTATTGGGACGAGACACAGATACAAACTCGTAAAATTCTATTGAACGTGAAAATATTTCAAATTCTAGTATGAAACCAAGTGTCGGTGATACAACTGAAGAAGTTGTAACTGAAGGAGAAGCCAGTATTGTTACTTGAAACGAGACTAGAGGTAACGGAATTAAGGGTAAAATTGAAGATGCTATTAGGAAAACAACTACACCGACAATAAAAGAAACAGATTCCGATGTAGATTATATTTCCCCATAGTTAATCGACAGTTTTGGTCCTGATACTTTGTCGAAAATTGAAGAATATAAAAAGACGATCGAAAAAATTGTAGAAAAATCTCAAGAGACAAATAGTGAAGCTACAAATAAAATATTTCTCTCTTTTAATAGCTTTACAATTAAGCTATTGTTCAAAGTGTGTTTGGTTATTTGGGGCACAATTATAGGTTTGTTTGAGGCACTCTCAAAATGTGCGTTAAAAAAATGTGCTCGAGGGAAAATATGTTTTCATTTGGTTAACAAACACTTTTGTTGATACATATTTTTTAAAAATAAACACAGATAGGTCTACCAATTATTAAAAATATTCATTAAATATAAATTACAAAAAAATACACATATGAAAATTAATTACAAAACTTTTTTTTTTTTTTTTTTTTTTCACATTGTTGCTCCATATATTTTAGATTTATTCACAATGCAGCGAGCTCGAACATTAAATACTGCACATTACAGCTGTATAGATAACGAAAAATGGCAAATACTGTTGGGATTTCATCCTGGCATTTACATAACGTTTCTAAACCTGTAGAGTACTTGATTTTATGATTCAAAAACTTCCAATTTTTGTTCTGGAGTAGCAGGAAGGGAGATCTTTGTTTTAGTTCAATCATCAGGTCGACACATTCCATGTTTTCTTCTTTCACAATAGAAAGAGTGTATTGGATCACCTTGTCTGTGATCAAGTACCACGAATTGAAACTTCCCCCACTATGATATTTGCGAACAATCTTTTTCAGTAAATTACGATCTATCAGGAAAAAGACATATTTCTTCAACAGCTCATTTCCAAAAAACTGAATTTGAGAGTTTATATTTATCTCGTCGACATTTTTCAAATTGACGACGTTAATGTTTGAACCGAGTAGGTTAAACAACTTTAGGTATTTCGCCAACAGTTGGATAAAGTTAGTAATTTCATCATCTTCGGAGCGATAATTACTTGCATTCACCTTTATTTGATAGTTGCAATAAAACTTGAAGTAGTTGCCATTAATTTCACCCAACATTGAAACAAACTTTACTTCGGAATTATCCACGACAATGAATGGTAGACATGTTTTGTTCTCGACCTGTTGATATTTCGCAGCTCTTGTTGTTGGTTGATTGGTGCTTGAATAAATGATTCAATGTCTTGAGCTTCTTCATCACTGTCACAACATTCGTAATTTTTTCGTTTAACTGGTTTGTGATCATCGCCATGGCATTAGTAAAAGTATTGTCGAGTTGACACTGATGTGGTTCAGCCTACTGCTGTTGTTTAGTAGTTTTACTAAGGGCATCCATCACGCCGAGTTTCTGCTGAGTAAGTGGTAGAGTAACAACGATTCGACGCCTCTTTTATAGTCACCAACTTGAGTAAAAAAAAAAAAAAGGTTAATTTTTTTTTTTTATTTATTTCAACATTTTTTGGTCTTTTTTTATATTTTATGTATTCATTTCAATAATTTTATATTTTTATTTCATTTTTGTTTCAAAATTGTTTCTGAACCCAATGGACTATAGGCATTAGTAGCACGTAAAATTGCACGTTCGCTTGAATTTTTTGCAGAGGCTTTAATCGTGTCGAAAGAGCAACGTATTTTTAATTGCTTGTACAAAGAATTATCGGTATTTAGGTTTATGCATGGGCGTTCTATACAAAATGCATATTGGTTTACCTGTACGGTCGGGTCACTTCCAGCCCATTTCGAAACGCATTTCGTACATGGAAGTTGGGGTCGCAATTCAAGTTTAAAATTTGCCGGCCACATTTACAATTACCGGTGGAGTAATCGGGCAACACGTTTTCTGGAGCATTGAATATCATCGAAGCACATTTATTTGGCATGTACTCGAACTTCGACCCATGACAATCAGGCTGTATGGATAGCGCAGAAGGCAAATGTATTTGTCATCCACATAAATCATTTTACTTGGATGGGGATTACAAGCGTCTGCTTCTGAATGCATACAGTAGTCACCTCGATACGACATGTGATTGATGATTGTTTCGGTCGGAAAAAACTTGTATTCGAATTCGCCATTGTTGTTGTTACAAATCGAGGTACAATATACCGGCTCTTTTTTTCACATAGTTAATGCCCTAATCGGCATTTATTTTGTAGACACAACTCGATGCCATTTTCAGCATCATTTGCACTCACATTCTCCTTCAACACAATGGTTGGTAGTTTTTCGAAACCTGTCTAAACAATGAATAGTATGGAAGCAAACAAACAAATTATAAATATCGATTTATCTTTTCTTTGCATAATTTTGCAAAAAGCTTATGATTATATTATCATTTTTTTCTCCAATTGCAAACATTTTTCTTTTTAAAACTGAAGTTCTTTTGTCAATTGTTTGATTTCACCCTCCAATCATTTGCGATCGTTTTTCGATTCCTCTGCCGACATGTTGTTGCCAGTTTTGTCAATGGTAAGCAGAATCTGGCGCACTACCCAATATTTAAAATCTTTTCCAGTCGACAATCGCGATTTCATAATCAAATTATATATGTATATTTTCATAATGAAAATGGTTCTCAAATTTCCATGATAGCTCGATGATGGTAAACTATTTGAGTCTACGATTTGCCTGAACTTTGCCCGTTCATCTACAGGAACGTGTCGCCGAATGGCATCGCAAATATTCTTGAATTCCAAAATTTTTAATGCATCCTTTCCTCGAACCACTGTGTCTGAAATAAACGAAATTTTCTTATCATTATATATTAAATACTCCATATTTTCTTATATGTGTGTGGTGCATATTCCTTATAAACATAGAGAGAGAATGGGTTGAATGAAAAAGAAAGTAACTATAGTTTTTTTTAAATCTTTATTTTAATTTATTTTGTAAAATACACACACTTTTTTATTTATTTTAATTTTGATCTTGATTTTTATTTCAACTAATGCTCTTGCATTTCGGCTAGCGATAAGTGATGCCGCTCGGGAAAGGAGAATGGCATCCAGGTGGGTTCTTCTCGATGGGCCACAGGATTCACTTTGATGGTTTGTGTCAGTGTAGGTAATAGTGATGATGGCAGTGGTGGTGATGAAGAAGCTCCAAATCCTGAGGTGCCTCTCCGTGTATGGTAAAATTCATCATCGTTTTCATCTGTCAGTACAAACGATACTATCATGTGTGGCATTATAAATAGTTGAGCAATATGAGATCCTTTCTTGGCTTTGAATGTCGAATTTCCTCGATTTTCCAGCTGCACAAAGATATCTCCTCTGTAGTCTGTATCTATAACTCCATTAAAGGCTTTTATTCGATGGTTGAAAGTCAGCCCCGAACGCCTCATAACAAAACCGAAATAGCCTTTGGGTATTTTACACGCCAGCCTGACATTGACAATGGCCACTTGGCCTGGATGAATTGCAATGTTTATGAGTTGTCTTCAAGTCATATCCAGCTACTTCTTCACTACCATGGACCAATTGATGTTTGAAACGTGCAGTAACGATGAGCGCCATGGCGTGAGACAAATTATTTCTACACTGACAATGTATACGACCTCGCCAAAGCAAACAAAAAATTACATAATTTTTTTTGCCAAAGAGTAAAGTGGGGTATTGGAAACCAGTTTGCATTTTTTTTTTTTTAAATATAAAGTCTCAAATTTTGCACTTGATAAAGACAGTATTAGGGATAGATTTTTTAAATCTCTTGTTGGACGATAGAGTTGTTGAAAATTTCTGTAAATTTGGTTTTGGCTTCATTCCATGTCACAAAAGATTTCTAATCAGATTCGTCATAAAAAACACACAGGGTTACATCATCGATATTAACCCGATACCGATATATGGAAATTAGTTTGCATAAATATACTGAGTGATTGTCCATATCGGGTGATATTTACATATCGAGTAAATAAAAACATATTTAATTTACGAAAAAAAATAAAAATATTTTATTTACAAAAAAATTACCTTTGTGAAATATATAATGCAGTTAGATAATGTGATTTTTTTTGTCAGTCATCTTCCATTTTGTTTGCCGAGAATTTCTCTATATCACTCCAACTTTTCTTCTGTTGTGAACCCACACCAAACACTGAATGTAAAGTCTTTCATACACTTTATTTCAATTTTGTTGTTGTTGGAAATATTCCCATTTTGCCACCACATTATCACGGAACCACAAACGCAATTAAATTCGAATTTCTATCTGCACATATAAATCCACGAATGTGTTTCCAACAATCATAATGGCCTGCATTCCCATATATAGCTACCAGAGTCTTAAATTACGGGCATTTGTAAATTTTTTTCAAATTCACAATTTCGAGATAGTGATATCGAATTTGCACAACTTCTTTAGCCATTGTATTTTATGTGAACTCGCAACTAATATTATACATTTGTTGTAATGGCTCCTTATCAATTGAAATACTTCCCTTTCAATTTCATCATAAGGAATTTCGACCTCTTAATATGCCAATTGGTGAATATTTTCCTTCAGGCAATCGTTTTTCTTTTTACTTACATCATCCAATGCTTTCACGGATACGGAGATTTGAAGAGCCGTCCTTCGGTGAAACCATCAATGATGGTGACTGCCAGTTCCTTCATCACATATTCGCTGTAGTTATCACGGAAGATACGTATCACGGAAGTTTTGCAGATTGCAAAACATGTTTTATGTTGACACTTGCAAGTGTATCAAGAGTTGGCTCGAAAGCGAGTGATTTGTCTTGGCCGATGCCATTGTATACTTACCTGCTGTGGTCGTGATTTGTTTCTTTTTTACAATGCCTCGTGGTTTTTTCCGACATGAAAGATATATATGAAAAATATTCCGATATTGCTGTTAGTAATGCTCTGGACGACTGAACATCATTTTGCAAGACTGAGCCGAAGGTGAACTCCATAGAAGCTTAATTTTACGATAACGATCAACAGAATACCGAATTTCTGTTGGTGAAAAACAGCCCAGTAAATTTTCTAAACATGAACTTTCTACGAAATTGGTTCATTAGCGTAAATAACCGCGAATGGCATCCCGGTACTCACAAAAATGCCGAATTTTTTGTTGATTCTTCCAACGTGTATTGTGTTGTAGTGGAAATTGATGAATTTTGCAAGTTTTGCACATATCATTACTTTAAAAATTTGTCTGAACAAGATAAAGTTTTTAATATTTTTACCAGCAACTACGAATTAATTGTTGGTTATTATTGGGAAAATATGTCGTTATTTTTGGCCATGTGTTGTCTCTTATTCATTTTTATCTACCATGGTTGGTTGTAGTCTGTTATTTCCATTGATGTTTCTCTTCATACGAAAAAAATGTTACATTACGAAATGCAAACACATAAAATTAAAAAAATATTGGGTGTGAACCATGTATATATAAGGTCTATTCCCTCCCAGGGAGCATAACAGAATGGACACTCTCGAGTTAAAAAAAAATTGTTTATTCTCACTAAAAGAAAAACTGGATGTGTAGAAGCAACTCGAATAGAAACACTGACGAATACATGGAGTTGATTACAAAGTTATTGCATACTTGGACACTGCCATTACATCTGACGGCGTTTCATGACGGATTTTTAATTAATCTGTTGCACCATTATGAAAAAAATTCGACATTGATGGGCGAGCGAGTTAACTGATAGATTCGTACCAAGCATATACCAGATCGTATAAATCATTCAGTAATGAGTTGTAATTACTAAAAAAAAATTTTATTATTTTATTTTTGTGTTTGGTCCTTAATAGTATTTTTTAACATCGACCGGTATGTCGAAATTGCACGCATTCAAATTATTAACCAAATCGTCTATTAAAATTTACGGGCCCGTCATTATCAGAAGTTTATGTCAAACGATAGATACAGATGTTGTTTTTCTATGCAACCCGTACAGAACATTTGCAAATTTATTGCCTTCTGGAAACTGTTCGATAATCATTTTCGCGTGTACCTCGTTGCCCGCCGTCCACAGCACAACTTATAAGTCTTTTGCTAAAATCGGTGTGAAATTAGTGGCTCCGTGAAGTTCGTTTTTACGTTCGTCTATTAAAGTGCAGTCTAAATCGATGACTGTGATGCCTTGTGCTCGCCTTTTCTTTGTGAGGTTTTTTTTTTTTTTACTCTTTTATCGGCCAGTTCGCGATTGCTTTCGTCTCCACTGGCGATTCTCTGATTGTGAAATCCTTTTCTCATACCTTCATACCACTAATCGCCATCCACATCGGAATCTTCACCATCACTTCTGATTTGTAAAACAGAGGAAAACATGTCTCTTACGTTTAACGGGGGAAAAAAAGTAAATACAAGAATTATTCGCACATAAAATAATTTCCAAAGTATTATCGTGTATCAATCGGTAATAATCAAAACTGTTGCCATTGGATAATACCCATAAAAATTTTGCGCACTTTTTGCTCGGATGGTTGAACAATTTCAACACATTGAGAAATGCTCATCCATGCATATCAGGACCCTCGTGTTACCTGATGTTGGCCAAGGTGGTAGTGAATTTTGGCCAAACAAGCATGTTTATCAACGACGATCTTGTTTTTTTCCCCCCCCCCTCCATTTCTCAAAATGAATTTCATGCACGTGGAAATTGTTCGGTTGTTGGAATGCATGTACAAGCAGTTGGAATTTAACTAGCGCGAGACACTTGCATTCAATCAAATTCAACATATCGCAAAAAATATTTTTGGCAGCAGCGTACCATACCTCGAATGTCATTTCCACATCCCCCACGATCGTCAACTGGTGATCGTCGAAAGTTTCACTGAACTCGTGGTGTAAGCAGTGCTCGGTTTATGCTAACACGTCTGGTTTTAAGGAGGTCATGTACCTTCTTCTAGAGTGGATGTGGTTCGATTCTTTGTTTACTTTGACCGACAATTAGAAAAAAAAACATATAGATGCTCGATAAAAAAAAATTTCGCTCAATATCGAGCATTTGAATTATGTGTTAAATGATACAACGCCTTTGATTCAATCTTACACATCCGATGACCGAGTTTTATACAAGCTGGATAAAAGCATAAATTAAATTGTCTGGAAATGGATTATTTTGAAAAGGTTTGATTCATATCTCAAATATTAATTTTATTTTTATCGACTAGGCGATCTTCTCCTTTCCATCGATTCGTCTTGATTCATATACGTGGATGAATTTGGCAAAATGGTTCAATTACCATTGGATCTGGAAACCATCGAGTCTGAACTAGAAAATCGAATTTTGGTAAATACTTAAAAACTTCCTTTGATTATTTATACCTTATTGCATGGGTGGTTAATTTGAAGATTTTATTTGTGTTCAAGCAGCCGATATTGGTGGGTATATTTCAAATACATTGGCTTTGAAAGTAATCCTTTGATTATATATTTTTTTCCCCTAAGAGTGAGTGTGTGTTACAGAGAAAGAAATGCATTGATGGATTACTACTCGATTAGCATCATTTTTCAAACTGTATTATCGCTTGTAATATTTTTAGTGTATTGGTTTTTACTACATGCAAAATCTCCAATATACGATCCCGTGAAATATTGTAAAGGTTTGTTTAGGTTGAACCCAGTAAAAAATGAAAAACTTAAATTTGTCACTTTTTTGTAAAACGAATGTGTATTGCGAGTATGAAGTTTTTGCGACGGGCACAGAGAATGCAGAAAACTCGAAAATCGAGATGAATTTTATCGGCGAATAGGACAAAACACCTCACGATCTGGGATGTAATTTCGAGAAACATAAATGATTCAAACATAGTCACATGCAAACACTTTCACCAAAAACTCACCAAAGTCGGGACGGATTACAAAATACAGCTACACAGTGATTTAAGTCCCCTAAACTTAGTGTCGATATCCCCGAAACTGGGCATTTCCGAAGGCCTGCAATTGATGTACAGTGAGTGTAGTAATCCGAGCCAAGTCGATTCCATAACATACTAACCATATTGCAAGTTGATGAACATCGATGGCTCCGAATACAGAAACAAAAACAAAAAACTCGAGGATATGTATATGAGATGCAAGCGCGATCATAAATGGATTTTGGAAGTATGGCCAAATAATATGATTTTTGATGGCACCGCGAGGCGTACGAATAATGATGCGATTAGGATGGAACAGGATATTGGCAACATTTGTCTCGACAAATTGAGCAAAATCAGATGGTCTTACGCGAACAATGCCTACATAATTTGTAATTACGGATTACCATAAATCGTTAAATGTGAGCACGGACTTCTCGGCATAATTGTCGCATTTTGGCAATGGTATACCAGCGAAAATTCAGCCACGCCATTTATAAAATATAAATGTTGAATTTTTTAAAGTTATCATTTCGTGGCATCAGCTAAAAGTCAATTATTAAAAAAAAAACTCATTTATTTTTAAAAAGAGCATTAAAAAAACACTGTTTTTGTGTATATATAAGCAGTTGAGCTTTTCATAAAACCATTACAACTGCTACGTCGTTGGACAGAAGATCTCTTCGATTGTCGAAGAGATTGTCGAAAATAATACACAAAAATTGAAATTGAAGCATTAAATTAAAAAAATATTAAAAGCTATTGGAAAAGTACCAAACATTAAAAAATGCTCTAATCTAAACAGAAACCATTTGATGGAACAAATGGTTAATTATAATTTCATTTCAGAAAAACGAATTCCAATGAATTTAGAATATGTGAAAGTTTCAGAATTGAAACAAATAGTTTAATATTTAAAAACTAAACGCTATTCATACACGAATAAAAATATAAACATGAATAAAACAATTTGATACAGCTTATAATGAATGAAAGGAAGAAATTGAAGAAAATTCAAGAATTTTACTTTGATATAAATAATTTTTAAATGATTTGTATTCTAAACTCGTTGTGAAATAAAAATTGGTAAAAAAACAAGCCCTGTTTTGTGTATATATAAGGAATTAAACGTATTTTCGTAAAACTATTACAATAACAATGTTGTTGATTAAGCGGTCTCTTCAGCTGTCGAGAAAGCAGAATTTTTACTTTTGGATTTTCGTGATCATCTACGATAATGGCAATTAACAATTTTGTTTCAAAGGGAAATATATCGCATCAATTCTTGGCTATGAACAACCATGTAAATTAATTTCGAAATTAATTAGACCGAAATGGAATAGATTTTGGGAAAATTTAACGGGAGTGTCACTCACCTGTAAAACCCCCTCTAATTGGCAACAACATACAATGTTCATCAATAAAAAAGGATTGAGTTTATTGATACAAAATTCAAGAAAACCCACATCAAAATGCTTGATACAAAAACTAATCAAGTAATTTGACCTGAAACTGAACCTTATTTCGAGAACTATGGATCAAGATTAAGTCAGTATAATTGTAAGTTGTTTCAAACACCTGAACTATAAGTTACAATATACGATCAATAATATAATTACCAAATAAATTTGTACTTTTTGGATTACAAAATCGCAGTTTAATGTGATGAACACAATCGCTGGGACAGAAGTACGAAATATGAAATCGAAAGGCAAAAGTACATCGAGAAACAGCTAATTTGCACGTTTGTAAGATTCCATCCGGATGCTGAAAATATCAATCTGTATGATGTTGTAACCACCGTCGTTCAATTAATAGAACAAAGGAATTTCAATTTATTCAGTTTTATCAACAGTATCATTCGAATGATTGAACAAAGAATAAATCAATAAAAAAAAGACTTCGGTTCAACACATGTTAAGAATTTTTTCTTTTTAACAGTTCATCTATATATAAGCAACCACTATTAAACTCACAATGTTATTGACAGGATGTCATTTCAGCTTTCGAATTTCGAAAACTTTGACTGTTGGATTTTTACACTAGTCGACCATAATGGAATCGAACGATTTTGGTTCAAATGGAAAGATATCGCATTATTTATTAGATATGAAAAACCATGTAATGCGATTTCAGACTTGGTCATGCCAAAGTGGACATGGGCAGATTTAAAGGGTACTGTGGACTGCACCATTGAAATCCCTTCTCAGTGGCAATCACACACTATTTTCATTGTAGAACCTGGTTGATATGCTATGACAACATACTCGAAGCTACCTGATACCGAAAAGTTCACTAATTGGGTTTACGAAGATGTGCTGCCATCCTTGAGAAAGAATAATAGCTACAAAATCATGACCAAAAAAGACAAAGAAATAAAAGAGTTGACCCGCAGCTCACTGGAGGTGATGAAATCATTGATATCTCTAAATGAATAATTAATCATTGCTAGACAAAACGTTGAAAAAAAAACAGACAAGATATTGAAAAATCCAGACAAGATACCGAAAAAAGCCAGACAAGATGCCGGGGCACTTTTTCATCCCATTGCAGACATCACTCAGGCCATGGTCGTCAAAACGAAAACCGATTATTTGCTACACGCATTGTCTGTGTATGTGCTGGACAAAGTGAACTTAGAAATCACCTTCACCCAATGCCAGCATCGATCTCTTGCAAGATCTCTGAAATGCCTCAACAATAAAAATCTAAATACCGAACAACTGTACAAAAACGAGTATTTTCCAAATAGAGTAATTATTGAACAAAGAATTTTAAAAAAGACTGATTAATTAAATGATTATAAATATATTTAAAAAAAATTTTTTAATATATGTATAAGCAAATAATTATTTTTACAGTATAAACGACCACCTGATGTAATTTCAGACTTGGTAAACCAAAAGTGAAAGAAAATGGGTTTGATTTTTGAAGGGAGCGGCTAGAATCGTTCCCTTTCCAAAATTCAAACTGGTGTCTTGAAAATTGGTACAATAAAAAAATTCAATTTTTTTTATATTTACAACATAAAGTTTATCTGACTCCCTTGACCCAATCCACCAACAATCACTAGTTGCTAAAAGCGAAGGAAGGTTCCAAATAGTTCCTACATTTAAAATTCAATTTTTAAATATTAATAACACAAAGTTTATCTGACTCCCCTTGATCCCCACCACCAATTAGCACCTTCACTACACACCAACATCACAAGTTACTTTGAATGAAGATTATGGGTGAGGATCCTTATACAAAGGGGGGAGGGGGCCTCCATTAAAAATTCAATTATTTACTGAATATTAAGTCATATATGTTACAATAATTTTCACCTTGCATAATATATATTTTTCTATATATAAGGAACCGAACATTACAATTACACCTACAATGTCATTGGAGAGGAAGATATTTCAACTTTCTAATATCGAAAAATTCATTTGTTGGATTTTTACACAGTCGACCATAATAGAATTGAATAATTTTAGTTCAGAGCAAACGATATTGCATCGTTTCTTGAGTATGAATGACCAGATGATGCAATCTCCACTAATGTCATTCCTAAATGGAAAACAAGATGGGTAAATTTGAATGGTATGGTGCACAATCGTACCCATGTCATTCCATCCAACTGGCAACCACACAGCATTTTAATCTCTGAACCAGGCCTATATTCATTGATAATGCCCTCGAAACTAAAAATTGCCAAAAGATTCGCTAATTAGCTCTATGAATATGTTTTACCCTCCTTGAGAAAGAACGGTGAATAAAAACTCAATGTAAATATAAAAAAATAAGAAAATTAAAGTATTGAATCGTGACTTACCCGAAGCAAACAAATTGTTAATATTTGCCCACAAAAATTGATATCTGCAAATGAAGAATTGATAATAGCAAGACAAGATTCTGAAAAAGCAAGACAAGATGCCATAAAACTTTCTCATCGCATCACCGACATTGCCCAGGATGTGATCGTTAAACCCAAATCTGATAATTTGTTGCATAATTTGACCGCACACATGCTGAACGTAACAAACCAAGATATTGCCTTCACCCGATGCCCACGTAGATTGCTTGCCAAATATCTGAAATGCATCAACGAAAAAAAAATCCGAATGCCTGGGAACTGTACAGGAATGAGTACGTCCCAAACAGTGTGAATGTTTTGAATTGTGTGAAAGACTGTCTGAAGGAATCGAAAATACAATATTTAGCCCGCAATAAAACAGTGCGTATTTTGGATACCATGAACTCGGAGCAAGTCATATCGGTTGTGAGCAACATAATCACATCGCCGAAAATCTCGAATAAAAAGTAATTTGTGCAAAATAAAAAAATTGAACCTCAAAGAAATAAATAAACTATAAAAAAATATTATTATTTTTTGTTTCTCACTCACAATGTCGCTGGTCGAAAAGTCTTTTCTGTTGTCAAATTACCAGAATTTCGACAGTTGGATTTTTACAATCATTGTTGACAATGGCAACGAACAATTGTGGTTCAGAGGAAACGATATGGCTTCCGGTCTTAGGTATAAACAAACACATAAAGCAATTTTAACCTGGACAAGCCAAAATAGAAGCGAATGTGGTCGAACTTGTAGGGTATGGCGCACAATCATATCCTTGACAGCCTCAAAAAAAAAAAAAAAAAAAAAAAAACTAGCACCTGCGCTGCAAACCTACATCATAATTGGGTTACTTTAAATGGACATTTTGGGTTTATGCCCCACAAATGCACCCTTTAAAATTCAAACTTTAATACTTATAACAAAGTTTATCTGACTCCCCTAACCGCCACCCCCCCCAACTAACACCTTTACTACAAACCAACAGCCAACATCACTGAGGTTACTTAAAATGAACATTGCGGTGAAGTCCCTTATCCAAAATTGTTACCCCCTTTAAAATTAAATTTTCTATATTTATCATTCAATAAAATTAATATTTATTATACAATAAATAAAATCACAAATCCAGATTTCGGTGTCATATAGACCAACTGGAAGGAGGGGAAAGGAAGGGAAGTGAAATGCTGCAATATGATTTGTTGTTGAAAGTATTTGAGGAGGGGGGAGAATGTCGATTACAACACAAACGAGTGAATTATCTTGGAACTAATCTAATTTTTATAAAAATTATTTCTTTCCGAATCATTACAACAATTACTGATCAGCATCATCAATATGTAAACAATTTATATAATCGCCTTCGAAGGGAGAGTAGTTTTGTTTTCTTTCAACAGCCATCATAGCGATATTCGACGACATGTGAGGAACGGATCTCTGGTGATTGGACACGAAAACCTTGTTTACGTTTTCCGCGAGTTTCTCTTTTCATCCCGGATCCCAACTGTTCATGAGGTAGGTTTGAATTTTTTGCACAATCGGCTCGGAAACATCTCTTGCTAGAACATCTTTGGAAAGGTAATAGCAAAACTGAAAGTTTAATTCCAACTGCAAACACAAGTTTTGTAGTGGCAGGCTCGTGTTTTTCCATGGACAAAACGAGCTATGTAGTTCAAAGAAATTAATGAATTTTGTTTTGTAGCCAACATTTAAGCCTTCCGTGTTGTAGAGAACATCGAGTCCTTCTACCGGCTTGCTGGAATGCTCGTAATATATCTGGAATTCCGTCACTCAATTATCATAATACCAGTCATTTAAAATGTGCTTTTCACCCAAAATTTGTTAATGTGCTTTGAATTTGCCCACTCCGATGTAGTACCAAGGCCCGAAACATACCACCAAGTCATGAAATGTATTTTATGTAAGTTTGACAGTGATGCATTCAAACAATAATTTTTTTACGTTCAACATTCCAATACAGTAAATATTTTTTACATAAAGTGTGTTTTTTCGTAATGAATAACTTATATATATATATAAATAATACCATACTCTGTATATATACAAATTTACGCATAAGAAAATAACGAAGACGAAAGCACATTGTTGTTGACTCACATGTCGGTAATTCTACAAAAAGAATCCTTCTTTTTTGCGGTGAAACTGCAATTTCAAAGTACGTCGATATCATTCCCTCGATATTATTTTCGATAATTATTCGGACTTTGTGTTTGTAAACTGCAATTTCGTGGAACTCGAGCTGCATTCGCAACGAGCGCATTATTACTTATGTAATTGCACTGATGAATCAAACTTGGCAATTTTACTTTCTCTGCATGAATCTCGAATCCTGATACTGAACAAGAGTTATTTTTCTAATTTTGGTGTCTTGTGCAGGCGTTTCACACCCTACGTCACCCACTGCCATTTCGATTTAATAGAGTTAATTTCCAAAATACGGAAATCCTTCATAACGTTCGTTCCCTTCGATGACGGTGTACATGAAGCGGAACGAATTAACTTGAAATGTTGAAAAATTTTTACCAACACATAAATAAAATGGCAAATTACGAGTTGGGGGAGAATTACTCCGTCTTGCCCCAGATTTCATACTCGTTCTCCAATAGGGAATCTGAGAACTACCTAAATCTACTCTGCCTCTAAGAGAACTTGGTCAACATCTTATTTGAAAATCCACAAGGCAAAAATGCAATTTAATCAATCACCATTACAGCAAAACTCAATTATCTTACCCAAATATCCATCTTGTTGAAAGGACAACGAAGCCCTCGTACATCGGTACTAAATACCAAGAATGCGTGCTCAATTCACACATCCCTTCGAAATACTTT